>CM060090.1:17097331-17684780 GCA_030522485.1 Stenchaetothrips biformis | reverse complement strand
TCATGGCAGGGAATCTGGTAAAAAAAATAATGAGGATATTGAAAGTAAAAACAATAAAATGTATTACTTTCAGTACTGGTGCAGGACCTATCCCATCACACATTAAAAAAATCAAAGAGAGGGAATTATAGTCAATAACTGCTGAGGTACTCTGGTCGCTACTGTTGTTTTTATATTGATGCCTTGGATGCTACCTTTTGGCAAAGGCGGTGGATGCATGGTAGGGAATCACCTCATCTGATATCTGGTAAAAAAAAATAATGATGAAATTGAATAAACACAAAATGTTACCACACAAACTTTCAGTATGTGTATGCATCACAAATTAGAACAAAAGTATACAGTCAAAATATACCTGATGAGATACTCTGGTAGGCACTGTTTTCCCATTGGTCTCATCTTTCAAGACAACGTAAGGTGCAAGTGATGTCTGCTGAGATAGTCTTATGGCTGGCACTAGTGTTTTTTACATTTGTCACATCTTTCAATACAACATATTGGGCAGGTGACGTCTGTTGCTGAGATACACTGACGGGCACTGTTGTTTTTACATTTGTCACATCTCTCAAGACAACATACTGGGCAGTAGCTGATGACTGAAGGAATGTAGCTGGCATACGAAGCGACTTTAAAATCTGAGACAAACAGAAAAACTCACATCGGGAAAGCACACAGCACACACAGAACAAAAGCAAAACTTAAAGTACTTGAGAGACTCTAGCATCCCCTTTGATAGGAGCTAATGTCTTTGTTACATTTAAATCAGTCACATCCTTGAAGACAACATACTTGTTTGAGTTAGCTTAGCAATCTGCACAGAATAAAAAGTTTAACAGACCCAGCAGAAGCAGCAGATAAATGTGACAATCCGGGGCGAACAGCTTCTTTCACTTACTTGCTGGGTTGTGATTCATGACCAGAAATGTGATGTTGAACCCATGAAAGATTGGATTGAAGATAAACTCCTGCTGAGGATAACGGCTGCTTAGGTAGGTGGGTCTGTCAAACAGGAAGGTTAAAGCCTATGGTCACGGGCATCAAGAAAAACTAATAAATACATTAGATTTCATGAAGGTTGGCTTCAAATTAAAGAAAAGGGAAAGTCACCACCATAACTAGCCGACTTATAGCACAAATGTGGGAAAGGGCAGGTGAGCGCGCGGTGCAACGCTAACTCCCTGGCGATGAATTGGAACCAATATTGAGAATAAAGTTTCAAAGAGTGAAGAAAGGCACCGCACGGGCGATAAAACACTCACCGGCGGAGGAAAATTCGCTGGATTGGCCATTTACTTTTCATCAGCGAAGCTACAAGGGCCCAGGACGCGGGGAATACACGGGCGATGCGATGCTGCAGCGATCTGGTGTTAACGGGTGGAACCGCCAAGTGCCGCGAGGGGCCGAACTTTTCATCTTGGCAAAGTAGCCTCTTGCGGGGCGCGATACGGGCGAAACGGGCGGGGCGAGACAAAGGTCCAGGACGTTGTCAAATATCGCTCGTCTCGCCGCTGGGGAGGGGGGCCGCCGTGCGGCGTGACGTCATCTTCTGTGTTGCCCTTTCGGTCCTACGTCCTTTCAGCCCACGACGGCGGCCTCCTCTTGTTTGGACAGTTTGAACGCATATGATCAGTTTTCACCACATATTTGACAAGTAGGCTTCTGCCCCTGGTAGAACACCATGGCCTACAACCCTGCAATTCGGACATAACTTGGCACATTCCTCTTCACAACCATCTTCACAAGTCGCGTTCCCGTCAGCAATCCTTCATAACAAGACCCGCGCGGGTAGCGCTCGTCCTTCATGCCCATTACCTTTCCAAACTGTTCCACGCAAAGTTCAATTTCCTCCTCACTAACCTCCACCGGTAGATTCCTTACTCTGAGCAGAGACACAGTGCGCTCCGACCCTTGCACCATAACCTCACATTTCGTTCCGTCACTGTAAACAAACTCCCGCCGCTCCGTCCCAGCCACTTCCTCTGCGCGCCGTCCGTCTACAAATTTCACATGTACCTTCTTCCCACTCGTTTCCATCTGTACCATCTTAAACTCTGTAGTGTCTCGTGGACTTGGTAAATTTCAGGGTTTAGAAATGAAGAAGAAGTGACTTCGACAACAGCTTGAGACAGAAAAAAAAATGAAGCTTCAGCGCTGTGTGAGTAGAGTTGAGGGGAGGGGACTAGGCCGGAGTATGGAAGATTTGTGAGAACGTAATTATGAAAAGTTCCTCCGTACATAACACCCCTTCCCCCAGAACCCACACAGGTGAAGGATATATATTTATAATAATTACAATTTCAAAAATCAAGTATTCATTGAGATCTGTTATCAGTCAATTTAACTTAACAATTACGACTGTACAGGGTACAATTATTGAAGTAAATAATTAACATAGTAAACTAAACATATTCTTACGAAGTAATGAGAAATACATCAATCGTAAACCGTTGGGAATAGCAGCAATACTGAGAACATATTTTGTTAGTTAAAGGATTTAGCAGTCATCCAGCTCCCTAAATTCCGGAACGCCTGGTCTGTGTAGTAAGAGGAATCTAAGATCCTCGTCCTGTAATTTGTTAACATAGTCCCTTAACTTACTAGGGCGTTGGGTTTGTCTCCTGGGGCGCTGCTGGTGAACCCCGCCTGACGCTCTAGGCCCCCCTTGGGGCCCTGGAGAGCGAGGCCCTGTCCCACTGGGTGTGCGCGTGGACGATGTGCTGGCCCCTCCAGGCCCTCCGCGGGGCCCTGGAGGGCGAGGCCATGTCCAAGAGGGTGTGCGAGTGGACGATGTGCTGGCCCCTCCAGGCCCTCCACGGGGCCCTGGAGGGCGAGGCCATGTCCAAGAGGGTGTGCGAGTGGATGATGTGCTGGCCCCTCCAGGCCCTCCCCGGGGCCCTGGAGGGTGAGACTCAGCCCCCCTTCCTTCGCGGGAGTAGGGGCGGGCAGGCCCACCTTGGGGCCCTGCCTGCCGATCCTGCTGGGTCCTTCCCCCAACGGTCGCGCCCTGGAGAGGCCCTCCCTGGAGGCCTCTACCGGGCAACGTGTTCGGAAGCAAGGCTCGCTGGCGGCTTGGGGAAAGAGACTGGTTATGCTGCTTGCGGCGCTAACCGTCTGTCCCAGTTCTTGTAGAGCCTTTCTTCTGGGCTTAACTCATTCCGACGTCCCGCTTTATGACACCGCTCTTCTCTGGGAAGGGCGGGCAGGGTGTAGAGGGCTGCGATATCGGGGAGGACGTCGTCAATGTCCACTCCCTCGACGTCGGCGCCGGGTCGCCTTCGGCGACCTGGCGCGGGGGCGGGGTTTGGAACGACGTCCTTGACGATGGGCCGGCGGCGTCCTGGCTGGGCTGCCGAACGACCATCGGTGATGTTGCCACGTCCCGCCGTTCTGGAGTCACAGGTGCAGGTGGCCACTGGCACATCGGGGATGTTGCGGCGGACACCCGGTCGGGCGCAGCCCGCGGCCCGTCTTGGGGCACGGGGGCGGCCACGACCGGTGACGGCGGGGGTGGTGGCGGAGGCGGAGGCGGATGCGGAGGCTGTGACGCCACCACTGGCGGTGGTGACGGAGGCCGTGCTTGTGGAGGAGTACTCTCCAATGGCCTGGGGCCCGTCCAGACTGGCAACCGCGGTTGCGTCGGCGGAGTAGGTCGTGGGTTCCCGCGGCCGTTGGCAATGGGATTCCCGCCACCGCGTCGAGGACGTCCTCTGCCACCGACGTCCAAGGGTCCGCCGCTTCGTGGCTGTCCCACCATGAACGGCGGGGGCTGGCCGTTGGGCTGTCTAGGAGCAGGGTATCTTCGTCGTCCGTCGGCGTGTCCCATGTTGACTCGCCGGCGCCTCGTGAACGCATCCGCCCTGTAAGAGTTCAACCACATAAATTACTGCGCCCTTTCTCTCCCGAACCACCGCGGGCAGCCAGCCACTGTGTTTCCCTAACACATACTGCGCCGCCCAGACCGTCGTCCCAATCTGAAATCAAATGTCTCCCATTTCCGGGCGAAACTTGTGCGCCACGGTTCTGGGATGCCTACCATTGAGGCGCTGAGCTGGGCTCAAATCATTTGCCCCTGGGGTGAATCGATGTGATTGCAGAGCCCGACAGAGACGGTCTTTCAAAGTCCCCCCCGGGAATTTCCGGAGTAACGACTTAACTGATTTAACGGCCTTTTCAGCTGGACCGTTAGAGAAGGGACAATAGGGGGCAGGCATAATATGCCGCACCCCTAACTTGGCCAAATGCTCCGAAAATATTGGAGACGCGAACGCTTGGGCATGGTCCGAAACGATGACTTCCGGTAACCTATGCTTAGCGAAGGCTTCGTCCAATTTCTCTAGAGCACTTTTAGTGCTAGGGCCCGAGACGGGCAATGCTTCTATCCAATATGTGGCAGGATCGACCAGGACAAAAATGTAGTTTTTGTTCGTGGGTTCAGCATAATCTACATGTGGCCGTTCCCATGGCTCTGATTTAGACCAGGATTTGTACAAGGTGATTCATCTGAACACAGATCATTACGATGGGTGGCCTACCCTCGACTCCGCAGGCGCGCCACCGCCTCTGGGCGCTGTCGGCTGGCCAGGGGAGGGGTGGGAGGCAAGAGAAGCGGCAGTGCGTGGAGCGAGTCCCTCGGTCGGCCACTAGTGGCGCTAACGTCAGCGCTCGCTCGGCAGTGGAGGGGAGGGGGTAGTGTTGTTGTTGACAGCAGAGCAGCAGACGACATAGAAAGCGTTCACATTGCACTCGTTTTAATGAGTCCGAGCATGTCAGAGACAAAAACAAATAGTTAAACCAAGTGACTTGATTTGTGTAGCGCAGTGCCATGG
Organism: Stenchaetothrips biformis; assembly: GCA_030522485.1. NCBI lineage: Eukaryota > Metazoa > Arthropoda > Insecta > Thysanoptera > Thripidae > Stenchaetothrips > Stenchaetothrips biformis. The sequence goes on along the minus strand of CM060090.1, from coordinate 17,679,954 downwards.
TAAACAAAGGGCATTACAAAAAACCTTTCTGCTGTCAAAAACAACACTACCCCCTACCCTCCACTGCCGAGCGAGCGCCGACATTAGCGCCACTAGTGGCCGTCCGAGGGACTCGCTCCACGCACTGCCGCTTCTCTTGCCTCCCACCCCTTTCCTGGCCAGCCGACAGCGCCCAGAGGCGGTGGCGCGCCTGCGGAGTCGAGGGTAGGCCACCCATCGGAATGATCTGTGTTCAGATGAATCACCCTGTACGGGGCTAACGGTGCCATAGGCATATCAGCCTGACAAACTGCACATGAACCAACACATTTTACTATGTCCTTGTCGATGCCAGGCCACCACATCAAGGAACGGGCCAACCGTTTCGTCTTAACGACGCCTTGGTGAGGTTCGTGCAACTTGCGCAACGCGTACTCACGCAGGGCGGAGGGAATTACCACTGGGTCTCCCCAAATTAGGGTGTCGTTAAGTTCAGAAAGGTCGGCCCGTCTCCGAAAAAACGGAAGAAACTTCTCGGCTGGGCAAGCTTCTGGCCACCCTGTTCGGGTCCAGTCCAGGACCTGGCAAAGCACAGCATCGTGCTTGGTGTGCTTTTCCACGTCACGTGCACAAAGCGCGCCTGCCCGGTCAGCAGAAAGTGAAAGCAAATAGATTTCCGGGGGCACGGGTGGGAGTCCGCACGGCGCCTCCGCGAGGGGCAGTCGACTTAGTGCGTCCGCGTTTGCATGCTTCTTTCCCGGCCTGTCCTCAATTTGGAAATCATAAGCACCAAGGAGCAGCAGCCAAGCGCGTCATTCGCGCTCTAGACATAGGAGACGTGGGATTTTTTAACAAGTGCACCAGTGGGCGGTGGTCCGTAAAAATTTTTACAGACCGACCGCCGATGTACTGATGAAATTTTTTTAGCCAAAAATTACCGCCAGCGCCTCCTTGTCAATTTGGGCATAATTCTGCTCTGCTGGGCTTAGTGTCCTTGACGCAAATGCTACTGGGCGTTCCGTGTTATCCGGATAGACATGCTCTAGTACTGCGCCTAAGCCGTACGCACTCGCATCGACACTAAGGCACAACGGCAGCTGCAAACCGTAGTGGCTCAAAACAGGAAATTGGCAAAGCAATTGCTTAGCCGCTTCGTACGCATTTCGCTCGACCGAGCCCCACACCCATGCCACGTCCTTTTTCAGCAACTTGAACAAAGGCGCGAGTGTGTCGGCTCTGTTGGGAAGGAAGCGCTCATAAAACGCCAATTTCCCCAAAAAGGACTGCAATTGTGGCACATTTTGTGGAGGTCGAGCCTCACGGAGGGCATCCACACGGTCATGAACGGGGCTAAGGCCTTGCCCCGAAATTACATGTCCCAGGTAATGGACAGTATCCACACCAAAATTACACTTATCAGGCTTCACGCGAAAGCTAGCGTCGCTAAGTTTTTGAAGGACGCTTTTCTCGCGAGATTGTAACTCGGCCATGCTTCGGCCGGAGATCAAAATATCATCGAGGAGGACGATTACGCCTTCAATACCCGATAAGGAGTCAATAATACGCTGAAAGATTGCCGGAGCACGCGACACTCCATAGGGCAGACGATTCATTCTGTAGAGCCCTTTATGGGTGGCTAGTGTCAACAAGCGTCCTGTGTCCTCAGTGACCGGCACTTGGTTATATGCCAATTTGAGATCCAGTTTTGTAAAAATAACACCACCCGCAAGTTTAGCAAAAGCTTCTTGTAAGGTTGGGAGGGGATATGCATCGGGCTGCAGAATCTTATTGACAGTGCTCCGATAATCTCCAGCGATACGTATCGACCCATCACTTTTGACGATGCTAACTATGGGAGTACTCCAGAATGATTCGGTAATTGGGGTAATGACACCTAGTTCCGTCAGGCGGTCCAGTTCTCCGCCTACTGCCTCGCGGCGAGCGTAGGGAACCGGGCGCTTTTAGAAACACAGGCACAGCGTCAGAACGCACTTGTAATTCAATTGGAGACCCCACATATTTTCCTAGCCCGCCTTGAAGGCATGCATAGTGCTGCACGTGTCGCGGGGCCCCGGCACGGGCACCCACGACTGGAGCCTGACTTTGGACGTGGTGCACGTTTTGGGCTAGGGTGTACCCCAACAACGCCAACCAATTGCGGACCATAACAAAGGGCCCGCTACCGTCCGCGATGTGCAGCGTTGCCTGACACGCGCGGGCTCCTTGCGCGAGAAGCACCGTGCATTGCCCAAGCAGTTTAACTGCCGAACCACTCCATTGGTTCAAGGCCAATTCAGTTGGGCACCAGGTCCGGCCGGGCCACAACCTATGAAATTGCTCGATGTTGATCAACGTGGCGGGTGTCGGGCTCGACAGACACAGGCACACCGTCGATACTAATGTCCAAGCGCAGCACGTCCGGCGTGATTTCTAGCCGTGCGCACGGAGCCGCAAGCGTGTACAAGCCGTACTCCGGACTACACATGTTTTGCGAACTAGGATCCGGGGGGCTTGTAGCCGACACCTCGGTGTTTACTAACGCATGCACTGCCGGGCCCTTGGCGGGCTCCGGCGCGACTGGTTGGGCTGCGTTCGAACGGGCTGCGAGCGCCGCCGCTGCGGCCGCCCTTTCATCACGTTTCTTTTTGAAGCATTGACTGTCCAAATGACGAACAATTCCGCAGTAATTACACAGAGTTCCGATGTGTTTGCACGAGGCGGGGGCGTGCTTACCACCGCAGCGCATGCAAAGCCCGTCGGTTTTGGGCACAGTCCGCCCACACGAGGGGCAGGGCTGGCCCGGCACCGCTTTGGGTACTGCGGCTTTGTTGTTTGCCTTCGAGCTTGACGCTGTGGCTTGGGCCGCGGGCTGTGCCGCCGGTGCGCCCTTGGAGGGCAGCGTCGTGGCCACAGCGTGCAAATTCTGTTGGTTCGCACCCAATTCCACTCACTGTTAAAAAAATTGTCGTCAATTTACGAAGATTTCACTGGAAATTTTTATAAACGAGAGCTTTGTAAAATGCTGTTTATGAAATATGTCGTGAAGTCCAACACTGCGTCGTTAACATCAATTTACAAGATACTTAGTAAATCTACAAAATATTCCGTTGATCATTGGAAGTAACATGCACCCTCGCATGCACCAAATAGTAGCGGGACAAACTGTTCGTCGGAGAATCTAAAGCAGGACTTTCTGGCCTGCTGGCAGCGTACCTACCACGGCTCTACTAGGGTGGTTCGTAGCGGAACTCGACCAGCAAGGGCCTTCACAGCTCGATACCCGGTCGGATTTGGCAATCCTACGACGTATTATGTAAATTTAAAAACTGTTTCATTTCTTAACAAAATTTTCGCTAGGGATACCAAAAATATCGTAAAGCTGCTAATACAAGATATATAATGTCGATGTACGAAATAATCTCCAAATTTCAATAATTATCCTTTAAGGAATATTTTACAAAATGTTTCTTGTTTAAATATTTCGTAGATTAACAAAAATTTCTAACAGTGACTGTTGATTTGCGTGCCAATTCCCATGCATTCGAAAGCTCTAGAGCTTTTGCAAGTGTCAAGTTTGATTCTTCCATGAGGCGGACCTTGTTAGCTGTGGACGCGACTCCACGAACTAATTGCGAACACATTTCCTTTTCAAAGTCAGCGAATTTACAACGCGACGCGAGGCGCCGTAAATCGGCCAGCCAAACACGGACCGAATCATTTCCTTGCCGTCGGTTTCTGAACCGCTCCACCGCGATCACCAGAGACTCCTTGGGTCCGAGATGACCGTCGAGTTTAGAAATGAGTTCGTCATAGGTGGCCGTTTGTATCGTACGCGGAAAAACGAGCGAGGCCAACAATTGGATGGCCTCAGCACCGATTCGTCCAAGGAGCAATGCTCTCTTGTCTTAATCGTGCTGGATAGCAGCCGCTTCTAGCGCAAACTCGAATGATAGTTTATACACGTCCCATTCGACCGATCCGTCTGTGGGAAAGGTGTTGTGCTTGAATGCACGCAACACTGACGGATCGGCCCGATCCGGCAGCACCATATCGGGAAAGAGTAGCCTTAAATGATTGTATGACAAGCTCCATTCCATAGAAATATTTTCATTCTTGCTTACTTGTTTTGGCAGACGTCGATTTAAGTAGCTGCAGGTGGCTTGAGCTGCCGACAAGTAGATACAATCCGATGGATGGACGCGGTTGAATGCTGCCGGTAATCTCGTTGAGAGTTCATGTTCCTCGTCGCCAGTGTAGTGTCTCGTGGACTTGGTAAATCTCAGTGTTTAGAAATGGGGCAGAAGTGACTTCGACAACAGCTTGAGACAGAAAAAAATGAAGCTTCAGCGCTGTGTGAGTAGTGTTGAGGGGAGGGGGCTAGGCCGGAGTATGGAAGATTTGTGTGAACGTATTTATGAAAAGTTCCTCCGTACATAACAAACTCTTCTAGACATACCTTTACTTCTTCTTTCGGAAACTTCCAGAACTCAACGCCAATCACAGACTTTGGACGTCCAAAGCTGAACGTCACCGTCTCCTTGCGCAGCGACGCCATTGCAGAGGTTGTGGCTGGCCGTCCGCCGGCCTGCCGGTGTCAAAGTGGCCCTCGTTTCTCACTCTCGCGCAGCAGCACTATTCAATATCAGAGCAGAACACACAGCCGGAGAAAAAGATCACGGCTCCCTGAGTACAGTGCGTCAGGCGGGGCTTAATGGCCGGAGCCGGACACCTGGCCCGTAAGCAGGGAGCGGAAACGACCTAGAGAGCGCGTGAAGCTATGCTCCCCGCTTCTGCAGAGGTTAAGGGAAACTTCGAGATCATGAAAACTAGGACGTTGTTTGAAACACGCTTTGCACAGGTGGAAAGAGGATTAAATTTAGAGTGCAGTAGACTTAATAGCCTTCCCGTATCATCCCAATTTAACTTCAAATACAGAGGACATGAAGACACATTGACGGCGTCACCAGGGTTTTCAGGTTTTATTGCAGTTTTCGGCATTTTTAATTACATTTATCCTGGGTAAAATTCAGTGTTTCAAAAAGGCTAATAAGCCCAATGCACCCCAAATTTCATGCTCTTTCGATCTGTGCAAAGCATGTTTCAAACATCGTCCTAGTTTTCATGATCTCGAAGTACTCCTGAACCCCTTTGCTGAAGCGGGGAGCATGGTTTCACCCGCTCCCTAGGTTGTTTCCGCCCCCTGCCCTAACGCTGCGTCCGCACCCGACCGCGGCCGGAACGGAACTGGTATATCATGGGACACCATGGGGGACCCTGACTCTAGGTGAGACCCATGGGCCCTGATTCCCCATTGATTTTTTGCACCATTTCCCATGGGATTCTCTGTCCCATGGGAAAGAGCAGGCCCATGGGAGTCCCACTTCCCATGGGAGTCCCACGTCCCATGTGGGTGCAACGTCCCGTGGGAGCCCCCTATGCCATGGGCAGGATCTGGTGGAGCAGGGTAATAAGTTGCATGCAAAAGTAATGACAGAAGTTCTTGCTTAGCTGACCTTGAATGATCACAAGACAACACTGTGTAACATAGCAAAAATAAAAATTAGTACTTTAACTCTGACTCAGAATTAATACAGTCTTGATAAGTCACTTACTTCACAAAAATAAGAAAACATGAACTGAAATAGAAGAAAATAAAAGCAGGGAGCGGCCTTCATCAAGCAGCAACCTTCTTGGTGTTTGATGAATCCTTGCAGCAGGCTTCAGCATTGCAAACCTTCTGCAAAATCCGAAATAAAAATCAGTGTTGCAAAATACATATACTTTCTTCAAGTTTTTATTTTAAAAAACCAAACAAAAAGACTTACAGCAGATTCCTTTAGTTTGCTTTTGATGGTGTCCTTCCCCTTAGTGGAAACCATCAAGTCCAAATAATTGGAGTCAGTAGAGCCCGTTGCCAATGCAGTTTTAGCTCTGGAGAGTCCTGGAACGATAAACCAGAAAATGGGTCAACAAAATATACCAAATTGACACTCTTCCTTTTCAAAATAGAGAAATTACTTACCAAGTAACGCTTCTCGCTTGCTTGGGGTCATTTTTTGTTTCCGCTCCCTTGCCCCACTGGGCGAAACTTCAACTGGCAAGCCGCCTTCCAATGAGCGCGCAGACATCTTCTTTTTTGAGTACAGATGCTGCATCGAGGGGGTGTGCACTCTCAAAACGAGTGACCCGACTAATACGCTATTACGCTCTATTACGCCTAAAAATTGTTGAAATTTGCCTGAAAAAAACAACCTAAAACAACCCCAAAACAGCCTAAAACAATCAAAAAACGAGCAAAATCATGACAATGTCAGCTAACACGCTACTGTTACGCGAACTATTAGGGATTGAGCGACCCGACTAATACACGAGTGCATACCCTGTCGTGCTGCATAGCATCTCGCAAAGCAATGCTTGGGTTCACATTGGGCTTTTTGATCTTATCGTCCCATGCCAAAGCATCTGAGACAGCCAGAAATAAAAACATATGTGTTCTTAAAGAGTTAAATATTGGTAAAATAAAGTAATGTAAAAATAATAATTTTGTAATAATGGTGTGGCATGAGATGAACTAATGACATCAATATGTTTAACAGTGGACTTCCAGCGAGTAACAATCAAACCAAAGGCTAAAAGAGCTCGAAAGAGCAAAAACGGTAGGTTCACATAGCTTAGAAGTATATTCATTTTTTTATCCGGTTGGTAGTTCAAGAGCACACACTTATGTAATTTTCAGGAGATGAGAATGTCGAACCCACTACGAAAAAGCCTCGTCGAGCAGTCAAGAGCAACAGCAGCAAGCCACCTGAAAGTAAGGAAACAAAACAAAAAAAAAAAAAAACAATTTTAAGTTGACAATATTTCGTTACTGAAACAAGATTCCAGTATCTTAAGGGCTTCCCGAAGAGCTGAGTGACTCCATTCTGAGCGATGATAAAAATGATGCGGCCGTAGATCAGCAGTTGCTTGTTAACTCTATCACAGCCTCAAAAAAGGTATTGATATCAAATGATACCGAAAAATAAACACTTAAAAATCATTTATAAATTTTTGCATTGATATATTCCATTTCAGCGAGTGCCTGTGAACAGAAGAAAACCAGTGAGGGTTAGTACGTAATTCATTGACACATGCCTGATTTTAATTGAGTCGATTTATTGTTTGAATTTCTCTCTTCTTCAGAAGCCACGTCTTATTGGGCAAATAATTACTAAATACACACCCCTCCCACCCTTCCCTAATGATTTGGAGGAGAGCTTGGAAAAGGGCTTAGTGTATGTTTGCCAAACGCAAACAAAGAAAAATAATGACTTTCTGATTAAGCATACAAAGGCCATCATTGGTGACTTGTACCCAACAGTCAAAGAGAACAAAATACTGAAATCACAAGTACTGACTAGGATAAAAATATGAAATTACCAATCCTTGAATTCTATAAAGTATGTACAATGCTTGATTTACTTTAAAAAAATATTTTAAAAAAATCAGTATTGGACTGTGAAATAATTTCCTGTCATTTGTTCCAGTCAAAAATAATAAAAACTCTTAGTGCTAGCTTGAGAAATAGAAAAAACTGGGAACAAAACAAAAAAGAGAAGTATTTAGCAGAAAAGGATAAGCTGAAGTTGGCAAAAATCAGCACAGGGCAAGAGTACTCACCTCCATTCAACATCAGTATCTGAAGTGTGTTGAACTAAGATCTAATTCTTTGCTTATTTTGATGTGATTTTACTTTAGTGCCTAACCATCGCAACAGACCGCAATGGTTCTGAGCCCTGATGATGCTGACCAGCTGCTCAAGCTACCAGTACGCAACAAAGAAACAGTAATCGGAGCCATGACAGCAGCTGCATCTATAACACCCAAGGCCATTCACAGCATGACAGTCCAAGCAGCAATAGAATCATATAAAACAACAAATAAGTAAAAATATTTTTTTGAATGCCATTTCTGTGTATTGAGAGGATATACCACTCCTGGCCCAGCCGGCTCTTTTGCGCTCTGCAGCGGCAGTGACACCGACCTCTTTGTAACGCCGTCCTGGCCACACCGTTCGAGGTATCGATATGAAACTCGGGTCATGGGCCCAGTAGGGTTCAATGTCGGTGATGGTGGGCTCAAAAATTTTTTTGAAACGCCTGACCTTGGCCCCAGGGCTGTCCAGCTTTCGTCCACAGCAACTCCTGAGAAAATCGGGATATCCAAAAAAGGGCAAAACCACGTTGTAGCTGTAACTGTGCTCTATCCAGATACGTTAGTCCCGTGCCGGTGCGGTAAAAATTAGAGGGTCAAAAAGGGTATACGGCGGACCTCTGAACGGCGCTTTTGGGCATCTCGCAAAGTTTTGAAAAGGCACTGTCGTAGACGGGCTATGCCGTCCCCCGCATGCCTCCACCCTGCCCCTCCGCCTCCACCCTGCCCCTCCCGGCCGCCTGCATGCAGCCCTCTGCTTTGTCTCTGCGCCGGGCCCCCTGCCGGCCCCCCCGCCCCCTCCTCATTCACGCGCCGGAGCCGAAGGGTCGCCAGCGTGACAAGTCGATTTATGAGCCCCATGGCCCAGTGGTTAAATTTTTGAATGAATAATTTTACAGTTATAGGACTGCGCCAATCGGGTTCAGCGCACGATTACGATGTCAGGCGACTCAAAATTCAAGTTTCTACGACCTGACCAGAACGTGCCCAACTACCGCTTCGGTTAAAATGGTCGTAGATACTTGAAATTTTAGTCGTCTGACATTGTAATTGCACGCTGAATCCCTTTGTACAAGTCTTACAACTCCAAAATGAACCGTTCAAAAATTTAACTATTGAAGCGCGGGGCCATAAATTGACCTGTCACGGTGCCGACCGTCGGACGGGGGTGGCGGGCCAGGCGATCCCCATTCAGTGAAACAAAGTCGACGACAACATGTGCGAGTTCTGGACACGGTAAAGCTCGTCGACTGAATCTTTGCACGTCCTCTTTCTGATCAGCTCCCGAAACACTCAAAAGCGCCTTTCAGAGGTCCGCCATATACCCTTTTTGACCCTCTAATTTTTACCGCACCGGCACGGGACTAACGTATCTGGATAGAGCACAGTTACAGCTACAACGTGGTTTTGCCCTTTTTTGGATATCCCGATTTTCTCAAGATGTTGTGGACGAAAGCTGGACAGCCCTGGGGCCAAGGTCAGGCGTTCAAAAATTTTTTTGAGCCCACCGTCACCGACATTGAACCTTACTGGGCCCGTAACCCAAGTTTCATATCGATACCACGAACGGTGTGGCCAGGACGGCGTTACAAAGAGGTCGGTGTCACTGCCACTGCAGAGCGCAAAAGAGCCGGCTGGGCCAGGAGTGGTATATCCTCTTAATAGGTATCAATCGTAGCTAATGTTGTGCTTGAGAAAATACCCAGGGGCCAAGCACCAGCCATAATAATAACAAATAATGATGAACGCATAATTAGTGGAGTAGTGGTATTTGACCAGGAACCCCTATACACGAAGGAAAAACCAAAAGTCTTGGAGTGTGTAGCTCTGCTGCTAGCAGTTTACTTTGTATTTAACATAAGTTACCCACAAGTTTACAGTAAAATACTACTTACATGAGAGTACATCGTTTGTGGTCAAACAGAACCGCAAGAGATCAGTCAAGATTTGAGAGTCATGTTCGAAAAGCTTTCAGAAGAAAGGAAGCTTCTCGTATAATTTTGTTTACCATGTTTTATTTTTATTTATTTGTCCTACACTAGGAAAGAGAGATTAGTTACCTCAAAGAGAAATATTTTGTTATTGTTGAAAAGTTATTTGTTATTATCATAGTTCTTAAACAAATTGGCATCACTAATTTTACAGCAGAAATGTTCTTTACCTGGAGTAAATATTGATTTGGTGATGCAAAATACTCAAACATTAAGTTGCAAATTATTGTACGGAGATCTACATTATTGTAGAGATTTTCCTTGTGAAGCAGAGTTTAGTTTTGTTCACCAATAACACTGACTTAATTATCAACTGTTGACAGTGTTGCCCTGAAAACAAAAAATTATTTGTTTACTCTTGTTATTTTGTTTACCATTACTGTTACTGTCATTATGAAATCAAAAATCTTACCTGGCTTATTGTATTCACAATTATACATTAAATATTATATTTCCATTAGCTCACCATGCTGCAAGTTATTTACAAGTTTACAAGGTAGGTTTACGCCAGACCGTGTCTTGTCGTAACAGGCTTCGCGATGCTGCGCCAGTTTCGACAATCCACGCCTGGCGTTACACCTACCTTGGCCTGCGGCGCTTCCTGCTTGCCTTCGGCAAGCTGTTTTAGGGGTTCATTGAGGCAATGAGTAGTGCACTACGCGATAAATGGTCGAAGTATACAAGCTAGGGCGCGCCCTTCCGTCGAACCGAGTAACCGCTTCGCTGCGCCGGCAATGCAGTTCGACAGAGGCGGATACCAGCTTGGCCTGCCGGCGGATTATTCTCGGGCCTTCTTTTAATTAATTTGATGTCTGTCTTACTGTAGGACCAGCACAGTGTTCAATTGTTGGATCATACAACAGCTATGTGAATGGTGAGACTTTCTCGTATCCTTCTCACTGGCCATTTTTGACAGAGTTCATATTTTACTGTTTGCTTTTTGTTCAGGTATGCAGCCAGGTGCCCATTCCTCCTTCAGAGAAAGTAAGTCAACACCTGAGGTTTCTCCAACCACTGGTAAGTGCCCTCATAATGTGCTAAATGTTACAGATACCATGAGCATGCATTATTTCATATTTCCTGCCGCAGAGCATGGCTGTAGAAGTCAGGGGTCTACTCTTTCTCTCCTCTGCCATGATGACTTCACCTGTCAAGAGCCACCAGAGAAATCTCATGGTGATGATGCTGAAGTTATATGCCTCTCAGATACTGAAGAATCCTTTCCTATTCAGGTTAAAAGGGAAGCACCTGACCACAGTGAGTATTGCTGAGTTCTTATATTTCTGTGCACTGTGTTTGCATTTCAATTACCTTTGAAAATGGGCACCTGTTGCGTGCAGATTCCCATTATATTGATGAAGCAATTTCTGCTCCTGAAACTCTTAACCAAGATGTCGGCAGTCATCATGGGGAAAAAGAAGGAAACAATTTTATGGGTAAGAGTCACTACAGTTGAAATCCAACTTCCAAGTACACAATTCAGCATTCAACTTGTTAATATGCATGTGCAACTTTCGTTTGTAGACTTTAATGAATTTGATGATGGAATTTCATCACTGGCGCTCGGCAATCCTCACAATGATTCTGTGGACCATGAGAGTTCTGAAATGCGAAAGAACTTGGACATTGCCAAGAAAAAGCCAAATAAATCCATTCGTGGGATTCATTTCAAGTAGGAGCCCTTCTCACTGCATCCCTTGTGTAAAATAATTAATTTTGTTTTTGAAGGTCCCTGTCGCTTCACTCCTAAAGCCCGTGACATATTTTGGGTCCGAGCAAATTTGAGCGAAGGTCGACGGACATCCAAGCAAAAACCGAGCCAGTCCCGAGCAAGTGCCGAGCAACTCCGAGCAAGTGCCGAGCAAATCCGAGCAAACACCGAGCAAGTACCGAGCAAGTCCGAGCAAATGTCCCACCGAGCGACGCAGCTGAGCAACGGCACCAGTCCGCACAAAAAGACCTTCCCTGGCACAGAAAATAGTACAAAATACACTGGCGTCCAAAATTAGGTCCCCACTTCTTTAGATCATTATAACTTTTTCCGTAATCGACAGAAATCGTCTAAATTTTCCACAAAGGTACCTCAATGGGTCTTCTAAAGGTTCCCAAAATGTCGCACCTGAAAGGTACTCCGAAAGGGGTAACCCACCCCCTTGGAAAAAAAGTTGTCAAAATGATGTCTAAACAACAGCCGAAAAGGGGCTTTGAAAGTTTCGTTTTGACCGAATCTGCCTTGAGGGAGTGTAACTGACCAGAAGGGAAGCGATTTGCCGAGTTTTAACCCCCCTGTTCAAACCCACCCCTTTAACCCCTAAAAGGGGCAGCTCCTGAACGGGTGGTCGTAGCGCGATGGGACCGACACCAGTGGGTCGGGCAGCGGATTTAACATGGAAAGGCGGAACAATAGTGCAAGTTTTGACCTGTTTAGAGACACTCAAATGGAGAAAACTGCGTTTTTTCGTGATGATTTAACGCAAAGTTCGACAACATGTTCATGCGTTTTCTGTGAATGAAATTTTTGGTCCTTGGCAGTTTTGAGAAGGCCAACTCAAGTTCTTTGAGGGACCAGAAGAGCAAAGTCGTGGACTGACCCTTTCAACCTCTAAAGGTGCATCAAAAGTACTCTGCACGTGCTCAAAGAAATTTCAGAATTAAGAAACGGCTGTTTTCGTTCCAAAAACCAGACTCCTTGGGTTCAGGAATGTCGAGCGACTGACACTGGCTTGTTACCTGTTCGGAGAAACCGTTTTGTTACAAAATTTTCACGATTTTACACATGTGTCATTTCGACAATCGTCTGCAGGGGTACTTTTGACGCACCATCAGGGGTTGAAAGAGTCACTCCACGACTTTGCTCTTCTGGTCCCTCAAAGAACTTGAGTTGGCCTTCTCAAAACTGCCAAGGACCAAAAATTTCATTCACAGAAAACGCATGAACATGTTGTCGAACTTTGCGTTAAATCATCACGAAAAAACGCAGTTTTCTCCATTTGAGTGTCTCTTAAACAGGTCAAAACTTGCACTATTGTTCCGCCTTTCCATGTTAAATCCGCTGCCCGACCCACTGGTGTCGGTCCCATCGCGCTACGACCACCCGTTCAGGAGCTGCCCCTTTTAGGGGTTAAAGGGGTGGGTTTGAACAGGGGGGTTAAAACTCGGCAAATCGCTTCCCTTCTGGTCAGTTACACTCCCTCAAGGCAGATTCGGTCAAAACGAAACTTTCAAAGCCCCTTTTCGGCTGTTGTTTAGACATCATTTTGACAACTTTTTTTCCAAGGGGGTGGGTTACCCCTTTCGGAGTACCTTTCAGGTGCGACATTTTGGGAACCTTTAGAAGACCCATTGAGGTACCTTTGTGGAAAATTTAGACGATTTCTGTCGATTACGGAAAAAGTTATAATGATCTAAAGAAGTGGGGACCTAATTTTGGACGCCAGTGTATATATTTTTGGAAAGGGGAGATCGTGAGGCACACGATCAGATAAGTGGCTTTGCACTTTTCCCAACCATTTGCCGGAGCACCCTTTAAAACTGGAGGAACATGAACAACAGCGCGTTAAGCCTGCCGAGTGCAGCCGCCGTGCATGGTAGGCAACACGCCCGCGCCCCTGTCCGACGGAGCGGCCCGCCCTGCAGGCTGGCGCGCCGTTGGCAGGCAGGGCTGCCGCACAGTGGACCAGAAACGGCGTCCGGGATTCTGACCGCCTCCACCAGTCATCTGGCTCACTGTGCGCCGGGACAGGGCCCTGTGGCTAGGCAACCCAACACGCGCCGCCACCCGCATTTCGTCGATCTGCCCCTGGGGTCAGAGGTGCGAGAGAGACAGCAAAGAAAGTATTCTTCAGAATCGCTTGCGTTTGCAGCCAGCCTACCCAGCATCTCGATTACGAACTAACCCTTGGTCCTTGTCGTTCTGTCTCTCTCGCACTCTTGCGCGATGCCCTTTGAGTGCGAGAGAGAAAGAGTTATTTCGATTTTGTCACTCTCTCCATTGACCTTGGCACCGTGAATTTATGTTAGAAATAAAAGACTTAACTCTCTATTGACCTTGGCACCGTGAATTTATGTTAGAAATAAAAGACTTAAGACCACTTCAGACCTTTGTCCCAGTTCCAGAGAAGGCCACAGGAATCCACCAGCTCCCAGGAACTAACTCGCCCAGTTTACGCTTATCTCATCATTGTGGTTGTCCTGATCTCTCGAGTAAAGATGTGCATATGTTGTGTAGAATTGAATTTCCTTTTCTTATTTGCATTGCATACTTAAATGATATCTGTTGTTTCTTTTAATATCACATGCATAGTTATCATTCCTGGAAATATATTTAAAATTATTAAAAACTACGGTAAAATTCCGAAAAGGTTGTTTATTTCTTCATAGTATAAATAAGTTGATTGAAACAGAGAAAACAGAAATAAAAGTTTATAGGTGTGTTAACTTATGACATATACAATTTTAACATGTATAAGAAAATAAAATTTACTATTTTAACATACAGGTTTAACATATATAGCTTCAAACATAGAGAAATAACAATTACAGTAAACAAATTCATTAGAGTTAACAATTTGAAATAAAATATTTTGTTATTCAGTTGACTTCACAGGTCTGGGGAGCCGGAGATTTCTGGTATAGTCTGTGATGAATTCTCCTAACACTGTATCGTCCAGTTTGTATGAGGCGTCTAGACGATAGTTTATATAAGCTGGAATGAGCGTAAATATATCAAATATACACTCCCATGATTCTCAATTAGGTTTTAGCTAAAGGTGCCACTACAACCAACTCATTGTAGTGTTGGGACACTTCGAGTGGTAAAGGGCGTAAAGGACGACAGAGAGTGAAGGATTGACTGGTTTATTAGGAGAACCGAACAGCTCGAGACCAGGCTACAGACTGTTGGCCAAGCCACAGGCGAGGCTCAACTTATAGGTTTGGCAACAATAGCGATGGAAATGGAAGGGGAACTGAGGTGGGAGTATCAATAGTGGAACCTTGGCCAAGGTGGTAGCTCTATGCCAGAGAAAGAAAGAAGAGGATAAACAAAAAGTTGAACTGACACTTGTTGATGTAGCTTTCAAACTGGTAATTCATTACACCACTCCCCCTTTAAAAGAAAATACTTTTTTTTTAAAATCACATTAAGTTCCTCGTTTCAAATGATCTGTTGCCAAAACCTTCACACTCTCACACTTCATGAATTATTTAACTCGTTCAAAGCTGTAAACCTATTCTCGTCTAGGCCCATCAGACTCAAGATAAGGTTGTCCAGACCTTTCTTGACACGCCATCGACGATCAAACAAAAACTTGATCCTCCTGTAGAGTGGTTCAACAGCGACTCTCATGGCACGTCCAAAAACTAGTTAGGGACGCCATCCTGAGGTACAACCGTTTAGCCTGATCAACACAACTACTGCTAAAACTAAATACAGAAAATTGATTAATTCGTTGATCTGAGCTTCAAGTTCTGGGTTCTCGTAGACTCGGGTAGACTCTTGTACACAACCCTCCGGACGATTCTTACAGACAAATTTCTCCTGTAACACACATAAACACTGCGCACAGACTTTTTGCCTCCTATTCCCCCTAACTAAAATAATGGGGTTTTTGCCTTGGTGTTGCAAACCTGACTAGCTAAATCCTATCTAAAACACCATTGTTAATCTGGGAAGACTAATTAACACTATATGGTTGGGAAACTTAACTGTTACTCTAACTGATGAATGGCTCGGAGGACCTGCTGCTGGACGGTCTCTGGAGTACTGGACGCATCCACGACTGCGTGTAGAGCTGGTTCGTTGTCCATCCAGTTCTCCAAAACTGTGTGCAAACCTTGGATGTAATCCTTGGACAAAGTATTTTCCTCTTTGCGAGCCCTTGTTTGAATACGTTGAAAAGCTATTTCTGGAGTCCCTCGAAGATAGATATGATGTTCCTTACGTTGAAACTGAGCTGTCATGGACTTACACATTTCTTGGAGTAATACATACTGCTCTTTGTTGATCATATTTGCTTCTCTTTGCATTTGAACAAACATTTTAACCACACTATGTAATGAGCGTTCTGCTACTACTACAGGAGCACTGCCTTGCATGAATTTCAACTGGGTTTGCCATGATGTAAACAAAACCATCGACTGAAACGTATACGCCCACTTTTCCATGTCTTTCGAGTACAAGTCCAAGAAATTAATTCCATAAAAATTAGTCCACAGCGAAACTGGTTCTTGAACATCTGGATAGCCATGTTCTTGAAGCGTCGTCAGCAGGGTAGATTTTCCAATTCCGATGTTGCCTTCTATGTAGACTACCGTCGGTGATTTTGGACGCGTCGCTTGCTTCATGTTGGTACACCTTGATTGACGACCGCACCAAGCTCGGAACATGTTTGCTCGTGTTGAAGTCTGATCGCGAACTGACTGCTGGCGTTGTGCGTGACATTTTCGTCCGCGTATTTTTCTTTGCCATGGCCGTCTGCATCCGCACTCGACTTGATCGGATTGCATGAATGGCCATTGTTTGACTGCTTGGCCTGGCAGCACGTCCACGACTCTTTAGGTCGTTTTGCTGCCCCAGGCTACCCTGTTACAATAGTCTAGTGGTTACGAGATTTGGTCATTGACTCAAAGGTGGATGGTTCAAACCTCATGTCTCAAAACATCACTCAATGGTGGATTCCTCGGAATGAGAGACATTTGATAATGTCAGGCAGTGAGGACACAATGCCCCGACGGACCAGTACACTCCGAGCGAGATATTGGTCGCTATACTACCGAAGGTGTGGGTGTGGACGTAAAGCAGCCATCTATGGATTTCATTGCTTCCTGCTTCGTCCCTACTGTCACTATCAACTGCAATGGCGGCTGGTTGTTTCTCCCAATGTTGTCCCATGTTGGGTCCCATGTTGGGTCCCATGTTGGGTCTTCATCCAAAAGGAGAAGTTTCCACTGGGCAGTTATCAAGCCTTGAAACCACTTGTAACCCTTTTGTTGGATGTATATCGGCCAAACTTGCTTGTTTCTTGTCGTCTGATGCAGTAACGTGGTGGGGGTAACGCGACTCTTATGGGAGTTCGACGCGTCAGACCACCCTGTTACAATGGTCTGGTGGTCAAGACGACTGATGTCGGCCTCGATGGCGGTGGTTCGACTCCCACTTAACTCTTAACTTCATTTCAAATATTGAGCATCTCTCAAAAAGTAATCATATCTGTCCGTTGATTGGGAGTGTTCCGTCAGCCGGAATGTCTTCGGACATGACTGGTACATCACCATTAACTCTTCCTGTCTAAACCTTGGTCAGCAACAGGTTTCGGTGTCTGAAAGACGAATTCGGGGGTCGGGGTAGCGCCTAAACGGCCTGCTGCCCCTTCTCTGGGACGTAAGCTCCTAGACCTGCTACGGCGGGCCCCATGTCCACGCCTGTTGGCTACACCAGTAACTTGACAGACCAATTGTAATAATTTTTCAACATTTTTCTGAGTTCTGTTTGGTATGTTATCTTGTGAGTCGATTGACACCTGATGCTTCCTCCGAGTGTCTTGGCCGCTTGTTGCGCCGACTGGTGGTGGTGGATAAAAGCTCCATTAGTACCAACTTGTACCGTTCCACGTTCTTCCATTAACCGTGCCTTTTCTCTCTTGTGGTCTTGTTGTGGACTTTTAAACCCTTATTGTTTTGTATTTGTCACCTTTGAACCTCTCTTTTGACATAACCTTTGACTTTGATTCTTCTTTCCGAAATAAACGCGCGCTGTATTTGAACACTTCCTGTAGAATTTATTAGTTGGTCAAGCTGATTTTGTGTTTCCTTGTCGCTCTTGTATACATCGCCATCTTGCTTTGTCTCTCCGTTCGCGCTTGTGTCCGGCTGGTTCATTTTACTTTCATTCTCTGCTCAAAAGTTAACCATGGGCGTTATCAATCGCTCTCGTGATACCATGGTCACCCCGGAATGCGTCAAAGGTTACTATTGCCTTACTGGACCTGATCACGGACCTATTTTTACAGTAAGTCCCAAAGTCTTCAAGTTTTCAAGTCATCAAGTCTTCATATTTTGTTATCATTATTATTACTATTATTATTATTAGTAGTACCACTATTTTCTCTAGATTCATTTGACCTGTGCTGAGTGGGGAAACTCCAACCCCTCAATTCTCAGAAACAGTCGTTTCAATCAATGGGCCATTTTTGGTGGTCGTAATGGGTACCCCGAGCATTTCGCTCACTTTCCTTCTTCTTCTGCCATAAACCTTAACCCTGTTGATTGGGAATGTTGGTCTGTATTTATTTTATTCATTTTTTTTTTTTTAATATTCATTCAGTACCCTCACTTTCTTTTCTTCTCAATTCTCAGCTTTTATGGGTTTAATCCTAATTGCTTGGGACGGTACGTGCTTCATACCACCCAGTGTTCCTTCACCTGCTCGGCCAGAGGTGGTCAAACGAATCCCCCTGCATTTCGTCGTTTTTCTGGGGTTGATCCACTGTCCAGTTTGAGTTCGGTGTTTCCACCTTTGTCTCCTGTTCCTGTTGTTGTTGATGCCTTCGAAGAGGCTTTGCAGGATGTTGTTTATGAATGATTTTAAGTTTTTATAGTTTATTTTTATGTTGTTCCTTCTTGGTTTATCTCACGTTCTCATTTCATTCCTTATTCTCACTCCTTCCTTTTAGTCTCCAATTCTTTCTCATCTTCCTGTTTCCTTTTTCTTGGTCCTCTTCCTTAACATGAATAAACCATACTCATACCCATATCGCATCTTGTCCTTTGTGTAGTTTAACCTGCTCATGTAGATCATATTGACTGGGTGTAGGGTACCAGCAGCTCCAATTCCTAGAACACAAGAATTATTACAACATTTAGCTGGGAAAAAGTGGTACCATTGTGCAGATTTGGCCCACGGATACCATAATTTGGTAGTACATCCAGATGATCAGCCTAAGACTGCAATAATCTAACCTGAAGATTTGGCATTACCAAGCAGGCAATATGAGTATACACGAATGGGTTTTGGTTTGTCAGCAGCGCCAGGAGCGTTCCAGTATGTCACGGACCGACTAGTAACACCAGCAGAGGTCAAAAAGCCAGAAAATGACCTGGGTGACACAGTGGCTGTGTACATAGATGATGTCTGTATAGCTGGAGACACAGTTGAACAAATGCTTGAAAGGCTGATAGCATTCTTCAACAGAGTAAGAGCCGGCGGATTCTTACTAAAAGCCAAAAAGTGTGAATTATTTCAGACTGAAGTGTCATTCTTGGGCCATATCTTGTCTGAAAAAGGAATAAGAGTGGATAAGAAAAAGATTCATCAAATCACTCATTGGCCGGCACCAAAGGATGTCAAGGAAGTGAGGTCATGGCTAGGCCTCGTACAGTATTATGCAAAATATGTGCCACATTTAGCAACTATTGCAACGCCAATATTTGCTCTGATGAAACAAGGTGTACCATTTGAATGGTCACCACAATGTCAAGCAGCTTTTGAACAAATAAAACAAAAGCTAGTTTCTCCACCAATATTGGGGACACCAAACGTGGAAAAAGGCCAATTCACAGTAACATGTGACGCCAGCTTAACTGGACTAGGTGCAGTACTTACCCAAGAACAAGATGGTCAAGAAGTCACCATTTCCTTTTGGTCCAAGTTACTAAATCAGGCTCAGCGAAATTACTGTGCCACACATCGAGAGTTGCTGGCACTAGTGGAAGCCATCAAAGCTTTTCACCATTACTTGGCAGGAGCACCTTTCCTAGTCAAGTCTGATCATGCAGCATTACAGTGGTTGAGAAATTTCAAAAATCCCACTGGACGACTGGCACGCTGGTTAGAGCGTCTAGCTCCATACAAGTTCGAAGTAGTACATGAACGAGGCATTAACATTGGTCATGCGGATGCCCTCAGCAGAAGACCTGCACGACCTTGTACAGCAAACTGCAAGAAATGTGCACGATTAGAAGAGCGGGACACAGCTTCTCTAAATTTCATAGACATGGACAAACTTTTAGAGCTCGATACCCTACCTTCGTCCAAAAGGTATAGTTGTCTGTTGCAAAAACATCATGATGTGTCTTCAAAATGTTTTCTAATTTCTCTCTTTGTTCCGGACTCAGATTTTTACTACTCTTTTCCAAAAGTTGCTGTAAGTCTTCTGGTAATTTGTCCAGTGGTGGCTTCTTTGGAACTGTATTGATTTCCGCACCATAATGTGGAGCTACTTCATGTTCTATCCATGCAACTCCACACAGATGACAGACTTCAACTATTTCTTCTCCTTCCTCCTCCTCTTCAAGAAGAGTAGGCTCGTCATCTGGTTGCATGTCACCCAGAAAATTAGGACTGAGCTCTTCATCATCATCTTCATTCATGCCACTGAATTTCAAAGGATGTACCAAAAATACCTCACCAACAATGGTATACTTGGGTATCTCAACACACTTAGACCCAAAATTTTCCATTGTGACTGTTAGTGGAGCTGTCACGCATGGAACCATTCCAGACTGGACTAACACTGATGCAGGTAACTTTGAGATTTTATTTTCTGCGAATTTATTATTGGTAAAGAGTCCCGTTCTTATTGTACTTTTCTCCAGGTTCAACACTTGCTCTGGCTGGATACCTTGGCTCTGCTGGCCCTTTGACTCAGGTTTCACATTTTCCTGGTCCTTCATGTTGAGACGACCAGGAGGCGAGGCAACTTTTGGTTCAGAATTTAGTGTCGATGTGGACAGCACCTTCACTTCATCCTGTTCCTTAGTTACCACGTCTCCCTGTCTCACCCATGCGCTGGCCTTTCCCAGCTCATCAGCCTTTAAATCCGTTTCCAGTTTTGTCTCCAATTGTCGTTCCAATCCTGGTCTTAACGAGCAGGCCAACGGGACCCGTTGGCGACAGACGCGTTGGGCTCGCTCGGTTACCTTCGGCACATCGGTGTCCGACGTTCGTTTTTTCGGACCTCTCTCACACAGTGTCGCTGCGGCCGATCCGAGCTAGATGCGCTCCGCAACGAGGCCCGATTGTCCGCGTCCAGACCCAAGTTCCGTAGTGCAGTGTGGGCGTGTTGTGCGTGTTGGCTCATTTGACAGCCTGCTCGGCTGTCCCTTCTGGCGGCACTTGTTGCAAGGTCTGTTCCGAATCTATGGTTTCCCGCCACGGGTTACTTGCGTGCGCTCGTGCCGAAATGACTGGGGCTGCCCGTCCTATTTGGACGGATCGGCGCAGGTGGCCGGCTCGCGTCTCGTTCGCCGCTGTTGTCGGCGTTTCCCTATGCTCTTGTTCCGACGGGTTATGTGCTTGTGTGTGACGAGGCACCCAAGTCACCTGAGCGATAGGGTGACTGCGTTGGGAACGTGTTGTTGAGATTGCAAGGCACGGCTGCAGTGCCACTGCAGGCCGCGGCGGCAGCGCGCTTTTATTGTCGGCACCTGTTGCTGTGCGTCGAACGCGTCTGTCTGTCCGTCGTTTGTTGCCCGCCTAGCAGAGGTGGGGATTTCAGGCTTTTTCGAGCGACCGCGGCCGACCGGAGTCAGCCGGTTAGCGACCGACGCATGGGCTTCCCAGGCTGAGGCCGCGCGACCCAGCACTGGCTGCGCCTCGTGCGTGGCACACCGGGCGGGACGTATATTGCTTTTCGCTGCGATTCCATTTAAGACTGGTATGGTGTGGAAGGGGCCAGCTCCATGAGCTTGTGGGTTCAGTATGGGCCGTTAAATAATCTCGTCATGCTGTATTTTCTTCACCCCAGAGAGGCGGCTGGCAGAGCAAGGCTCCTCCCTACCCCTCACCCTCGCGTCGTCTGCTAGCCATGCACAAAGTGGCTCTGCTAGCCGCGCCGGCAAGCGGGCAGCAAGCCAGCCGAACGCAGCCGGCCGGCCGTACCTCGGTCAACCTCTGTCGCAGAGCGGCCGGGACAGGCCGGGGAGCCGACGGTGGCGTCGGGGTGCAGCCCCAAGCCAGCCGGAGCGTTCGGCTGGCGTTGTCTGTCTCTCTCGCACACTGACTCGCGGCCGAGTCGGTCGGAGCGGTCGGCCAGAAACCCCGAAAACCCCTAGCTCTGCGGCCTTGTGTTTTCAAACGGGCGGTCCAGCTCGGCCCACCGCCTTGGCTGTGCGCGAGACAGACGATCTCGGGCCGTGCTACTGCCCTTCCGAATTTTGCGGGACACGTCCGAGGCAATAAACTGTGACGCAGCCCGTCGCACAGTGGGCCAGAAGACCGGCGCACGCGGCCAAAACTCTAGACGCGTTTTGAGCTCCAGAGTCTTGAAATGGGACTCGAATCGAACGTGTGACCCAACCAATGGATTGCTCTCCAAACGAGGAATCCATTGGTGGTGTCACACGTTCGATTCGAGTCGCATTTAGCGACTCTGGAGCTCAAAACGCGTCTAGAATTTTGGCCACCTCAACGTTCTTCTGACCCACTGTGCGTCGCCTCGGCCGGCTTCTGTCTCTGGCCGCCGCCGGTCGCTGTGCGGTCGGCGCTCGACGAGCGAGCACATCTTGCATCTCTCTCGCACTCAAGGCGGCTTAGGGAGCGTTCAAATATGACTTCACACTTTTTGGGCTCATTTTTCGACCCCTTCCCCCCCCCTTGTCACAGCTGGTCACGATTATAACTGACCCCTCCCCCTCTTGTGATGTCACATTTTCCCATATTGACCGAATAGCTCGGACCGGCGCAGGCTGCCAAAACTCTAGCCGCGTTTTGAGTTCCATAGTCGGTAAGTATGGGACTCGAACCGAACGTGTGACCCCAAAATGGATTGCGCTCGGAGCAAAGAATCCATTGGTGGGGTCACAAGTTCGGTTCGAGTTCCGACTAAGCGACTCTGGAGCTCAAAACGCGTGTAGAGTTTGGCCCCCTGCGCCGGTCTTCAGGCCCACTGTGCACATGCGCCGTACTGGAAGCAGCTGTACTCCCTGGCAGCTCGCTTTTACGCTCAACGCGCTGCCTAACATTTTCTTAAATATTTAAAAATGAAAACCTGTCACTGTCACTCAAAGGGTGGGCGTGCGGCGTCCCGGCACAGCCTGCGCCTGTCTGCGCGTAGTACCGTTTTCTGCCCCTAGATCGCGCCAAGGCGCGTTGCGACATCGTGAGTTGCGCGCCTTTCAAATTGAGCATTATATTTTTACCGCACGCAGTTATCGACGGAATGTGATGTCACATGCCCTCTTCCCCCCCCCCCCACGGACGGTCACATTGGGTCATATTTTAGCTTACCCCCCCCCCCCCCCCGAAAAAGTGACGTCATATTTGAACGCCCCCTTAGGTTTTGCTTGTGCTGGCTTGCGCTGTCACCCGCGTCTGTCTGTCTTGCGGGCCTGATGGCTGGCCGCCACAAGTCCGAATACTGGCGCCGTGCTTCTGGTCACACCCCTTGCCCCCTTCCCTTTGCGTGTAATTGCGCGTTTTCCACAAGTTTTCCTCAAATGTGCGCCTTTGGTCGTCTATGGCCTTATGGTATGTTTCGCTTGACGTTACGCAGACCCCCCCCCCCCCCCCTGTTTCGCGTTACTCGTTCTGGTTCGAGTCATGAGACTTCATTGGGTAGAACCTCCCCCCTCCCCAAAAAAATGTTTCTAACGACGTCTTTTTTTCTGTTCACAGGCCGCTCTTCTATGAAGGTGACGCGTGTCGCCGTGCCTCGGCAGTCCTTCTCACTGCCAGGCTTGTTTTCCTTGCTTATCGGAGTCTCTACTAGAGGTAGGCGGTGAGGCTGCTGAGTCTCAAGAAGGCGCTGGGGCTGCGTTTGCTTATGTGCGCCTTATTTTGTTGCAGCCATGTTCCAGTTAATTGGAACCTGCCCCGTCGAGGAGACAGCTAATGGACCCCAGGATGGGGAGTGGAGCCACCATGCCGGGGCCCGTGGCTTCGAGGCGACACCAGGACACGTTACGTGCGTGTTTTGCGCCCGCCCATTTTTTAAAGTTGCCCATTGGGCGTTACATGTCAAGAACGGCGGCTGCCAAGGTTTCTCGAACTCGTATGTATCTAGCAAATTAAGTCCGTGCGGAAATAAACTCTGTGCTTGTTTGCTTATTTGCTTTTAACCATTTAACTTTGTCTGTTCCAGGGAGCGGGACCGAGAAATATACGACGTCTGTGCCTCAGTGTCCAAATAAATGTTTGGATCGAACATATCCCGAATGGATGGCGAACCGCACACAAAAAATCTTATTCGCGACGTGGAGGGTATGATCAGAGAGGAAATGAGTCGGTGCCGGCTCGCGTCTGCGCTGGGCCAAGACGTGGTGGAGCCGGACCCCGGCTCACCCGAAGGCAGTGTGTAAGTCTTTGCACCCCTGTCTATTGCTTGTTTTCAAGTGACTCTTCTCTGACCCGTTCTGTTGATTGCAGGAACATCCACGAGTTCCTTTTGGACACCGCCCTCCAGCGGTTCCTGGCTGGGGCACGTATAGCCGCTCAAGGCGTGAGAGCAGCCAACGAAGCTTACGTATTATCGGTTGAGATGCACTCGCATAGCATGGCATGCTGGCCCTTAAAGCCTATCCTTACTTTTGTTATCTGTCCTCCAGCGAAGTCGGGGCTTCAATATAGGTGACGAGATGTGGCCTAGATTCCAGACAGCTGCGCTGAACTACCTTACCGTTGTGAAAAGGTAAATTGTATGAACTGCAAGGTTAGCTTCCTTCCTAAATTTAGATGTTGGATGAGCTGATGATTTTGTTTCTTCTTAAGGTTGCGGCCTCCTCCTGCTAACGACGGAGCTGGACCAAGTGGCGGCGGTGGTGCCGGACCCAGTGGTGGTCCCGGCCCCCGTCGCCACTACAGCGAAGGGAGCAGCAGTGACGACGACGACGACAACAACAGCAACAACGGCAACAACAACAACTACCGCAGCAACAACAACGGCAACAACAACAACAGCAACAACAGTGACCACAACCACCACCATCGCAGCAGCTCTGACGACAGCGATGCCACTAACCATGAGCCCGTGGACATGGACCTAACCTGCATGAGCTGGGAAACGTAAGATAGTCGTAAGGAGCTGTCACAGGTATAACTCTAATTAGACGATGGTATTTACAATGCTTGTTTGTTTGTGATCAGTGAGAGCCGGCCGTCAAAGCGGAGGCGGTCGTGGAGCCTGTCCAGCGATGAAGCCGTGAAGCCACCCACCAAGAAGCGCAGGTTAAACCCGCCGGCTCCCATCCCGCCGCTGGCTCCCATCCCGCCGCTGGCTCCCATCCCGCCGCAGGCTCCCATCCCGCCGCAGGCTCCCATTCCGCCGCCGGCTGCCAACCTGACGCCGCTTCGCAGATCCAAGAGGCAGAGCAGAGCCCCGGCCCGCTGGGGATATTAAAGTGAGTGTTGTGGTTCTCCTTTGAACTTTGTTGCTTTCCAGTTTCTTACCATCTTTTTCATTGACTCTAAATTCATTGAAATATACTCGTAAGTTCTTTTATAACTTGGTAGTCCAGCCTTTGCTCTCTTTTTCTATGTCTTTCTTTTAGCTTTGGCAAGCGTGTTTTTCGTATCATAAAGTTGACAATTTATATTCCAAAGAGGAATTAATATTTGTCTCAATTTTGTGTAGGATAGGTCGCCGCACCTCCACCATGCCCGCCGCCAGGTTGCTTCACGCATCGCCACTGGCGCCCCGCCCCGCCCCGCCTCGCCTCGCCAAACCTCGCCATTCTCGCATCGCCTTGCCTTGCCACGCCACGCCAAGTCACGCCAAGTCACGCCAAGTCACGCCAAGTCACGCCAAGTCACGCCAAGCGCGACTTGGCCACCACGCATCGCCTAGGTGCACGTATCCATCCTATCTGTGCCAATCACAATAGAACATTCACTGCAGTGAATGCTGGTGCAAACTCCTGGCGGGCTTCAGAAATCTGGTGTATTGAAGCAATGTGGTCATGTCCTGGGCCTGGGTGCTTCTGATAAGAAGCTATTCATGATCATACTCAATCAGCCTGTGCCAGATGCAGTCATCCTAGTTGCTGGATGCTAAGAGCATAAATCTAAGAAGAAACTTTCATTGCTCGCTTCAATGCTTGTGCAAGAGGAGTTGTAGGAGAAGACTGAGTAAAATCTCTGTGTGGCTGGTGGGGTCGCACTCTATGAAATCAACTGTTGGAGCTTTTAGCAGAACTAAGCTCAACTTCTCTGTCTATTGATAAAGTTCTTGTGATGCATGAAGATCAAGAACGAGTCTAGGAAGCGTCTAGGAAGACTTATTTAGAATCATCTTGTTTGCCAGGTGACGACAGAAGCAGGGTCCTTCAAAGTTGGGACGGAAGAAGCGACCCTGAACCGAAACCTGGAATATTTTTAATTTAGTGTAAGATTTTTGTTAGCGTGAGGAGACGACGGATGGAGAAGACTGTTTTGATTTCCTTGACGACGTGCAGAGGTGCGGATGGATCAATGCTTTTTAATTGGTATGATTGATTTTCTTCTGTACCAACTGTGAATATTTAATATTGGTATAAATTTATCTCATCTATTTTTTATTTTTTTTCAGCTGACCACAATGCAATTGGTGGCTTGTATTTTATTTTAATGACACTGACGGAACCATGGTAGACGAATCGAACCTTTTTATGTGAATATTTAATATTGGTATAAATTTATCTCATCTATTTTTTATTTTTTTTCAGCTGACCACAATGCAATTGGTGGCTTGTATTTTATTTTAATGACACTGACGGAACCATGGTAGACGAATCGAACCTTTTTATTATGTGAGTATAGACGTTTTGTTATCTTGTTGCTTCATTAGCTTTGTTCTCATTTGTTTGCGAAAGACTTATTTAGAATCATCTTGTTTGCCAGGTGACGACAGAAGCAGGCTCCTTCAAAGTTGCGACGGAAGAAGCGACCCTGAACCGAAACCTGGAATATTTTTAATTTAGTGTAAGATTTTTGTTAGCGTGAGGAGACGACGGATGGAGAAGACTGTTTTGATTTCCTTGACGACGTGCAGAGGTGCGGATGGATCAATGCTTTTTAATTGGTATGATTGATTTTCTTCTGTACCATCTGTGATTATTTAATTCTGGTATAAATTAAACTCATCTATTTTTTTTTTCTTTTTCAGCTGACCACAATGCAATTGGTGGCTTGTATTTTATTTTAATGACACTGACGGAACCATGGTAGACGAATCGAACCTTTTTATTATGTGAGTATAGACGTTTTGTTACCTTGTTGCTTCATTAGCTTTGTTCTCATTTGTATGCGAAAGACTTATTTAGAATCATCTTGTTTGCCAGGTGACGACAGAAGCAGGGTCCTTCAAAGTTGCGACGGAAGAAGCGACCCTGAACCGAAACCTGGAACATTTTTAATTTAGTGTAAGATTTTTGTTAGCGTTAGGAGACGACGGATGGAGAAGACTGTTTTTATTTCCTTGACGACGTGCAGAGGTGCGGATGGATCAATGCTTTTTAATTGGTATGATTGATTTTCTTCTGTACCAACTGTGAATATTTAATATTGGTATAAATTTATCTCATCTATTTTTTTTTCTTTTTCAGCTGACCACAATGCAATTGGTGGCTTGTATTTTATTTTAATGACACTGACGGAACCATGGTAGACGAATCGAACATTTTTATTATGTGAGTATAGACGTTTTGTTATCTTGTTGCTTCATCAGCTTTGTTCTCATTTGTATGCGAAAGACTTATTTAGAATCATCTTGTTTGCCAGGTGACGACAGAAGCAGGGTCCTTCAAAGTTGCGACGGAAGAAGCGACCCTGAACCGAAACCTGGAATATTTTTAATTTAGTGTAAGATTTTTGTTAGCGTGAGGAGACGACGGATGGAGAAGACTGTTTTTATTTCCTTGACGACGTGCAGAGGTGCAGACGGATTAATGGTTCTTACTTGGTATGATTGATTTTCTTTTTTTCTAACCATGATTATTTTATCATATTGTTACCAATTTACCTTATGTTCTTTTTCTCCTTATTTTAGCTGACAACAATCGAGATTTTATGAGTGGATGAATTTTTAACATCCTGGGACGCATCTTGACTGAAATAAAGGTGAATTGGTTTTGTCTGATGTTATTATTGTTGACAAAGTTTGAAGAATAGAGGATATGTTTCAGAGGCTAACATATCAAAACAATTGTATCTCTCTACTTATCTGCATTTTTGTTTTTGTCTGCAAACCACAGCCCAGACTGGCTTAACGTTACAAGAAATAACGATGACTTGACCTTGGCTTCATCATCCAAATTAAGTGGAATACATAAATCGTGTTGTAAGTGTGCTGTGCTTGATGCATGTCTTCAACGTTTGTACCCCATGCTTCGTTACTTATTCTTGATTCTTTGCCCAGGTTCAAGTATTCACTGGCGTGCTGATCATGAGAAAATTCACACTTCATTGAATGCTGCTCCTAACGACGGCTTCAGAGTTCTGCGAGGTGAAGAGCGATGCAGTCATCCAAGAACTGAGTCCCTGGCTGCTTCAATCACATCAGAGAAGAGAGTGGCGGAAGCATCACACAAACACCTGCTTGTTAATTGCTGGACCCATATTTGTTGCAATATTGTGAGTACTGTGTTTTCTGTAAGAGTGGAGGACATGAGTTAAATGAAGCCATGCCAACAAACTTGGATATGCAATCAATGGGCTTGTGCTCTGTTAGTAGGTGTTTGTTAAGGGTTGCCGTCATATGACAGGCACTTGGTTATGATTATTCACGAGTTACAGTGGCCTTTTAACTGCTTTAGTAATTTTTGAGCAGTTGCTAGCAAATGGATCTTTGTTCTTTTAAATGCGGTGTTAATATAGAAGCTGGTCTGAGCGAGGAGGATGTTGCTGTTGCAATTTGTTAGCCAAAAAAAAGAATAATGAAACTGTGTGAAGTGCACTGTGTTCAAACAGAGTCTCAAATTTCCAGTTTGTATTAGAGGTCGCGTATGTTTTTTTTTCTCTTGGTCTGATTTTGAGGAGAGTAGGAAATCGACCTTTGCCTATGGTTTATTTTCTAACCAGTTTTATTCTCCAGAGAGTTCATATTCAATCCACTACCCTTCCTTATACCCTTAGGAACCCTTCAGAACCTAAACCCTTAAGAACAGTCTTGACCACTGGTAAATAAATTGAGTCAGCTCTTGAATTTCCATGGATAAAGTGTTCGTTTATTCACTTAAACCGGGCGCCCTTTTGCATTGTTACTATCATAAGATAATATCAATGCAAAAGGGAGCCCGTTTGTCATGGCTACACTTTGCAAATTTTGGGAAGAATAGTAACCAATGTAGTGAATAAATGAATGTAGAAGCATACTGCACATATTTGTGAAGGTAAGATTGCGCTAATTGTGCAATATGGTTGTGGTGTAGACACACAGCGGGGCCCCCTGTGTTAGTTAGGTGGTGGGATTTAACAATTTAATGGTGTGTTGAGATATTCTTCCTTAAATTTGTTAAAAAATAGCAAGTTGAGACTTCTCTTTACTAGAGCTGAGTTCAGTTTTCCATTTAATAATTCTACCAGTTCCACAGTTTTGCTGTTTGCCCATAAGCTCCTTTATGCCTCCCTATTGAGGTTCCCTTCATCACTTCCTATCTGCCGTGTTCCCACCCTTACTTAGGTCACCTAATGGCACTCATAATTCAAAGCAGGCACATAGTCTCTTCTTAATATTTGGCCTGCCAATCGAGAAATTTCAAACCTTTCCCATCAATTCAGAATTAAGACTCTGTTTGTTTATGATGCATTCCTCACATTTCCTTTTTCTGTACACTTGTGGTTTACGACATTAGATGGATAAAGCCTGTGAATTTTTTCAACTTCTCCTGGTCTGCTGTTGATTGTGTTCAGAGATGGCTAAGTTGGAAAGTGAAGAACTGCATTTACTAAAGCTTGGGATATTTTTAGTGACCAGTTATATTTCAAATTGCAATACAAATTAGTTTTACTTATTCATTTGTCTGAGTGCTCAACAACTTGTACGTGCTCTGAGATTGTTTTAAATCTTGCAGTAGTATTATTGTATGTAAACTTTTGATTTAAATATTGTAGAAGTATTATCGTATGCGAACTTTTGATTTCTGGGGGGGGAACTCCAGTAGAAACTGATACTTTATCAATTCTGTTGAGTCTCCATCAATGTTTTTCAGTTTATGTGTTTTGGCTGTTCCCATTATGAAAGGCTTTCTTTTTCACCTTTTTCATTTTCTTTTATTAATCTGTGACCAGTATTTTACTGTTTTAACTGACTAGCATCACCCTTTGATTTTTACGAGTTTTTTTTTTCTTTTTTCTGTCCCTTTGTCAAACTGACTGCTCACTAAGGATTAGGAATGGTTCTGTTGTATCAATATTTTGCTGAAGTAATGTGTTTTTATTTGTTTTAAATATATCTGAACCTGTCAGTTGGATTTTTTTTTAAATAATAAAGATTACAATTTCCGTTGTTTGTTTTTGTTGATAAATTTAAAATAATTTCGCGTTTGCTCAGGCTCCGAAACGCTCGGAAGGGAATGCTGCTCCAAAGGCAAGCGCGTCGCACCGACACTGATACTTAAATTGTGACATTTGCTCGAAACATTCGTGAATTTCATAGCTATATGAAGAATATAAACGTATAATCCCACGGCTTTCAGAGACAATCATTTTCACAAAACTTAATACAAATGGCAAGTTGATACAAAAATACATATAACCGATTCTACCAATTCTACTGTCACTGCAACACTTGGACGCACGATTGCCTCATGGCGGTACGTTAATGAAGGCTACGCGTTTCAACTACCCCTCGCCGCTGGGGACTTGCGTGATGTACGGTGTCAAATCTCTAGCGGCTGGCCCATCATCCGTCACAGCACAGCATTCCGAGCAGCCAGGCCCGATCCTATGTCTCCCGTGTGCTCTACCGGACATATCCTATTTGGTCTTTAAATGCCTTATCTGTTAGTTGAAGTCGTATCCTTTCCCCTTCAGATGTATTGACATGTTCGAATGCTAGAATTTTGTATGCTTTTCCTTCAACCAAATCGCGTATACTCAAAAATTGTGGCATTTCTTTCAGTTGCTTATTTAAGCTATTAATATCCTTATCATCTGATAACTGTTTGAACAAGAAATAAAACTTATTACCTACTTGGAGTTATTTGGAAGTAAACTTAGCTAACAAAAGAAAAGTACTTACATTGACATTCTCTTTAGATTTCTCTTTCTTTGGCTTTCTTTTGTGTAACCTCTTTAGGCACGAAGTAGCCTTATAGCCTCACCGGGGTTGTTTTTTTTTTTTTATTTTATTGTCAGTCTGGCCCCTTGTGCAAATCCGAAATTTTCTATACGATTTTGATGAGATTTGGCAGAGTGGTAGAACTTTGTACCCTGATTTCAGTAGTAAAATGTGGTTGAAAAGTGTAGGGCCAATTTTGAGAAATTTTGAGTTGAAATTGGCGTTTCCATGGCAAAACTCGACTCGTCAGCGAAAAACAGAGGGAGAGGGGGGAGCCGAGCCACCGGAAATGGAATGCGACCAATAGCAGCGCTCCTTTTCGCCTCTGTACAGCTTACACCAAAAACGCTCGCTCCCTTAAAAAAACGCGTTCGAATCAAAATTGTCTTTTACTGCAGCTAGAAGAGCTCCAACAATGGTATAGACGTTGTTTTCGAACGTGGCCATTTGGATCGGCCGGTCGGTCGGTGATTGTTGGCCAGAGTGTCCCGCGCCGCTGCGCGCAGGCCCTGTTGTTTTCAGAAATACCAACCCTAAATGTTCCAAACTCTTTGAATCGGAGTGAAATAGGACATAAAACTGCGTGCCTGTGCAAATGCATTTGTGAAAAAACTATTCCTAACGTAGTTTGAGTGTAACTCTGTCCCTTTTTGAAAAGAGTGGGCGTGTAGCTGCACCTTGTAGCGAGGTTTGATGGTACTTCTGAATCTAAGACGAAACGATCTGGACACGGGGGCTGTGCTTTTTTCTAACCTTAAAGCTGGGTGAACTGGGTGAACTGGACTATTTTACTGCACGTTTCTGTGAATAACTTGTCCTTCAGGTATTATGAGACTGTCTTAAATGTCTGTTTTTGACACAAATTGATACGCAGCTGGTCTTTACGTAAGTTTTAGTATTATTTATAATGGTCTGACAAACATAAACAGAACTAAACACAACGCAGTCCTAGCCTTAGCTATCTTTGTTAAACCAGAACATAAATATAAAATTAACTTCGTGACTACCAGGATTTCTTGAAATCGTATTTTTTTCTTTTCTTTTTTGTTACTTTGCTTTTCTTCCTTTTCCTGATCTTTCTTTGTAGTCTTGCCAGCCCAAGGGTGGAAAGACGTTTTAAATTTTTGTTTAGTTCTTCACTTTCAGTGTGCTGTTGAATTTTTACTGTTTGCTTTTCTTCCGTCTTTGAAGGAGATATCCTTTTTTCTTCATTCATTTGTTTTTGTTTCTTTGAACTCCTTTTCTTATTTTCATTTTTTTCCCTCTTATCATCAGTACTGACATTTTCAGTACTTTCTTCAGACTCCTAATGTAAGTTAAGAACTGGTAATTAGTATTATTTTGATCTCATGTTTAAAATACATAAGTCAGTTCATGAATGGCATACTTTGGTGTTCAATGTTCTCCATTGATTAGGGCCAAAAATAAATAGAACGTGTTATAAAGGTAAGGGAGTGAAGACTTAAATTTAACCCAACACGTGAAAAGGAGAAAACTACAATAATTTAATGGAAAGAAAAGAAATAATAAAAAAAACTACAAAGGTTCAAAGAAGCAAGTACTGTAACTACAATGAAAAATGAAAAAATCAAGAAAACTCAACATTCAGGTTTGTTACAAATATTTTCTGTTTCTCCAATGCGCCCACGGCGCGGAGGACTGCCTGGCGTTGGTGTTGGCAGTTGACTGTGTGTCGTCGGTGGCATCTACAGGTGTGGTCCCGAGCAATGGTTTCCTCGCACCCCACGAAGACACCTCGCCCGGGACAATCGAACGTATTCCGACATGTACTCCGACAAGAGCCGCTAGGGCGTCCTCCGCCCGCTCGGAAGGATGATGGAAGTAGGTGCGCTCTTTTTCATGGAGAAGCATTCCGGACGAAACGATGGAGGCCTCCGCACATGCAGGACACATCTGTAGGAAAATGGTACAAAGCATTGACTATCTTTTCAAGAAGATGCATGTTGAAATAATCAATGAGTCACTAAAGTTACCAGCTTGGAGGCAGACGAACCCGCTGGCCCCACGCGATCCAGGACTCCTGTAGAGCACCTAGGTGTGTCGGTGTACTTTATCGGTGACATTGTTTGCCGCTCAAACTGAAGTGCCGGCAGCTAGCGCCAAACAACCCCACTCGCGATTTTCCTAGGCAACCAAGACACCTGTTGGATACCAACCTTGAGCAGGAAAGGTACTCGCAAACAACAGGAAAACGGGAGATTTGTAAGTAACTGTGTATCACTAAAAAACCTGTGTGTAACGCCGTAAGTAACAACTTTGTCGTCTAACAGAATGCAGGTGAACACCCTATTCTTGCTAGGTTGTATATCATCAAACATTTGTTACGCCCGTCCGTCAGTGACGGCCTATCTGTGACGGCATGTTGGTGACGGGCCTGTTGGTGACGGGCCTGTCGGTGACGGGCCTGTCGGTGACGGGCCTGTCGGTGACGGGCCTGTCGGTGACGGGCCTGTCGGTGACGGGCCTGTCGGTGACGGGCCTGTCGGTGACGGGCCTGTCGGTGACGGGCCTGTCGGTGACGGGCCTGTCGGTGACGGGCCTGTCGGTGACGGGCCTGTCGGTGACGGGCCTGTCGGTGACGGGCCTGTCGGTGACGGGCCTGTCGGTGACGCCTCTGCCATGCGTTTTGGGAGACGAACGAACTCGGGAACATTTAATCCTATAGTTCTTTGTCGGTGATGTTGGTGACGGGCCTGTCGGTGACGTGCTGTCGGTGACGGGCCAGTCGGTGACGGTCCTGTCGGTGACGGTCCTGTCGGTGACGGTCCTATCGGTGACGGTCCTATCGGTGACGGTCCTATCGGTGACGGTCCTGTCGGTGACGGCCTATTAGTGACGGCCTGTCTGTGACGGCCTGTCTGTGACGGCCTGTCTGTGACGGCCTGTCTGTGACGGCCTGTCTGTGACGGCCTGTCTGTGACGGCCTGTCTGTGACGGCCTGTCTGTGACGGCCTGTCTGTGACGGCCTTTCTGTGACGGCCTGTCTGTGACGGCCTGTCTGTGACGGCCTGTCTATGACAGCCTGTCAATGACAGCCTGTCTATGACAGCCTGTCCGTGACGGCCTGTCCGTTACGGCCTGTCGGTGACGGTCTCTTGGTGACGTACAATCTGTGACGGCCTGTCGGTGACGGGCCTGTCGGTGACGGGCCTGTCGGTGACGGGCCCCTCCGTGACGGGCCCCTCGGTGACGGGCCCCTCGGTGACGGGCCCCTCGGTGACGGGCCCCTCGGTGACGGGCCCCTCGGTGACAGCCTGTCGGTGACGGGCTGTCGGTGACGGTGTCTCCGGGTTGTTGTACCCCCCGGCTGGACTGTACCCCCGGTACACCATACCTAAGGCATCGTGTACCGGGGGTACACCAAACCTAGGGATGGTGTACCGGGGGGTACACCATTCCTAGGCATGTTGTACCCCCCACCCTCGAGGACAGGGGGTACACCAGTCCTTAGGCATGGTGTACCCCCGGTACACCATTCCTTAGGCATTGTGTACCGGGGGGTACATTATTCCTTAGGCATTGTGTACCGGGGGGTACACCATTCCTTAGGCATGGTGTACCCCCTCCCTTGAGGACAGGGGGTACACCGTTCCTTAGGCATGGTGTACCCTCGGTACATTATTCTTTAGGCATGGTCTACCGGGGGGTACACCATTCCTTAGGCATGGTGTACCCCCTCCCTTGAGGACAGTGGGTACACCGTTCCTTAGGCATGGTGTACCCCCGGTACACCATTCCTGAGGCATGGTGTACCCCCTCCCTTGAGGACAGGGGGTACACCGTTCCTTAGGCATGGTGTACCCCCGGTACACCATTCCTTAGGCATGGTGTTCCCCCTCCCTTGAGGACAGGGGGTACACCGTTCCTTAGGCATGGTGTACCGGGGGGTACACCATTCCTTAGGCATGGTGTACCCCCTCCCTTCACTGCAAAAAATTCCGTGTTTTGGTACGGAAAATGTACAGAAAATGGGGTACAGAAAAGGCACGGACCTTCCGTACTGGTTCTCTGTGGTTCCCATAAAGATCTCATGTAAACTGCTACAGAAAACAGGTACAGAACTTCCGTGGTTCGCAAGGTACGGAATGTCCAGGTAAAAAATTGACCAGACATTTTCCGTGTAATTTCTGTACTTTTTTCTATCAGTGTTGTGGACAGGGGGTACACCATTCTTCAGGCATGGTGTACTAGGGGGTACACCTTTGGCATGAAGGACATCTCTTTTCTCATTTGCCCCTCTTATGGACGTGCATTGTGTGTTTTTGACACAAGGCTGAGCGGAATCTCTCCATTGAATGCCCATAGCGAAGCATTTTTTGTGCATTTCGAATGAGGTAAACGAAATGTTAGATATTTGAAAATAAATCTATGGTAACTCCGGAGTCGATTGGTCTCGCCGCAGGGCGCACTTTTTTGTGGGGAGGGAAGGATCTCATGTCGGGTCTTCTCGTGGTAGGAGCTCATGCAAGCGCGATGGGCTGCTTTTCCTTCTTTTGAAAAACTTGGTTTCTTAGCATTACATCGTTACTTTGCAAAATGTTTACATGTCGTAGTCGACAATTAAATTTCAGCATTTAAGACAGTTGGTTTTAGGTATTTGTTGCCTTGCGGTTGGGGAATCATGAATTGACTTACATCAGATAAACTTTTTTTATTTGGGAACGTACACAATCTGTTCGTTGGGCCCATAAACGGCAATTTACACATTACGGCCTTCCAGAAGAGTTTGCTGATTTGAGAGTTTGACCTGCGAAAAATGGGGAGCATTATAGCAGTGTCCTTGTGACAAATTAAAAAAAAAAAATTCAATATAACCTTATACCTTTTTGGAATCGTCTGTTATATAAAATCTGCTTCTTTGAGCCCTTACGGCTACCGTGTAATGACCTTCGGAGCAAGCGCCCGTATAGTTGGTATGGTTTACCACAAAGCACAACTCTTTGCCGCATAGGTCAGGCAGCCTTATTCTCCGATCAATTTTTTTCTCGGCTTGTGTGAATCTGTATGTTGAGTTAAGCATCACGTAAAGAAATTTACTCAATTATCTGTAACGCCAATGCTTGTACTTAAGGGGGGGGGGTAAAGTGAAATTTGACATTTTTTCATGCATTTTTAGCTTCTGTTTCTGACACGATGGTCACTTTGACTTTAAAATGGACATCACCATTGGATTTTCCATGTCTTTTTACCTCCTTAACATCTTTTGTTGGATGTTTAGTGACACTTTTTGAATCTGGCCTTTTTTTAAAGATTTGGTCGACATTTGGGTTTTAATTCTTGCGCGCAGGATTTCTAAGCGAAATATTGTTTCAAAAATCTGACAAAATTACCACATCTTTTTATGGTCAAAATAAAGAACACAAGGCGGCCGGATTTTATTTTTTTAATTTTTTTTTTTTTGTGATTTATCTTGAAAACTATAATCATGACTGTTTTCATGCCGCTTTTAGACATTCATTTGACTGTTACTGGAGATTGAAATTTTTTTTCGACAAAAACTCTCCCTTGTCTTCTAGCTATATAAACAGTGATCATTTTGAGCTCTCACTCAAAATTCTATCTCTTACGACGTCCATGATATCCTGCGCGCAAGGTCAAAAAAAAAGTAACTGAGAAAAACTTGTTTGAAGTTTCAGGGCCTAACCTAACCTTACGGCGATTGTACGAATAAAACAATTCCTATGTCGATTTGACGGTGCTGTAGGTCAATTTATGGTCAGGAATGGGTGTACCATGGTCCCAAGAGTCGAAAAAAAATTAAACTGGAAATCGATTTTTGTCACTTTCCCCCCCCCCTTAAATACCTCTTTAGGTGCAAAATGTAGAATTAAGGTTCTTTTTCTATGGTGCAAGTTTTGATTGCTCCACAAACTTCTTCACCCTTGCAGCATTTAAAATCATTGACTTCTTCTGGTTCGGACTACAGCTTTAAAGCGGCGTCAATAGAGTTTACTCCAGCTATCTCCAGAGACAGACTGAGGAAGGACTGGTAGGTAGTGGATATCCTATCACATCCGGCACATGTGACTAGAGTAGAAAGGTAACATTAGAGCCAAATTATATTTTTATGTTATAATCAAATTAGTAAGTTTCATAGTTTAAATCGTGTTTTGATGTACCTTCACATTTTAAGTATCCACCAAATATTTGGTCTATTGGGGTGGTCTCTGCCGCTCGGGCGTTAAAACTGCAGCATATGCAAATCAGGAAACATAAATGTGTAAAAGCACTAAAAGCACTTCGGTACGTTAGCGAAATTTAAAAATCAGACCTCAGAGGCAGCACTCTTGAAAGAAACTGAGTCTGCAGCCCTTCCAGAAGCAATCTTAAAGATTCACTAGCGTCTTGTTGAGCATTAACCTTCAAGGCAGGACAGAACGCTGAGAAAAAAAAAAAACTTGAAAAAAAAAACTCATTCTGACCGTTAAAACTTGCCAAGCGCTTTAATAAGTACGAAATGCATTTGTAAATAATACCAGTAATTAAATTGAGACGTTATTTTTAAATGCTTTCATTTACAACTTTTTTAAAGTAATCATCTTATCGTTAAATACAACCTTGAAATAAGGCCGCAAAATTTTCAGCGCACACTGAGAATGAAAGAGTCATGATCAATACCCATTTTTGGGTGAGGAACACTTTATCACCCGAATTTGGGTGAGGAAGTTTCCTCGCCCAAATTTGGGTGAGGAAGGGGTACCGGCTATCTATATGGCTACATAGTATTCTCACCCAAATTTGGGTGAGGAAACCTTCCTCACCCTAATTTTTAGTCATGATCATGACTCATTCTCAGTGCAGGTCAATTGTTTCCTCTTGTACTCCTCAAGACATCTAGCAAGACCACATGAGACACACTCAGATGATGTGCAGCTTTGCTGATGCAGTTTGTCATTTTCTAGCCAGTAAGCAAATGGAGGACAGTGAAAAAGAATCTGCAAAATACCCGAAATATTGATAAATGGAAAAGAAAAGTATTTAAAAATGTCTTTTGCGTACCTGAAGCACTGAATTTAAATAACACGTTTCTCCCAAATTATTTATTCCCGAAACGGCTATTTCAGATACCTTTTTCACGGCATCTGGTATGTGGCAAAGGTTTACTAAGGGATTGTACATCCCTGCTTTAGTGTAGGGAACCTAAAAATTAAGGTTTATTAAGAACAATTTTTTAATTTAAACCGACGGCCTGTAAAATAAAAACTCACTGATTCCAATTTGTCTTCCGTCATTTGAACGGACAAAATTTCCTGAATCATTTGCCTTCGAAACGGTGACACGCTGCTCAGTATATTACACGTGTTTCCAGAGCAAACACGGCGTGCATAAAGGCAAACGTACACACCACAGTCTACACCGTTGGACTGAGTACTCATGTCCTTAGCGTGTCTTAGAAGCCACTCATTTGCTTCAAATTTTACTTTTTTCTTCTTGCTTTCTATCACTAGGTAATTCAAAATATTCTGTAACCAGCAGATGGGTGAGAGCATGTCCATTGAAAAAAAAAAAAATAAAAAAAAAAAATAAGCGTATTCACAAGGATTAATAAAAAAAAAAGCAAGCAATGGGAAAGAGTCAGAATGTTATCATTCTACACACTAAATGACCAGGGACAATTTTTGCATCTAGCTGGATGCGGTTTTAAGCACATCTAACTTCGGACAAATTTGTATCCGGCTAGTCACGAATTGTACATAAAGAGGCACAATATTGTACTTCGAACACGAGACAATATTTGTGATCCAATTGATGGACAATATTGTGCCTCTTTATGTACAATTCGTGACTAGCTAGATACAAATTTGTCCGAAGTTAGATGTGCTTAAAACCGCATCCAGCTGGATGCAAAAATTGTCCCTGGTCATTTAGTGTGTAAGAGGAACACAAGAAAACCTTCAATTGACGGTTCTGAAAATTATTGATTTTTTACTAGCTTACCTCTGAACAAGAGCTATTCCTGCCGCCTAGGCTGTCAAAGTACACAATGTACTTTAGCTTAGTAAATACAATTACAAGACACCAATGCTGCATCTCAGGTATGTGAATTGGGATTAAGATGAGATCAGTTTGGAAAATGTCAACCTACAGTAAAAGCAGAACTTTTGATCAGAAAAAAAAACTAACTTTTCTCATTGTTTTAAGGCTGTTGCAACCTACATCTTTGCTCCAGGACTCCACAGAGCTGTATCCTTTTTCAGAAAGCGCTTTGTAAAAGAAGGAGCAAAACACCTTTAACCCTGTAAGGCCCAAAGTGACCATATGGTAACATCTCAAATAAATGCCACTTTTGATACGAAAAATGCGTTGTTTAGTATCCATTCTGCTCGAACACAATATTTAAATACTCCCGCGACGGAAAATCGAGATATCGAAATGGTGGGATCGATTGTGGGGCTCGAGAGGGGGCAGCGCAAACGTAAACAAACTCAGCGTCTATGGCGGCACAGAAGGCCAGCCCAAAACGTAAGTTTTTACTGTCCTCACAGGTGTTATATTTCTCAAAATGTTTGTACAGAGGTTCCTATTGTCATTTCACTTGATTGGAGTAGTGCTGGGTGCCAAACACACAGCCTGCCAGCGTGTAAAATCAGTTGTAACCATTTGGATACTTCAGGCGTCCCTGGGGCGGAGTATTCCCCTAGTTCTCTTTACATCTGAATAATCTTGATTATCTCAAGGAAATGTGCAGAATATATTGCGGGGTAATGACTTCTGTTATTTCAATTGATTTTAGTGGTGATGGGTGTCAAAAACAGGACCCGCCAGCCTGTGAAATCAGTTGTAACCAAACGGTCACTCCAGGCGTTGCGGGTTTCGGACTATTCTCCTCTCTTTTTTTTCTGAGATATGAACTACGCCATAGGAATGTGAAGAATATTGTGCGGGCGACTGCGTTCGACCTATATTTGTACATTTTCTTTTGAAACTTCGCCCTCTTTACGACAAGTGAGAGTTTTTAGTTAGAGCTTTTAGGTTATGGCCGCATCTATCACCTTTCATTATAATATTTCTTGAGCCACCACTATACAGTGAAGAGTGTGTGAAAATAATGCATTGTATCTTGTTATTATGAAACGCCAAAGTTTTTAGCCTGCGACATAGTCTCTGTGCAAACATTTATTAGTGCAGTAAAATGTAGAAGTGCTGTAAACTGGTATTTGTTTACATTATCATATTTTTCTGCTTTCAGATTTTGTGGTGTCAAGATGGCAGGCATTAGAGCCAAAACATTTTACAAACAAAGTCTCATTCCATGTGTTCCTTCAAATAACCAAGAATCTGAAGGCTCGTCAGATTCAGATAACGATTGTGAGACCTCAGATAAGAACACGAAGAAAAAAGTCAGAAAAGGTTGTGTTGTAGCAGTACATGAAGAAAATGACAGTGAATGTGACAGTTCTGCTTCCTCTGAGTTACGGTGGGGAAAGAGAAATGTTGATGCTAGTGATATCGTGATACCGCCCAGCGATCCTTCCTCTGACTTCTCAGGGTCAGTCAGTACCCTCGCTTCTTCTCCGAAAAGCAAAACTATCAAGCAGAAATTATTTTTCAAGAAGCCATCTGTGCATTTAAGTGATCGCTTCAATCCCAAACCAAGTGGTTCGACAAGAAGTGCTGTGAATGTGGCAGCTACAGTGCAACCTAAATCTTGCCGAAAATTGTTTCATCACAACACTCCAAGAGCTGCGACAGTTTCATCTGGAAAAAACATTGCCACTGGTCCATCTAAACGTGCTCACAAAATGATCGAAGCTTCTAGTCCAAGAAAGCCTCTATCAAATACAAGTAGCAACGTAATTTACTCTTCACCACGTAAGCTGCTAAACCAGATAAAGAGTCAACAAGAATCTACTTCAGGTTTCAATAAAGAAAACATCAGTAAGTATTTCTTGTTGATTTCAGTTGTGGCTTATTGTGTGTTCGAGTAACGAATTCTGTTTTATTTTTGTATTCAGAAATAAGGCGGACTACTGCAACATCCACTCCAAGTTATGTTTTGTCTTCTAGTTCAAGCCTATCGCCTGTCTCGAGAAGTGTTGATGAGTCATTGAAGTGTGAAACTATTTTAGGTACGGCCTGTAAAGAAAGATTGTAAAGAAACGTCAATGTGAGCATGTCAGTGTAACTTTACTTATCTTATTTTGCAGAGTCACAACACAAGCCAAAACATGACGGAAACAACAATGGTAAGTCCTTTTCTTACTTTCCAATGTACCTCAAAGGTTCACACATTCCAAGCTAATGTATTTTTTAACTTTGAATTGACTCTGATTTGTGTTCTAGTAAGTCTTACAAAACTGAACTCTCAAACCAGCACTGCAACAGTAACTCAAGGGAATCCTTCAATGTCTCCATACCTGGCAACAAAAATAGGGAACGATTTTAGTAAGTATTTTTCAGGTACATTAGTCCTGTTTTGAAGCTGGTTATATACGTGATTTTGTTTTGTCCCTTTCAGGTGCCCCGGATAAGGAATCTGATGTAGTTCAGGAACAATTGAACTCAGTCTGCCAGAATACGATTGCCACAAAAGTGCAACGAAGAAATTCCACCAAAGCCACTTGTGCAGCCAAAGCTGTCGCTTCAACACCCAAGGCTTCCTGCATCAAGAGCAGTGCTCTCTCCAAAGGTAAATTTGAAAGTATACTTAGTGTTTTGTACATTTTTTACATTCACGAGACTTGCATTGTACATTCTTTTGACTCTA
The DNA here is from genome assembly GCA_030522485.1 of Stenchaetothrips biformis. Taxonomy (NCBI): domain Eukaryota; kingdom Metazoa; phylum Arthropoda; class Insecta; order Thysanoptera; family Thripidae; genus Stenchaetothrips; species Stenchaetothrips biformis. The sequence continues at coordinate 17,638,375 of CM060090.1, read as the reverse complement.
GATGCTCACACTCAGGTGGCCATATGTTCTACGCCTATCATTCAAACGGCATGTCCAATACCCTCTCCAGGGTTGTCTCCAGTGCCTGCACCTCCAGGAACCCCTTTTCCATCTCAGCTCCTGGAAAGAAATAAAGGTAAAATAATGCTGAATGTCACTTTGAAAAAGTGTCAAAGGTCCACAAAAAGCCATTTTATTTAGTCTAAACTTTTGGTGCATCTTGTGACTAGCAGTGTCTTTGGAACAACACCACATCCTTCTCAAGCACAAAGCAGCTGATTCTCCATGGGTTGTGTGTAGTCCCATTTCAATTGCAACCAATTAGAACTAGAAGAGTGCTTTTTAGAGGATAGTGGTTTTATTACATTTACTTCAAATTTTCTTTGTTATTTCCAAATTGCTTGCGATTGAAATGGGACTACACACAACCCATGGAAAATCAGCTGCTTTGTGCTTGAGAAGAATGTGGTGTTTATCTGAAGTCACTGCTGGTCACAAGCTGCACGAAATGTTAAGACAATATAAAATGGCTTTTTGTGGACCTTCGCCACTTTGCAAAAGTAACAGAGTAATTTATGAGTGAGCTCGCAATCTGTTTTTTATTTTTCTGTATAGCTGGTTTTGTCCTAGTTTCTATTTTTCCTTTCTTTTATTAGATGATCAGTCTCAGTTCTCTGATTTATTGGAGAAGCATCTGAACCCAGACATAGAGTCAAATCTCCCAGGTGACAACTCATTTCTTGGAGTTGAACCATTACCAGAAGCTGAGGACACAAACCTAATCGAGAACAATAATGTTTCATCTCTCATTGGTTCGTGAAATTTCATTCTGATTTCTTTGATGTTGGGTAGTTGTGTGACATTTCATTTTTTCAGTTACTTTCAATACAGGTACTGACCCACCCTGCCCTACTGAGACTTCTTCTGATGCAAAAGAAAAAAGGATTGAAATGTCCAACTTGAAACAAAAAGGTAATTTTCTTGATAATCATACTATACCCCAAAGTACTCTAAGCATTTTTTTGTTAGATAGTTTGTAATTTTGCTTTCTTATATTTTATTTTTAATTTATTTTCCAGAATCTAAGCTTGGGACCTCTGGGAAAGTACCTAAGCCACCTACTGCGTCAACAGATGAGCCAAGGAAGAGCCCTAGGAATACGATTCACAGAACATTGCGAACTAAGGAGACTTGCGAAGCAATAGCTGCTGAGGCTAGTGAGGCTTCCTGCAGCAAAGGCAGTGCTCTCTCCAAAGGTCAGTTTGAAAAAAATGTAGTGTGTTGTGTATGTTTGTTAAATTTATGGGACTCACCTTGTTCCTTCTTTTCATTCAAGATCGACAAACTCAGGTGGCTATATCTTCTACGCCCATCACTCAAACTGCATGTCAAATGACATCTGCAGGCTCGTCTCCGGTACCTCCATCTCCAAAGACCCTTCCTCCGTCTCAGCTCCTGAAAAAAAAGAAAGGTAATATAATACTGAATTTATGTGTTAGCTTGCAATAGATTCCTATTTTCCTGCACAGCTGGCTCCTATCTTACTTTTTGAAAATCTTCTTGTGTGTAAATTTGCTTCATTACATTTAATTTTTTTTCCAGGATCTAAGCTTGAGACCTCGGGGAAAGTACCTAAGCCACCTACTACGTCAACAGATGAGCCCAGGAAGACCACCAGGAATACGATTCACAGAACATTGCGTACTAAGGAGGCTTGCAAAGCAAAAGCTGCTGCTTTAATCAATAAGGCTTCCTGCAGCAAGAGAAGTGCTCTCTCCAAAGGTCAGTTTGGAAATATATTTGGTGTGTTGTTTGTTACTTTGAACGAGACTTACTTTTTCCTTATCTTGATTTGCTGAAGCACGAGGAGACCAGACGGAGCTACCACCTGGAACAGACAATGACAATGATCAAAGTACTCCACCAGAATCTGTGATTGATGCAAGTGGTTCAAAGATTCAGATGAGCAGGGTTGGCGTGAAGGTGATTTACAAGAAATTCTTTTCTCTGAAGAACCACGTTTTACTGTGCCTGATGACATGAAGAAACCAGTTGAATATTTCAAATACTACTTTGACAATGATATTGTAGAAAGGATTGCTAATGAAACTAATTTGTATACTACTCAAAAAAGCGGGAAATCTATTAGTGTCACTAATGATGAAATACTGGCATTCTTTGGAATAATGATTTACATGGGTGTGTGTTCGTTACCAGCTGCTCGTGATTATTGGAACAATGATACAAACATCCCTCAAGTTTCAGCTGTGATGTCTCGTGACAGATATAAACTACTTCATGCTAATATTCATTTCCATAATAATGAAGAAATGGGTGATGACAGACTTTTGAAGATTCGCCCTTTACTGAACCACATGCGTATTAGGTGCCAAGGTGTTGAACAAGAATGTCAACTGAGTGTTGACGAAAGAATGGAAGGCTACAAAGGGTGTCGTGCTGGTAGCTTACGACAGTTCATGCCTGACAAGCCCAGCTCCAGGTTTGGGTTTAAGATTTTTGTCCTAGCAGCCAAAAGTGGCATGACCCATGATTTCATTCCATACACGGGTCAGGACACATTTGCTCATGAAAATTTGTCTGATCAAGAGAGACAATTAGGTGTTGGTGCTATGGCTGTCATAGCACTATGCAAGTCTATTAAAAACCCTAAATGTACCACTGTGACTTTTGATAACTTTTATACAGGTATTCCACTTATTACCTATCTGAGAGATAGTATGGATCTGCATTCTATTGGAACAATTAAGAGAAGCCGAAGTAAACAATGCCCTTTGACAGATGGCAAAAAATTTCTGAAGCAAGGAAGAGGAACATATGAAAGTAGAGTGAATAAAAATGCTATAGTGGTTGTGCAGTGGGCTGACAACAAGCCAGTGTGCTTAGCAAGTAGTTTTGTTGGGGCTAACCCTGCAGGTACTATGAAACGTTATTCCAAGGAAGCGCGTAGCAAGATTGACGTTCCATGCCCAAAAGCAGTTGCCGTATATAATCAAACCATGGGTGGTGTTGATCTATCAGATATGTACATGGCTATGTATAAAATTCCTACAAGAGCAAAACGCTATTATTTTCCATTCATTGGATATTGCTTGGAATTAGCACTCACCAATAGTTGGCTGCAGTACAAGCGCGATTGCCAACTTCTTGGAATAAAGAAGAATGAAACGATTCCAAATTCTAAGGTGTTCCGTCTACTGGTAAGTGAAGCCTTGAGAACTCCTCTTCTTCGTTCACATGGCCAGCCATCCCTCGATAACTCCCTGACAAAAAAGAAGATTAGACGCCCAATGGTGTGCAGACCAAATGATAGTCTCAGAACTGATGGGTATGGACATTTACCTGAGCACTGTAAAAAAGGGAGATGTAGATACTGCAGCAAGGGAACATCCAGAATCAAGTGCACAAAATGTGATACTGTTCTTTGTCTCAATCAAGATAGAAATTGTTTTGTGCAGTTCCACATAACACAGAAGGGACGTTTAGTTCCCAAAGATAAAGAAGAAGAAGTTGAATGTGTTGAAGAAGAAGAAGAAGAAGGTGGAAATGACAATGAGGAAGATGTTGATGATCTGCTAAACATGTGGCCCTAGAAGAGTTAAAAGATGTACATGACAGTTACGGTATAATTTATGTGATTGAGGAGTGAAACATTTTACTAATATTTTTAAGGTTTCAAGTCATTCTATAAATATTTAGTACTAATTGTGTCATAAACATGTGATTCACTTATTTCCTATAAAAAGTATAATTCTGTTGCTATTATTTAAGTCAAGAGTTTATACCATTTTAGTCATTTAAGTTCAGTCCAAAGTACTTCTAATTTATGTGATTTGCTATACTCCTAAGAAAACTGAAAGTCATTTCAGTATTACTCAAGTGATTTACCTTGATCTCATGAGAGGTATTCGATCGATCCTAGTCTGAAGGCAAAGTTTTAATGATTAAGTGATTTGCTTAATTGATGTAATGGATAATAGATTTTACTTGTTCGTTAGTCACCGTCTTGTTTGATTTCATACTGTTTATCAGTTAAGAAAGTCCTTTGTGTGTTCAAGAGGTAAGGGCTTGTGAACGTTCTCCTTCTGGACGTAGCCATGTTGGCCCTGTACTTTATTTCAGCAATTCATTAAATTCTACTTGTAATTTAGAAGTATTTATTTTGTTTTTGATGATATTGACGTTTTGTTGGTGTGATGGCCATTTTCAAAAATATATTAAAAATATATTTCTATGAAGTGCAAATGAAACAATACGAATATTTATTTTGTCATCAAACTTTATCTCGCCTTCAACAACGTGCAAATATGAAATATAATTTAAGTAGAAAAAAATAATTTAAGAAGAAATCGGTGATTCGTAGATTGACTCTTCAGACCTTGTCCTGTCCTGTAACAGAAATATGAATATTTTAAGAAAATTTCCAGTGAACAATTGATTTCCTAACCTAATGTTACAATGCAATTTTGATAGTAATTAGCTTGTGAAGGTAGAAATTGAAATAACATGAGAAAATCAGAACATTGCTTAAAATATTTAAAACTGGATGAACGTTTGTGTCCAACGAATTGAACATTAACAAATTTTGTTGAAATTCTGGTTTGTCGCAGAGCGGCACATGCGACCGGAGTGCCTGTTACACAAAAGTGCGTGCAAACACCGAAGCTTCTCCTATCCTTATCACGCCTGTGGTGCGCGTCCAGTGCCACGGAGGCAAAATGTGTTCAAACGTAGCCTAAACTGTCCTTGGCGTGTCCCCTCTTTTTCCCCAAACCACCCCGCTCCCTCCTTGGTTTTTCCTCCCACACCATGCCCCCCCCCCTCTCTCTCTCTTTCAACCGGCATTCTACACACAGGTCCCAGACCTCAACAGAGTGGAAGGAGGCTCCTTCAGAAAAGACCGTCGCTTTGTCTGTCACGCACCTGGGCGGGATTGCCCATGAGTGCTAGAAAGACGAAGCGAGACGAAGTCGTTTCGGAATCAGCTATCTAGAAGAAAAGTCAATCCACCCGGCTGCTGCACAGTCGGCCAGAAGACCACTGAGGCGACCAAAATCCCGGGCTCCAGAGTCGCTTAATGGGACTCGAATCGAACGTGTGACCCCAATGGATTGCTCTCCGAACAAGGAATCCATTGGTTGGGGTCACACGTTCGATTCGAGTCCCATTTAGCGACTGTGGAGCTCGAAACGCGTAAAGAATTTAGGCCGCCTCAACGGTCTTCTGGCCCACTGTGTGCTGTTATCCCGGCCATAGACTCACCGTCGCGCTCACTGAGGGGGACCTGGACTCCAGCAGTCTGTCCACGTAGTCCGCGAGCTGGGCGCTGCGCTGTTTCTCCGCCTCGTACTGTGCAATCAACACTTTGTGCCGCGTGGCGAGGGCTGTCAGCTCATGGAGCGTTGTCCGGTGGCTGTCTTGCAGCAGGGCATGCTGAGACTGAAGTTCCTTCAACATGTCCGCCTGCTCGTGGAAACGCGCCTCTATGTAGTTGAGCTGGTAGCTCTTCTCTTCCACAGTCCTCTGCAAACACACAAAAATACAATGAGCGCGCAAATTTTTTATCAACAGTGCCTTTGTCTGACACGGCTGTAGCCTTGTGGGTAGGCCACACATGTGCACACGTGCTGGAGTGGTTGCCTACCAGCAGAGCGCTTCCGAACAGTCTCCAGGCGGACTGTCTCGCGGTTTGGCAGAATCCGACGAGTGCGAGAGAGACAGCAGGGCGAAATGACTGTTCGGAATCAGCCTGCTGGGAGCCGATACTCCAGGTGTCAGGAGCGCGGCTAGAATCGAGTGTTGCTGAAGCGCACTTAGCTCCACTTGCCTCGCATGGGCAGGAGTTCAGCTGCTCGCCGCACTATAAGTCACTTACTTTCAAACACCCCAACTTCCCGCGGAGGCAGCATGGCCGCGCTGGGTCGACGGCCCTCCTGACGCAAGCGCGGCGTATTTCGCAAAGCCATGATCCACAAGGAGCTGCAAAGACAGCACACCGGATGAGGACTTATTACGTGACCAGGTCGGACGAACCATTTGATAAGGATCTGTCAAACTCACCTACAGATGGCATGACAATTCGCTTCAGAAGTTTGACGGCCTTCTTTAGGTTCATGACAACCAATAATTCGCTCAAAGCGCAGGCGGTCGTCAACACAAATTCACAACAATGTACGAACCGCCTGGCTCGCGGGTGGATGGGACCCGCCCCCCGCGGCGGCGGCGGCGGCGGCCGCGATACCCCACGACCACAGCGCGATGTCACCGCGTGGTCGCGGACAGGAATTCGCTTGTGCCAAAGTACTCTCATTTACAGCGGGAGGGGGATAGGGGTAACGAGGGGGGGGGGGGGGGGGGGTGAAGAGGGAGAAGGTGGGAGGCAGGAGTAAAGGGAGTCGAAAATGGAGGGAAACGACTTTCGCCCAAGATACCGCTGAGGGCTGCACTTGCACTGCACCTTGCAAGCCGGAGCCAGGCTTGTTGCCTCCTCTCTAGTATCAGGGGCCCCCCAGCCCCGCTGGTCCTCCTGAACACAACACATGCTCGTGGCTACCCAAATGGCAGCCCCGAAATCTCTGATAAAGAGTTACCACCGAAAACGGGTGATTTCGGCGACGAAAAACCACGGAGGGCCTAACGTGACCATATGGTTACACCTATTTTTTGGATTTACCGCTTCTGGCATCTTGAAATTCATGTCGGACCCGATGGAAACATGCATTGACAATAAAAAGCAACCACTAAAAACGAACACCGAAATAAAAATCTCATAATTGGGCTGCGTTTATAATAATAATGTCAAGTCACTTTTTCCAATGTCATTTATTTTTGGCTTTTCAGCTAAGTGGAGGAATCCTTGCCATAAATACACATAATAGGCCATGAAATAAGGGCTCTAAGCGAGTGATGTTTCTATGTGCCGCTGAACAGTACATTTGAAAGAAATACCTCCATGACCCCTCGAGGCCCAAAGTGACCATATGGTCACATCTCGTTCCTGAGGCGTGGAACATCGCACAAACTTCGGGGTTGGTTTTATAGGTTTATTTGGGTACAAATGACAAGAAAATACAAGAAGAATCTTTTGATTTCGATTTTGGAGCACCTTGGGCCTTACAGGGTTAAGGAAAGAAAGTTTCCAAAATGCTTTTCTAGAAGTAGGAAGTAAATATTAATTATCTGCAAAGATAAAACAACCCATTAGTTTCGTTACTGCTTTTCATTAAATTAAAAAATATTAAAAGTTGCAGGTATAGTGTACTTCATCGTTCAGCATTTTGTCATCACTCAGGAGGCGGACGTGATCTATCAATATGTCTTTCTTGAGATCAGACTGCAGGACGCAACCACTCTTTACTTTCAGTAATTTTTCAATTTCCTGTTCATAAAAGCATAATCTAATGTGAATCAAGAGTCAAATATAAAATGATTGATTATTTGCTGTTACGCTAAAATTACCTCGTCTTTTAGTAGTCCCTTTTTGCCTATTCTGATTGCGTCAATAGATTTATTTTCATCGTCACTCTCGATCACAATTGGCTTTTTCTTTGGATTTGCTGTAAACCTCAAATTAAAATTTTTTCAATTAAAACCTGCTTTTTGAAATCTCAATAAAATCTCCCTTAAACAAGAGAACAATTTAGCGTTTATTTTTAACATTGTTTAAAGTCACGTGTTTAAAATAATATCAGCCTTTTTTTGTGTACATTTTCTATTATGTAAAGAGACGTAGAAGGAAGGAAAAACAGCAAAGTGCATTAAAAACGTATGAAACAGATAAGGCTACCTCCTTTTCCAGAGTCTTCTGGTGTGTTACCTCCGTTATCATGAGGTGATTTCTCTGACTCGTCCTTGACTTTTTCGTCAGAATTTGAACTGTCAGCTGTTTTCTTTGGTATCCGATTTGAAACAGTCTTAGAATTTTCTTTCTGTTTTCCTCGTGGTACATTTTTGTTTTCCTGTTTCGAATTCTTACTTTTGTTTTCTGTTTCAGACTCTTTTTCTTGGTCTTTGGTTCTGGGCTGTCCGTTTCGTTCCTGGTTTTGTGCATTGCCCGTTTGCCCAGTCTCTGAGTCCTCTTGTCCTGTAAAATAGAATTAAACAGTTATTTATCGTAACTATGCGTATGACTTTGTTGACTTTGTTAAAAGTAGTTTCATTGCCTTCATTTGATCCCGGCTTCCTCTTAACTCGCTTAGGCTCTCTGCCAGCAGTGCCAGCAGAGTCCATATTAGCTGGAATCAGGTTGGCTAAAGGATGTTGGGTGTTGAATATGACCCCCTTTGCGTTTCGCAGAGTTACCTGCTTCTCTTCAGAGATGCTTACCACTGTATACGGGCCAGTGCGCTCAAATTCTGTAATTTTACCACCTTTCCTGTTCTCACGATGTTTATTTTTCAAAAACACAGTTTGGCCAACTGTTAGTTCTTGCCCACAGGTGTGGCGCTTGTCATACGCTTTTTTTTTGGACATCTTGAGCCTTTTTTATATTTTTCTGGGCTGCAACCCGAATGATTTCTCTCAGCCTCTCACTTGATGCAAACACACTGTTGAAAGTGTTCATATCGAAGGGCTCGTCATCATTTTCCGGCTCTGAAGAGGGGTTTTCTTCTTCTCCACTACTTTCCTCGTCATTACCAGCATTTCGGACATCAGCAGGGAGTCTTGGCTGGCGCTGATAAACCATGAAGAACGGAGAGAATTTGGTGCTTGAATGGATAGAGGATCGCATCGCAAACAGAATTCCCGGGATTACGTCGGGCCAATTGTCAATTTCTGTTTGTAACACCTTAAGCAACGCATTCTTGATGCTTTCATTTGTGCGTTCAACTAATCCGGTCGCTTGAGGGTGGTATGGGCTTGTCACTCTATGACGGACACCTGTAAGACGAAATAACTCGTCCGAAAGTTCGGATCGAAACTCTTTTCCTTGGTCACTTACTAGGGGTACGCGCCGTATAGTTTGGGCGCGTAGTAGGCGAGCGATGCCTTCTTATGAAAGCACTTGGGCACTCAAAAATATTACACGCATTGTAAAAGACTGGGATTGTTCCTGAATAGTGCCACGGTCGTTGCCTCCTGATGACAGCTTTCAAATTTGTCTGGATTGTTTGTCTCATGTTACGTGCGGGAGAGCCCCCCCCCCCCCTCTCAGTTTGGGGAAGTACTACGGTCGTTCAACAACTCGACTACGTATAAAATTTTGGTTCGAAATAGGCCCAAATGGTGTAAAGTATAGGTGTCGGGTGGAACTTGCAGTCGTTTTCGTGATCAGTACACTAAAAACCGCAGGAAACAATGTACAACTCGAATATGAAATTTGGGTCCGAAATTGGCCAATATTGGGTGAAGAAAAGGTCTGGGGTAAGATTGAATGTCATTTTCGTGATCAGCACACCGAAAACTGCAGGAATCAATGTAAAATTCGATAACGAAATTTTGGTCCAAAATTGGCCAATATTGGGCAAAGTATAGGTCTGGGGTGAAATTGGAAGTCAGTATCGTGATCAGCACACCAAAAACTGCAGGAAACAATGTAAAACTCGTTAACGAAATTTTGGTCCAAAATTGGCCAATATTGGGTAAAGTATAGGTCTGGGGTGAAATTGGAAGTCGTTTTCGTGATCAGCACATCAAAAACTGCAGGAAACAATGTAAAACTCATTAAAGAAATTTTGGTCCAAAATTGGCCAATTTGGGTAAAGTATAGGTCTGGGGTGAGATTGGAAGTCATTTTCGTGATCAGCACAGCACACCAAAAACTGCAGGAAACAATGTAAAACTCGAATATAAAATTTTGGTCAAAAATGAGCCAATTTTAGGTGCAGTACTTATATGGGGTAAAATCGTATGTTAATGAGCTGCTCTGGTGCCACCAACCCCAACACTGTTACTCAGTCGAGGAACACAAATGCTTGAGTCACCGTTAGATATCTTTTCTTTATGAAACTTGTGAATACGCAATGTTATTGGTAATACCTGAGAGCGTTTTATCTCCCTTTTATTTTTAACAAGTGGTCTATTTAATAATATTGATTACATTATTTTATCATAGTTAAAATAAAGAGGAACAGTTAGGCAGGCTGTTTGGTACCAGTTTACGAGAAGACCTATAGTCAGATCCAATGAATCGTCTCATCAAATCCAATGTCAAAGCCACATGTTGCTGAACAAAAGTTGATGTTATTCGTAAATGAGTCTTAATGTGATACTTTATCTTTGAAGTAAAGATACAGCTCAGCATAAATATTGATCTCATTTTCTGTGTTAAATGGAAAGGCAGGCAGTTTAAACAAACGAACAACACTGAGTATCAGTCGTCGCAGACAATGTATGACACAGTTGTATGACACGTCTCCTTAAATCCAATGATCTATTCACTCATTGCTCAAAACATAAATCACTTCACTGAATATGATGTCTATTGCAAAACCAGCTATGGCAAAACCACTCACTCAACCATATAATTAAAAAAAATAAAGGTCCCATTTGGCAAAGATTAATGTCTGGTTTCAAAAGAATATATTTATGTATGTACCAATTTTATTAAATAAGTAAACAACTAAAAAATGAATCTTCTGAGAAAAATACGCAAGTACAGACTCACTAAGTATGAAAGGCAAACAGTAATTTATCTTGCAAATCTCAAAAACACTGCACTGACCTGGGTTAGATTCCTCTCTGGCGGGGGGAGGGCAGGGGGACAAAACGCGTAATCATTTTCAATTTAATTTTCCTTATTTCACTGCGTTGACACTCCGGAGGTGTTTCAATCATTCTATAATGTTGAAAAACTATCACCGAACTCAGTTTTTAACCCTTCTGCTCTTTATATTGGTTAATTTGCCTCAGTCCCGTATTTGAGAGCCGCGGCCGCAGGTATGAAAAATTGGTAACTGCTGCCAACCTAACAACGCTAATAACCTAATTCAAAAAGATGTTTTTGATATTTCAAACGATACTAAACAATGAATTGAAACAAACTCGTGTTGGGAGAAACTAAGTTGATGTCAAATGCAAAATTTTGTAACTTTAGACAGTGTAGTTGCTGAGAATCGTTGGTGAGTACAAACGGACTGACAGACAAACAGACACACGACCAATCGCTTTTCGGGGCACCCCAATCACAGCAAGGGCTCGCTATCGCTCGCCAATGATAGTCTCTGGGCATGCATGACGGCAAATAATATCCCTGTATATAAATCTTGCAACGAAGATAGCAGTTTTATCTTCCAACGCAGCAGCCTCGGGCCATTTGCTGAAGTAATCTACGGCTACGCAAAGGCACACTTTCCCTTGTCTTTCAGGTAGGTCTGTCAAATCAATACCAATCTGTGCCATGACCCTACTCGGAACACCAACTGGGTGCACAGGGTCTGACACTTTGAGCGTTGCCGCATAGACTTGTTTGCACGGAATACACTGATGGCAATACCGTCGAACGTCAAGACTCATGTTGGGCCAGAAAAATCTTAAAGATAGCATGTCCAGCAATTTGTCACGCCCTCGGTGCTCAAGGCACATGCTTCTTTGCTGTTCTCTGAGCCCTCACGCATCTGTTTAACAAGTCTCAACTGTTCCTTTTCGTCCCTAATGACCAGTCTTCTTTTGGTTATGTCCCTTTCTTTGGTAACCTTTTGTGCTTTATTGGATTCCCTACCGTCTGTGCCATGTTTCTGAGTTCTTGTGGCTCGTCGCCCGAACCAGTACAGATTTCCATCTCCTTTGTCTATTTCGTAAGCGGAGCAATGGCGCCTAAAGTTTGATTTATCATTTTTGGTCCGCGCCCACTTTGGATAGTCTCTCTTCTCAGCGCTGGGAAGTTCACACGATTTTAAATATTTGTAGACTTCCTCAACATTTATTGTAAATGTTGGATCACGTTCTCCTGTGGGAAAAAAGACATGTAACATTTTATAGCGTAAAATCATAATTCTTTTAAGGGAAAAATACATTGTTTTGCTGTTCATTTCCGTGGTTTAAGCCCATATTTTAATGTCATGAGGTTTATAGCAGTGTGTTTTACAATAGTTCATTTAGTTGAAAAACGAAATGAAACGAATTATAGCGGTACAGGTTTTTAAAAAATTTCGCAGAAAACAAATTTGTCCCATTGTTGTAGTAAATTTTCATTGAAGGAATCTCGTCCAACTAGTAGGACTATGTTGCGTTTATGTTTAAAATGTTTAAAGTCGCGAGTTTAATATGCAGACTGTTTTTGTCTGTAGATTTTTTGTTGTGTTAAAAGACCTAAAAGAACGAACAAAACAGCAAAGAGTATGAAAAAGGTTTGGAAAAGCGAATTTTACCTTCATTCCCAGAGTCCTCTGGTGTCATACCACCGTTTTCATCAGAAGTTTTAGCTGACTTCTCCTTGACTTTTCGTTTAGACTTTGAACTACTATCTGGTTTCTTGGATTTTTCTTTCTGGTTTCCTCGTACGTTCTGGTTTCCTTGTTTTGACTTTTCACTTTGGTTTTCTGTTTCATATTGTTTTTCAGGATCTTTGGTTTTCGGTTGTCCTTCTTGCTGTTTTTGATTTTGACCACTATCCGAAATTTTCCCCAGCCGATCATTGTTAGCCTACAAGAAAATAGAAAATTGAAACAAGAACTGCTAGGTTCAAAAGAGGTTGTGTATTTGTTTCATAAAGTGCCTCGCAGGCTTACGTACAGTTTCTTGGTTTGATGAAAGGCTCGATTCTTCTAACAGCGCAACGCTATTGGAAACAAGAGCAGCACTAAAAGAAACACCTAATTCTGGGTCTACACTGCGGCAAAGTGGTATTGTCACAGCGTCACTCAAGATATCACCAAGCAGTGGAATTTTTGATGACCCTCCCACAAGTATAATTTCATGAATGTCTTCAACTTCAGGATCAATATCCTGGAGAGAAAAAAGAACATACAATATTTCGGTTATTATTGCTACTGCATAGCCTTTTTTTTTTAAAAAAAAAAAAAATATTTTGAAACATTGCACAAACTATGAGATCCACCTTAGCATCATCTATAGTGTCGAGCAGAGAGTCAACAATAGTGTGAAAAAAATCCATGCACATATCTTGAAACTGCCTCCGTGACAAAACTACTCTCTCCCCACGTTCGTCGTGCTGGAGCGCAATTGAAGTAGTCGAAGAATTCGACAGTCTGCTTTTTGCCCAAGTCCATGCCACCTTAAGCTCTTCCATTTCACTGGGAGTTGGAGAGACCAAGTTTCTTTCCTTAAACACCTGAAATTTAAGAGACGCCAGAAAAATTAAGCCGTTTGTAAAGTTTACCTTGTTCCACAAATCCAGTAACTTACCTGGAGTAAATATTGTATCATCTTTTCATCTATGTCATCACCTCCTGGTAAATAAACCGAAGATGATTTCAAAATTTTGACTCTCTGTTTGTTCCCTTTGAAAACAGCTACACCTGTACCACTTGCTCCTATGTCTAAGACGGCGCCGACTCTTATCTCGGCTTGTAAATGGCAATGACACTGCGGCAGCAGATGTGTCTTCGATTATTCTGATAATATCAAATCCTGCCTCCATAACTGTGAACACATTGTTTCAAATTATGAAATATTGAGGAGCAAAGCTTTTTAAGATGATTAAGATGTGCTTTCAAACATAGCTAGGTCAGTATCAAAAATAAAGCAAATCCTCTGTCAATTGCCATTGTACAAACCAGCTTTCTAAAGCATTTCACAATGAAGAGGTCTGAAATAGTTAGGAACGCAGATGACCGCTCTATTGGAAGACGATGCATGACCCTGAACGCTGTTCTTCAAATGACGGAAAAAAATCGAAACCACCTTGGGGAAAAGAAAACGGAAAAAATTAGAAACGTCACAAGGAAAATTATTATAGAATGACAAATGTGACCTTCAGTACCTCAGATGGTGTATACGTTTCGCCATCGATATTAAAGTTGCAATGCTGTTCATCCTTCAAGTCAGAAAACAGAAGGTAAAAAGTTTTCTTTATACCTAAGTGCACAAAAATAAAGGCCGTCAACAATAGAGGAAACATATTTGCTCCAAAGCATTTTGGGCAAAATTTACCGAAAAATGCCCCAAAAGTCTTCTAAAGAGCTTCAAAGTCCAAACCGAAGGGACTATGCTGAAGAAATGGAAGCCCAGCAACATAGCGGTGCCCCCCGGTTTGGAGTGTGAGCTCCACATTATGCCAAAACCTACCTCTAATAATTTTTTCCGGCTCTTCTTTGCCAAACATCAATGCAACCTCTCCAACCTCAAATGAAGTGCTGTCCATAACGAACACACAAGAGGGAATTCGGGAAGATGAATCATTGCCAATAGCACATGGACGATTGTTCTGCAATATTGTGGCAATTGATAATTGGCTAGCCCCAAAATCAATGCCAACGGCACTTTTCTCAGATTCCTCCATAGTAGACTGAAAAACAACTGCTAGAACAAAATTAAAAAAAAAAAAAAAAAAAAAAACATTACTCTGCAATAACTTGTCACGGGCGAGTGTATCAAAGTAGAAGGGCCAAAGTCAATGCGTGCCCAAGAGTCGCGAACTCCACGTCCCTAGACGCCCACAACCGAAGCCGCACGAACATGACACGCTCAAGAACGATTTTGAACTGATTGGGGCACTTCTCCTGATAGAACTAGGTTGACGAATGCGACGCAGTGTTTTACCATGCGGTTTCTTTTTAGCCTGCGTGTAATCCGCTATTCCTGCGCGCTCTCGTCGCCCAAGCGCATTTTGGGCTTCTCTGGGGAAGATAGGGGAGAGACACAAGTCCAGACCGGGTCGGTGGCGGCGCACGCACAGTGGGCCAGAACAGCAGTGGTGGCGGCCAATACTCTAGACACGTTTTTAGCTCCAGAGTCGCTAAACCGGACTCGAACCAAAAATGGGACAGCAGTGGATTGCTTTCCGAACGAGGAATCCGTTGGTGGGGTCACCACAGGGGGTGGTGGTGGTGGGGGGGGGGGGGGGGGGACGGGGGTCATAACAAACCTCCCCCCCCCCCCAAAAAAGGGCACCGCAACCGCACAGCTGTAATATTTGGTCCTGCTGAACACAAGGGAAATAGGCATCGCGCGCCAGCGTGCCGGGCTCCTAGTATATTCCCCTCGCCAACGTGCAGCAACCTGTCGGCACGCCCCGTCTCGCATCTCGTGGTAGTGAGCCGAGCCGAGCTCTTCGTCATGTTCACAAAGACATTGATGTAAATCCTGACAAAATGATTGATAGATTTTCAAAGTTAAGAGCAAGGAGACTCGATTTTGAAATTTAAACTGCAATTTTTAGTGCTTTTTAAACCGATTAAACTATTTCTAAACTGATAAAAAAAATTGATTCCCCCTCCCCAGCGCGCTTTTAATGGCGATGACCCCACCCAAACTGGAAACCTGTGTACGCGCCTGGTCTTCCGGCCCACTGTGCCGCGGCGAGTGCGAGTGACAGGGTAGTGAGTGCGGGCAGCAGCATCGGGTTGCCACTGCTCGCCGCGCGCGTCCCCGTGCCCTGCCGTCGGCGCGGTGCCGCTGGGGCCGTGCTGTGCCTTGCCGACTGATTCCGAGAATCGGCTTCGTCGCTCCGTCTCTCTCGCACCTAAAGGCACGGCACGAATGCGAGAGAGAGACAGAGCGACGAAAACGCCTCTTTCTCAATCAGTCGGCTGCCGCCGGCGCAGTTGCTAGTGCCCTGCTTGGGTGCTGGTACTGACAGGCTGATTTACTCTTTCTCGTTCGGCATTCCGCGTCATCCGTGCGCCGCTAAACGCGCTCGTAAGGAAGGCTGCAGTGCCAATGTTTATCTGAGTCACCGGGACGAGGCGGGGTGTTGCGTGCCATTTGACGCCGCAAGGCGCTCGGCCTCGGCGCCGCCAACGGCTGCCTCGTTCACAACATAACCTCTTAGCAAGGGCCCACGAAAACCTGCCTGTTTTACCCCACAAATACAAAGTTTCCTTCTTTTCGCGAATGTATCATTCACCATGCCAAATGTTAGCTGCACACAAAAGCAGCGTGCCGGCTGCTCGAAAGAGAGGCCGCCGCTACATTCCCTCTCCACATATCTCAGTTTTAAATAACAAGTTGATGTGCCTAAACACTTGTTCTGGAACACATAAACTCACCTTATAAAGCCGGTTGCATGGAGTCTTCCTTGAACGTGTAGGCCAATGCAGATTTTATCACGAAAAGAAAAGTCGCAAACACAAACACACAGATCCATGCGGTGACGCTCAAGTGTCCGTCAGAGTGAGCTTCTGCCACCCGCCGTGTGCAGCGCCACTGGTAACTGATACGCGCTCGCGCCACTTTTTCAAATAAAAAGCAGCTTTCAGCGTATTTTTTTTTATAGGTTCGTAAAATGCGACAAAGTATTGTGTTCGGAGTTCTTCAGAATTGGTGATGGATTTTTCAGATGTGCACGAATAGCGAACACGACGGTGTGAACGGCTCAACGTTTATTAACCAACGATTATAAACAGGAACACATAGAGAATCATACAGAAGCGGAAGCATGAGCAGAAGTCGGTACAATCGATACATCGAAGCGAAAGCAGCGCTGTCAGGCGAAGATATCGGACACAATACACAGTCGCCGATTTCTACCGCCTTTTTTTGTTTCGTCCCGTTTTACTGGCCCGTCCCGTATTGTCCCCCTCGTGTACCGGGGGTACACCATGCCTAAGGAACGGTGTACCCCCTGTCCTCAAGGGAGGGGGTACACCATGCCTAAGGAATGGTGTACCGGGGGTACACCGTGCCTAAGGACTGGTGTACCCCCTGTCCTCGAGGGTAGGGGGTACACCATGCCTATATGAATCTGTGACGGCCGGTCGGTGACGGCCTGCCGGTAACGGCCTGTCGGTGACGGCCTGTCGGTGACGGTCTCTTGGTGACGTACAATCTGTGACGGCCTGTCGGTGACGGGCCTGTCGGTGACGGCCTGTCGGTGACGGGCCTGTCGGTGACGGCCTATTAGTGACGGCCTATTAGTGACGGCCTGTCGGTGACGGCCTGTCGGTAACGGCCTGTCGGTAACGGCCTGTCGGCGACGGCCTGTCGGTGACGTACAATCGGTGACGGCCTGTCGGTGACAGCCTGTCTGTGACGGCCAATTAGTGACGGCCTATTGGTGACGTCCTGTCGGTGACGGCCTGTCGGTGACGGTCTCTTGGTGACGTGCAATCTGTGACGGCCGGTCGGTGACGGCCTATTATTGACGGCCTGTCGTTGACGGCCTGTACATGACGGCCTGTCGGTGACGGTCTCTTGGTGACGTACAATCTGTGACGGCCTGTATGTGACGGGCCTGTATGTGACGGGCCTGTCGGTGACGGGCCTGTCGGTGACGGGCCTCTCGGTGACGGGCCCGTCGGTGACAGGCTTTTGGTGACGCCTCTGTGGGGCGTTTTGGGGTACAAATAGACACGGGAACATGTGATCCCTTTGTTTTGTCGGTGACGTGCCTGTCGGTGACGCATTATGGGGCGTGTTTTGGGGACGAACGGAACTGTAGGTGACGGGCCTGTCGGTGACGGGCTTGTCGGTGATGCCTTTGCGATGCGTTTTGGGGGACGAACGGACACGGGAACATTTAATCCTATGGTTATTTGGCGGTGATGTTGGTGACGGGCCTGTCAGTGACGTCCTGTCGGTGACGGGCCTGTCGTTGACGGGCCTGTCGGTGACGGGCTTTTGGTGACGCCTCTGTGGGGCGTTTTGGGGGACGAACGGACACGGGAACATTTGATCTCTTTGTTCTGTCGGTGACGTGCTTGTCGGTGACGCATTATGGGGCGTTTTTGGGGGACAAACGGACAAGGGAACATTTGAGCCTAAATTGTTTGTCGGTGACGGGACTCTGTCGGTTACGCCCCTCCGGGGTGTTTTGGGGGACGATCGGACACAGATCAGTCTAGCGAGTCAGGCGCTTCGCCGAGCGAGCTCGCTACCGCTCGCTCGCTCTGCGAATTGGATTTCGATGAGGAACCTCAGTAGAACCATCAGAATTTCCAGGGGGCGGCGCCGCCGAGTCGCATCACGTAGTCGGGCCGGCGCTCTCAGTGTCGCACGAACGCCACACAGCTTAGTGCATAAGCTGGCTGCTTCGCAAGCTCGGGGTCCGAGGTTCAAACCACCGACGTGGTTCCCGATTTTATTACCGTCAAAGGATCTTTCCAATATTTGACAGGTTCAACGGTCCCACCAAAATCGGATCTTTTGATTTTGGAAGCATTTAGGCTGACGAATTTTGCGGTCTGAATTTTCAGACCATTCTGTTGTCTAAATTTTCAGACTCGAAGAAGCAAACAATTCAGATTTCCTTGGTCCGATTTTACAGAGCAATTTTCACTCAGAATTTTCAGACCACTATGATGAAAATCTACTTTTGACTATTTAGTCTGAATTTTCAGAATATTTTTTTTAACAGTGTATAAAACTTCAGTTTTACCCTATTTCCAGGTCTTCGATGTTCTTGGCAAAGCATCGCCTGCAATTGCGGTGGATGAGGAGCTTCTTCAAGATCTGCTTGAATTTCTGAAGCCCCTGGATCTTGCCGCAGGCTCCAGGGAAGATTCCTCCCTCCATCAACGCAAAGCGGTATCCAATCCTTACGGAACATTTCCAGGCGGAGGAGAGCGATTCATACGTGTTGCAACGTATGAAACGTGCAGTACCGTCAACGGGGGTAACTTGGGACACTTTTACACGTGTTTTTAACGCTCAAGGCAAGATTTTTGACCGAGGCCATTGGGTCCTAACTATGTTCAAGTTTGACCCTTTCCTCAAGAAATCATGCTTGTCTGGTCTATTTGCCTTGAGTATGTCGTTTTAAATCTGCTCCGAAATAGTGTCCCAAGTTACCCCATGACCGGGGGTAACTTGGGACAGTAGGGGAGAAACTTCATCCCCATGTATCTTTTGGGATTATTGAATCATAAAACTTGTGTTGACAATGTCTCGACCAAGAATCCAGGCCTTTGAGTCGTTATGGGGTGAAGATTGGGACTACAAATGGGACTCTCCTTTCTTCCGCTATATCCTAGGCATTTTCTAGGTATTTGTTGAAAAGCGAAAAACATGGCTTAGCGGAAGCAAAAACGGCAAAGCAAGGCATCTCATTACATCACCAGCGTAACATTTCAAGATCAGGTTATGTCATAAATCGGGACAGGCGATTCCTAGGAGGCCAAGAGAGCAGGGAACATGATGGAATGACTGTCCCAAGTTACACTCTAAATGTATTTGTATTTTTGTGTACAAAAATTTGAACAAAGTTAAACATACAAATACATTTGCACAATTTTGTGCAAACTAACGTAAGATTTTGTTCACAGCTCTGGACAAAATCGTTCGTGTATTTGCACAAAATTGTGCAAATGTATTTGTATGTTTAACTTTGTTCAAATTTTTGTACACAAAAATACAAATTACATTTAGAGTGTACCCCGTGTATTTACGATATTTTATTGGCTGAGCGATTAGCGAAGCCAGTTACTTCACTGGGGTTGAAAAACTTTTCCTGTCTGTCTGTCCGTCTGTCTGTCTGTGTGTCCGCACTACTCCTCCCAAACGGCTCGGCCGATCTGGCTGAGATTTTGCAGGGTTGTTAGGTTTATCCTTGGCTCGCCACACGCCAAAATTCAGCTCTCTATCTGAAATTATTCAGTCGTACCAACGAAAAAACACTAAAAACAACGGCAGAAAAAGTGCAATTTTTTAGGGACTTTATATTTGAGTGACATTTTTACATAGTTTCGTATGTTTTTGAAGGTGCTGATGACGAAAATGAAATCAATTTCGACCCCTGACCAAAGTTTTGACTGCGAATTGGCTACCTCGGCCCGAATTTACCAACATAATCAACTTCGACCCTTCATCTTGAAAAAAGGGGGTCGACCGACTAAAAATTTTTATTGCAGATTTCGATAGGTCTCGGCAAGACCTTTTCAAAGAGGGGTCGGAAGGGGGGTCTAGGAGCCCGACTTCATTAGTTGGCCGAATCAGGATCTTGAAAAAAGGGGATCGGCCTGACGAATACTTTGTCCGTTTGTCAGGTCCAAAAGATGAACTAAGTCCCTGGAAAAGGGGCTCATTTGGACCAAAAATACATTAAAAAATCTGAAAGAGAAGGTTAGGTTAGGGTAGGTTAAGTTTAGCTTAAGTAAGGGTAACTTAGGTTCGGTTAGGTGAACTTAGTCTCTGGAGAAAGAAATCGTCTGGACTTAGAATCTGAAAGAGAAGATTAGGATAGGTTAAGTTTAGGTTAGGTTAGGTTGGGTGAAATTAGTCTCTGAAAAATGGGAATCGTCTGGACTTAAAATATGGCCAATTTTTGGCTGAGCGATTAGTGAAGCCAGTTACTCCAGTGGGGTTGAAAAGTTTTGTCTGTCTGTTTGTCTGTCTGTGTGTCCGCACTACTCCTCCCAAACGGCTCGGCCGATCGAGCCGAGATTTTGCAGGGTTGTTAGGTATATCCTTTGCTCGCCACACGCAAAAATTCAGCTTTCTATCTCATTCTATTTAGACGTACTAACGAAAAAACACTAAAAAAACGGCAGAAAAAGTGCAACTTTTTAGTGACTTTATATCTTAGAGACATTTTTACATGGTTTCTTATGTTTTTGAAGTTCCTGATGACGAAAATGAAATCAATGTCGACCGAATTGGCTACCTCGGCCCGAATTTACTAACATAATCAACTTCGACCCTTCATCTTGAAAAAAGGGGCTCGACCGACTAAAAATTTTTATTGCAGATTTCGATAGGTCTCGGCAAGACCTTTTCAAAGAGGGGTCGGAAGGGGGGTCTAGGAGCCCGACTTCATTAGTTGGCCGAATCAGGATCTTGAAAAAAGGGGATCGACCGACTAAAAAATTTTATTGCAGATTTCGATAGGTCTCGGCATAACCTTTTCAAAGAGCGGTCGGAAGGGGGGTCTAGGAGCCTGACTTCATTAGTTGGCCGAATCAGGATCTTGAAAAACGGGGATCGACCGACTACAAAATTTTATTGCAGATTTCGACAGGAAAAAGGGGTCGTCTGGACTTAGAAGATGACCAATTTTAGCTCTTGTCCGTTCGTCAGGTCGAAAAGCTGATCGGAAACCTACATTCAGTCTCTGGAAAAAGGAATTGTCTGGACTTAGAACACAAGGTAGGTTTACGCCAGACCGTGACTTGTCGTAACATGCTTCGCGATGCTGCGCCAGTTACGACTATTAACGCCTGGCGTTACACCTACCTTGGCCTGCGGCGCTTCCCTGCTTGCCTTCGGCAAGCTGTCTCAAGGATTTTTGAGGCATTGAGTAATGCACCACGTGAAATCTGCAATAAAATTTTTTAGTCGGTCGATCCCCTTTTTTCAAGATCCTGATTCGGCAAACTAATGAAGTCGGGCTCATAGACCCCCCTTCCGACCCCTCTTTGAAAAGGTCTTGCCGAGACCTATCGAAATCTGCAATAAATTTTTTTAGTCGGTCGACCCCCTTTTTTCAAGATGAAGGGTCGAAGTTGATTATGTTGGTAAATTCGGGCCGAGGTAGCCAATTCGCAGTTAAAAGTTTGGTCAGGGGTCGACATTGATTTCATTTTCGTCATCAGGAACTTGAAAAACATAAGAAACCATGTAAAAATGACTCTAAAATATAAAGTCACTAAAAAGTTGCACTTTTTCTGCCTTTTTTTAGGTGTTTTTTCGTTAGTACGACTGAATGGAATGAGATAGAAAGCTGAATTTTTGCGTGTGGCGAGCCAAGGATATACCTAACAACCCTGCAAAATCTCGGCTCGATCGGCCGAGCCGTTTGCACTGTAAATCAAATGGTGATACATCTCACCATCTGAGGGGTGAGACAAAACTGTCTCACCGAAAAAGGGTGATACTGAAGTGTATCACCGTTAAAAGGTCGTACACGAATGTACCACCGAAAAAGAGTGATACTTCCTCAGGAAAACAAGGGCCCATCTCATTGATGTCTGACCATTTATCGGTGATACATTTGTGTACGACCTTCTTTTCGGTGATACATTCGTGTATGACTTTTTTTCGGTGAGACTTTTTGTATCACCGGAAATGGGTGAGACGTCTCACCCTTTGAATTGCAGTGTGGGAGGAGTAGTGCGGAAACACATACAGACAGACAAAACTTTTCAACCCCACTGGAGTAACTGGCTTCGCTCATCGCTCAGCCAATGACCAATTTTAGCTCTTGTCCGCTCGTCAGTTCGAAAAGCTGAACTTAGTATCTGGAAAGGGGGTTCGTCTGGACTTCGAATATGGCCGATTTTGGTTTTTGTCCAATCGTCAAGTCCAAAAGCTAGACTTAGTCTCTGAAAAAGGGGTCGTCTGGTCCTAGAATACGGCCGATTTTACCTCTTGTCCGTTCGTCAGGTCGAAAAGCTGAACTTAGTCTCTAGAAAAATAAATCGTCTGAACTTAGAATATAACCAATTTTAGCTCTTGTCCGTTCGTCAGGTCCCAAAGCTAGACTCACCCTCTGAAAAAGGGAGTTGTTGATCTTATTTACCCTGAAAATGATGGTCCTTCTGAATTGCCTCTGTTTGCTTTCGTGAAGTTTGATGGATGTAAAGGGTATCCTATTCTTGGTGACAATGTTCCCATTGCTGTATCTCATGCGGCATGGTATGTTGGACGAAAACGTTGTACCAGGGCTCAACTTCTATTTGCATTGAGTTGGGCATCTACAATACATAAATCGCAAAGCTTAACATTGTCCAAATGTGAAATTGATTTCGGTAAAGATGAGTTTCAAATTGGTATAACATATGTTGCGCTATCTCGTGTTAAAAATGTTGAAGAATTGATTTTAGTAAGTATATAACTTTATCTAGGTTGAATAGTGTGAGGAATTCAAACCAATTTAAGCTTAGAATGAATGTTTTTGAATGGTTGCGTAGCCTACTATGAATTTGAAGTGTTTCGTTTTCATTCATGTTGTTTCAGTAAATGGTTTGAATGTTATTTTCACTAACATTTAAATGTATATTGAGCTATGAATGGAAAATCATGTACGAACATTTCAAGCATTATTGTATGAGGATGGTGGTTGTAAGTTTGTGTTGTTCTATTTGCTTTAGTTTGTAACAATGTTGATTTTAATTCAGAATAGTTTTTAATTTCATCGAAAATTTTTGACTAAGTTTTGAACTGTGAACTGATATTAAATCTTCAAAATCTCAAAATGTATTTGAAACTTATAAAAGAATACTCTATCTAATAAATGTGAGTGTTGCCAACAATTTTGTCTTTCTTTTAGATTTCATATATTATCAGTAATGGTAATGCATTGTCTTGAAAAAGATATATGCTTCGGTAAACTTTGAGATAAGTTGTTTTAGACCAATTTCAGTTAGGTATCTGTAAGTATGTAAATGGCAGACATGGGGGGAGGCCATGGAAAAGAACATAAAGGAAAGACATGGGAAAAGACAAGGCTCTTAAGAGACAAGGTGGTTTTGGGTTGGACAGTCATAGGGTAAGACAAGGAGGAAAGATGCGGTGAAACGACATGAAGGGAGGACATGGATAATGCCATGGGGGAAGAAAGAGAAGAAAGGTGCTGCGTCACTTAGTTAATTCTCTGGTTCAAAAGAATAAATAATAACAAAACTGAGTTCTGAACACAATTATGGTATGCTTTAATGCATAGAAAATGCAACAGAGAACAAAAACACAGTTTAAGCTTCTTAATAAAACAAACTCCGAGCCCTTTTGGCTTGACTTATTACAGTTGTTAATTGTAGAAAAGCAGCATGAAATAATATAGAAGCGAACTAAAGATAACAAAAGCACATGGCTAATAAGGCTTCTATTTTTTGAAAGAAAAAAAGAAAACATTTGACACACTCTTCTAAGAATTGTGTCTTAATTCAGATGTTTTAAGTCAAAAATAAAATCAATATGCAATTACATACACTTAATTACAAATTAATCGTCACCCTTTGACACAAGGCTTTTGTCAACAGTGTTTGATTTTTCCCCAGTCCCATATCCCCTTCGAACACAGAACTTCAGGGCATCTCTTATTTGATCATGAAATTTCCTCCTTGCACCTCTTTCGTGTCCTTCAGCTTCAACCTTCTTCAAGTTCAAACTGGTCATGATCCGTTCTATTAGTTTGCCTAGTACATAGTACATAGTGTAAGTCAAGAAGGAAAACGCAGAAGGAGACTTTATGAGGCTTGGAAAACTGACAAAGCCAAAACTAACATTTGTTACGTTTGAAATTCTAAAATCATCTAAAATTCGGGCGCGGCGTTTGTTGACCAATGAGGAGCAGTGTAAGACTTAGTTGCCTGTCTGGCCTGCACCAAGGATTTTTAGAAGGCTGAGATGTTTTGCTTGAAACGTGATACCAACTGATTTGAAAATAAAATTGAAACAGAGAAAACGAAAAATAATAGATTGTAAAAAATCAGGGGGTGGCAACAGCCTAGGGAGAGCGTGAAGCGATGCTCGCGCCATCAGTGCAGAGGTTACGGCCTTTCCTTCGATTGTAAGATGTGGGCCGTTGTTTGCAAAACGCTTTTCACAGATCAAAAGATCATGAAATTTAGGGTGCATTAGGCCTATTGCCTTTCTCGAAACTCCCACCTTACCTAAAAAAAAATTGAAGTGAAAACACAGAAAAACACATGAAATAAAAAAATGTACGAAAAGGTACTGTAAAGGTACTCGCCCTTGTTTTAGGTTGAATTGGAAGTGTCGGACAGGCCACTAGGTCTAATGCACCCTAAATTTTATGCTCTTTTGATCTGTGCAAAGCGTTTTGCAAACAACGGCCTAGATTTCACAATCGAAGAAAAGGCCGTAACCCATGCCCCTCGCTCGAGCATGGCTTCACGCACTCCCTAGGTCGTTGCCACCCCCTGAAAAAATGTTGTTATTTTCTGTTTAAAAAAGAAAAAAAAAATTTCATTACAAAAACAAAGTGCTATTTTTAATTTTATGCTTATCCATTTTCTTATTTCAAATTTTCGTTTTTTAGTTGGTTTAATTGTTTTTAAATTGTACACACGCGGTAACCAAGACAATGAATTTAAACAGGTCCTAACCGATGACAACATTTTGGTAAGTAATCTAGATGGAAGATATTGAGGTAAAAGAGTATTTTATCTTAGACGTATGCGAACTAAACTGAATTTTGCATGTCTTTTTACAGTTGTTCAGTCTAAAAGAAGAATTTACAGCATGTTGTTGTGTATGCAGACAAATCTTCTCCATCACACTGTTATTCCACTTGCGATGCAGACCGCACTTTCAGTGCAATACAAATTTCATCGCTCTTTTCTGTGGTGATCATTGCAAAAAGGTGCGATGATCTGCTGTATCGCAGAATTTTGCTATGATCATTGCAAAAAACTGTAATGATTGCAGATTTTGTGTTGCCATCATCGCATTTTTGTGCAATAATTCCTTTTATCATTGCAGAAATGTGCGATGATCATTGCAAGTTTTTGTGATACAAAAGTCATCGCATCTGGAGAGCGATGATTCGAGGAAATCACATTCTGGCTATCATCGCACGTTTTTTGTGGTGGAAGTATCGCAACTTGGATAACAGTTAACAGTACAAAGACAAGTGTTGAACCTGTAAGATGACCTTTGTCTTTAAACATTAGTAATATTTTAAATTGACATGTTTCGTTTTTTAGGATTTTGTGCACTGTGAGTTAAGTGAGGACATTGAGCAAGATGACAATAAGCCTAAATGTTTAAAGTGTCAAACTCCTTGTGGAAGGTGTAAGAGGGAAAATATAAAAGATGCGTCAAAAGATGCGGATTTGTCAGGCTCACCTATTCTAAAAATAAGTTTCAATGCTTAAAATTGTTGTGAATAGAAAGCAGATATACGACATTGGATATAGTTGAAGTTTTTCTTTTTGGAATATGCACTTTATTAATATGTTTGAGCTTAGGTTGATTTTGTACAACTACATTTGATATGCAAAGCTACATTTTAAACTTACATTAGTCTGCATTAATGTTAGAAATTTTTCCTGTTGTTTTAGCCATCTATGAGTACCAAGAAAAGTTTGGTTGATGACGACCCAACACCGTCTACATCGAGTGGATATTCAAGGGTAAGTATAGAAAATTTTATTACCTTTGCAAAATTACATGAAAAGTTTTGATAATTTGCGGTCTTTTGCAGAACATGAACATTGCTAAAGTAAGCGAGTCTAAGGATGAAAAGATAGAGAGTGAAGATGATAATGATCAGAAAGAAAACACCAAGAGAAAAGCTGAAGACAAGGTAATGTTAGACAAATTTCTTTGAGAATCTAATGAAGAATTATTTAAGCATGTTTATATTAACTTGTATTGTTTGTGTTATTCTTAATCAACTTAATTTTTTAGCCTAAGAAAAGGAGCCACAAGAAAAAAAAAGTTGATAAACCAGCGAGGAAACCAGAAAAGAGTGAGAGTGATGGTGATGATGGATCGGAGGTATTGTTATAGTGTGCGATTGTAAGGGACTTGGAGGGAAAGGATGAGTCAGAGGTCTCGTAGAGACAGGAGCGTTCTGTATTGACAGTAAGTGACCGAGTACAGAATGGAAGCGGCTGCTTGGCAGCGCGCGCTTATATTACAGGAGCAGAAGAACATATGGAAGAACAAGGGTGGAGAGTGGGGGTGCATGGCCAATGGTATGGTGAAGCTAGGGTATTTAGGGGAAGAACAGCATGAAGAAGAATAGTAGGTCCTGGCCAGGATCCTTAGGGCAGTGGTTGCAAAAGATAGGGAATGACTAAGTAAGCCGTGCTTTCGTTATGTTCTCTATGATTCATTTGACAACACCACTCCCTCCAGAAAAAAGAAACGAACTTTCTCAAAATTTTCTACCATGCTTTTACGAACCCAGCTTCAACTTAATTTAGAGTTGTTATACCGTTCAACCCTTTGAATTTAAACGCTTAAACTTGACTTCCCACTCTCTCACTTAATTTGCACATTTTTGTTTTAATTAAATCGTCCGATTGAATCAATTTCTTGTCGTGTTCTTTCTTGTTCTTGTCTTGATGACTGCCAAACGTTGACTGGAACTGAGGCTACAAAGGGTTGCGTCACTATAACACCGTACGGTACCAGGCATTAGGGGGTCCAGGCCTAAGCCCGCGGTTCAGCGTGATGTAAAAAAATAAAAATCAAGAGTAGTTGGCCTTTAACATGCAGCATGCCAGATAGAGTCCTCGTCTCCAAACGGATGTTACAACCATCGTCACGATTTGCAACACCGCGTGAAGTGGGGATGTTCCGCCTGTGGGCCAACCAAAGATTGTGTTAGTTTTGATGAGGCTCCAACTGAAACAACAGAAAACACTCTACACAGTTTTGCGCTTTTAAATATCCAACCCCTACTCTGTTTGGTTGGTTTGCCTGATGCCATCCTGACGAGGTAAATCCTATTCTAAGGCACCTTGAAATCTAAGAAACTTAACTAATTGTTCGTTAGTGCAAATACTTAACTCGTGGAATTACTCCTCGCGTGTAGACTGGGACTCCTAGACTGGCGTGACGTCTTCCTTCAAGGTCTAGATAATTTCCAAGGAAGCTGCCACTAATTGCTCAGGGGTGAATGTTCCATCCAGGACATGTACTGGGTTGGTTTCCTCTCGTAACAGCCAGGTGTCGGTCAGGTCATGCAGTAAGTTGAGGTACTCAACAGTGACACCTGCTTCTTCCGTGCGACCTCTATGGTTTAAACGTTGGTGCGCTACAGCCGGAGGTGTGCGTACATAGATGCAGTGGATCGGTCGATGAGTTGGCGGGGCGACACCGTCCCGCAAGATCCGTAATATAGCCATGTGCTGCTGGCTAATGGCATTCATTTCAGCTAGGGCCTGTGCGAATACTCTCAGTGAACATTGAGGTTAACGTTCCAGGACAGTCAACGTTTCCGGGTGATTAGCCAGCATGTGAGTCTGGCGGCGGCCTAACGTGGCTAATACAAAGACTTGGAAGGGGTAGCTCCAAGTGTTCCGATCCGCGTAGAGTACTTCTAGTAAATTGAATCCTTCAACATCTTACCAGTCCTTGAGGGGTCGTCCAGTACTGGAAACAGTTTTAATCTCTTCAAGTTGGCTGCCAGAGTCGATTTTCCCGCGGCAATATTGCCTTCCAGGTAGATGATTGGCGCGAACCGGCGTCGTTGTTTCATGAAGTAGTGCGTTAATAGTGCAGCGATGATGGTCAGGAAAGCGATGTTCAGCATGATGATCATTTTGGCTCGTTTGATTCAAGCCGAGTCGACAGTGGTCCTGTAAATCAGACTTATTAATTTTTTGTTTTTGATTTAAGTCTCCTTTTCCGCTCCGAATGAATGGGATACACTGTTTTAGCAACGGTTTTACTTCTTTCTTGTTTATGTACAATCAGGGTTATGACATGTGTCGTTTGAGACATTTATTCCAAGCGGCTTGAGTGTTTGTGGACTTCGCCCGTTTGAATTGGCGCGCGCTTCGCGCCTGGCGATACCCCTTGCGCCGGTTCTTAGCGCGGTGCAGTACCGTGCTCTGCCGCTGTTGCGTGGGGCGTTGGAGTCGCGGCGAGAACTTGCGTTGCGCTGCCCGCTGCCGCTGGCCGGTTGCTAGCCGCGGCGCGGTTGTTGACGTCGCCGGCGTCCTCTCGCTCCAGTCCGTGCCGTTGCTCTGGTCTATGATTAGCCGCTCGGGTCATGTGTTGTATCCGTGCGTTTTGATTGGTGAGCCGAGCCGCGTTGTTGGCCTGGCGTCCTCACAGTCCGGCGGTGTCGGCGTCCTTTCCATTCGTCGTTCAACTTTCGGGTTGCTGACTCGTGCGCGTCTGTCGCGATGGCTGTGGCTATGATGCAGCCTGTTTTGCTGACTCTGCGCTTCGAGGCGTATACTGCCCGGTGCTTTTGTGCGGCCTTCGCACAAGAAGGACACGATGGTTACGTGAGTATTTTGGGTTTTGTTTGCTTGTTCATGTTTCGGCTTGGCTTGGCCCGCATGGTCTTTCTTTTTATCTGTCTTGGATGACAGTCTACCCGGTTTTAGTTTGCATGTTCCTTTATCCTCATTTGGCTATGTGTTGGGTGTCATTTCGCCCTTTCTATTGATGACTTGGCTCTACCCATTGCCGTCTCTTGGCCTTCGTCTGGGATTTTCGAAGTCCAGGAATAGGGCCCAGTTGCGTTAGCCCAGACTTGGCCCATTTTCTCCTATTTGGGCCGCTCAGTACCTGTATTTGTAAGTCGTGTGTGACTCATCCTTCCTGCCTTAATTGGGGTGGTATGCGACGTAACTTTTTCTTATCCTCCAGGAGGAACTCTGGCGATACCCCTTGCGCCGGTTCTTAGCGCGGTGCAGTACCGTGCCCCGTCGCTGTTGCGTGGGGCGTTGGAGTCGCGGCGAGAACTTGCGCTGCGCTGCCCGCTGCTGCCGGCCGGTTGCTAGCCGCGGCGCGGTTGTTGACGTTGTTGACGCGGTGGCCGGCGTCGCCGGCGTCCTCGCGCTCCAGTCCGTGCCGTTGCTCTGGTCTATGATTGGCCGCTGGGGTCGTGTGTTGTATTCGTGCGTTTTGATTGGTTGGCCTAGTCGCGTTGTTGGCCTGGCGTCCCTGGCTCGGCGGCGTTGGCGTCATTCGGTGTTGGGCAGGCAGAGCGTGCGGTTGTTACGTTTTGTGGCTGCTTTGCGTGGAGATAACGTCGGCTGCTTCTAAATACTTAGTGACCATAGGATCCTCCAGTCTTGCTGACCATGCGATTTATGGCGTGGGCCGTAATCTGCTTCTGGAACTCTTTCATGGGGCATGCGTCTTACGTGAGTACCCATTTCTTCAGAGCCCCGGCACGGCGAGGTTTGTGCATGACTTGGTGGCGTCCGTGTTTCACTTGTGCACTCGTGTGCTGCATGTCATTGCCTCTCTCAAGTGGGTGGTCTCCCTCGCCATTTCCAATTTGTGTTTCCCCCTGATGGCATTTTTGAGGTGCAAGAATAGGATAGCATGGCCCTCCTCCAATCCTGGCCCCAGTTTCTATGCGCGTTTTGTGGGCAGCGTGTGTCTGTAAGTAGCTTTGTGGTCTGACTTTTCTCAGGGTTGAGTGCCCGTCCTGTACGTACCTCTCTCTTTTTTTTTATTCTCAAGGAGGAGCTTCCTGGCCCCCTTTTCCTGGTAGGGCATTTTGCTCCTGAGGTGCTATACCACATACTGCCTCCACATCATCCTTTAATTGGGTGGGAGTTAGTCCCTGGGGACCTTGTTTACGGGTTCGACCCGTTCCCGGAACCCGATGTAGAAGTTTTCTGGGTTCGTCGCGCATACCCGTACCAACGCGAAGATAGGCGCGAGCACCGCGATAACGCGCAACAAGACCAGTTCTACAACTTCAAGCGCGAAATGTTTAATAGACCCCCGCCAGCACCGGCTGCTGCTACAGCTGCTTCCACTGCAAGTTACGTACCACCATTTAATGGCACTACTGGTTACGATGTCTACAGGGCACAACTTCTAAGTGTCGCAGAGCACAGAAATTGGTCAGAGCAGGATAGAGGGACATTCTTATTGCAAGCATTGCAAGGTGACGCCACCAAAGTGATTAGGACCCTAACTACGCAAAATAAACCAATAACATTTGCCAATCTTGATGCAGAGTTAGAAAACACTTTCCACATCAGGAGAGAGTTATGGGAAAGGACTCGAGTTTACGAGTCACTCAAGCAAGAAGAGGGACAAAATCTGAGGGATTACGCTCAGGAGGTTAAGGAAGCTGTGGTAGATTACATGCCAAACAGCAATCAGATAGACAGGGACCAAGCCGGTGTAAGGGCTTTCATCAAAGGGCTAACAGATAGGAAAGTAGCAGAAAGGATTTGCTATGCATCAGTGAATTCAGTAGAAGATGCACTTACCCATGTCAATAGGGCGTTGTCTCTAACATCAGAGCCACCCAGTAAGAAAGTCCGCAAGATAGAAGTTGACCACTCAGACGACACGGCTGAAGTCAATTATGCAGATCAGGAAGCGCCTCCTACAACAGGTGCACAACCAAGTAGAGGCAGAGGTAGAGGCCGAGGCAGGGGCCGGGGTGGCCAAGACAGTAGTAATTCAACTTGCCACTCTTGTGTTAACCAGGGCATTTGGCAGCTGATTTTGTGGTAAACCAGGGCATTTGGCAGCTGATTGCAAAAACCATTTAACTTGCTATTACTGTGGGAAACAAGGTCATATTAAACCAGATTGTAGAACATGCATTGCTGATGAAGCTGAAGGCCGATACAAGCAGCACAGCTCAAATTACGAGCAAAGTCAGGGCCAGGGTCAAAATAATCGAGGCAACCCCAGAGGCAGTTCCAACTATAGAGGTAGAGGACGAGGTAGTTATAGCAGAGGGCAATACAATAGCAATGAGTCTAGAGTCTAGAGGCCCCTACGACAGATTCCCTGATGTACCGCCAGATTTCTATCAGGCAGCCATGTCCTGGTACGCAAAAAGCAACCAACAACAACAGCCATTGCAAAATAATAACCAACAACAAAATAACAACCAAGGTAATAACTCTCAAAATGACAACCAGGTAAATATGCCATACGTTCCTAAGTCGGAAAACCAGTAAAGACTTTTATTGAACCGATGGAAATGGAAGTTCAAAATGCAACAGTACCATCGGAAATGGAAACTAGTAAAATTAAACCCGCTGAATCCAATGAACCTAATCAACCTATTGAAATTTTAAGAATCCAAATAACCCCACCAGTAATCACCAAAGCATGCAAGCATCAAACTAATTTGGATAAGAAAATGTTGACCCCAGCAGTAAATTAAAATGTGCAGCCTGTTTACCTCATAAGACAAGAACGTTAGTTAATTGTACAGTAGCAGGAATTAGCAGAGAAGCCATCATTGACACAGGAGCAACGATTACTGTTTTCAAAAGAACTAGAGATTTACCCGAGGGGTCCACCTCTCAGCTCAGGAGTGTACACAGGATTACCACCCGGAAATTCGTCCTCTAGATTTTAGTACAATAATGTATTAATACTATCCTCTAAACGAATCCTCTAAACAGTATTCTGAAGATAAGAGGATGTGCTAAGCGCTTTGGTCAACCTAAGATTTTGTTTGTCCGCTAGATGGCGCACATGTTGTGAAACAGACCTACTTCTGTTATAATGGCGTCTGCTGGGAAATTTTGCGAATTAAAAAGTTCAAAATTGACAATACTTAATCGGCCAGGTGAGAAACATTCTCTGTTACAAGATTTATCTCTTTAATATGGGTGGGAGTTGAACAATTCACATTTCAAGTTAGCTCTCGCGGGTGGCTCCGTGTCGCCATTTCGTTGGGTGCCGCAGGCCAGCCTTCCTTGAGTGAGGGGAAGGCCCACAGACGGGTCCCCACCCTCACTACGATTTAACCTCGAAGTTGACAGTTAGCGAGGTCATCGTATGCAAGTGGACTCAATGTTCTATTTCATACGTCACGGACCATAATAATAGCAACGTCCATATACGCCGGAATTTTTAGACCACTGACTCTGAAATTTAAGACTCTCCAGTTCAGAATTGTCAGACCATCTAAATGGTCTGAATTTTCAGAATCTTTTAAAACTATGCACTACTATTGAGTTGATTTTATACTGATAACCAGAGGAATATTGTACTGAACAGATTTAGAGTGATCCTCTTATCGGACAGACTAGAGGATTTCCCTCTATTCTTTAGAGGATCCTTTCGGTTCGTATTTTAGAGGAATGTCATCTTAACATTAGCATATTCCACTAAAATCTAGAGGACGATTTTCTGGGTGACCGATTACCAGTGATTACCTACATAAAATCTCAACAAAAACTCTAATTTCAGCCAGATGAGAGCATTTTTAGTTTATTTTCATAAGACACCCCCGCAAAAGGCGATAAAAACAGCGAAAATATTCAGTTTTGGCATGGGAATACGAATGATTACTGGACGAAGTGTACACAGGATTAATAGAGTGGTGGACCCCTCGGATTTACCAGTATCCAAGTTACGTCTTGGAAGCGCAACGTCTCAGAAGACATCAGTGTTTGGGCCTGAATGGACTGATATTACATTTGGTAGACAAATTTATAGATTTATAGATTCCCATGGACTGCAGTTTACGAAGCTGATATTACAGAAAATTTAATTGGCTACGATTTTATTGATACCTTCGAAGGTGTTGTCAACACCAAAACTAAAATGCTAGAACTTGAAAATAATGTCCAAGTACCGTACAAGGTAGTTAACTCAGTGCACAAAGGAGATTTCGCAAGCGGAAATCTGTCCTACCCAATACGTGCTAATCAGAAAATCTTCACTCTAAAAAAAAATCAGTTCCGAATTTTGTAACATGGTTACGCAGCATTTTCTGCTCCATTTCCTTATAATAGGCTGCAGATAAAGCCTGCGTTTCCTTCACTAACTCAAAATTAACAAGGCGGCAAAATCTTGTTGATGAAGGAGTTGGGTTCAGCCACAACACAGTCTCACTCTTTTCTGGAGCAATCTAAAACAAAAAAAAGACTGGTAAATATAAACAAACTTAAAATAAAATAATGCAAATAATTTTAGGATATATTACTCTGTAGATTTTCAGTGGGACCAAACAGGTGAGAAAAATCGACCCATCAGTGTAGTCTCCAGTGGTTACCTGCTTGTATCTGGCGTGCCCAGAGCTTCCATCAAACTCCCACTTGGAAACCATACACATGTGGATCTCAGTTTTCTCACCATCTAAATTTTCACTGAAAAAAGTCATGCAATAAACTTTTCATGCAAAATAAATAATGATAATTAAGTTAAAGGGGGAGGGGAATTCACTTGCGAAATAATTTGTACATCCCACTTGAAAAAAATTAATAAGGCAACCAACAAAATTTGAGTAAAATAATCAATGAAGTGGTGAAATATCGGAATATTAAAAAAAAACTTTTAAAGTGAATTCCCTTCCAAAAAACGTTAAGGTAAAAAATAATTTGCAAACGATAAATTACTCTAAAACAGGCATGCGCTCAGAAAGGAAAAATGCAAAGCAGACAGTGGAAAAAGCGGAAGAAATTACCTCACACCTTCATGCAACACATCACCGTATTTTTGCAGCAAGCGCCCTGCTGTGAGGTCAAGCAAAGCCTGTAAACTTATTTTGACTGAAGACTCGGAAACCACCATTGATTCTCTTGGAGGGCAGCACGCGTCACCAGCGTCCAGTACCTTTCGGTATGCAGGCAGCAGTCCTTTGGCATGACGCCCTTCCATTTCATTCCTCAGCTTTTGGTGCCCATCTTGACTGAGGTCCAAATTTATGTATAAAGCAAGAGCTTCTTCAGCTGCAAAAATCCTGAGCTTTTCCGACTTTTGGTCGTTTAAAAAAGCGGCCCTAATTTTACTTCCCGCGTCGTCGGTAATATCAGTTTGAAACATTGTGTGCAGTAATTTTGCTGCGTCCTCGTTTCCGTCAGCCCGCGCACTCACCTCCGTGGCAAACGCTAACTCTACTGTAGACGCTGACTTGCAAAGATTGTCAACACGTCTACGTTTTGAACTGAGAGATAGGTCTTGAAATGGCACCTGAGGACGCCCAGGCCCTGGCACGGGCTCCTTGAAATGAATGGATTCATCAAGCCAATCTAAGAGATTGCATTTTGGATCAGCCAGATTTTTTTTTGCTTTTGAGCCCGTTCTCCTTTTAAATTCATAGCAAAGCCGCCGAAGATCCTCTTCCGCCGACTTTTTTGGCTGAGCGATTAGCGAAGCCAGTTACTTCACTGGGGTTGAAAAACTTTTCCTGTCTGTCTGTCTGTCCGTCTGTCTGTCTGTGTGTCCGCACTACTCCTCCTGAACGGCTCGGCCGATCTGGCTGAGATTTTGCAGGGTCATTAGGTATGTCCTTGGCTCGCCACACGCAAAAATTCAGCTGTCTATCTCATTCCATTCAGTCGTACTAACGAAAAAACACAAAAAACGGCAGAATAAGTGCAACTTTTTAGTGACTTTATATTTTAGAGATATTTTTACATGGTTTCGTATGTTTTTGAAGTTCCTGATGACGAAAATGAAATCAATTTCGACCCCTGACCAAACTTTTAACTGCGAATTGGCTACCTCGGCCCGAATTTACTAACAAAATCAACTTCGACCCTTCATCTTGAAAAAAGGGGGTCGGCCGACTAAAAATTTTTATTGCAGATTTCGATAGGTCTCGGCAAGACCTTTTCAAAGAGGGGTCGGAAGGGGGGTCTAGGAGCCCGACTTCATTAGTTAGCCGAATCAGGATCTTGAAAAAAGGGGATCGACCGACTAAAAAATTTTATTGCAGATTTCGATAGGTCTCGGCAAGACCTTTTCAAAGAGGGGTCGGAAGGGGGGTCTAGGAGCCCGACTTCATTAGTTGGCCAAATCAGGATCTTGAAAAACGGGAATCGACCGACCGAAATATTTTATTGCGGACTTCGCGTGGTGCATTACTCAATGCCTCAAAAATCCTTGAGACAGCTTGCCGAAGGCAAGCAGGGAAGCGCCGCAGGCCAAGGTAGGTGTAACGCCAGGCGTGGATTGTCGTAACTGGCGCAGCATCGCGAAGTGTGTTACGACAAGACACGGTCTGGCGTAAACCTACCTTGTAATCTATCAACTTCTGCTCACTTAAGACAAGTTTAAACCATGTACAGTTCAAGGCGTTGACAGATGACATACCATGCCAATCAACTTCAACGTCCCCGACAGACAGAAACATAACATTACAAGAGAGGCATGAAACACCAATCAAGTAAAATGAGCAAAAAGTCAGGCAAACGAATTAATAACCTTATATAAGGGATATTGTTGCAAAAGCCATTATCAAATTGAGACTCATTGACTAAAACATTTGACCACTCAGGTTGGGAAAGTGCATGCTGTCTGCTTCAATAGATTGTTCAATGAACAAAAAAAAAGATGATTTTGAATGAACTATTGTAACGGATTCTTTTTGCACTAAAACAAGGTAGGTTTACGCCAGACCGTGTCTTGTCGTAACAGGCTTCGCGATGCTGCGCCAGTTACGACAATCCACGCCTGGCGTTACACCTACCTTGGCCTGCGGCGCTTCCTGCTTGCCTTCGGCAAGCTGTTTTAAGGGTTCATTGAGGCAATGAGTAGTGCACTACGTGATGAATGGTCGAAGTATACAAGCTAGGGCCGGACCTTCCGTAGAACCGAGTAGGCAGCTCCGCTTCGCTGCGCCGGCAATTCAGTTCGACAGGGGCCGATCCCAGCTTGGCCTGCCGGCGGATTCTTCTCGGGCCTTCTTCGGCCCTCGCATGGCTTGGCCCAATCGGAGGCCGTCTCTCGGGCCTTCGGTCCTCGCACCTCACATCCCGGGGAGGTAAAGCGCAAACTTATTGATGTAACATCAGGACTGAGGCCCGCTCTTGTGTTCCCACTGTGCCAAAGTTAATGTGCAAAACATGGCCGTTGCACCAATTTTCACAATACATGAAGGCGGGCTCACAGACCCCCCTTCCGACCCCTCTTTGCAAAGGTCATGCCGAGACCTATCGAAATCTGCAATAAAATTTTTTAGTCGGTCGATCCCCTTTTTCCAAGATCCTGATTCGGCCAACTAATGAAGTCGGGCTCCCAGACCCCCCCTTCCGACCTCTCTTTGAAAAGGTCTTGCCGAGACCTGTCGAAATCTGCAATAAAATTTTTTAGTCGGTTGACCCCCTTTTTTCAAGTTGAAGGGTCGGTTGATTATATAGTAAATTCGGGCCGAAATAGCCAATTCGCAGTCAAAACTTTGGTCAGGGGTCGAAATTGATTTCATTTTCGTCATCAGCACCTTCAAAAACATACGAAACTATGTAAAAATGTCACTAAAATATAAAGTCCCTAAAAAGTTGCACTTTTTCTGCCGTTTTTTTAGTGTTTTTTCGTTGGTACGACTGAATTATTTGAGATAGAGAGCTGAATTTTGGCGTGTGGCGAGCCAAGGATATACCTAACAACCCTGCAAAATCTCGTCCCGATCGGCCGAGCCGTTTGGGAGGAGTAGTGCGGACACACAGACAGACGGACAGACAGACAGACGGACAGACAGACAGACAGGAAAAGTTTTTCAACCCCAGTGAAGTAACTGGCTTCGCTAATCGCTCAGCCAATAAGTTTTAACCAACAAAAAAACTGACCTGCGAAAAATAATTACCTCATCAGAAATGCTTCTGACAGGTCCAAACTGTTCCCATTTTATCAAGCTGCAACAGACAAAAACATACCATTCAAGTAAAATCTAAAACTAAATTGCTCCATTCATTTTGCAGGAGGAGAACATTGTGCTTCACTCCAACAACGAGGTCCTCAAAAAAAATTTTATTGTATATTACAAAAACATTATTTTAAAAGAACTCCTCTTTTTTTCCAGCACTGCAGTTTCTCAATGAAGACCGTCACATATTGAAGAAACGGTTGACTATTATGTGTGTCAATAAAAACTATTGATACCATCAGAGAGCATGCTTGATCAGGAATGTAGCCGCTATTTAAAAGTGAAAATCACCTAGACACCAGACAATTTAACCACACAGAAACTATATAAGAAATGATGTCAGTGCAGCAAGGCAGCAGTTATTGAAAGCATAAAAAAAATTACTATCATCAGCCAATTTTATTAGTAGGTCAAAACTTAATAACATTGAAAAACCTTCTTTAAGTCTTTGTGTTAGTTAGCAGTGCTGTGCCCTACCACGCTCTTTAATAGTGAGCAGTGCTGTGCCTCTGACAAGCTCCCCAAACAGATTTCAACTCTCGATTTAAAAAAATTGGAAAGAAAAGGAGGACATTAAGTGCAAACTGTACTACAGAAACTATTAAGTCGTTCAAGAAAAATGATTAAACAGGCAATGCTACAGCTCTTTTTGTTATAATTCAATGAAAACGCAGTCTGTAAACATACCTGGTCACAAGCATGAACACTTTTCTCTAGAGTGGGTTCTTCCTCAAAATACAGCGGACACTCAAGTTCACTGCAAGGCTGAAGGTCTGCATGGTTCCTCGAAATGCAGCCGACACTCAGCTCCACTGCAAGATTGGAGGTCTGCATGGCTGCATGGTTCCTCGAAATGCAGCAAACACTCAGCTTCACTGCAAAGCTGGAAGTCTGCATGGATGACACATGATGTTGAACCTGCCCACAAATAAATAAAATTAATACAAGGAAAACAGTACTGCATTTTTGCGTATCAGTAGCTACCAGGCAACAGCAACTGTTTATGGCCTCTAATTAGGCTCTTTCTCTAAGCAGTCCGAGAAATTATGGCAGATAGTAATCCCACAAAACTTGAGACCACTTCGCAACAGAGAAGGGCACAATATAGACAATTCAATCTTTCAGACCAAACTACAGTAAATATGAACTGAACAGCAATTGTTTATGGTCTACGATTTAGATCAATCTCTGTGCAATCAAAGGTATTGTGGTAGTTAGTAACCCCTCAAAATTTCAGACCTCTGCACACCTTGTGGCGCCTTCAAATTATGAAAGAGGATGCGAATTATAATAGCTGTCTAAAATCTGTCAACTTTAACGAGCACAGCGATATTTAAAGTAGCAAACAAGTAGAACGATGTGCCAGTTAGGTTAACACACATAGCTGCAGTGGCGATAGCCTTCCCACCTCATGTATCAGACTCTCTGCTTCTAAATGTGTAAAATTAAGAGTAGCATCCTTACAAAACTCGGCTCAACCAAAAAGAAGCAGGAGTGGTGCACTAATCTGGGAGAAAATGCCCAGGATATTAAAATATCTCTAGTTATTAGGGCCTTCTGGCGTCGTCTGCTAGACTCAATTCGTGAATTTCTCATACTACACTAAACCACCCAAGTTTGCAAGGTAATGACAGACAGTCTGCTGTTGATGTAAACAGAGAAATCTTCAAATCCTCTCTTGCGTACTGCCCAAAGGTCCAAACAATTATGGTAAAGTACATCTGTTTCATATAATCTATTCCGAACATGAACTTCCTCATTGACATTTTACTCAAAAAAAAACACAAACACATGTCAAATTTAACTGTGTCTCCCCAACCTGCTTAAACCACATTCTCCTCACAATTTGTTTACATGTTCACTTCATTAGTTGACACACCATGTAATATAACTTTAAGTGAAAACAATGACACAGAATGAAAATTATTAATAACCTTACAGGTTCAACCATGTTATAAAGGTTGAAACCAAAGTCTACAGGTACATAACCCCACAAGCTTACAGACCTACAAACATGCTTTTAAAGAAACATTATGTGTTCATGACAAACATTTTCAATAGAGCACTTCACTACACAGCACACAAATTAGTTATCTTATCTAAAGAATATTTATTCCAACACCATTATCCTCAGAAAATACCTTATGTGTCTAGTTAAAACATTTTGACTACAACATTTGTCCGCTCAGATTGGAAAAGTGCTTGCTTTTTGAAACTGACTACTTTCTTACTAAAAAAAGTTTAGACCGACAAAAAGACTGACCTGCCAAATATTGATGATATGTCAATGAAATGCTTGTTACAAGTGCTAACTGCCCCCATGTTCTCAACCTGCAACAAACACAAACATAACATTAGGGAAAAAAAATGCGCAACAAGGCACAAATGAAATCTCAACCAAATTTCCTTCAATTCCTTTTGCAGGAAGAGAACATTGTGATTCAATGGAACCATGAGGTCCTGAAAAAATTTTTGGCAGACCATCTGGTAGACAATGATGCAGGTAAATGTACACTACTTCAAATATTGTTTTATGTATATTATATAAACATTGTTTTAAAAAGACTGCCCTTTATTTTTCAGCACTTCAATTTCTCAAAGACGATTATCAGAATTTGACAAAACGATTGAATATTTTGTGTGACAACAAACAATACAGCGAGGCTCAAAAATTGACAGCTGTCGTATGGTCTTTGTTTGTACAAAATTCAAATGTTTTCTCATTCATTATTGAGGATGATTTACATTTTATCCTTAACTTGAATTTGATATTACTGTCACGACTACAAAAACATGAATTAATCATAACTCAGGTAAAGTTGCACTTCCTGAATTATTATCCTACAAAGATCACCAGAAAAACGCTTTCACTACACATTTTAACTCAAAAGGTAATGCATTGATAATCTTTTTCAGTTGAAAGACTTGTCCATTCAGACAGGTATTCAATTCATTGAAAGGCTGAAACAGTCCTCTCATGAAAAAAAGTGGCAGAAGAGTTCAAAAGCTGTTAAAAATGTGTTGATAGTGAGTTCTTTTTTTCTACTTCCATTTGTGACGTTCTATTTATGATTGACTCATTATGTTTTTATATTTTTCAAATTCCAGTATTTTATAACAAAAGCTGCTAAAGAACCACTTCAGAATAACACGCTGCAAGTACTAATGGATGAATGGCTACAAATGTTTGAAACTGATGCTCATTTCAAGGAGATGACTGACAAAATAGCTGGCGTAGCAGCTACAATGGACCACTTAAAAATTATAACCGATGCATTACAATCAACAGTGAGTGAATACATTTTTTCGTCGGTTTTACATGCACAAAATTGCTTTTGGCTAGGCTATAATTTCTTGAAATTCCTTTCTGCAGTGCAACGGAAATTACCGTTCAAATTGCGTTGAAATAATTATAAAACGCCTTACAACTGAGGTGAACCAGGCTCTATTTGACAATGAACTGCAGGGAGCTGCAAAACAGAAATTGTCAGCAGGCTACATAATGCTGACGAACCTACTGCCAGACATTCCAGAAGCCTACAGAGAGTGCATCCTGACAGCATTTTCACTTTACCCAACTGAAGAACATCTAAAAGAGCTAAACAGCTAAAACAATTAACATCAATCCAGTTCAAGGTAAATAGGCGAATGGGTTTCATAATAATTCCACCTTACCAATTGCACCTCTGGTGGGTAATCATAGCTGGGAGAACCCACGCCTTACAAGCGAAATTTACTGCCTCATTCATGTTATAACCCACATTGAAACCCCAATGTATTGTGTTCGGCATGAGGAAGACCACATCCCCAGGTCGTTGAACAATCTGCGTTACAAAAACAGAAGAATTAATTCCAAAACCGAAGCAAGGGGACAAGGACTTCATAAATGAAAATAAAAACCGGTGTCAACAGTGACAGGGACACAGGACATACTTACTGTGTACACTGGGATACCGCAAGACACAACAGTTCTTGGAGATATCCATAGGTTTTTGTGCATTAATTGACAAACTTTGGAGCGATGCTCCTCAGGGATGGGAAGATTCCTCATCATCCAGATAAATGCTTCATAATAAGATGGAGGGACACAGAACCTGTGAAAACATACCACATTAGAGTTACACCATACATATCAAGTAGTGACACGCTTAGAGATGTGCGAACAGCCAAGTTCGAATTTGAACGAACACGAACACTTTTAGCTTCCAAAGCCTTCGAACGAACCGAACCGAACAGTTTCAAAATTTTCTCGAACGAACCGAACGAACAAGGTTTTTGTTCAGATTCGATCCGAACACACACATTAAAGTAATACTTAACCACCTCGCGTGTTCGTGCACGAACATAATCTGTTCATTTTTTCGAACAGTTCGGGGTCGAACACCACAAGTTAGGGTTCGAACGAACCGAACAGTTCGCCTGTTCGTTCGAGTTCGTTCGAATGCGAACATGTTCGCACATCTCTAGACACGCTTTGTTATCCACCCAACCTGATGGAGAGACGGACAGATAGGCCACGAGAATAGTCCCAACAGAATGTGACATCATAAACCACGACATTTCCCATAGCATATATTTTGCACTCTTTTTCCCAACATTACATGGATTCATAATACAAACTTTGAATAACATGGGACTGAATGTAATATTTTTCAACTATTTCCCAATGTCTGGCAATGGTCAAAACTTTCAACTTTTGAATTTTGTCTCCATATTGTCAGAGGTGCTCCTCTTGAGTGACAGTAAGCTCAGAAATATTTCTTACCAAACCTTTGGGGCACCCGCTATGTGGCGGTTCATTGCCAAGAATGCCATGTCCTCCCTATGACAAGGGAAAGTGGAAAACTCGGTGCCAATATAGACTGATGGCCTGTTGATGCCCAAAATGGTTTTATTCCCCAGCTTCTGGAGACCAGTGTTCATTGCTG
This sequence comes from Stenchaetothrips biformis, assembly GCA_030522485.1. NCBI lineage: Eukaryota > Metazoa > Arthropoda > Insecta > Thysanoptera > Thripidae > Stenchaetothrips > Stenchaetothrips biformis. Next base: position 17,596,198 of record CM060090.1, on the reverse strand, counting down.
TCATAGAAAGTCCACCACAAGTGGCATCCAGAGGTGGAGACATGTCCATATTCTGTAGATAAACCACATCATTTGCATGATTTTGCAGATTGTCAATGATGACGTCAGCGCAGAGGAACGCGGACTCCATTTCCAGAACTTCTGACCTGTGGGGAACACACAGCATCCATGAGAACAAAGCCACATTGAAGAGAGTACATGGTATTCGATTCCACAGATGTCAATACATGACCAACCACTTACAGCTCTCCACTGTGGCCACCAGGTTGAAAGGAGCACTCATTTATTTCCTTTTTCATCCTTGACTGCAGCCGTGCGAGGTCCTGCTGAGCCTTTTTCTTGTCATTCTCATCACTGGCATCGATAGTCTGGTCGTGTACTGGTTGTACATCAAAAAGCTCTCTGTGTAGCAGGGTTTTCCTTAGGAGCCATTCTGGATGGGTTTGTTGGCCTTGTCATTGATAAACGCCTTCACGTCTTTCACATTCCTATAACCATCGTTCTCACTCCATGTTTCCAGCCGTCCCTGCATAGAAACACAATGGACATTTAAAAAAATAAAAGTTGGAACACTGAAAGAGCAAGGGACATGGAGAACCTACGGCCACATAAAGGTTTCAGTATTAGACTACTTACGATGAAACCTCCTGTCTGGCAGATCTGGTCATCAAGCAGGCTGTCCACCAGGGCTGGTGGGTCCATGAACTCCTCTGCAGATATATTGTACTGCTTCACCCCAAGGCGCGTACAGAACGGCCTGGACATGATGGCAGCAGCACACTTAATAAACAAAGGGAAAAGAACCAAAGGACAAGGATACGAGGATCATGGTCAGGTAAACGATAACACATTAAATATGGTCAACACGGCAGACATGGCGCATATTGGAACAATAGGACTCTAAAGTAGAATGTTACCTCCAAACTCACTTCATTCCTACAATCCTACTAACCAAATCAGCCAGGAAACGACCAAAATTGGCCAGGAATCGACTCCAATGATAGGTTAGGTCACTGAACAAGTCACACAGACTTCTCACGTTTAAGCCATTACTTGCGTTCAGTATTTAACTCACCTCAAATGAAGTATAGAGAAAGGAACGAAAAAATGGCTTGATCGCTTCAATACAAATTCGATACAAAAAATATTCTTCAAATGATAACGCGATAGAGAGAGAAAGCCTATCCTTGGTAGGTGTACCCTCGACCGGAAGATGCAATGGCGGTCCATTCTATGCTCGGAATCGCTAAGCGACGCCGTCGCCATCTTGGTACGCCAACAGACAGCCAGAGACAGCCACAATTGAAGACGATTGAAAACTCAAATTAAATTGTGTGAACGACACTTTATGATTTCCATCACCCACCCAGTGATGGTTAGGTTAATTGTTATTTAATTTGTGTTTCCGTTTTTATTTGACTCGCCACTCCGCTACGTATTATGATTTTGTCATTGTGATGTAACATGACATTGAGAGATGTTTACATCATCACAGATGTGTAACATAAATTGTAGGAGATTAATAGCTTTCATTTTCATCAGGCTGTTCCAGGATCAGAAGAATCAACAGATATGAAGGAGATGCTCCGCAAATGGGTATTTGCACTACTGGCTGGAGACATAACCTCATCCGGATCATGGACCAATGACCTACAGAAAAGGTCCAGCTTAGGCTTTGTCTTTCTCATCGTCAAGATGGTGAGCTGTCTTCTTTGTATAATGATCAACACTTGAATTGTATTGTTACAGTGTTCTTGATCCCAGCATCAACGTGACAGTAGGAGATTTACTTCGGGCACGGTCCTCCTGCTTGCTAGATATGCCTCCGCTTCAGGTCCACATGGATTTAATACAATGGTCTAGTCATCTGACAAACCGAACTTCTCAAGCCCTACACCTCATGTACTACTGCAACACCACCACCACCACATGACGACGGTGAAAATGAGTCCCATCAGGTACGTGCCATTCTCATGTCAAAGTTTATGTTGTCACTCAAAAGAACAAGACAATTAATATGGTTGACTTTTAATTGTTTCATTTTTCTTCACCACCCAGGCTGGGCCCTGCTCTCCTCGTTCCACAACATCATCATTTTCATGCCACCTCAATGAGAATAGAGATGAAATGACATTTCATTGCATGCATGAGGCAACAATCAAGACGGAGCCATGGGAATTGGAGGAGGGCATGGATTTAGATTCAAAAGAGGGAATATTACTTGAAGAAGCTAGCCACTACTCCACTCAGCCTGAGGGGCCAACGATTCATGATGATAGTGGTACTCTGTCGGATGACAGTGGCATCTCTGTTCGTTCCAGCCAAGGGCACATGATACGTTTGACCAAAGACGTTCCAGCAGCCTATGTTTATTGGTTTAGAGGAGTGAGATGTCCTATATGCGGGTATTCTTTCAGAGGTCAGTCATGCGTTTCCGAAGTGGTAGATCATGTCAGCACAGATCACAAGGACGAGGCATCACCACAAGTGATGGAAAATCTACGACGAGACTGCACACTGGAGAAGGTGATTGGGCCCGGAATCAGGTACTGCGGCTTCAAAACGTGCCTAGAAGCAGCCATGCTTGATGGGTATCCAGGTTAATGTCAACAGGACAATGTCATGGATCGACTGTCTCATTTTAACAAGATGTTTATCCATGTTTATGTACTTTCATTTGTTAATTTCATTGACGTCCCATGAAATGGGCTGTAGTGTTTTAATTTTTGTCACTGCCTGTAATTCAAATGCAATTTGATCAGTGATTCAAGCAAGTGCACAAGATGGTTTATTTTTAATTTTTTCATTATGGTGTGCATCATGAATGGATTATATTTATTTGTACAAAGTATTTGAGGACTGCAGCAGCCTGTCCGAATGAAATGTTACTATTATTGGCTGAGCGATTAGCGAAGCCAGTTACTCCACTGGGGTTGAAAAGTTTTGTCTGTCTGTCTGTTTGTTTGTCTGTTTGTCTGTGTGTCCGCACTACTCCTCCCAAACGGCTCGGCCGATCGAGACGAGATTTTGCAGGGTTGTTAGGTATATCCTTGTACAAAGTATTTGAGGACTGCAGCAGCCTGTCCGAATGAAATGTTACTATTATTGGCTGAGCGATTAGCGAAGCCAGTTACTCCACTGGGGTTGAAAAGTTTTGTCTGTCTGTCTGTTTGTTTGTCTGTTTGTCTGTGTGTCCGCACTACTCCTCCCAAACGGCTCGGCCGATCGAGACGAGATTTTGCAGGGTTGTTAGGTATATCCTTGGCTCGCCACACGCCGAAATTCAGCTCTCTATCTCAAATAATTTAGTCGTACCAACGAAAAAACACTAAAAAAACGGCAGAAAAAGTGCAACTTTTCAGTGACTTTATATATTAGAGACATTTTTACATGGTTTCTTATGTTTTTGAAGTTCCTGATGACGAAAATGAAATCAATTTCGACCCCTGACCAAACTTTTAACTGCGAATTGGTTACCTCGGCCCGATTTTACTAACATAATCAAATTCGACCCTTCATCTTGAAAAAAGGGGGTCGACCGACTAAAAATTTTTATTGCAGATTTCGATAGGTCTCGGCAAGACGTTTTCAAAGAGGGGTCGGAAGGGGGGTCTAGGAGCCCGACTTCATTAGTTAGCCGAATCAGGACCTTGAAAAAAGGGGATCGACCGACTAAAAAATTTTATTGCAGATTTCGATAGGTCTCGGCAAGATCGTTTCAAAGAGGTGTCGGAAGGGGGGTCTCGGAGCCCGACTTCATTAGTTAGCCGAATCAGGATCTTGAAAAAAGGGGATCGACCGACTAAAAAATTTTATTGCAGATTTCACTAGGCCTCGGCAAGACCTTTTCAAAGAGGGGTCGGAAGGGGGGTCTAGGAGCCCGACTTCATTAGTTAGCCGAATCAGGATCTTAAAAAAAGGGGATCGACCGACTAAAAAATTTTATTGCAGATTTCACGTGGTGCATTACTCAATGCCTCAAAAATCCTTGAGACAGCTTGCCGAAGGCAAGCAGGGAAGCGCCGCAGGCCAAGGTAGGTGTGACGCCAGGCGTGGATTGACGTAACTGGCGCAGCATCGCGAAGCCTGTTACGACAAGACACGGTCTGGCGTAAACCTACCTTGTATCTTGTTCAGAAAACTCCAATCCGTTTAGTACAGTGCTGGTCACGTAATCAATTTTTGAAAGGATAGGCAAGTACTTTTTCTCTTGATGAATTTGGTAGATTTCTCGCCGTGGGGGGTGATACGAAGGCATGGTGACACTAAGCGAGCAAGAAATAAAAGCCATTACGAACAACAATACCGAACCAAGCAGTGCATTTGCGATAAAAGAGCGCTGCCTAGTACATGCACGCAAAGGCTGCGTTGAGCCAGGCGCGGATCCAGGGGGAGGGGGGGCAGGGGGAGGGGCGGCACATGCCCCTCCCCCTGATGGCGGCGAAGCCGCTTGACAAGTAGGCAACGAGTCGCACTTTGCTCCTGTAGCTGGGAGACTTTCGCGACATTTTTCCCTCGCCCCCTTTCCCCCCGCCCCCTGAACCCACCTCTGGATCTTCCCATGCGTTGCACCCACTCCAGCAACATTGGTCGCAAACTCACCGAGAGAAGAAACGGCTTGTGAGTGATTTGGCTCGTGGTCACTAAAACACAAACAAGTACACTGCCGGACGAACTCAGCGACGAGCAGGTGCCAGTTTACTGGGCCCGGTGGCTGGACTGTCTGGCTGGACACGGCCCGCAGCGCTGCTGCGTCGCTACGCAACGTGTGGTGACTGGGTCGCGCTGCGCGCCGGCCGGCCACCGCCGCCTTCACCGGCCCCAGCCGACACGACACGATGTTGCGACTTTGGAGTCGATTTTCACGAAAAGCGCAACGTTTCGCGGCCTCACACCATATACACCTTGAAGTAGGCCTCGGATACTACCATGTGGCTGTGACAGACTGGTTCGCAAGTGTTCGCAACTCGACTTATTTCACGTCAAAATCAACAAAAGTGATGATTTTAGCTAACATTTTATAGCGAATATTCGGTGACCGAGAGCTTTTGTCTTCTTTTCCAAATTTGGGGTTTTGGCCTACTACAAAAATCTTAATTATTTTACACATCCACCCTTAGCTGTACATGTGGCATATGTTTCATGTTGGGTATTATGCTGCAATAATGTTCTTACACTGTGACTTGTATTCCAGACTTACTAATACATTCTGTTTCAGGGTGGCTCACAGAAGTCCAAGCTGTAACCTCCCCGTTGGTGTGAGCTGGAAACATTGAGTACATACCCAATGGCTAATACAGCATGGCAGCCTTTACTAAGAACCCCACAAAATTTCAGAACCCTAAAATAATTTTTGTAATGATAAAAATTCAATAAGGTTTAAAGCACCTGTGTGTAAAAAGTGTTGTAAAAATAAATCTTCTGACTGCAATTTTCATCGTTAAGTACTACTACCCATGATGCATTAACTCCTTCATATGGCCCTAAATGTGGCTCAAAGTCTGTGCAGTTAAAGAAATAATGACCGCTACTAATCCATATAAAATTTGAAACATATAGCAAATGTAAAAGAGTAAAATAGAGACAGTTGAAACTTTGATACCAGACTGGGTAGCCACATTCAAGAACCACGTACTTACTTTGATATCTAGGGTCTTACAACAGATTGGTTGCGATTAATGATGAAAGAATTGGCCATTATACCAAAGTAATAGAACAATTCAGGATTCCATGTGAACAAGAAAATGTATGAGGAAACAATGGCCACAACAATGACGCACAAGGGCAGTTAATATCGGGATCACAAAGAAGGCTAGTACACCTAACAAGAACGTATCAATATCAAAATAGGATAAAAGAAGAGAAGATGTATTAAGAACACGGAAAATTATAAAAAGGAATTGGACTATAAGGATAAAATAACAACATCATGCTGGGACCACATCTTCAAAGACATTTAGAAGACCTTCACCGGCAGGCAAAAATAAATCCAAGGAGAGGTCATTAACAGGTGGCAATGCGTCAGGGTAGAATCCCCTTATCCCACGATAGGCAGGGCAAAGAGGACTACAGTCTTCAATAAAAAGCACCTGCCCCTGATAAATCTACGTGCCTTCCTTATTTTTAAAAAATGAACCCCCCCATGGTGGAAACAGACTAATTCGGGTCTTTACTACTCATAATTGAAAGGAGCCATCTGGAAGATTTTCAGGCCCTTGTAAGATGGATAAATGAGAAGGGATATTCACAATTTGGCATATTAAAGTTCAGATATGAAGACTCCTTGACATTAAATTTTGTTTGAGTCTAGTATTAAACTAATTTTTTGCAAATTATAATGACCTTTTTGCAAGGAGCATCTTTTCCCTTGACTAGAATAACAGTGAAAGTTGTTCATGATCTGATTAAAGCTGCGGCTACGCCATGAAGATCGAGAAGACGAAATATGTTTACATGAAATCTTAACTACAATGCAACACCAATTCAATGAAACTGTCGTTGGTAAAGGACAAAAAAAATAATTGTATATTATCCCTCCTGCCAAACATTGTACAAAGCGTCTCTACATGACCATGTATATGAGTTACGAGATGTACAGTGCACATCATCAGATCGAAAGGCATTTGTAGACGAGGCCATCAAAGAATCACATTATACACCCAAGGGAAAAAATCCCTAACGTCCCTAACTAAAGGGATATTTCGCGGCCCCTTGGTATAGGGACGGTCCCCATGGAAGGGCCAGTCCCTATGGATAGGGACAGTCCCCTTGTCAAAGGACCGCGAAATATCCCTTTGAGTGAGGGGACATGCCGCGAAGTGTTCAAGTGTTCAAAACATCTGCCTCTTGAACATCAAAGCACAATAAGAGAACGCTTTCTGAGTAAACTTTTGACGCTGATCACAATGGTAGTGTCGCCGACACTCTATCTAAAGCCGTTTAAAAGTTACCCTTAATAGGTGTGTAGCGGGTTTGCCTACCTAATTCACCCACAATTTTGCCTAACTAGCAGGCTGATTTGTAGGGCCTTACGCTCTGGAGGGTCTATCCCCAAGTCCATAGGGCCGGTCCCTTAGTCCATAGGGCCGGTCCCTTAGTCCATAGGGCCGGTCCCTAACTGGATAGGGCCTGGGCCTACGGCAGATAGGGCCAAGCCCCTTCCAAGGGGCGAAGCCCTTTCTCGGATAGGGCTTGGCCCCTTCGGAAAGGGATCGTCCCTTTACAGACATAGGGATTTTTTCCCTTGGGCAGACGAAGCAAATTGCTCGTAACCTTACTTTGAGTTTACGATTCCATACTAACAAAAATGTATCCTCATTTTATCATGCACCTTTCTTTTTCAGCACTGATTGTCTCTCTCGTTATGGGTTGAAAGCTCTCAAGGAACACCTGTTTGAAAGCATTGAACATGAATCAGACTATGTGGAAACCCTGAAAGCCAATAACAAGACATTGTCTTCAAAGACATCAACAAGTTCAATTATTTATGGTGCAGGTATCCCAGTAACTGAAACTTATCCTGTGCATGTATGCGAAAATTTTACAATGATAGGACTGGATGACATAATTAATGAACAAGATGAAAAGTTTGAGGGCATTTCATACCCCTACATTTATTCTGGGTCATTACATTCGTTGTTCCCTTGGCATATTGAGGATGTCGCTTTATATAGCATAAACTATGTAGCAAAAGGGTCGAAGAAAATATGGTAATGGTCATATGGTGATATGGTACTGTACATTCACTCATCCCTGAGGCAGCGGCGACCAAAGGGAAGTTAAAAAGCCCAGCCCGTCCGGGGGCGTCATTGTCCGAGTGCTGTTCCGGTGCATTATAAGGGTTCGATTCTTTGATTTGCTCGTTGTTTCGAAGCTGTTTGCCACACTCATGATGGCACCAAGAAAAGACCTGCATAGCAAAGGGTCGCCGCTGCCTCAGGGATGAGTGAATGTACAGTAACTCACCAGCATTCTCCACAAAACAATAACATTCTATAATCAAATTTTTTACAGGTTTGGGATTGCACCGTCACACTTTGGGTTGGTGGACCAAATTGCCCAGTCATTCCGAATTTCAAAGTCACATTCATCATGCCGAGTGCTACTGGGAGATCATAAAACATTAGTGGTGGATCCACAGTATTTCAAGGATTCCCATGGGGTGCCTTACACTTTGGTTAACATCATTATTCATGTATTTATTCTTTTTGGATCATAACATCCACATAGAATTAACTTTATTTATCAATTAACATTTTTAAAGGTTGTCCAAGAAGAGGGTGACTTCATTTTAACTTTCCCATTCGCCTTGCATGCGGGCTTCAACACAGGAAACAATTTGGCCATTGCAGCCAACCTCGCAGATATTGACTGGATAGAGAAAGGAATTTATGCACCCTCATGCAACTGCTTGTGAGCATATATTCTGTATATATACAGAAGATTTACAATTGTTTTGGAAATTATCAATTCATTTCAAACATTTATATGTATAAAGATTATTTTCCAGTAAACATCAAGTTACATTTGATTTCACAAAAATTTTGAAGAAATTCAGGCCAGACCTCCTGGATAAGTACCTCGGAGACACTTCACTTTTGTTTCCTCCTGACCATCCAAGGGAAGTCCGTCGTATTATTACAGCTCCACACTAGCCAACATTCAAGAACTGCAATTTCATGTTCAAGCCATGTGAAGACTCCAAACGCGGACACTGAACAGATAATTGAAACGGCAGTTTCCTCAAAAAGGTACGCTTAACATTCTCAGATATGTTGAATAACTTCATCTTGAGCACAGGAATGTGAAACAAAATAATTTTTCCAATTGCAGCTTCAGTTCCATGCCACAGAGATTTGTCTCAGAGACACAAAAGGACAAAGAAAGTGGCCTGGAACCTGCTTCCAGCAACAATTACAAATCATATCAAACAGAAAAAGCCATTCGAAGTCCAGCAAAAGTTGTCTCAAATAACTTGCATGCCAGCGAAATGTCCGGAAAAGAACAGAAAACAGAAGAGGCACAGCAGGAGACAATGTGCTTCTGCCACAAAAAATCTAAGGAGTATGCATTATTTCAAAATTTCAATTAATTTGAGCAAAGATTTGTTTACATTACAATTGGCAATTCTCTATTTACAAATTGATGCTTATTTGTAACATGTGTGAATATGTTTTCCATCCAGAGTGTGCAAATGACACCAAAACACTTCAATGTATGTCTCCACTCATTGACCTTCTTTTGTTCGTTATCAAAAACATTGTTCCGTTTTACATTTGACTTTGTTTTAGCATCAACCAACTGGCATTGCCAATGGTGCACCAAACTCAAAATGGTAAGGTTAATTAATTATCCCATGCTTTCCAATAGCAATCAGCCAACATCGTCCTTTACATGTTTTGTTAAAGGTTCAGGAAGATAGTTTAAAGATGTTCAACAAAGAGCTAACTCACATAAAGGTACTAAAATTTAAATATAGGCATTTGTTGCTTCACTAATTCCTTTCAATTACTGCTGTTTCTTGTCCACTGCTAAAACTTTTCATTGTAGAACGAACGGCTACTTCACTACCAAATTGGTGCTTTGAAAAGACTCAGAAGACACAGAGCAATTAAAAAGGAACTTCCAGCTATTGGCTCAGGTATTACATCTCTATACACTTCATATGTTAAAATAATCTTCATTCAAGTGTACTAATTCACTAACATTCCTCAAGGAAAACAAAAAATTAAAACTGCAGCTATTTTCAGCCAACAAAAAACATTGAAAGAAGACTCTGAAGACAACGAGAAATTGAAAAGGAACTTTCACCAATCGACTGAGGTATAACTACAAACTTTATACATTGCAATTCTCTGCATTAAAGTAGACTCATTCACAAACATTCTTCAAGGAAAACACAAAATTGAAAATGCAACTGCTGTCAGCCAACAAAAGAAAATGCCTCAGTCTGAAGAAAACATAGAAAAATTGAAAATACCCAAACACATTGGTTTGAGAACACGACACAATGTTCGTTCAAATTAAGATCTGTTGCTTTTTATAATCACTGATGTTTTGACAAAGAGGCGTAACTCCATCCTCGCATATTTTCCAGGAGAGCCGAAATAAACTTTGTACTAAGCACTTCAGATAGACCTATTAGCCGAAAAGCAACCAAATTTTCAGGGCAGCAAGCCAAAAGAAAACGCAATCTTTTGGTAAAAAGATTATCTTTCTACAGTGATCAGATCCTAAGATTCAGGGCATCAACCTTAAAAACTGGAGAGGAATTTTTGACAAAGGGGCGTAAGTCCAAAGATTTATTTACAAAGGAGCGCAAGTCCATAGACCTTTCTGACAAAGAGGCGCAAGTCCACAGACCTCTCTGACAAAGAGGCGTAAGTCCACAGGCCTCTCTGACGAGGCGTAAGTCCACAGACCTCTCTGACAAAGGGGCGTAAGTCCACAGTTGAGTTGACAAAGAGGCGTAACTCCACTTACCAATTTTGACAAAGAGGCGTAAGTCCAAAAACCTTTCTGGACAGAGAGGCGTAAGTCCAAGGACCTTTCTGACAGAGAGGTGTATGGTAGAGGCGATAAATGCCAGCAAGTCCAAACAAACATTGCGTGCGGACTGCTAACAACTTCTATTAAACTCTTGTCCAATGAAGTCCAAGTCAGAAAGGTTGTCAGGGTGATTGATGAAATGGCCACACTTGGATTGAAACAATGAAAGTACAGAGATTTGGTCTTGAGGATGCAAAGGTATGTCTTTCATCATTCACAGTCTCTCAGAATCTAGGTTATAGGCAGGGATCATCCTTGTGCTAGTGAAACTATGTCCAGATTTGGCTTCCTGACAAATCATTGTCAGTCATCTTGTCAAGACTCCAAAGAGGTGTAAGCTGGACCGGCTGAACTCGGTTGTCATCGTTGGGATCCGGCAGGAAAAGACTAAAATAACAGCGAGTTTATCCACATTGTCCAAACCGCGGCGCCATGTCAACTTGATGCGATACTGAAAGCTGAAAGGGAATGTGAAAGTGAATGACAACCATTTGAGAACGTCTTGTTTTCGTTGATGATGTCATGCTGTTGTTGTTTGTTTACATTCGCTCGCCGTCGCGTCGCAGTTTTCAAGCTCACGTGAGTTTCGTGGCTTTTCATTTTTCTCGAAGCTTGAAGCTTTTTAACCCGTGTGCAACTCACCGCTTGATTGTCCTCCTTGTATGCATGTCTATCGTGTCACTACTGTCACCCATCCTCTTTGCATCTTCTAATTTATTTTTTTTCTCTTTGCTGCCTGGTTACAGAATAACCTCAGTTTGAGTAGCAAAGCTATAATATCAGTGATTTTTGTCTTTGAGTGGCTTCTGTGTCATTATATTCTGCATGTTTTTCTGTTCAGGTGCTGTTGGAGGAATCATTGGTTATCAAGGTGGAAGCTTGCCAAGAGATGAGGCAGACGACATACAACTTTACCGAGAACAAAGCTGGTGCCAGAGTGAGGGCGGTGTGGAAACCTCATCCCTTACCTTCAAGGTAATTTTTACAAAACCATAGTCCTGATATGAGCCATGAAAGTGTCCATTGGAAAATTAAATTAAAAGAGAAGGCGTAGAAGCAAGCTCTAGAAACATGCCTCATTTTATGAACATGAATACGAAGCTATATCAAGTTAAGAAAGGATAAGGTTTTGCGCTGGCGCTGGAAGGTGAGGGGCAGGGAGGGGGATAGCTGCGTCTAGCTTGAGCTTGACCGCCTCCCTGCCCCTCACCCTCCACGTTTTCCTTCCTTAACTTGATATAGCTCGAGTCTCTGATAGACTAACAAGTTCGGGTTTATTCCTTGGTTGAGTATGCTCTCAATATTTATTTTCGCCTCTGCAATACGGTTATTGCTTCATTATCTGATACTCAGACATACTCTTTGTTATTTACTTACTTGGAATTTGTAATATTATAATTTGATTTCTGTGTCTGTTTTCAGAAGAAAATTTTGTTGTGGCGATAAATTTGTTGCTCCGGACATCATAATCCTCATCAACACTCCACCCGCTTAGTGTGGTTCCCTCTTTGGCGGCTTCACATATTGTGACCGCCAGTCATGTCTTCACATCTCTGCCAAAGAAGCTAACAGTGAGTATATTTTTAGGAATTGACTGTCTTTATGTGCTCAGCTTTCACTTTTTCCCTCCTAACATCCATTTAATCTAGTTTATCTGCACATATATTCCTGTCAGTTCAGACACATCAGTCTTTCTAAATATGTTACTTCTTCTTTCCCATTATTCTATGCAGTAAATATAAGGTTGTTTTGACAAGCTCTAAAGCAGTAACACATTGCTGAAAGGGAAAATGGAGCTTACCTTAAGGTACCCTTCTGTTTGGAAACTTGAGCAGTCTTAAATTATTTTTATTTTATTAAGCCTCTTGGAGAAAGAGCCATTCCACAGCCCATTCCTTTACCTGCCCTTCTTCTTTTGTTCAGGTGCTGTTGGAGGAATCATTGGTTATCAAGGTGAAACCTTGCTAAGAGACGAGGCAGACGACATACAACTTCACCGAGAACCAAGCTGGTGCCAAAGTGACGGCAGTGTGGAAACCTCATCCCTTACATTCAAGGTAATTCTTACAAAACCATTGTCCTCACATGAGCAATGACAGTGTCCATTGGAAAATTCAATTTAAAGAGAAGGCGTAGAAGCAAGCTCTAGAAGCATGCCTCATTTTATGAACATGAATACGAGTCTTTGATAGACTAACAAGTTCGGGTTTATTCCTTGATTGAGTATTCTGTCCGCTTCTAGAAGTCCTCTCGGATGGTACCACCTCATTGGGAAATAATGGCTCCGGTGTTCCATCTTGTAATAAGATGCTGAGAAAATAAAATTGTTTTCATTTACAGATATGTTTTGTTTTTCTTGCAGGCTTTTCAAAAAATCCTGTTGAGGAGACAACTTTGCTTGTGAAGAGTGCTGCTTTTCTATTATTTTTGGAACTATGCCTTGTATTTCTGTCTATTTCCTAGTTTGTTCAGTGCCTATACAATACAAAAAAGTTCTTCACTGTTCAAGAATAAAATATGAAGTAAGAAAAATTGTAACAAGTCCTTTGTTGTAAAATGAGTGACCCTCATGAGAATGACATTTAAACAAACATTATCAACACTTTGTTCCAATCAAGTTCATACTATTAATAAACAGTAGTACATAAGTGGTGTTGAATCAGGCAATAGTACATAAAAATAGGAATGCTAAAATTCATGACATTTCTTACTTCAAGAAATACAGAAGCATCCTTAATCATTGAGCCTTATTGACAATAAAAGAATAAAAACATAAATCATGGAAAAATATGGTCACATTTAATGAAAATGACATTTCATGGCACACATTTAATCAAATCTGAAGACTAGTGACGACTCTTCATGACTGTATGTTCCTTAAACTTACTGGTCGTCCTCATACCACCACCCTGGGTTCCAATAATCTGAAACAAAGACATTTTACTTAAAAGGTTGCCAGAGTGGTTAGCTGATGTGTAAGGTGATGCTACTTACTCTCTGGTGTCTTTGGTCTGGGCAAATATGCCTTGTGCTTGCAGAGTTTTTTGACAGTTTCTTGAGATAATCCAGACATTCAAAGGCGTGCAAAAGGGGAAGATATTTGTGTGAGCTACCTGATCCAAAGCGTTTTAAGATACTCCTTCAATAAACTAACTGCTCATCACATTTCACTTCGTGGTTTAGTTGTTACATCGTCTGTCACTTTTCTTGGCTGTATCATGTGTCTCGAGTGATATCTTTGAACGGAGTGTTTTTTTTTTGATTGCTATCTGTAGTGTGATAAAGTCTTGCAGAAAACAACATTGTTCATGATCTAGAACCATTTTAAGTCTCTGCATCACCGCACACATGATAAAATAGCAAAACTCAGATTGTGACACTGAAAATTAAATAAGCCAGTTATTTTGGCTATAAAAATTCGTGTGCCGATAAAAAGAATAAAAGTAGTCCAAGCTCATTAGGCAGGTTGTTTTGTGCTCATTACACTCAAGTTTCAGACAGCAAACATTCCATTCCAAACACTCCATCCAATGATAACACTCGAGACAGAATATAACTATCGTAAGTGTGAAGTGAAAACGTGATGAGGGATGTTTGATGAGTTCATAGGAGCACCTTCATAGTTTGTCTGAAAAATTAAGACAAGGCTACGTACCCCAGCACAACAGTCACAGGGGAATCCTGGAAGCTCCTTCCTTTTGTGCCCACGAACCGCAGCATCATTTCTGGTGTTAGCTGCGAGAAATCTGTAACAGAGAACACGGGGATGAGAATACTCTGGGCTTATGGCAATTTCTTGTCTGATAGACTACCAGAAGGTTGCTGTCTACTTTTATGCCGATTTGAAGTTTGTTTTTGATCTTACTTTTCAAAATCTGAATCCTTATCAAGCTGAAGGCTCGAGCTTGACGCGCCGGTACATAGTCCACGGCGATAGCCCTGGCCTCCCTACCGGGCGCGACGCCTCGGCCGGAACTGTTGGTGCAACACATGAATGTTTGCCCCAACATCCCCGGCCGCGGCGGGTATATCACACCCCGCGGCCCTTCTCTCGGGGTAGTCTCGCACACTGTGTCTCTCGGGGTGGACCTACCGCTGTATAAGCCTGTGTATTGTCTCACCCTTGCCCTGCATCACCCTGGAGTCACGACAAGCTTGTATTTTGGGGAACAAAAAATGTCATGGCAGCTGGTGGGTCCTCTCTGTTGAAATAACGAATAACCAATTGGAATCAAAGAAAAGATCTTGGATGCGTCAAAATTTAACCTTCTTATAAAACTTACATTTTTTTTCCTCCCAGGCCTTGTAGGTCTTTTGGCACCTCAGCTGCCTCCCTCAACTTCGCTGTTAAGCGCTCCACCTCTCCCTTCAGAAACCACGTTTCATCAGCGTCTATTTTATTTGAACTTGAATTAGGCTGAAGATGAACGAGATAGAGAACTTGAATGTTTTTGGCCCATTTTGTAACACTACTAGATAGCTGCCTTGACACAGACAAAGAGAAAAAATGACCAACAACGCTGATTTCGCGCTAAAGTGTTAAGAGGGAACAGGTGGAAGTGGGGTTGGGGTTTGGAGGAGGGAGTACTCTTCAAGACCGCGCAAAAGGCACATAACCTAGATTTTAAAAACACGGAATACAAAGCACCGCAAAAATGCATGCGGGGCACGGTGCTGCTGGACTGCCTGCGTTGCAAAAACACCGACCTGGCGCGCGAGCACGACTCCAGTGCGTTGGCACACCTGCGCGGCCTGTGTGATGGGTTGCCTGACTCACCGGCGTTAGGCGCTGTCAAGGCGAGAGGCCCGAATGCATCACTGCCTTTGAGTCGTTCGCATGGGCGCGGGCGTTTCCGCAGCGGTCTGAAAGTTAAGGGGCTTGCAGGGAAGGGTTCTGCTGAGATGGGCCACTTGGAGTTTGGCCGCTACCCCACCTGAGTTCGGCGTTGACGAGGGATGAACTTAGGGGCTGTTTTCGCTGGTTTCGACAGTTTTTTCGTCCTGGGGGGTGAACGATGCACCGGATCGACTCCAAAATTTCAGGAATGGTTCAGCCGTGTCTTTTCGACCGAGACCTTCCTTGAGCGCCTTTCCTTACCCTCCCGGGCGAGCAGATGGCGATAGGGGGTGGCTACCCCTATAATGGTTGATGAAAATTTCCGGCACCTGATTTTTTGACGGTAATGGGTTGGTGCCCACCCAAGGTGAGTTCAAATGAAAATTAGCGCCAAAATTCAACCTCTTTAGGACTCAAACGACACAAATTCAAAAAGGGGTTGGTCCTCCGAGGGGTTGGTACGGCCTGGGGTGGTCGGAATCGAAAAAAAACTTGCACCGTGTACAGGAGAGGCCACTGAATCGTTTGCTGCCGGTTTCAAACATTTTTGAAAACAAGCCCCTCGAGGGGGTGGGGGTGACTGTGGAAAGGGGTACGTTTGTCCGATTGCGATTCCGCTTGCACGGTTGTGAAGGGGAGACTCATTTGAGTCGGTACACACTAAATTACTATGTAGTTTTTTCGTGCATAGCTTTGCACGATATTGAGCATACGCGTGGAATGCACAGATTTGTGCGCAACAACGCAAGTGGTGCTGCATAACAATGCACATTTTCATGCTTAGCTACGCACGAATTCGTGCATTTCCAAACGTATGCTCAATTTCGTTCAAAGCTATGCACAAAAAACTACATAGCAATTTAGTGTGTACACGGCACATTTCACGTTTCCGATCATTAAAAGTCAAAAATTTCGCCACGTGTCTCTCAGTTTTTACACCCTTAGGCAATGAAGGGGTTGCACTGGCCGTTGAGGGGGACGCACGGACTGCACACTTGGTAGGGCTCAAGAAGAGCAACGGGGGCACCTACCTGCCAAATTTTAGCATCCTAGCTCGTAAAACATAGAAACAGCGCCGTGGGCAAAAAAGGGGCCGCTAATTTTAAACGGCAGTATATGTCGGACGATTTGCCCGAATATGATTCACATTCTACCTTGGCCACTGTTGGCTCTTGCTTCACAATCTGAAAAAAAAGAGCATGACATATAGTTAGCAATATATGTAATAGAAAAAAATTACGTTTGGCAAATTTCCAAAGATAAGTGTGAACCACATCAGCGCCTGCTATTCTAGCAAGAATTTTAATTTAACAGCAACCTGCGAAGCACTGGACAAGTGGGGTGGCTCACTGTTAAAAAATGCAAGAAATCCCCTCATTCAAGGGAAGCTCGAATTGAAAGCCTTGGCCACAAATCAAATCATACAGGAGGTTAGTTTTTATCAGTAATCTCTGTGTCAACTTTAACTGAACAGATTTTGTAACATTACCCATGCACTGTGGTACTGTCATTTTGTATCCAGATTGAATTCATAGAGAATAAGGGGAGGGCGGCAGGTGGGGGAGTAGCCGTCACTGGTCGTGGCGGAATCTCCTCGCGTCCTCCCTGGGAGGAGCAGCATGAGTGCATGAGTGTGTGACGTGTGGCTTACATACATCTAATAGCAGTAATGAATGCTATGCTATGCTTGCTTCCTGCTAAGCGCCGAACGCGTGCTGTCGAATAGGCTGGTGGGCATGGTGGTATTGGTATGACTCTTAAATGCTTTCTCTTTACATGGCTGAGGGGACGGTGCGGAGGAAGGGCGGAGACAGGTGGGAGGAGGCCGAAAGCAGGAGGACGGGCGGCGACGGATTGACCGGAAGGAAGGTGCAATAGCATCAACAACAACATCAACGATAGCCCAGCTGGCGGAGCAGGAGCCGGCGGAATGCGGGCGGTGCCCGGCGACGACGGAGAATGGCGACAAGCAACTGGCAGAACGACGAGCGACGTGGTTCCAGAAAGCGAGAGTGACACGGCTGCAGAGGGGACCAGGGCGTTGTCCATCAGGGCGTTGTCCATCAGGGCGTTGTCCATCCGGCCGGACGATCCGGCAGCGGCGAAGCATCGTGGCCGGGAAATGCGCCTGGCAATGTGCCGGGTCATACTCCGAGATCCGATGCAGTACGAAGTGGGCATGATGCGAGTCGTTCAACGTTGGGTTCAACCACCACATGGACCGAAAGAGTTACACTAACAGCCACAAAACATGAACATCCAGCCAGGACTATTACTATTATCCTGCTCTCCTAGGGCTACATCTGCAACCTGGGCTTCTGCAGGAGCATCTGCTTCTACATAAGCAACTTCTCCACCCCCTTCGGCTTCAAGTAGCTGAAAAAATAAATTCTTCAAAAGCCTAAAAAAGTAGCGAAAGAAAAAACATGAAATTACTGTGCCTCAGAGACACCAACCATCCTCAGGACCCTTTTGTAATGATCATTCAAATTCATATCAGCGATTTCTGGGACAGGCAAACTGTTGTTGAGGAAAGTCCTAGCCATGTTCCGGTATGCTTGCCTTGCCCCACACTTCATGTTGTTCCACGCCTACAAGAAATTTCAGACAACAGTTCACTCAACTCTAACTACGACACGGAAGGTGTGGGATCAAACTCACTGCTTTCCACTGCACGCTAGTCTTCGATGCAGTTGCTCCCTCCACAGCATTCAAGAGGATGGCTACCGCTGCCCATTTTCGAAGAATGCGTGCTTTCCCTTGAGGATGAAGAATCATGCCCCGCAACATCTCTACATCGTGTTCCACGGAATCGAACAGTTGTACCTACTGGGCATCAGAAGGTATTCCCACATCTGAAACAGATAAAAACATCTAACACATTCGCGACCGTACGGGAACATGGTTCCCGGCCGGGAAAAAACCCAGACGACCAACCGGGAACCATGTTCCCGGAACAATGACTTTGCGAACCATGGTAGTCACAATCATGAGACATATTTTTTTGGAACCACCTTCACGTAAGACGCAAGTAAATTTTTTTCTGGACGTCGTGCGATGAGTTTTGCACGGGCACAAGGTTCCCGGACGGTCCCCAAAGACATGACGAGTACGGGAACACCGTTCCCCGTACGTACCTCGGCAACGGGGCGGCCTAGGAAGTCAAATAGAGGTATTTTCGGAATCAGCGTCGCAAGCCCAGGCCATTGCCACACTTTTCGACCCGTTTCGAGCTGCTGCAACCAACTCCGAAAATACCCCTATTTGCCTTCCTAGGCCGCCCCGTTGCCGAGCTACGTACGGGAACGGTGTTCCCGTACTCGTCATGTCTTTGGGGACCGTCCGGGTACACGGTTCCCGTACACAAAAATTGGCGTACGAGCTTCAAATTGAGGTCTTTTTGGTTTTTTATCTTATTTTCGAAGAAAAAAGTGATCGTCGACCACATTGCGTACGGGAACCGTGTACCCGTAACGTTTTTCCCGAATCTCGTTGAAGCCCGTACGGGCACCTCGTCCCCGTGAATGACATGGTTCTCGCGACCGTCCGGGGACATGATTCCCGGAGGGTCTGAAGGGGGTTCGGTCGTGAGAGGAAGTTCGCTCGGAATGAGTCCGGTCGCGAATGTGCTAATAATGCCAAATCTATTCATGACACCGATTATCATGAAAGAAACAAGGACAGAGATGTTGATGTTCCTTAAAAGCCTACGCCATCCCAGTCAAGGCAAATGCCACAGGGGAAGGTTATAGTAAAATGCAACATGTCTGACTTCTCCACTTATAATTAAGGAAATATAAAAACTATATGCAAAATATGGACCAATATAGAGCCAAGATACGTCGTCACTAAGTCTCTGGAAGACCGAGAAATAGTGATTTCAGTAAATATGAGAGAGAGAGCCACCGAAGGAAACCATGACGAACCCCGGGGCATTACGCAGAGTTTGGGGGTCTACATTACAGATACATAATCTGATCGCTGTGGAAACGAACTGGTCTCGGGACGGCCAGTGTGTGCGGCAGCGAAAAAAGATTGAAATGGTTTCGACTGCACTGTAAAAATTTCTGTACTTTTGTACGGAAAATGTACAGAAGAATATAGTACGGAAGTATGGACGAAAGTACGGAAAGTCCGTACCTGCTCCATATAAGCTCATGTAAACGGGTACGGAAAAAAGGACAGAAAGTTCCGTACTTGGCTAGTACGGACGGTCCAGGCAAATTGTTGGCCAAACATGTTCCATACTTTTTCCGTACTTTTTTCTACCAGTGTGGTCCACCCAAAGAGCTGAGCATGGCCTAAAGCTGTAGGACGGTGAGGTTAGGGACTGATCGAAAGACAGAGAAACCCCGTCACCCAAGGTTTTTAATTGAGATCGTGCTAAATGATGTGGTTACAGACAAAGTTTTTACTTGGGAAAGGAACATGTGTCAAAGGAAAACCTTTCCGTGCTCCCTCGTGAAAGTCCGAAGCACACTTTGTCCAACGCACATATTATCACATCGCCGAGTTTCACCACAGAGACAAAAAAAGAATAAGGGGTGATGCGGAGCAAAACGACTGACCCATTTTGAAGAAACAAATGGTGCGCTGCCCGCTCACTCACAACCAGCTCCGCTCGGCACGCACGTACGTCTAGCACTCTCCCAACCGCAAATAAACGCAAACCGGGACCGGACATTCACAGGCAACAGAACATGGGCAGCAATCCCCACTACCGACCCACCAGCCAACCGAGCCCGACCACTTCAAGGCCCGAAGCGTCGGCGCCGACCCACGCGCTGCCCCCACCACCATCCAGACCGCAACGAACCGACTCTCGGAATCGGTCGGCAGACGACGGCAGCGAGCGAGCGACCGACCAGCCGACTCGGCCCATCCGCCACCGAGCGTGAACAAGCATGCTGGCTGCTGCTGCCTAGGCATTGTGTTCGTTTCGTTTGTTGTTGTTGTTGTTGTTGTTGTTGTTGAGTTCGCTTCACTCGCTTTTAACTTAGAGTGAAAAGAAGTTATAAGAAGTGATGGGCAACGATCTTATGCCCAATGGCGAGCTGCCATTGGGAGTTTTCGGCGGCATATTGGCGGCGCGTTTACCACCGGATTGGACGAAGACCGCTGCAGTTGTTCATTATCCTACCCGTATCGCCCCGCTGCACCTGTCCACGACCCACCTGACGTGCAGAGGGCGCTACGCAAAGTAAGTTTTCTTACATTGTATTCAGTTTGCTGGCATGCAGCCCTCAATGCTTTTCTACCGTTGCTTGCAATTTTTAGGGGTTCCGACCGGAGCCCCTATTGCATAAGACCGAAATTTGTCTTTTTTTTTTAAATTCCTGGTCATGACATACGGCATGTCAGTGACATGTCAGTCACATGTTTGTGACATGTCACAAGCATGTGACAAACATGTCACAAACTTGTCACTGACATGTCACGAACATGTGACAAACATGTCATAAACATGTCAAAAATATATCACTGACATGTCACGAACATGAAAGTAACATGATACACTGCAAGTCCAAGTGTAGGACAGGTCGACACTTGTAGGCGTCGACCAGTTTGTTCTACGCTTGCAAGTGCCGACCAGTTTGGTCCGACGCGTATAGTTTGCCGTAAGACATGCTGTGGTCGACACTTGCAGGAGTCGGACACTGTGTGGTCGACACTTCAAAGCGTCGGACAAAACTGGTCGACACTTCAAAGCGTCGGACAAAACTGGTCGACACTTGCAAGCGTAGGACAAACTGGTCGACGCCTACAAGTGTCGACCTGTCCTACACTTGGATTTGCAGTGTAGACTTGTCATTAACATGTCATCACCGACTTAAATATTTTGCATCACTGTGAGCCTCATTACAAATTCCTTCTAGAATTGCTTCAAACAAAGCACGTCTTATGACCACTGCTCGACATGGAAATATGAACTCTGATGATTAAAATTCTTTTCAATAATATTTCAAATGACAGTTTTATTTCTTGTCAGAAACTTTATAAAAAGGAAGTGCAAATTTGCCTTCCACCACGTGCTGTCCGGAACTTGCTGTATCGCAACACCAAGAAATGCATTAGCATTGGAGTTGCTTACAATTTTTTCTTTGTTTCTTCACCCTAGCACTACTACGAAGGACTCGTTGCACGGGTTATGTAAGTTGCTGCTGGAATCGAACCCAATCCTGGACCCGGGCCTGGACCAGATGGTTCGCCTCCTTTGCGTACGTCGGGCAACAGCTCGAACTCATAGGTAAGAAAGTTAAACTAAAACAGAACGTTGGTTTATTTTAAATTAAAAAAAAACAATTCCAATGCTAACGCATTGCACGGTGTTCCGGTATTCTAAGTTTAAAATATTAATTTATGTTCATTATTGGTTGGAGATTTTAAGTTGGTAGCGGAAAAAAGGGGGTAATTTTTTTTGTTAAAAGTTGGCAACAATATGCTTGGTGAGAAACGAGTAGTCGCGCATTGAAACTGCCTCTTGATTGTTGTTGAAGCGGATTTGTTTGGCTTGCTTTTAAAGGCTGTGGTTTCTCATGTCATGTTTTCCTTTATTCACTGGAATAGTTCTGACCCACAACCTAACAATAGTTCGGTGGTTGGTTTGACAAACTCATAAAACTGGAAAGGGATGGTTTTAAAACGCGGGTGATCTTTGTTTGAGAAGTATGAGCACTGAAAGTCGCGAGGTGGAGAGCAGAAATCATGGTGGTAACTGAATCAGGTTTGACCGGAAGTCTTCGGTATTGGTCGGTTTGAATTGAGCGCATGCGCAGGAAGAACATTTTGAGTTTCCCGCCATTCTGCTTTGTTTCTACTGGTCAGTTTGAATTTTGACGGGTGGATCGTATTCGTTTCTATGGAAATGATTTATTCATGTTTTTCGTATTAGACCGTAACGTAGACAAGTTTTCGTTAATTTAATGAGTCAAAAGTTTGAATTTTCTACTGAGGCACATTTTGTCTTTGAAACGTTTCTCGATAAAACCAACGGTTAAGGGTGTTTGATTGTTGAAGTTTTATGTTTTAACAAATTACGCAAAATTTCCACGATAAATTTTTAAAAACTTCCCGCTGCCCTTATTTTTTTATCGTAAGGAATAATTTGGCGGTACTCATTTTCCAAAACCGAATAGGATATAAAAAGAAGAAGCGGAGCCGTCAAAAACAATAGGGGTCCTCCTTCGTCGGAACCCCTAAAAAAAACAAGCTAGGACCCGCCCTTCCGTCGAACCGAGTTGCCAGCTCCGCTTCGCTGCGCCGACAACTCGGTTCGACAGAGGGCGGGCCCAGCTTGGCCTGCCGGCGGCTTTCCCTCAGGCCTTCGGCCCTCGCGTCAGTGACGGCTCGTTACTGGCTTCGAATGGAGCGGTCGGGCCTTCGGCCCTCACATCCGTAACTGCTGGATGAGGTGACGGCGAGGGGTTACCAACTTCGGGAATCGTGTGTCCACTCAATCCGGATTTCATTCGAAATTTGCTCAAAATTTTACAGATTTTTTTTAGCTTTGAGGTAAAGTTATCGTTATGTTATGATAGTGATACTAAACACTCCAAAACAAAGAAAACTCTTCGGAAACCTTCACTTTTTTCATGGGATCTGTTCGTAAATCGTGGGAATTCGGAATCGTGTGTACATCAAACTAAGGAGTTGGTAACCCCTAAGGTGATGCCAAGTTATCGATGAATCATCGTGACTAAGGCCCGCCCTTCTAACGTTAAACGAGGTGCCCTTTCGGATTCTGACTGCGATGTAGGCCCTGCAGCAGCTTCACCGTTTGTTTTTGATTGTGTCTGAAACGGATTATTCAATTTGTCTCGTCATTCCGATTCCAAAAATTCCTTCAAATCCCATCACACAATGGTGGAAATCCCACTCCATCTCTACCATGGTGGCCCTGCAGCAGCTCTTGCGCGGCTCGGGCGGGATTCGCAACAACGGATTTTTTCATTTGAACGATGGTCCAGTCCAGTAGTACCCTCTTATTTTGGTTACCGTAGCCTTACTTTTTTTCTTATACACACAAACGGAAAGGTCGGCCAAAAAATGATTTTTTTTCTACCTTTAGTCGAATAGGAACTGAAAGACACATAATGTCCCTTACTGTTGGCAATGTGACTTATGCCGCGCTAGCACCATTCACGGCGGAGATCCTTCTGCGTCCTGGTCGCCATGTAGGCACTGCAGTACTGAATGTGTAAGATCCCCTTTCCGACTCCTCGTTGAAAAGGTCTTGTAGAGATTTACCGAAAATTGAATCAAAACTTTTCAGTCGGTCGATTCCCTATTTTTCAGATCCTGGTTTGATGAACTGGAGGAAGTCGGATCCTTGACCCCCTTTCCGACTCCTCGTTGTTGAAAAGGTCTTGCAGAGACCTATTGAAATCTCAAATAATTTTTTTAGTCGGTTTTCCCCTTATTGTCAAGATCCTGGTTTCACGAACTAACGAAGGCGGCCTCCTAGACCCCGTTTCCGACCCCGCGTTGAAAGGTCTTGCCGAAACTAATCGAAAACTGAAATAAAAAAAATTTTAGTCGGTCGATCTCCTATAATTAAGATCCCGATTTGACGAACTGAAGGAGGTGGGCTCCTAGACCCCCTTTCCGACCCCTCGTTGAAAAGGTCTTGCCAAAACCTATCGAAAACTGCAATAAAATTTTTTAGTCGGTCAACCCCATATTTTCAAGATCCTGATTTGATTGACTATGGCGGTCTCCTGGACACCCCTTTCGACCCCTCGTTGAAAAGGTCTTGCCAAAACCTATCGAAAACTGCAATAAAATTTTTTAGTCGGTCAACCCCATATTTTCAAGATCCTGATTTGATTGACTATGGCGGTCTCCTGGACACCCCTCTCGACCCCTCGCCGAGAAGGTCTTGCCGAGACCAATCAAAAACTGCAATAAAAAATTTTAGTCGGTCAACCACCTATTTTCAAGATCCTGATTTGATCGACTATGGCGGTCTCCTGGACACCCCTTCCGACCCCTCGCTGAGAATGTCTTGCAGAGACCAATCAAAAACTGCAATAAATTTTTTCACTCGGCCAATCCCCATTTTTCAAGATCCTGACCAAGCCATTTTGCAGAAGCGGCCGATTGTGTCGGGACCAGTTCCATTGAATTTGTATCGTCGCCCCGATTCCAAAAATACCCCTATATGCCTATATTCCGCCACAAATGGCGGAAATCCCCCTCCCGCTCATGTAAACCATAATGCACCTGCAGCAGCCCTTGCACGGCTCGGACGGGATTTGCACCACCGGATTGTTTGTTCCGACGGTACTCCTGAAGTACCCTCCAAATGTGGTCACTCTAGCTCTACTCCTTCCTTGTACACAGACGACAACAACACGCCCTCCCCCTAATTTTTTGAATAGGAGGGCGGGCCAAAAAGGATTACTTTCAAATTATACGCTGTTTGTTTTGTTGCAGTTCGGCCAAAGCCAGTTCAAGAGGTTAAAGACTCTAGACAGCCACTTCAAGCAACCTGTCGCTGTGACAGCAGAGCAGGGGCTGCCGCAAACCTCGAGACCGAATGCAGTTGCGGAAACGGAGAAGGGCGTTGCCGCCACTGCTGCTGCGCCACCGTCACGTCGCATCGATGCTCCAGCCTCAGTCTTCGCTGTCATCGCGTCTCACGTTGACAGTGACTTTGCTCCTGCCGTTGCTGCCTGCGACCTGCCCTCCACGATGTGCACTTCTGCAGCGTAAGATGCACCGTCCCACACTAAATTACTATGTAGTTTTTTCGTGCATAGCTTTGCACGGTATTGAGCATACGCGTGGAATGCAGAGATTTGTGCGCAACAACGCACGTGGTGCTGCATAACAATGCACATTTTCATGCTTAGCTACGCACGAATTCGTGCATTTCCAAACGTATGCTCAATTTCGTTCAAAGCTATGCACTGCAAAAAAAATCCATCTTAATTTTAAGAAACTAGTTTGTGAAGCAGTTTACAAAGATTTTTTGCTATTAAAAGTAAGAAACTTTCCCCTCTTAAAACTAATAACCAAATTTTTAAAACTCATAGAATTTTGTTTATTAAATTTCATAATTATATTAGACTAAAGTGGGAGGTAAGAACGACTATACTGACGTCCGAGATACCATGTATGTGTGACGGAAGTCTTCATTACAACGTGCATCATGCACCAGAACTGGATCAGCACTCAAAAGTAGGATGTTGAAGAAAGAGGGCCACTCTCCCTGCTTTCGTCAATGGTGGGAAGAACCACACAACGGAGGAGGATTGTGCGTGCACCTAACCTCAGGTCCGACCGTAGACGCCAGCGAGTGGCAACATGAAAATGCGTTTTTCTCTACATCAGTGTAATATTTTGTTAAATACTTTTAGCTAACCGATAGAGAAGATATTTACGAACGCAACATATAGTATCATTTGCAAAAAGAAGGTATTTTAGAAACATTAATTGGAAATACTAATCGGGAAATGGTCACGGCGCTCCAAGCGCCACCTAGCGGCAGGTCTGTGAAACGTGGCCTTGGACCCAGCGGCTGACTGTGGACCATACCATGTGAGAAGTAGCTTGTCAACAGTTCGCGGGAATCTATCAAACTAAACCTTCGATTTACGTTGAATGTGACCGCACTCGCTGAAGCGTTCAACCTTTACTTGAAACAGTTTCAGAAATCTAGTTGTGAAAAGTCATAAGTCATCTGGATTTTAAGAGACGAATTATTACTTTTGAAAGGCAACCTTAGTTTTGACAAACCCAGTTTATGAGTTTTCAAAATGGTTTTGAAATTTACCAACTATTTCTTACTTTCCATTTTAGTTTTGGTAAATGTAATAAATTATAGCACTTTTCACAAACTTTTCTGAGTTTTCATATCATTTCAAAATATTATTAAGTTTCAGACATTTTTATGTCTTAAATTTCAGAAAAAAATTTGCAGTGTGCACAAAAAACTACATAGCAATTTAGTGTGCCCTCCTTCCTTAGAAACTCCAGGAAACGTTGCTGTGTTGAATGACGTAGGAAATTTCGTAGGCCAGCAGAATATTTCCGATTTTTAACGTAAGGAGCTTCCAGTTAATCATTGGCAGCCGCCTGCAGATTACAAATCTCCGTCGTCAACTTACAACTGCAAAGGAAAGGAGTACAAGCGTAATTTAAATCAAAACCACCTACATTTTTCAAAAAGTTGGTTGGTCTTGTCTCATGTCTCGAGGGGATTGTACTGTTAATTCTGCTCGTTGTTCAATGTTGGTGGAGGCGGCTTGCGCATGACTGTTCCCTTGTAAAAGCTTGTAACAGAACCTTTGCTTACTTCCAAAGACCTGTTAGGAAATGAGAAGAACAGTGTACTTGCTGCACACGAGCAGCACCATTATCACAAACAAGCTGTTGAAAAGGGCAAAAATTTTCTAGCAACGTACAACAAACCTGGAGGGCTTCTGCTGACCTGGTGGCGGCGAGCGAACCACATGCGAACAAGCGAGCGAATGAAACGCGGCGAATGAACGCGTGCACGAATGATGACGAGACCGAACGAAGTATCTTAGTGAACGAAGAAGCCGGCGATCGAAAGAACTGTTTCATCGTGAATTAACGGATCACGAATGCGTTCACGCGAATGAATGCAATCATTTCGTCCGGTTCATACAGCGGGAAAAGCTGGAGGTAGAGGTTAGTCAAGTACGTAACTAATTCAACTACTTTATCTTATAAAATTACGAAATGAAAATGTACGTGTTGTGACGTTTAATAAATTTGGCTTAGCTTAATACAAAAATTCTGTTCTGTTGTGCGTTTTAATATGAAAATGGGGTACACACAAATGAGCCGACTTAACGTCCATAACCTGATCTTGATTACCTCAGTTGTGTCTTGTTTTGTAAACATGTTACCTTCATAATATTGTTGTTTTTGTGTCATGATTATTATAATTTTTGACAACATTGAACAGGAAACGCATTCAGTTACAATTAATTTCTCCCTTAAACTGTAACACTTCTAGTTTTTATTTAAAATGGGTGAGTTATAAGATTCTATGATCATTCTAGGTATTATGGTGTTTAAAGACACTCTTTTAACCAATTCCTCTCTGTTGTCTGTGTCAGGTCCTTCTTCAAACAACCTGAAGAAAAAGTGCAGTGAAACCACGGTGTAGGGAGAGACGGTGGGGAACTCGGGCCGTCCACCACGCAGCCGAGTGAAGCCGGGTTTGTCCCGTTTCGTAGTTCCAAACGCTCCGCTACGAGCGCTGTTCTCCAAGTGGGCCGAGGTGGAGGGGGAAGTGGGCCGGCTCACCATTGGCCGGCTGCTGGCATGCGGCCGGCCCACAGTCCGCCGCGCGAAAACGACAAGCATTCAAATGCATCCTCATGCGGTACTCGCGGAATGCAACAATGACTGAAGTCCAGCGGGCTGGTTACCCCGGTGCCGGACTCGCGTCATTGCAGTCGGGCTCCCGCACCTCCGGCAAGCGGCATGGGGCGAAAGTGCGCGGTGCCGGGGTGCCGGACGGGCTACCCCGACAACGTCCAGAAAAGCAAGGCGGAAGGCATCCGGCCTCCAGGCCTGGTGACTTGCAAGGACGCTGTAAGTTCTCGAAACTTTTGCCGGTAAAGCAAGTTTTCCTTGCCTGGTGGTCATGCCGAATGTCTATCTCCCAACATACCCACATCATAACCTCAACATCCAAACATGATGGAATATTTAATGTCGCTTGGTGTCCGGAAAGCTAATCACTGCAAACAGAGGTGTGTTACTCACTGTGTTATAACACATCTGTAACGTGTCATGTGTGTTACATTAACACGTTTCGTGCCATTCACACCCGAAACGTGTCATTTTTTGACACGGATGTGAAGGACACACCAGAAACGTGTCATTTTTTGACACGGATGTGAAGGACACACCAGAAACGTGTCATTTTTTGACACGGATGTGAAGGACACACCAGAAACGTGTCATTTTTTGACACAGATGTGAAGGACACACCAGAAACGTGTCATGTTTTGGCACAGATGAGGAAGACGGCGCTAGCCGTGTTTTGCTAGAGGAATTTGGTGTGAATTTGGTGTCAATTTTGAAGTGCCGGCCGGAGTATACTCCGGAGTACACACCGGCCGGCACTTCAAAATTGAGCAACTTCTAAAATTAGAAAAAAAATATGGTCTCATAATTTATTGAAAATATAAATACATAAATTTAAATAAAATAAAAATAAATTAGGTCATTTACCTGCTATTCAAACAACATAGATAAGCAATTGGTCACATTTAAAAATATTAAAATCAGTCAAGTATTAACTCTGCCCTAAAATAGTTGAACAACACAATGTATTTGCATCTATTTAAGTGAAAGAAGGACAGAGGAGATGGAAGTAATAAGTTGTCAACACTTATAATGTCTTCATTCAAGTTGCCATCAAATGACACTCTATATGCATTTAGATTGCTAAAGTATCCTAGTGTTACCAGCGGTCTGTACAATAAAAGAATAATCTTGTTGTAAACATAGATATGTTTTACATAACCGAAAGTGGGAAGATCATCTTCCTCACATGACACTAAAATAATTGAGCCTGCAATAAAAGTAGTTCCATGAACTGTTACCTCTGGGGACACCATGACCTCACAGGTCTCTCTATTTACAAATGGTAACATTCTGATCACAGTGTCTCTGAATTCAAGATCAAGAAGTTTGATTGTATGTCCCTCTTTAATATAATGACCAGAGTACAGAAAAGACGAAGAATACACACCTACACCAGAGGTCAACTCAGAGCACCTCAGGCATTCGTAACGATAAGCAAAGGTCCAAGGCAAGTTTTTAACATTCCTAAGAACTCTCATCAATCCTTTGAACCATGCATGGCATGCTTCAAACCTCATACAATATTGCTGTCTTGGAGGGCCAAATAATAAAATTTGATTTATTATGTGGATTAAAAAGTGAAATTTAGGTACAATTTTTTCAGGGTACAATGTTTTAAAATTTGATATGAAAGACTCAATAGCAAAGGCCAAGAAATGAAGCTGTGCACGAGGAATCACAAAGGCATAAGACATAGTTGTAATTTGAAGGAGCTTAATGTGACATGATAGGCGCTCCTTAGCTTCAGTCTGAAGATTGTTATCTTCACAATTAAGATTTCCAAGAACAAATGGAAGTACATAAGCTAAACATAACATCTGGGCTGCAGACTGTCGCAGCGAATTGTCTAAGTGGTCACTGAGGATAGCACTGGGCTTGTCACGATGAAGGTGTCCATAATCAAAATCATTTAGTTTACGATTCAAGATTTCCAATGAAATTAAATTATTACTGTGCAAAAATTTAAGAAACACTCTCATTTTTACTTCCAAGACTCCCTCCGCTATTACATGCATAATGTCTTGAGGAAAACATTTTGTCACATCAAACGCAGCCAAGTCCATAAACACACTACCTTCATTAATGCCATAATGTCTAGACCAAAAAAGTCTAGTTGCCTTTGTTACAGTTCTGTCCTCCACTGCAGCAACATGGTCTGCGTGTGACATCTTATCCCTTAAATTAAAGTACTCTTCCCTAAAATACATCCTCCAACGATCTTGGTCTGTGTGACATCTCCGGCACATTCGAACAGTTTTTGTAACAGACTTCTTAAAGCCGCCTAACAGTGCAGCAGCAGGAGTGTCAGCAGCAGCAAATATTACAGAGCCTTTGTAATTCTTTTCAACATTGTTTACTGTGATAGTGATGCCGTCTCTTTCCAAGACTTTAATATCCTCTATAAATTTAGCCAAAATTTTCTTGATCCCATACTTAACAATATGACAGTACTTAGCTACCATCAATAAATTGTGGGCTTGTAGTGTAGATCTATATTCAGGATAAATGTTACCTAACACCCAATAAAACATTCCCAGTTTGTGAGATTTTGAACCCAACGGGTTATCAACTTCTATTTCATCATAATAAAAAATAATTGCTAGGGCATTGACATGTTGACTAAATATAGCACTATTTTGATAATAAAGACCATTGTCGCGCTACGCGAGACAAAACGCCTGTGAGGTAGGCACACCTTCCGCCGCCTCCGAATCTCCGCCACACAGCTGGTCGCAAAACGGTCGCGCGTGAAGCAGCGCCGCTTACCGGAGAGTGCCTGCGAGGGTGCGAG
Source organism: Stenchaetothrips biformis (assembly GCA_030522485.1). Classification (NCBI taxonomy): domain Eukaryota; kingdom Metazoa; phylum Arthropoda; class Insecta; order Thysanoptera; family Thripidae; genus Stenchaetothrips; species Stenchaetothrips biformis. Next base: position 17,565,668 of record CM060090.1, on the reverse strand, counting down.
AGAGAGGGAACGAGCCCAGCCGCCCGGTGCGGGCAGTCACCAGTGTACCCGCTCGTCTGACGGACGCCGCCGCGCTGCCGCTTGCCGGCTCGGTCAACACGCGCTCGCTCCGCGCCGTGTCGTCGTCGCGCTGCCCATCAAGTGCGCCGTGTTGGTCCCCTTGACATCCGGATCAACATGACTCCACGCGCCCTCGCACCGCCCGCAAGGTGTGCATCATGCTCTCCACCGACGTGAAGGTACCGTTGTTGTTGTGAGTGCCAAATTTGACCGTGACGTCATGTGCCACAGGGCGTCAGGCTACGGGCTGCGTTCCTCCGCCATGAGGGGCTAAGTTCCAACCTGCCCTGCCTCCGGTCCTTTACGTCGATGATGCTGCACCACACCTTCGCCTTCACCATGACCACCGTCTTGCACACCGTCCCGCTCGGTGGCAGTGGATTGGGAACTCCTCCTGCGCCGCCAGCACCGCGTCGCGGGAGTGACGTCACCGGCTTCGCCACTGGATTTGTGACTTAGTGCAGTGATGTGCCCCAGTGCTGGTTTTCGCTGAATGTGAAACCAATGAATCAGTTTGTGCCTTGGACGCCTTTGCGCCTTGTAGTTTTAGTGTGATTGTGATAGTGAAGCCAGATATGTGAGAGTGTGTGTGTTTGGGGGGGCGCCACCCTACAACGCACAAAGTCAGCCATCTTGTCTCTTCTGTTTGGTGAGTTTGCACACTTAGTACTATCTTTCTTTCACTCTGGGCCCAGGTGACGGTTCTACTTTGTAGTTGTTTTATTTGGGATTTTCTTTGTTATTGTTTTTTTTTGTCGCTCTTGATTTTTGTCAGAGTATCGGACTTTCTCTAGTTTTGTGAGCGTACAGTCCTTTGTATTTTCTCGCTAGTATGTGAGTTTAATAAGTGCTAATTCCAGTTACTCTATTAAAGGGTGTCTTATTTAGTTGCTATTTTTATAGTGGTAAATTCTTTGCAAACCTATGAGTTTAGGTTCACTATTGCTTCAGGAAAGGTGGAATTTTTCCCTCCTTGTTAGTTACTTGTGTCGTTTATGACATTTTGAGTTTGATCTTTGAAGTTGCTATGATGTTTATAGTCAATAAATTTTCTTATGATACCTTGAGTGACCCTTGGAATTCTAATTTTGATTTTTGTAGTTTTTGTTTGTGGGTTATTGATTTTTCTCTGGATTGTTTTGATGTTTTAGCATTATGGATTATTGCATTGTGCCCCTGTAATAGTGATCTGAAATTTTGAAGTGTCTTTCATGTTTTGATCCTTGTCTTGATTGACTGAAATGTTTGTTGTTTTTTTTGGTTGATATTTGTTTACTTCAGGATTAATTCTTAGTATTCTCTTTGAACTTGGTTTATTGACTGCTAGTCATTTCGCTATTGATTTTCCTTTGGTAATTACGCTCATTTAAAATTTATTGGCTTTTGCATATCTTGAATATTGGTTCAGTGAATTAATTGTTTTTTTTGAACTTTAGTATATTTCTTACGTTTGGATCAATGTTCCTTTAATAATGTAAATTCATTAGTAATGTTTGAATAATTCTGAATTTAAAACAAAAGGAGAGTGTAAAATTTTCGAGTGTACTTGCCCGTATTATTGTTTGTTTCTATTAACCCACTTCAACTTATTAAACCTTGGTATTAACTGCACATCCACTTGTTTATATTCCTTGTTATCAATTCCTTTTCTACATCGAGATTTGTCCGGCTTCAAGAGGGTAGCAGAGAAGAAGAACCCAGCCTAACTCTCCACACCCAGATTTGTAAAACCTCGCTCCCGCTTACTTCTACTCCGTGACACCATCAAGAACTGTTTTGAGGACATCTACTGACAATTTGGGATTATCTACACAAGACCGTACTTGGGGATTTAGCATCAATCGCTTCAAGCTCTCAAGGAACGGAATGGAATATGCACAGTGACTGATTCGGATTAATTTAGTAGTTGGTCTCCTTCTCCAACGCCAGCCTTCACCAACAGTAACCTTTTCCGGCATAATCATTCCCATGGAAGAGACTAAAAACCTGTTCAGCCTAGTTTGTGTTGATACATGTGAAAACACAGATGAGGCAGGAAACTCTTCGAGCAATAGCTGTACTATGTTGACATCAATCATGTTTGTGTTGGGGTTAGCTGCCTCTTGGATCAGGCTCTGAGAACAAAAAATAATTTATTTAGTACAAAAATAAAACGCTCTGATAATAGAACTTTACATGAGAAAGCACTAGCTTACCAAAATAAATGAGGCATATTCTTCAATGAGATGTTCCGAACCTGACAAAATCTTGAGCATTGCGGTATTTGATGTTCGGTACTTGTCCCTTATCAGAAGGAGAAATTTAGCCGCATGCCACTGAACATGGTCCAATCCAATGAGTTCTTGCACATCTTCTGAAATACAATTTACATTTTTTTTAGTCCAAATTAGGAGAATTTTTCCAAGAATGGGCATTAATAAACATTTTTTCTAACCTGGAGCTTCTTCCACTCTGTCGTCAATTTGAAAGTGATCACCTGGATCATCATGATCCCCAAGATTAATGTCATCATTTTGAATGGGTTCCTCGCCTGCTGCTCGGTGCTTTCTTGTCATATGTTTCTTGAAACTGCCCCAATTGTCATAAGTTGCATGACATCCTTCGCTCGCACAAGTCACGTTAAAATGTGGATCATACCGATGTGTTCGAACGTAATGATTCATTAACTGGGCTTGACTTAAAGTTTTGAAGTGACACATGTTGCACTTTATGCGATTTCGAAACATAACTGAAGGTTTTCTCCGTCATTCCTTGAGTTTTAGAGCAGAACATGTTAAACCCAAATCGGAGGGCAGCAGAAAACCTAACCCTACCCTAGCCACTCGCTCGAATCCGGCACTACCAACGGAAGAAAAAAGAAAACTGGATGTATTCCACCAATATTTTTGTTTTTAAATACTTCAAATACTTCAATGAAATTCGATTAACTGCAAAAAATAAAATTAAAATAAATTCGCTCATGAATAACTCAAAAACTAGTCTAAAATCTATTTTCAACGATATAACAACGCGATTGGCATTACCGCTTGACGCAGTTTTGTTCTTCTTGCTCTAGTATTAAATAGCTAGAATTTTTCGAACATGCGTGACTTCAGACCTTTTGCGTCAACGTTAATATTCTCCGTTCGGAATTGTGATCTGTGCTGGCGGCCATGTCGCTGAAGATGAAAGAAATTTATCTCAAACTGGGTGGTGACCGCAACAAGTGCATCAAGTTTCAAAGTGGTGCCGGTACCAGTGATGTCGACAGCCTTCGTCTGGCCTTAGGCAAGGCAAAAGAAACCGACGCTGATCTCAACAGAAGAATGGAAGGGTGCACCATCGTTTTTCAGAAACTGAAAATCAAGAAGTCTACGCAGGAACGTGTGCTCGTTGATATTGACGATTTGGATGAGATCGAGGATGAAAGTGACCTCGTCCCGGTCTTCTGTCCCGTCCTAACCTCTACTTCCAATGTGCCTATTGTCATTAGTGACGGTGAGACTAATCTCAAAGTTCTGCCGAATGGCTCTTGTGTCATTGACGATGAGATCTGTGAGCCGTCGTCACCTCCAGATCACTCATCTGCCCATTGCTCGGGTTTAGACAACGCTAGTTCGCCCTCAGCGAATCGCATCGTTCGTCCTAAACGGGGCCGAAAAGATCAGGTTAGTATTCTTTTGTCTTTGTTAAATGTTCTCTGGAGTCTTCTTAAACGTTAACTGGAATAGTCGTAACATAAGATTATGAAAATATATTTTGTTTCCTTTGCTACAGAACTGTGCTTTGATGTCTTTGCCTGCCTTGCCACCAAAACTTAAGGCAATGAACGGCAAAGCAAACTCTTGCATGGAGAAGTTTATCGCCCACTATGGTACTTATTTAAGAACTGTTATGGAAGATTTAATATCAAAGGCTGATTATAGAACCTTTTCTCTGACTATTATAAAAGCCCATCCAGAGATGGCGGATCCATCAAATACTGAAAACCCTCATGTAAGCAAATGACTTGTTTTGTTGTATTTATTTTTGCTATCATTGAAATGCACAATGGGACTGACGGTATTCTTCTTTTCTAGCATCTGGTGAAAGATATGCTGAGTATGTTCGTCAGAAATGCACGGCGTAAGGACAGGTATGTCACCTCAAGTGAGACCGACCAGCATCTTGAGCCACCAAAAAAGAAGCAACACAAGTTCATCATGCCATCTGATGAAAGGTGAGTTGATGAGTGGTGACACGGTCAACATTTCTTAACCGTTCTTACATTTACTGTTCCTCCTCCTTCTTTGATTTTTAGTGTGACGTCACGGTCAGAGGCAGAGGCTATAGAAATGAACAAGCTTCAAGCAGCTCTCAGAGGAATCGGTCCCAATGTTGGTGCCACAACTCATCATACAAGGCTCATCAGAGAAACCTTTGAACCTAGACGGGAATGGATTTCTTGTCTGCCACCAGACTCGAGTCCCACTTTAATCCAAAACAAATACCCACATTTAGAAAAGGCGGAGCTTGTAAGTCACTCTTTTTATTGAATTAGAAGTGTTTGTAAATTGACTTCTAAGTTCAGTTATTTCTTTTCTTTTTAGATCTGCTATGAGTTCAGTCTCATGAGGAAGAAGGATGTTCTTTCCCTTCAGTCTGACTTGGGCGATGCTGTTCAGAGCATTGCCAACTTCATTTCGCTGCCAGCTTCTACGGAGAGAGAGAAGGCAGACTTTCTCTGCCAACTCTACAGTGATGTCAAGCCAAAGAATACCTCAAAGAAGCTCCCCCCCTGCTTCTCAATTCAAGATGTAAGTTATATTGGATGTTTATGTTTATTTTCTTGTTTATTTTTAAAACTGCCCTAACGTTTTGTTTTATATTTTCATTGTCATGGTGATCCTGATAAACACCTCAAGTCAAAAGCAGGCGAGGGTGCCAGATTGGTGTTTTTTTTCGACACTGAAGACAAACTTGCAACAGCCTTCATCGTTGCTGACACGAAGACCATTTCTGTAGACAATCCAACTGTGTGTGGTTGTCTTCTTGCACTACTTGCATGCTATCATGTTTGGGACTTAACTTTTCCTACAGCATTCAAGTGTGTGCTACTTATTTTCGACATTCATGGTCTGGGTACAGTTACCAATGATGTTAATGGGGCCTTCAAGAAGTTTAATTTAGATTTTTCGCGATACAAACTTTCTAAGGTTGCAACTACCTAAAGCTATAAGATTTGATTAAATTAACATGTGATATGTTTGTATTTGATATGACTTTAATGTTTGTATTTGACATGAGTTTAGTTTTTGTTTGACATGAATTTAATGTTTGTATTTGACATGAGCTTCAATGATTTGGTTTTCGATTTGTATCTATAAGGGAAGAATTTTGTAAAATCTAAAATTAGATTTGATTGCATGCTGTGCCAATAAAAATTGTCAATAATGTTTTGCCCTATTTCAATTTTGAATTCCCAATCCAAATAACACGCTTGTAGTGAGACTTCTTTATCAGTAACACGGCAGAGCCGTGTTCCCCGCACACCAGAAACGTGTTACTTGAACACACTTTTAACGTGTGAATCAAACACGCCTACTGCCGTGCCAAAAGTGGGGACAAGCATGACACACGCATAGTGTGTTATTCTAACACACCTCTGTTTGCAGTGATTACGCTCCTCTAATGATCTTGATCTCATTCTCAATACCACGGAGTAGGGTACACCGAGCTCAACACACAAACATAAGCAAGCCATCCAGATTCGCGTAGTTACATCGCGTTATCGCGTTGTTGTATCCCGGAGTCCGCGGCGCGGGGAACGGGAACGGGGAGCGGGGTGGTGGCGGGGTGCGGTAAGCGACGGCCAGCAGCCGGCCAATGGTGAGCCGGCCCACTCTCCCCTCCACCTCGGCCCACTTGGAGAACAGCGCTCGTAGCGGAGCGTTTGGAACTACCAAACGGGACAAACCCGGCTTCACTCCAAACCGCCTAGTGTCCCCACCGTCTCTCCCTACACCGTGAGTGATACCTCTAGGAAAGATGTGAAGCGAAAAAGGGTTGCTCCACCTACTGATATTCAAGAGAATGCGCTTATAACATATATGGAATCCCACAGCCAATATGCAACAGGCAGAATCGAAGCTAAAAATGCTGGCAGGCTCATGAAAGCCATTCACATTCGAATGGCTTAGAAAGTCAATAAATCAGATCACACGGGCGAAAAACGGGAATCAACCAAACGGTGGAAAGTAGGTGCTGACAGTAATTATGTGATGCAGCTCTTTTGAGTTTCTTAGTTCACTCATTTTGTTCTTTCCTTAGTGTTGGACAGACGTGAGGAATTATGCTAGGGGGGTTCCTGCCACAAATGTTAAGAAGAGGACAACAACGGGAGGAGGAGGAGGAGGTCCAAATGACACCATCAATTCCACAGATGATAAATCTGATATTGAAGAGCCAAAGGTACAATTCGTTTGGTTTCAACTAATTATTGGTTTGAAAATATGCTTTGTTAACTTTGTTGGAAATTTCATTCCTATTCGAGGAGAAAGACCTTTACACGTCTGATGACCCAAATGTGGACAGGATCATGAATATTATTGGTTGGCACAGTGCACTAGGTCTCTGGGCTGTGAAAGATGATCTAAAGGTATTCTTTGCAATATTGATCCATTCAATCCATTCAATGTTTATTGGTATCTCATGTTTATTTTATTTTTATTCTTAGTCTGATGTTGAAGATGAAAATGGTCCGGATGCTACAGATGAAGCTGAAAAGGAAAATGAAGGTGAGAACGAATCATTTTTGGAAATGGGAAATGATTCCTTCATTGAGGTTGAAAATGATTTTAAACTGTCTCGCTTAAGTTCATCTACCCCCAGGTATGAGTCTGTTCATTTACTTCTTTTCAAAGTGTGTGTGCGTTTTCTTTTTTGAAAGAATATTTTGCTATTCCTGAGCAGCAATAGGAAGGTCTTGCAGGCCAAGAGGTCCCTCAGCACCAACAGCAGTGCCAGCTTTGGTGTCAGCAGCAATCGAAGTAGAAGCAGCAATGTCACAGCAAAGTGCTGCTGCGCTGGAGAGATTTTGAAAATGCAGGACGTGAGTTGGCAAATAATATTTGTTCTGCTGTCATATTTTTATAATTATTTTCAGATTTGCAAACTATTTTATGTAACTTGGTTTCAGATATTAGACTTAGTGATACAAATACTGCAGCTAGGATTTATTACCATTTGCACTAGTTCGTCTGATTCTGCACTTAACGCACTAAATCAAGTGCAGCTGATTCCTGATGGTGCTATAACTAAATTCTATTCTAAGGCACCTTGAAATCTAAGAATCTTAACTAACTGTTCGTTAGTGCAAATACTTAACTCATGGAATTACTCCTTGCGTGTAGACTGGGACTCCTGGACTGGCGTGACGTCATCCTTCAAGGTCTGGATAATTTCCAAAGCGGCTGCCAGTAACTGCTTAGGGGTGAGCGTTCCATCCAGGACATGTTCTGGGTTGGTCTCCTCTCGTAACAGCCAGGTGTCAGTCAGGTCATGCAGTAAGTTGAGGTACTCAACAGTGACACCTGCCTCTTCCGTGCGACCTCTATGGTTTAAACGTTGGTAGGCTACAGCCGGAGGTGTGCGTACATAGATGTCGTGGATCGGTCGATGAGTTGGCGTCGCGCAAGATCCGTAATATAGCCATTTGCTGTTGGCTAATGGCATTCATTTCAGCTAGTGCCTGTGCGAATACTCTAAGTGAACATTGAGGTGAACGTTCCAGGACAGTCAGCCTTTCCGGGTGATTAGCCAGCATGTGAGTCTGGCGGCGGCCTAACGTGGCTAATGCCAAGACTTGGAAGGGGTAGCTCCACGTGTTTCGATCCGCGTAGAGTAATTCTAGTAAATTGAATCCTTCAACATCTTGCCAGTCCTTGACGGGTTCCTCCAGTACTGGAAACAGTTCTAATCTCTTCAATTTGGCTGCCAGAGTCGATTTTCCCGCGGCAATGTTGCCCTCCAGGTAGATGATTGGCGCGAACCGGCGTCGTTGTTTCATGAAGTAGTGCGCTAATAGTGCAGCGATGATGGTCAGGAAAGCGATGTTCAGCATGATAAAGATCATTTTGGCTCGTTTGACTCAAGCCGAGTCGACAGTGGTCCTGCGGATTAGGCTTGTTAATTTGTCGTTTTAAATTTAGTCTCTCACTTCTTTCTGAATGAACGAATGCGGTGCATTTGACAATAATTTTACTTCTTTTCTTGTTTTTGTACATTCGTTTTATGACAGGCATTGTTTGTAACATTTATTATTTGGTTTAGGGTGTTTGTCGATTCTGCGCGTTTAAATACTTCGCGCGCGTCTGTGCGGCGATACTCCTTGCGTCTGGCGCCTAGTGCGGCGAAGTGTCGCGTTCTGCCGTCGTTGCGTGGAGCGCTGGAGTCGCGTGCTCGTGGTACCGTGAAACGGGGTAATTTCGGGCACTTTTGAGAGGTATTTTTAAAATTGTGATGGTCGTGGTGTTGCGATGGACCTGAGGGTTAAAATTTATCATCTACCCACCTTTAGCTTCAATTTGACGCCAATTCCAGATATTTACGCTTTACCGTTTTTACAGTGGAGGGCCCAAAGCAGTGCCCGAAATTACCCCGTGTTTTGGGGTAATTTCGGGCACCCCAGGAAAAAACGACTTGTCGTTCTGATTTTGGTCTCAAAATCAATAATTGTCTCTTTCTTTTGAGCTTATGTGATAAAATGTGAAATTCTTAAGGATGTAGATGTGGAGGGATGGTAGGGGTCATGGTAGGCGCCATCTAGCGGCCACCAATGGAACCACGTCGCCAACCGGTTTTCTAGTGGGGAAAGGCCTTTGACTTCAACAAGTGGGTCAACATGTTCACGGCGGCAGTGCGAGTCTCCCACCACGACGTCGACGACGACCTTGCCGTGCCACGGGAACCCCGTGTACTGCAACACAAGTTAAAATCATTTGATCTAATTCAAAAATTAGCGCGTGGAGGTGGCGCGCATCCCTTCCGCTCAGCGCCCCCTCGCGAGCCGCCGGAACCGTGCCGTGCGGGCGGAAGCTGGGCTGGCTGGAAGCTTCTCGAAGCGTCATTCCGTCTCCAGCGTCCACCTGCAGTGCAGTGCAGTGGCCTCTTGCGTACTGAAAGAAAATGTCGTCCTCAAGTTCTATAATAGACATTGAGAATGTATCTGGAGATACAATTTCATTAGAAGTGTCGGGGGCCCTCTGCGAGGGTTTGGATGAGGAGGCGTTGATGATTGAATTGCAAGTAAGTGAAAATCCTGACAGCCCAGGCCAAGCCGGTCCGCCATGACACTTCCAGCGCTTTGTTCTCCGTTTCATCTGACTGAAATGGAGCAATCTGTAGCGTCCGTGGCGTGATTTTCGCATCGGAATCTTATTTTCGGCGTGAAATGGCCGTCTGCGGTGTGTCGATGGTGGGCCGGTCGGCCGACCTAACCTCGCCATTCCGTCATGAAACTTCATCTCACATCTCATCCATTTTACGTTTCAGAATGATCATTTTCGACTTAATTATCGATGGCTAAGTACAGTGTGACTTAGTGGATCGATACTAAGTGAGTATGTTCCGATTTAAGCATGGTTTGTCGTCTCGGGGTGTATTCCCCTCTGTGTGTGTGGCCTAGGTCATGGACCAGTGCCTGGTGTGCCGTGTCCTGCCTTGCTTGCTTGGGCGTGCCATGCCCTGCAGAAACTTGTTGCTTTCGTGCACGTTTACATCTTCTACTTAAAACTGTGATTCTCGCGCTCGTTTGGCCTTGATTCATAAATGCTTAGTGCTTTCTCTCTTGCACTTGTGGCTATGACTAGTTCTTGGCGTGCTGCCTTTCTCGCATACCAATGTCAGGTTCCAAAAGGCTTCTCCCTCAGGTGATCCAAGTGTCAACTACATGATGGGTTTCCAACCAATGAAGTCGGGTTTTATTTTGAGTAAGTCATGTGTGCAATGAGGGTTTTTTCCCCTATGCACACTCGTCATTGGTTGTGAATCGAATTTAAGGTAATCACACTGTATTGATGTTGTTCTGGTCTCGTAAAATACTTAACAACAGAATACAATGTGAATATCTCACCATGAAAACCTTGCTCATTTATCAAGTCTCGTTTTTTATTGAAGAATAAAAAATCGAGAAGATAAGTGAGGAAGGTTTGTCACTTTTAAAAAAATTTTGCCACTCAGCAAACTTGCATTTTGTGTTTTTTCAGCCAAGATGTTCAACGCCCATTCCTGACCAAGATGGTCCAACACTTCCACCTCCCATGTCGCCGCTGCCAATTGACGAATTGATGGACGGGTTGGACTGGAGTTGGCGTACGGAGTCCCTTGAAGAAAGAGCATATGATGCTATGCAGGTGAGAACACTTAATGTAAAATGAATAATTTATGGCGTATTTTTCTCGATTTAATTAAAAATAAAATATTTTTTATAGGCAATTTACAATGCATCAACTGACAGTGATAATGCTGTCGAAATGAATGTAGGACAGCCATTTGCCTGCTCTACTCGTTTAAGTTACTCATTTCATTAGTTCGTCTTGGGTTTAGTTCGAGTCATAGATGTCTAACTTATTTTCCCTTTACAGGACTCCGAAGACGGATCCACGGCCCAGCCATCCCCTGCCCCACTTCCAATTCCCTCCCCGTCTCATGTCTTCAGGCGACTGGGGCCTCACCCCTCCACAAACCAACCCCCTCCTCTCATGTCTGTCCCTGTCCCAAGGCCCCCTTTCTTCAACCCACGAGACGAGGCCCGTGCACCCCAGCATCACGTGCCAAGCTTCGAGGCGAGGGTTCGAGGGGCACACCTAGGGGTGGGCGGTTACTGGATTTTGAAACCGGTTAACGGTTATTATAAAATAACCGGTTATTTTCAAATAACCGCTTACTTTAAAATACCACAGGTTCATTTTTATTTTTTATAAAGTTGCGAAAGAAATGGAAAATTGTAGCTGTGTATGGCGGATGCCGGTTCACATATAGTCTCTGACCGTCGGGCTTGACCAAAAAGCCTTTTAATTCAGCTGAGGACGCCAATTTTGCCAAAGAACTTGGCCTGGTAGACTTTCCACCGCATCAAAATCATAACTTCGTCCTTGGCAGTTTTACAGTAGTTTTATTTCGGAGGAGGTTAATTGATATAAACCGGTTACACCTATAACCGGTTAATGTAAAGATTTCTAACCGAAAAACCGGTTAGTGAAAGTAACCGGAAAATTAACCGGTTAACCGGTTAACCGCCCAGCCCTACCTCCGCCAACCTCAGGTGCTGCTGCAGTAGTCTAAGTGAGTATTCACGTTCATGTTTCATTTTGTTATTATTTTAATAACTAAAATTTTTCAAGTCAGCCTTCAGGCACCAAAACTGTCAGGTATTTTGGATGTTTTCATCATTAGACTGACTCATTTTCAACTTTTGCATGTATCGCTCAAAGTCTCAGAAAAAGGTTTTATCAAAATTAACATGTCTATCACTCTGAAATTTTTATTAGTGTAAGTTATTTTTTACTTCTTTTATTATCATTTTGTGTTAACTAACTCATCATTCCCTGGCTTTAAAGGTAGAGTGAGCGGTGGTTTCAAGCATTTATCTTTTCTAACTTCGTGTCAGGTCTCGGAAAAGGTTCCAGCTTTGTTTTTAACTCTAGGACTTTGGATATTGATTGGTTAGCTTAATTTCATTTAGGGGAAGGTAAATGTAGAGGAATCTTATTCAAATAAGCCCAATTAAAAGATCTTATCACTGGTTTTATGGTGTAGTGCATAGGACTTGTAATATTTTCACTTGAGCACACTCGCCCAATTCAGCGAAGTTAGTGTTGAGTTGATTTTGTCAATGGGAGTCATGTTTTGTCAAAGAGAAGCATAAATCCTTTTAAAGTAATGAGTTTCATTATCAATTTCACTTAGAATTTTACCACTAACCTCAGTTTTATGTTTTCATGTTTGGTGTTGTCATAATATTTCTAATCCTTGTTTCGCCCAAGTTGCGGTAACTCATTTTAGTTTTATTATGGAGAGGGGCTTTGCAACAGCTCCTACACTAGATTCAATGTCAATTTAGGGGAAAAATTAGAAAGATATTGGGGGAGGGACTTGGAACATTTTTCACTAACTGATTGTGTAGAGGGAAGGGGGAAGGGAAGTGTTTGACAGTGTTCTCACCCATTCTGATTGTCTGTTTCAGGAGCTGATCTGCTGCCCGTCTTGTTTTTTTCTTCACCAAACCAATCAGTTTTTAAATGTTTTTTTATTAAAAAAAGTTAAGACAATTTTTTAATAAACATATATTTTTTCCACTATTGCAAGTTTTATTGTTTTTTTAGTTTCCTTTTCCCTTTTATTCATTTTGTATTTAGTTTTTCATTTTATTAGTTTTGTATTTGGTTTTTCATTTTTTTATTAGAACAATTAAACACTCCTCGCACTTCACACATAGGAACACGTATTCACTTGTGGGAACACTTATAGAATTGGAGCCATAATCCAAGTCTTTTGGCTTGCTTTGAGGCACAAGTGTTGCTTATATATTTGGTGTGAATTTCATTTTCACAGGGTGCATCAAACAGTGGGAGGTTTTGAAAGGAGGGACATCCTAGGGTTTCAATATTTTTTACCAAGAGATGGGGCAAATAAGATTGGAGAATTTTAACCTTCTCAGAGCCTTTAGCATACAATACTTTGTATTTATAAGTCATAGTCCACATAATATGATGGATATTTTTGTAAGCAAATTCTCCATCGTTCCATTCAAGGCCATGTATTTTGTCGGCAATAAAATCATTCTGTTTTCTCACTCTCTTTGGTAGCTGTTCTTTTTCATAGGGCGGGGCAAAGGTAACTACTTTGTAAGAATCTACTCTGAACCCCGGCAGATACACTGCAAACTCTTTGATAATGGGGAGATTGTTCTTGTCTCTGACAAACTGAGCATCACAAGTAGTTTCACCAAGTTGAGTTATGATAGGGTAAGGACCATTATCTCCTTCATCATGCCCTGTGGGAGTGGAAGTGGACTTGGAAGACATTCTAGCGGTGTGAACGGTTCAAGGGCAAGTGATTGACTATGCACTGACAAAAGTTTTCGTAATTTTACGACAAATTTAATCATGAATGCTTCTTAATTTTTACGAATGCTTCGTAAAATACGTTCTATGAAACATTCATAAGAAAAGGATTACGAATCCTTCGTAATTTTTTTGGAAAAATTGCTTGAAAGTGACCGAAAAGTACCCAAAATCTATGTGTTGTAGCTGCGTGAAGTTGGCATAGCCACTTGACGCACAAATAAAAAGCTATATACCAATAATTTGAGCGTAATTTGAGCGTTCGAATGGCCATAGGTATATAATTTGTGCGTCAAAAATAAAGCCTGTATCTAGAATTGTTTATTGGTGATGCCAATTTCACGCCGGCATAGCCATTTGACGCACAAATAAAAAGCTATACACCAATAATTTGAGCGTAATTTGAGCGTTCGAATGGCCATGGGTACATAATTTGTGCGTCAAAAATAAAGCCTGTATCTAGAATTGTTCATTGGTGATGCCAATTCACGCCGGCGTAGCCACTTGACGCACAAATAAAAAGCTATACACCAATAATTTGAGCGTAATTTGAGCGTTCGAATGGCCATGGGGTACATAAATTGTGCGTCAAAAATAAAGCCTGTATCTAGAATTGTTTATTGGTGATGCCAATTTCACGCCGGCATAGCCACTAGACGCACAATTAAAAAGCTATACACCAATAATTTGAGCGTAATTTGAGCGTTCGAATTGCCATGGGTACATAATTTGTGCGTCAAAAATAAAGCCTGTATCTGAAAATGTTGATGGCCATCACAGATACAGGCTTTATTTTTGACGCACAATTTATGTACCCCATGGCCATTCGAACGCTCAAATTACGCTCAAATTATTGGTGTATAGCTTTTTATTTGTGCGTCAAGTGGCTATGCCGGCGTGAATTGGCATCACCAATGAACAATTCTAGATACAGGCTTTATTTTTGACGCACAAATTATATACCTATGGCCATTCGAACGCTCAAATTACGCTCAAATTATTGGTGTATAGCTTTTTATTTGTGCGTCAAGTGGCTATGCCGGCGTGAATTGGCATCACCAATGAACAATTCTAGATACAGGCTTTATTTTTGACGCACAAATTATATACCTATGGCCATTCGAACGCTCAAATTACGCTCAAATTATTGGTGTATAGCTTTTTATTTGTGCGTCAAGTGGCTATGCCGGCGTGAATTGGCATCACCAATGAACAATTCTAGATACAGGCTTTATTTTTGACGCACAAATTATGTACCTATGGCCATTCGAACGCTCAAATTACGCTCAAAAAATTGGTATATAGCTTTTTATTTGTGCGTCAAGTGGCTATGCCAACTTCACGCAGCTCCCTTAGCGCCCCAAAAAGCTCGTGTCTGTCTGAAGCCTTGTCCGGACCCCCCTGTCCGGACCTCCCTATCCGGACCCCCCTGTCCGGACCCCCCTGTCCGGACACCCCTTAACGCCCCAAAAAGCTCGTGTCTGTCTGAAGCCTTGTCCGGACCCCCCTGTCCGGACCCCCCTGTCCGACCCCCCTTAGCGCCCCAAAAAGCTCGTGTCTGTCTGAAGCCTTGTCCGGACCCCCCTGTCCGGACCCCCCTGTCCGGACCCCCCTGTCCGGACACCCCTTAACGCCCCAAAAAGCTCGTCTGTCTGAAGCCTTGTCCGGACCCCCCTGTCCGGACCCCCCTATCCGGACCCCCCTTAGCGCCCCAAAAAGCTCGTGTCTGTCTGAAGCCTTGTCCGGACCCCCCTGTCCGGACCTCCCTATCCGGACCCCCCTGTCCGGACCCCCCTGTCCGGACACCCCTTAACGCCCCAAAAAGCTCGTGTCTGTCTGAAGCCTTGTCCGGACCCCCCTGTCCGGACCCCCCTGTCCGACCCCCCTTAGCGCCCCAAAAAGCTCGTGTCTGTCTGAAGCCTTGTCCGGACCCCCCTGTCCGGACCCCCCTGTCCGGACACCCCTTAACGCCCCAAAAAGCTCGTCTGTCTGAAGCCTTGTCCGGACCCCCCTGTCCGGACCCCCCTGTCCGGACCCCCCTTAGCGCCCCAAAAAGCTCGTGTCTGTCTGAAGCCTTGTCCGGACCCCCCTGTCCGGACCTCCCTATCCGGACCCCCCTGTCCGGACCCCCCTGTCCGGACACCCCTTAACGCCCCAAAAAGCTCGTGTCTGTCTGAAGCCTTGTCCGGACCCCCCTGTCCGGACCGCCCTTGTCCAGACCCCATTTCAGGCCCCCCTGTCCAGACCCCCCTACAGCCTCAATTGTCGAGACCCCCATCCGGCACCCCATCCAGCCCCCCTTTGTCCAAACCCCCCAAGGCCTCTTAAAGCTCCTGTCTGTCTGAAGCCTTGTCCAATGTGCTAGCAACTACTTCAATCATTTCCATAGTTACGAAATTCTACAATTGTTACCCAATTTTTTTGCGAAAACATACCAAAACTGATATATCTATTGGATTAACACAATGTACAAACTTACTTTGGAGCAACTTGATAATAGACATTCAATCCTTGAATATTTAGGTGATGTATACGAAGCAATTGTTAACAAAAATCAGAAAAGACCAGAAGTATTTTTTTATCAAACTTCGTTAATTTTCCAACATTATGGTGATGACTATGTCAACAATAAATTTATGCCATTTATTCGTGCCAACAAAGCATTTCAACTGCATGCTAAGTTATGCTATTCTCAACCTGATGTATGTCAAAATTTTAAAATTGTTGATCCTTGCCATAGAGAATGCTTCCAAAAGTACTTTAAATTCCGTATGGAAACGAGAAGAATGTGTATCAGTTTCTTGAACGATTTTTATGCCACTTTGTAATGTAATATAATGCAATCACATCAAAATCATCAACATGGTATGTATTGTATAAATTAGATGTAGTGGATACTGCAAAAAATACAAAGCTTCTGCCTGGTAAAAGTCTAGTAAAAACAAAGCAGATATTGTTTAAAGTTGAGTTGCCAATTGCAGTTTCGACAATAGCCTTTCTTACAATATCTGCACACCCTTCAGCCCCCACTGTCCAAACCACCTACAGCCTCAATTGTCCAAACCCCCATCCAGTCCCCTTTGTCCAGACCCCCCCAAGGTCCACATTAAAGCTCCTGTCTCCTGAAACCTTGTCCAGACCACACTCCAACCACCAATGTCGACACCCTTCAGGCCCACCTGTCCAGCCCCACCTGTCCAGCCCGACCCTTCTACAGCGCCAATTGTCCAGACCCCAATCATGCTCCGAAAAACAAACCGTTCAAATGTTATCCCAACTGATAATATATAATACAAACATATAAATGAACGGTTTAAACTCCCTCTCTCGTATGTCGTCTGCTGGTTTGTTGACTTCTTTGTTTTTCTTTTTGTTTTACTTTGTCGTGTTGATCAGCCTGGTGTGGAGGTTAGGTTGTCGTCTACCTCATTTCAGTCAAGTTCCAAATTTGATATCCAAATCTCTCTTACGATGTGTTTACCGCATTTACAACTTCCTCACTGATAAAGATACGTGTATTTCTTTTGTTTTTATTCTGTGGTCGTGCCCGCTCACTGCGATATGTCACGACAAAGCATCTAAACATTACGGTGCGTATGATGATGGTTTGAGTTCGAAACTTGTTTTGGCTTCCCGTTTGTTAAACATACTCACCGCTACACTCACACTTAATTAGAAAGAAACAACAGACCATAGTCTCAGTTGAAATCGCTTGGCTCATAGTTTTAATTTGGTTACACCACTGTACCATCTTGTCTAAATCTCCGTGGTTATCGTCCACAATCCAAGTAAAATTTACTGTATCACCTAAGCATGTGACAAGAATGCTTGAAAACCGCTCTTAAATTATCAAATATTTTTTGCAAAGACCTGATGTTGTTTTGTAGTTTCCCCCAATCCCTATGCTTAATTGTTGACGTCAGTTGATATGCTCTATGCATCCATTAAAGTTGCCAATGATTTGTTACCATTGACATACTGTTTTTAAGGATGATGCCTTTATGTTTGCAGGTAACCACACCAAATAATGCAGTACAGTGGATCCCTTGCCTAGAATTGCCTCTATCTCTTCAAGATCGACATTGTACATTGCTGAATGGAGCAAATACCTTCGGCATATTGTTCATGTAAGTCTAACTAACAACTAACCACATACACAGATAACTTAGACTTTCCCTTCACAGTTGACACATTTAAAAAAAATGGTGTACACATACAGTGGTTTAGTTTTGTGTTACATAATACCAAAGAAATCACTTGCTAAAAAATTTACTTTCAATGCTACATTTCGGTGTTAATGTTTGTATTTCATTGTTTCACAAATTTCCATGTAGAAATGGCTCATGATATGTTCTATGCACTCATTGAAATTGCCAATGATTTGTTGCCGTTGACCTACTGTTGTTTAATGATGTTGACATTATGTTTGCAGGTAACCACATCAAATGATGCAGTGCAGTGGATCCCTGGCCTTGAATTGCCTGCGTCTCTTCAAGATCAATATTGTGCATCGCTGTATGGACCAAACACCTTCAGCAAAATGTTCGTGTAAGTCTATCTGACAACTAGCCACATGCACAGATAACTTAAACTTTCCCTTCACAGTTGACATATTTGAAAAAAAAAGGTGTGCACATACAGTAGTTTAGTTTTGTGTTACATAATATCAAAGAAACCACAAAACTAAATTTTAACTTATAATGCTACATTTTGGTGTCAATGTTTGTAGTTCTGTGTTTGGAAAATTGCATATAAAAATAGCTCAGTTCCCCTTGACCACATAATTTCTCTCTGACACCCAATCATTAACCTGCCCTATTTGTTATGTTTCAGAAATAACATGTATTGTGTGCTACTGATAGCATAACATATCATTGTTTCCCCACAATGATAGTTTGATATGGTTCGGTGCCAAATTTAGGTATGTAATTACCAACACTTTGGTCACTAAATAAAAATCTTTGAATTATATTTGCTTTACTTTTCTTAGGTAACAGAAATTGGATGTCAGCACTGACATTGAAGGTGCTCTGCTCTTTTCTCTAGTAGATGAAATCAAGTACTCTTGCGTTTCTGCTTTCACATACCCGAAGAAACTAAAATGTACACCGTAATGTTTTAGTCTGGTAAAAGTTAAGGTGCTATCAAATAACAGCACAAATTTATGTCTTTCTTGTAAATTTAATATATCGATGTACATTGTGAGTAGCTTACCTTAGTTATGTCTTTAGAAAGAACTTCTTTCAATTTCCTTCATTAAACTGTACATAATTAAAGCCATTGCCGACAATCAGAATCTGTAAAATTCAGTAACATAAGCCTTAAGAAAAATGTAATGTTGGCACATAACTATTCGCAACAGACAATCATCCTCACTTTATTATCTTCTTTTTCTTGAATCATTGCCATACTAATATTGCTTTGTATGAAAATAAATTATACATTCTAGATTGATACTTATTCTATTACTACACCAACAACTGAACAGTCACAAAAATAACCAAAATGTATCCAAAGCTAGGACGTAACTACAACAACACGATATCCAAACAAACTGATTCAACTCAACACTTGTTTAAATGTCCGAATGTCCGAATGTTTTGTCCGGACCCCCCTATCCGGACCCCCTTCTTTGGACACCCCTGTCTCGGCCTACGTGCGCAGAATCCCTAACACAACTCTCAGAGAGATGCTCCTATAAGTCAACAATTTCCATTAACCCTTTTTCATTTATAACTTTCCTTAAAAGCCTGTGTAAAACTACTTTTTTTAGGCTATAGGAATGCTTAGTAAAAAAGATTCCAACTACCACACTGTTAACAATTATCGTCATATTGGCTAACTTCAGGGAATGTGTTCAGAACATCCAACAACCAATGTTAAATATAAGTGCTTTTTTTATACTAACTGTTTTCAGGTTTGCTAAAAAAAAAAACCTTTAACCTTTAAAATTCCAGAAAGCAACATTTTCTCTAAATTTAGACCTGTATACATAAACTACACACTATCACAAATGTTTTCCCACATCCAATTATTATTGTCATATTGGCTAACTTCAGGGAATGTGTTCAAAACATCCAACATCCAATGTTAAATAAAAATGCTTTTTTTATACTAACTGTTTTCAGGTTTACTAAAAAAAAAACCCTTTAACCTTTGAAATTGCAGAAAGTACCATTTCATCTAAATTAAGACCTGTATACATAAACTACACACTATCACAAATGTTTTCCCACATCCCCTTATTTTATTATGTTGGCATGCTTTTACCGCAATTCATATCATCCCGTTGCCAAGCAAAGGCAAAACTGTTCTGGTACACAATTTTCCTTGTCACGAAGGCTATCAAAGTTCAACAAGACTCTAAATGGAAGATATTGAGGTACACATATTACTAGGATTACAATTGCATACTTACATTAACTTATTTAATACAGACTACATTACAGAAAGTAAGCCTTGCGCTAGATCTGACACTACAAGAACTATTAGAAGTTGAGACCCCACTAATATCTGTGGTGAACATGAATGACCAGCCTACATGTTCCAAATACCTGGTAAAACAAATTCCAAACATTGCAAACCTTATTGAGTCAACCAGACCTTAATTATGATTTCCTTATAGACACCACAATTATGCTCAACCAAAGCTACAAAAAGAGACAAAGAGACAAATTCTGATAGTGAAAACTCTGGTTTAGATGTAAGTATACCTCATACAATTATGATAGAACTAAACTATCCAATTGTAACAAAAAACATTTCATTCATTTCAGGATGACGAACAACCTGATAATGACCTAAATAAGAAGCGCAAGAAAAAAGATGAAAACACAAAGAAACAGGTATTAAAACTAACACCGCTAAAAACCAAACATTATAGATTGCATAGATAGTAATTTTTATAAAATTCAACAGGAAAAAAAAAGATCACACAAGAAAAAGAAACCAGATGAAAAAGAAAAACCAAAGAAAGAGGGAGCCAACGATGATGATGACAAAAATGAAGTAAGTGTTATTAAAATTAAAATATAGATACCTTCAAAATGCAGCACTCTTCCTACTGCTCATTTCCGTCACAGGAAAACTCAAGTGACGAAGATGTCAATCAACTCAACCAAGTAGCAAATCAAACATCTGAATTTAGAAGTATCAAAGACTTACCAATCAAAAAAATGCACAAAGTCCTCAAATTCGAAATTGTAGAAACAGTAAATGGAAGAACAGTGCGTCTTCAACTAGAAGACAAATCAGTAGAAGAGGGATTCTTTTTCGTCCACTTGCCTCGGCGCTTTTTGCCATCAGTAGAAGCTAATTTTTCTAAATATGCTCAAATCACTAAATCAAAGAAACCCTTCTTTTTTGCATACATGGGACAAAAGTCCCGAACATTCAAAGTTCTGTTTACTAGAAACCCTCAAAAGTCACACTAAAATGTGTCAAATCAGGAGCAGTCTACCTTAAGCTATTTAAAAAATAGACTACTGTTTCCCTTTAAGTCCAGATCCTTTAAAAATGTCATACATATGTATCACAACTTTGCCATGTTAAATCAATTTTTTCTTTCTAAATTTTTAATCTATAAGGTCTCAAATACATTAACTTAAAATACATAGTTTCATTTACTTTTTACAGAAAATGAAAAAGATTGAACAAAAACGATTAAAACAACAAAGAAAAAGATTAAGACAACATCAAAAAAGAACACAAAGTGACTTGCTAAAACAAAGAATGAAATGGAAACTACAAAAACAAAAACAAAGATACAGTAAAAGACAAAACACATAATACATCACAATTTCCAATAAAATTGTACAAACTTATTCTCTTTGTTTCCTCAGGAAAAGGAAAGATTGAGAAAAGAAAAGAGACGGCTCCAACAGAAAAGTCGCAGAAATAAACTGAGCTCAACAGAAAAACTAGAATTGAGAAAGAAAGCTAGAGATCATCGAAGAAAGTTAAGAAAACAATCTTCAGAAAACAAGAAGAAGAAAGTGAGACAAGAAGACAGGGAGCGTCGCAAACTTTCAAGATTATGTAAGAAACTTGGAAACAGTATAACTAAAGATGGAATAGATATACACCAAAGCAATTTTGATTCTTTCATGTCAAGTTTACAATGGAAAACATGTCTAAAATGTAAAAAAAGGGTTATGAGATCATGTTATGATAAAAAGAGTTGTAAAGACTGCCACCTCTTTACAAAAGCCAACAACATGGATCCTGGTGAACTACCTGAAGAACTAAAAGATTTAAGTTATGTTGAACAACAACTAATTGCAAAAGTTCACCCTGTTCTATCAGTTTTTAAGATTAAAAAGGGAGAACAGTTAAAATATTCTGGACAGGTTATCAATTTTCCACAAAATGTACAAGAAGTTTGTAATGTCTTACCACCAACTGTAAACAGCCTATCGAACATTTTAACTGTTCGAGTGTCAAAGTGTGATGGCTACAAAGACTTTCATGTACGCAGGTCGAAAGTAGGAAATGCATTAGTTTGGTTAAAGGCAAATAATCCTTTCTATTCTGATATTGAAATTAATACTCAAAATTTAAACTTATTACCAGAGGATGGTGATGTGTATATGGAATGTCGTGGTTACGATTCAAATGAAACAGCACCAAAGGGAGTTGATGATCTTGAAGGTGTCCACTACCTAAGTTATTCAGATTTGAATGAAGAAGAAATTCAAGGGATTGATTTGAAAGATGTGCCAAACTTGTGTGGAATTTCAGAAAAAGATAAGGTGGGTCATTCACTTGATAACAGTGTTTTGCTTTGGCCATCAATTGGTGTCACACCTATAAATGAATTTGGTAGCCCAGGTTACATTGCTATGGCTTTCCCACATCTGTTTCCATTTGGTTTAGCTGATTATTCCAACAGAGAAAACAACAATGTAAGCCTTAGTAAATACATACAACACTTAATGTTGTATTACGATCAAAGGTTTGCAAGAGACCCACGATTTAGATTCTTCATGATGAACAGTCAAATGCGTTGGCAGTCTTTAAATGTAGGCAATATATTTGTCAAAAAGAATAATTTTTTCTCAGAATTTACAGTATTGCAGTTAAAGGAACACCTAAAGTCTCACCCAGAATTGTTGTCTCACATAATGTTTTACTCCAGCCGATTACGTTCAACAAAGTCATACTGGAAAAGTAGATGCTCTGAATTGTTAGACATGGTTAATGAACTTGGATCACCCACAGTTTTCTTTACATTGTCAAGTGCTGACTATCATTGGAAGGACTTATACAGATTGCTTGGAATAAGTGACTTATCTGTTTTGACAATATCAGAAAAAACAAAGTTAATAAGTGAAAATCCGTTGATAGTCAGTACATTTTTTAAACTTCGTTGTGAAAACTTTTTACACAAGGCGTTCTTTAATAAGTTCAATGTTATAGATTTCTGGTACAGGGTTGAATTTCAACATCGTGGAAGTGGACACATTCATGGAGTTATATGGTTACAAGATGCCCCAGATATAAAAAATATAAACAATGAGAATGATAGACAAAAAATAGTTGACTATTTTGATAAGATTGTTTCCTGTCAAAATCCAGACATATCATTTACTCCAAATTTAACTCATCCCTGTGAAAGATCTGTCTCAGATTCTATCAATTTAGAAGATGATTTAGCTGAACTTGTAAATCGTGTACAACGTCATACAAAATGTTCAGCTTCATATTGTTTGAAAACTACCAAGGGATCCACTATTCCAATATGTAGGTTTGGTTTTCCAAAACCATTGTGTGAATTTTCAGAGCTCATTGGGGACGGTGGAAATATAGAAATGAAATTTGCTTCAAATGATATGTTGTTAAACAAATATAATGCATGGGTATTGCAAACTTGGCGTAGTAATATAGACTTTACACCAATTGTTTCAGATGAAATACTATATCGTTACATAGCAAAGTATGCTTCTAAGTGTGAAATTAAATCTAATGCATACGATGATTTGTTAAAAAGTGTTTTAGACGCTAACCAAGCTGATGACCAAAATTGTAAAAAAATCATAAGGAAAATATTAATTTCCACATGTGCAGAACGTGATTATAGTGCTCAAGAAGTCATGTTTATCTTAATGGGTTACCCTCTATACAGGTCTAGCAGACAATTTGTGATTTTAAATTTGAAGGAATCAGTTTGGGAATCTATGCAAAAGTATGATGCACAAACTAACAAGAAAAATTTAATTGAACATTACATTGCAAGACCAGATTATCTTGAAAACTTCTCATTGTTACAATATACTAAGGAATATTATGTAAAAGGAGCACGTTGCATTCAAAGGAAGAAAAATGCAGTTGTAAGAGTATTCCCTCGCAATTTTTTGGGTTTAGATTCTGATTATGAAAATTTAAAGAACTCATGTATCCTAAATGTCCCATGGAGGTCATTAGAAACTTTCAATCTCAGTGAAGAAATGTTAAAAGAAAAACTTAAATCTGTTTCTTTCAAATGGGATAATTACGAAGATTGTGATTTTACTTATGAATGGTCAGATAGTGAATGTGACAGTCATTCCGACTACGATGAAAGTGAGGAAGACAATGATGATTGGACATATGTTAGCAAGGTAAATACTAAAAGAAGAGATAAGAATAACTTTCCAAAAAATTCAACAGCATTTAAATGGGATTATGGTTTAGATAAATATGATTTAAATGTACTTCATGAAGTATGGAATACAATGAAGAATGACAAAGTTGAAGAACATGTAGAGATAGTTGATTACGATCTCTTAACTGAAGATCAGCTTAAGTGTTTTCAACATTTTACTGCATTGATAGATGACTGTTTAACCAACAAACCATGGAGCAAAAAAAGGTTGTTCTTTGTCCAAGGGAGAGCTGGTTATGGAAAAAGCTTTTTACTCAAAGCCATGAGATCATATTGTTTTCAAAAATTAGGTGCAAACAGTTGTGCTGTAGTTGCCTATTCTGCAGTAGCAGCTAAGAATGTAAACGGTATCACTATCCATTCTTTCCTGCGAATACATCCAAAACCCCAATTTTTCAATCAGTTAGGCTCAGATGAGTTACACCTATTTCAAGAAAAAAACAAGGAACTCAAGGTTTTATTTATAGATGAATATTCAATGGTAGGGTTGAGATTAATGGGTATGATTGACCAACGATGTAGAGAAGCAAAGGACAACAATGAAATGTTGGGCAATTTATGTGTTGTAATGTTAGGTGATGTAAACCAATTAGGTCCAATTTATGATCAACCATGTTATACAGATAACATTAATGTTTCAAACAATATGTACTCCCAAAGAGGAAAGTTAGTTATATCATCATTTGATTTATGCTTTTTCTTGAATGTCCCTATGCGTTTTGATGACTTAGATTACATACAATTTCTAGAGCGTGTATCAAAAGGACAGTGTACACAAAACGATGTAAAAATGCTAAGGAAACGGACTGTTTTAAATTTGAAAGAAACTGAAAGAAAGAAATTTAAAGACTGTTTAAGGATATGTGCTAGAAAGTTTTCATCAATGGAGCATAACAAGTTGAAAATTGAAAGTTTAAACAACCCAATTGCCAGGATTGTAGCAGAAAACAATTCAAAAAAGGCATTTTCTGCTAGTGATGATATAGCCAATGGTCTATCTAATGTGCTATATTTAAGTTTGGGGTCTAGAGTTATGTTAAGACAGAATTTAAATTTATCATTAGGATTACTCAATGGTTCCCTAGGAACGGTAATAGATATTGTTATAGTGTGCAACGTGTAAAGGGACTTGAAGGAGAAGGAGTAGTCGAGGTCTCAGAGAGACGGAAGGCTTCTGTATTATCAGGGGTTGACCGTGTACAGAATGGTAGCGGCTGCTTGGCTGCGCGCGCTTATATTACAGGAGTAGAAGAACATCAGGAAGAATAGTAGTAGAGAGTGGGGGTGCATGGCCAATGGTATTGTGTGGCTAGGGTATTAAGGAGAGGAACGAAAGGAAGAATATGGGTTAGAGGTCCTGGCCAGGATCCTTAGGGCAGTGGTTGCGAAAGATAGGGAATGACTGCTAGTAAGCCGTGCTATGGTTATGTTCTCTATAGTTCATTTCACAACACCACTCCCTCCTGAACAAAAGAAACGAAGTTTCTTAAAATTTTCTTCCAATCGTTTTGAACTCGACTCGACTCAATTTTTGAATTTAGTACCATTGATCTCTAATGAATTGAATTTTAACTTTGTTCTCCTTCCTCTTTTGAAGGAACTGAATTTCTTTCCTCCCACTCTCTCTCACTTGAATTTTGCAGTTTACATGATTTTGATTAAATGTCCAATCTCTCTAGAATTTCTTGTTTTTCTTGACTTTTCTTGCGCTGTCTTGAATTTCTTGTCTGGTAGTTTGCCGAACGTTGTGGTGAATGATGCTACAAAGGTGCGCTTCCCCATTACACCGCACAGATAACACTGTACGATGCCGGGCGTTAGGGTGTCCAGTCCTAAGCCCACGGTTCCACTCGTTGTTAAAAAAAGAAAAATAAAGAGTGGTATGGCCCGCGGCGTGCTGTCACGCCAGGTGGACTTTGTCTGCCCCAGGCGGATGTTACAGTCGTCGTCACGAATTGCAACACCGCATGAAGTCGAGTATTCCTCCTGTAGGCCAACCAAAGTTTAAGTTAGTTTTTGATGAGACTCCAACTGAAACAAACAGAAAACACTCTACACAGTTTTGCGCTTTAAAATATCCAACCCCTACTCTGTTTGGTTGGTTTTGCCTGGTGCCATCCTGACTATCTAGCTAACCCTATTCTAAAGGCACCTTGAAATCTAAGAAACTTAACTAACTGTTTGTTAGTGCAAATACTTAACTCATGGAATTACTCCTCGCGTGTAGACGGGGACTCCTGGACAGGCGTGACGTCATCCTTCAGATTCTGGATAATGTCCAAGGCGGCTGCCAGTAATTGCTCAGGGGTGAGCGTTCCATCCAGGACATGTACTGCATTGGTTTCCTCTCGCAACAGCCAGGTGTCAGTTAATTCGTGCAGTAGGCTGAGGTACTCGACAGTGACACCTGTTTCTTCAGTGCGACCTCTACGGTTTAAACGTTGGTACGCTACAGCTGGAGGCGTGCGTACATAGATGTAATGGATTGGTCTGTGAGTTGGCGGGGCGACAGCGTCGCGCAGGGTCCGTAAAATAGCCATATGTTGTTGGCTTATGGCATTCATTTCAGCAAGGGCTTGTGCGAACACTCTCAGTGAACATTGGGGAGAGCGTTCCAGGACAGTTAGCCTTTCCGGATGGTTAGCCAGCATGTGGGTCTGGCGGCGCCCCAACGTAGCTAGTGCCAAGACTTGGAAAGGGTAGCTCCAGGTTGCTCGATCAGTGTAGAGCTTTTCAAGCAGATTGTACCCTTCGACATCTTGCCAGTCTTTGACCGGTTCGTCCAGTACTGGGAACAGTTCTAATTTCTTCAAGTTGGCTGCCAGAGTCGATTTTCCAGCGGCAATGTTGCCTTCCAGGTAAATGATTGGTGCGAACTTGCGCTGCCGTTTCATGAAGTAATGCACTATCAATGCAGCGATGACAGCCAAGAAGGTGACGTTCAGCATGATGAAAAGCATTTTGGCTCGGTTCGGCGTGAGCCGAGTCGACAGTGGTCCTGCGGATTAGACTTGTTAATTTGCTGTTTTGAATTTAGTCTTCCACTTCCCTCTGAATGAACGAATGCGATGCATCTGATAATTATTTTACTTCTTCACTTGTTTTTGTACAATCAGGGTTATGACATGTATCATTTGTGACATCCATTTCAAGCGGCTAGAGTGTTTGTGGACTACTCGTTTGAATTGGCGCGCGCTTCGCGCCTGGCGATACCCCTTGCGCCGGTTCTTAGCGCGGCGCAGTACCGTGCTCTGCCGCTGTTGCGTGAGGCGTTGGTGTCGCGGCGATAACTTGCGTTGCGCTGCCCGCTGCCGCCGGCCGGTTGCTAGCCGCGGCGCGGTTGTTGACGTTGTTGACGCGCTGGCCGGCGTCGCCGGCGTCCTCGCGCTCCAGTCCGTGCCGTTGCTCTGGTCTCCGATTGGCCGCTGGGATCGTGTGTTGTATCCGTGCGTTTTGATTGGTGAGCCGGGTCGCGTTGTTGGCCTGGCGTCCCCCGGCTCGGCGGCGTTGGCGTCATTCGGTGTGCAGAGCTCGGCTTGCAAGGACGTCTCAAAAGTGTACATCGTCGCGATGGCTGTGGCTGCAATGCAGCCTGTCTTGATGACCTTACGCTTTGAGGCGTATTCCGCCCGTTGTTTTTGTGCGACCTTTGCACCGGAAGGGCACGATGGTTACGTGAGTATTTTGGGTCTTGTTTATCCGTTCACGTTTCGGTCTGGTTTGACTCGCATGTTTTCTTCCTTTTGTCTGTCCTGGATGGTAGTCTACCGGGTTTTAGTTTGCATGTTCCTTTATATTCCCTTAGTTATGTGTTGGGTGTCATTTTGCCCATTCCATCAACGACTTGCTCCTACCCATCGCCGCTCTTTGGCCTCCGTCTGGAATTTTTGAAGTCCAGGAGTGGGACGCAGTTGCACTAGCCCAGACCTGGCCCCTTTTTTCCTGTTTGGGCTGCTCAGTCCCTGTATTTGTAAGTCGTGTATGACTTATCCTTCCTGTCTTAATTGGGGTGGTTTGCGACGTAACTTTTCTTATCCTCCTTTAGGAGGAACTCCCGGGCCCCCCTTTTCCCGGTGGGCTATTCCACCCTGAAGTGCTGTTCCACATCATGCCCCCCGGGCATCCCCTTCCCGCGTTGGACCTAGTTCCTGGGGATTTCGTATACGGCTTCGAGGTTCCTGAGCCTGATGTGATGGTCCTGGGGGTAGATGTTGAGGTGGATGACCCTTCATTTGAAACCGAGTTTTTGTGGCGTGGCCCTGGGTCTGGACCCGCCACTGGGCAACCCTTGTCCCAAATGGACCCTCTCCCTCTAGTGGATATTCCTTTGTCTGAGGTACATTCACGTTACTATCCCTGTTACTATCCTTTGTTACTATCTCCGTTTAACTAACCCTGTCCTGTAGGTGGAGGTTGCACGTGCGGCTCGCGACGCTTATCGCGCGGAGCAGGCCGAAGTTGCTGCTGCTGCCGCTGCGGCAGCTGAAGAGTTTGCGCTGGGCCATGACTTGGACCCCTTTTTTCTTTCTGATGACTATGTAGATCCGTCTTCCATCCCTCCCCGTGGGATTCGTTTGTTTCGTTTTCCCCGCGATTTAGAAGATCGTGAGGCCGGGATTGTTCACTTTAGGGGTTGCCCCTGTAGGCATTGTAGTAAGCGGGAGTGGAAATTATTGTTGTGAACGTTGGCTTTTATCTGATGTTAAACGGTTTTCTGAACTCTTTTATGTTAACCAGCTTTCATAATTTCTATCTTCTATCTATCAATCAAATTGTTGTGCTTTACTTAATCGATTTTGCATGTTGTGACCATGCTGGTTCCATTAAACCGATTTCTTGCCCTGTCACTTTATTTGCATGCGTTTGCTCCTTTGTCCTTGGGTTGGGTTTGTCACACTAATGTCCCGTTTCCTGGTGAGTGTTATCCTTCCTTTTCTTTCCTTTGGTTCCCTCATGGTAACTTTGTTGTTTTGTTGGTTTACTGTAGTTAGTTTCTCTAATGGTGGGGCCATCCTGGCGCTCCCCTGCTCAGTTGTTCTAATTTATCTTGTTTGTTTCAGGTTCGTTTATTTTGTTTTGCTTGAGATCTACGTTGGGCTGCTGGGAAGCCCTTTACTTCTTTGCCCAAGGGACCGAAATTCTCTTTCTGCTGCTTCACTTCATCTCGCCTTATTGTTTACTTGGTGAGTTTGCATTCTTTGGTGATGTGGTCTCTTTGTCTGCACTTGTTGCATCTTGCGTTCTTGGTTTTGCCTCTTCTCTTGGTCATGTTGAGGTTTGTTTGTTTACTTGCTTCATTTTTCGTCTCTTTTTGTTGCAGTGTCTCTATGACTTCTATTTCCGTTGGTTGCGCTGGTTGTTTTGGAGTTTCTTCGAGACTTGCTGCGATTTCTACTGGGGTGTTGTTGCTGCTCACGCTGGCTGATTCGTTTGGGCGTTTTTCTTGGCGAACTTCTTTGGGTGAGTTTATTTTCTCAATTGCCTGTATTTGTTGTTCCATTTCTATAATTTCTTGCATGATTTCCATCTCTTTTGCTCTGATATTCTCTAATGCTTGTTCTACTTGCTCTGTTTCTCTTTGTTTTTCTTTTTCTACTCTTGGGCTTGCGACGTAAATTTCTTCTATGTCTGAGTCTGCATTTGCTTCTAAATCTATTGTTTCAATTTCTGGTTCTGGGTCTGTCTCTGAATCCGTTGCCCATGGGTTTGTGTAGCCCGGGTCTTCAACCCAACTTATCATTTCTTCTTCTTTTCTGAGTTTTTCTGCATACTCTTTCCTTTTTCTTGCTTCTTTTTCTCTTTGTTCTTGAATTCTTTCTTTTCTAATTCTTTCTTTTTCTTCGAGCTGCTTTCTTTTCAGTTTTGCTTCTAGTCTTTGTCTTCGGACTGTTTCTTGATGTTGTTTTTGTCTGAATTTTCTGTCTCTCTCCTCCTCTTTCTTTTCCTCTTTTTCAAATAGTTTAGCCAAAGGTGATATTTTAGTTTTTTGTTCATTTTTCTGTTGCAGTGGCATTTTCCGATCCATTTCCATTTTGCGAGTGTCCTTTGGCTGCAGTGGGGATTCCCTTGTCCATTCCTTGTGCCTGTCAGTTTTGGGAATTTGGTAAGTTTTTGTTACCTTTCCATGCTTCAATTTGTTGGTGGGTTCCTTTTCGTTGGTTCCGTCATGAGCAATCCATTTTCTGGGGGCCATTTTCGTAGATGTTTTCCGATTTCCGATTAGTAATTGAGTTGGGTTTGATTCAAGTTTGATTTTGATACAAGATGGCGGGCGTAGTTTCCGGTTCTCTAGATGGCGGTGCTTGTATAGTCGGTTCAACTTATGCTTGTCTTTTGTTTTCAGGTTATGTGGACCTTACTATTTTCGAATGCTCGAAGTGCCGATTTCGAGCAGGCAGTGCCTTAGAGCTTGCAGTCGATTGAAGTTTGTTTACAAGAGTTGGAGGTTAACTTTCGACATGGCCTTGTTGGTCTTTGTCTGATCACGTCCACAAGGATTTTTACCCGGCGGGGCTTCGGTCCCGGAGGTTGTTGAAGGCTTGGGATCCTGTCAGCAGCCTTTCTTGTTGGCCACGGACCGGGTGGAGGTTTTTGGGCTGGAAGTTGCCTATTCGGCGGGGCCCGGAGATCAAGTACGATAGGGCCCTGGGCCGCCTTCGGGATTTGGCCCCCGTTGTGCGGCCCCTGCCGTTTGGAGGGTTGGAGCGACCCTGTTGCTTCTGCGCCATCCTCAGTCGAGAGCAGCAGAGCAGGCCTTCAACTGGTGTCGCCCATCACCGCCGCGAAGACCAGGAGAGTCTGCTGCGGCATCATAAGTGTGAGGCTGGTCAGCCCGGACTTGTTTGCGGAAGGCGTGCGCCAGTCCTATCATCTCCAGCGGGTGATGCCAGGTCTCCTGACGCTTCGCAGAGGGAGCTAGACGCGCCTTCGGTGTGACACCCTGACTGACGGACATGACTTAGACTGACATAAGACTATGAGAGGACCCCACTGTCGAGCCAGGTTGGGGTCTCTGCGGACTCTCAGGCTCCCGGGTCTCCTGGTGTGGGTGCAGCCAGGATACGGGTCCCCGGCGGCCGCCCTGACAATTGACTGTTAGACTCAGCTCTGGATGTCTTTAGACATATGTCAGCCATGCTGACTGGGTTTCTTCTTCGGAGTCTGGATACGCAGCCAGTCGATCCATGTGGACTATCATCATTGTATAAGGGTGAGCTTCTTTTTGAATTCTTGCGTTACAGTCATTTATGATATTTATCACGGTATAAGGTCCTTCCCATGGTGTTGTTAACTTTGGAGACACTCCCTTTTCATTTTTGGGCCTGTACAAGTAGACTCTGTCTCCTGCTTTGAATGGTGCTAGCAGTGCTGTGTTGTCATAACGTTGTTTCATCTTTGTTGCAGCTTGGCCATGCATTTTTCTGACCAATTCATGGATTTCTGCCAGTCGTTCTCTGACTTGTTGTGGAACGGCTTCCATTCCTTTCGTCCATGGTGGGCTTCCTTGGTTCAACGTCAGTGGAGTCCTCATTGGTGTGCCAAACATAATTTCGTATGGTGAAAACTTGTGGACAGGATTTGGCAAATTCCTGTACGCCTGAGCTATGAAAGGTAAATAGTTCACCCATTCTTTTTGAGTTTTGCTGACCAACATAGATAGTTGTTGTTTTAGCGTCCTTATCCATCTTTCCGCTTTTCCATTGGCTGAAGGGTGAAAAGCTGTAGTTCGATATTTCTTTATCTGGTACAAGTCCATAATTTCCTGAAATAACTGGGATTCGAAAGGTTTTCCTTGATCTGTAAGAATCGAGCGTGGTGCTCCATAGACTGAGAAGACATGGGTTATTAGTGCAGTTGCAATTTCCTTAGCATTATTTCTAATTAGTGGGACCACTACTGGCCATCCTGAGAATGCTTCTATTGCTACTAATATGTACTCGTAACCTTCTGTTGTTTTAGGTACTTTGCCGCAAATATCTACATGCCATCTGCCATGGAGAGTGCCTTCTCTGAATATTTTGAGTGCTGCATTTTTAGTGGTGTGTTTGGGCTTTTTGAATTTTTGACACGTATCACAATTGGCTACATGTGCTGCAATATCATCTGCCATTTTGGGCCACCAGAAGAACCTTCGTAAGTAGTCTCCTGTCATTGTTTCTCCAAAGTGATTACCCTCTCCTAGTTGACGATGGTATTCTTTAATTGTTGTTTTTATGCTAGCCCTTGGTAGTATTAATTGTAGTGTTTCCTTTTTAGGGTCACCTGATGGTTGTTCGTGTCTTCTGTATAGGACTCCGTTTTTGAGTGTCAGTGATTTATACTGATGCCAAAGTGTTCTGGTGTTGCGTCCGAACCCTATGATTTCCTGGAGGTGTGGTCTCTTACCATTCTCTACCGCTACTAAGATGGGTGCTATCTCCTTATCTGCTTTTTGCAATTTGGCCATTTCTTCTGGTGTTTCTCCTTCAGGTGAGACTGCTGTGTGTAATATTTGTGTTATTCTTTTGACTTCTGCTGTTGTCTGGCAAATAAGACAACTTTCCTCACAAGTTTTGGCTTTTGTCGGATCTGGCTGAGTGTGATGGTGACAAATATTAATTGTCATGTTGGTGTCTTTGAACACTTTGTAGAGTAGTGGAATTATTTCTAGATTATTTTCTGGGCTCTTGTAATAGTCAAACTCTGGTATATTCCACTCGGTGATGTTTTCTTTAATGAGCCATGCTTTCAGAATGTTGAGTGCAATCTCTACATTGTGTATGTGTGGTCTGTGCTCCATTTTCTCTTTAACTATGAGACTGATGATTGTTTTGTTGTTTCTAGTGTATTGGACCAACCCTGGGCATGTTTTGTCTGTGTTGGAGTGAAATTCTTCCTTAACCTGGAACCATTCTTCAATTTGGCTGGCTAACGGGGAAGTGAATTTTCCTTCGAGACTGATTGGGTGGACAATTGGTCCATTATTTGGAGCCTCAAGTACTGATGTAAACACTTCTTGAATGGTTAAGCCTTCAATCAAGGTGGAACTGATAAGGTAAGCTACTGCATCTTTGGCTTCTATTTTAGTACACTTTTTACACTCTGGGTCGCAGGGCCTGTTGGGGCGTCTGCTTAGTGCATCTGCATGGCTGATATTTGTGCCTTTCTCATGCACAACAGTGAATTTATAGGGTGACAGTTTTTCTAGCCACCTTGCTAACATTCCTGTTGGATTTTTAAAGTTTTTAAGCCATTGCAAGGCTGCATGATCTGATTTTACTATGAATGGGGCTCCAGCCAGATAGTGATTAAATGCTTTTACTGACTCTACCAATGCTAAAAGTTCCCTATGAGTGACACAGTAATTCCTCTGTGCTGGTGTTAAGGTTTTCGACCAGTATGCTATTGTTACTTCATTGCCGTCTTGTTCTTGTGTTAGGACTGCTCCCAAGCCAGTGAGGCTGGCATCACAAGTCAGCGTAAAAGGACCTTTATCTACATCTGGTGATCCAAGGACTGGTGCTGTAGTTAGAGCTGTTTTGACGGAATCAAAAGCTTCCTGACAAAAGGGTGTCCATTCGAACTGGACTCCTTTCCTAAGTAGTCTATACAAGGGATACACTTTGGTGGCCATGTGAGGTACGTATTTACCATAGTAGGCTGCTAAACCGAGCCATGATTTTAATTCTGTACTGTCAACTGGTTGTGGCCAGTGGATTATTTTATCTATTTTGTTAGTATCAACTTTTATGCCTGTTTCAGACAAGATGTGTCCCAGGAATGAAATCTCCTTTCGGAACAACTCACACTTTTTGGCTTTGAGGAGAAAACCTCCTGCCCTGACTCTATTGAGGAATGCTTCTAATCGTTGCATCATCTGCTGGAAATTGTCTCCTGCGATGCAGACATCATCAAGGTAAACCGACACTGTTGGTCCTAAATCGTTATTTTCATTTGGTTCCAAGGCTGGTGTTACAAGTCTGTCTGTTACTTGTTGGAATGCTCCTGGAGCTGCTGAGAGTCCAAAACTTAATCGGGTGTACTCGAACTGTCTGTGTGGAAGACCCAAGTCTTCTGGTAGTATTATTGCTGTTTTAGGTTGGTCGTCTGGGTGTACTTCTAAATTGTGGTAGCCATGGGCTAAGTCAAAGGTGTGGTACATTTTGTGTCCGCCTAGATTTTGTAGTATTTCTTGGGTTCTGGGTATTGGTGCTGCTGGTACTCTGGTGATTGCATTTAGTGCTCTATAGTCTACACAGACTCTAACTTCTCCTGTCTTTTTGAGAACACATAGTATGGGTGAAGCCCAAGCTGATTGACTAGGTTTAATTGCTCCCATTTTTAGGTATTTCATGAATGTCTCATAAACTTCTTTTCTGTAATGCAGGGGTACTGGTCGTGCATTCTGCTTGATGGGTGGATGGTCTCCAGTATCTATCCTGAATTTCATCCATGGACAACGCCCAAAAGTGAAGTTGTCTGGAGCAAATACATCATGGTGTTTACGGATGAGCTTCTCTACTTCTGCTTTTTCTCCTGGCGACAAGGCTGTGGCTTTGATCATGGCATCTAGATCTGCAGGTAATGGTTCATTTTCTGGGATCGGGTCTTTATCTGGTAGTTTATACTCAGCATCATGGAACTTTTCTATCTCATGTTCAGTTAAATTTAGTTGCTCTGTTCCATTTGCGATTCTAATTGTTCTACACGGGCACTCTTTAATTTCATCTTCAATTTCAATTTCATACTCACTCTCTTCCTCTCTTTCTAACTCTTCCTCGTAATTTGGGTTTATGTCATCATCAAGGCCATCATACTGTAATGGGTGTAAGAGTAAGACTTCGGCAATAATTGCATACTTAGGAATTTGAACACAAGTGTCTCCAAGGTTTAGTAAAGTTACATTTACTGGACCTGTCACACACGGTACGACGCCTGTCTGTGTGACCACACTTTCTGAGATTCTGCTTTTTATATTGGGATTGCTTTTACTGTTTGTTAGCAAACCTATGTGCATCTTGCCTTCTGCTCTTTCGGGTGGTTGGATTCCCAAAATTTGTTCATTTCCGTGTGCGTTGGCCGCACCACTTTCACTGTCACTTTTTTTTACCATGGTTTTTGTTTCAGTTTTTAGACCATCATTCCGGATATGACTGGCCTGGCTGTCAAGCTGGCGATGATCAGCCCCCCTCGCTCTTGCCTGAGACTGAATTGTGGTGCACGTCGTTTCCGGAGGAGGATCGGAAGTGGACAGTTTCCTTTCAGACTCCGGAGGACGACTATACCCACTGATCGTCATGGCAAGCAACGCGTCAGACAATTCCGACTCATCAACCACCAGGTCAGTATCTAACTTTGTAGATACCTGCCTCTCTACGAAAGGTTTCAGCAAGATTTTCTGATTAGCACGTATTGGGTAGGACAGATTTCCGCTTGCGAAATCTCCTTTATGCACTGAGTTAACCACTTTGTATGGTACTTGGACATTATTTTCAAGTTCTAGCATTTTAGTTTTGGTGTTGACTACACCTTCAAAAGTGTCAATAAAATCATAGCCAATTAAATTTTCTGTAATGTCAGCTTCGTAAACTGGGAATCTATAGGTTTGTTTACCAAATGTAATGTCAGTCCACTCTGGCCCATACAGTGATGTCTTGTGGGACGTTGCACTTTTAAGACGTAATTTAGATACTGGTAAGTCTCTAGTTCTTTTAAAAACAGTTATGGTTGCCCCAGTATCAATGATAGCTTCTCTGCTGATGCCTGCTACTGTACAGTTAACCAATGGTCCTTTCTTATGGGGTAGACAGGCTGCACATTTTAATTTACTGCTGGGGTCAACATTTTCTTTATCCAAATTAGTTTGATGCTTACATGCTTTAGTAATTATTGGTGGAGTTACCTGGATTCTTAGAATTTCAACAGGCTGATTAGGTTCATTAGATTCAGTAGGTTCAAGTTTACTAGTTTCAATTTCCGATGGTACTGTTGCATTTTGAACTTCCATTTCCATCGGTTCAATAGAAGTCTTTACTGGTTTTCCGACTTGGGAACGTAGGGCATATTTACCTTGTTATCGTTTTGGGAATTATTACCTTGGTTGTTATTTTGTTGATGGTTATTGTTTTGCAATGGCTGTTGTTGTTGGTTGCTTTTGGCGTACCAGGACATGGCTGCCTGATAGAAATCTGGTGGTACGTCAGGGAATCTGACGTAGGGGCCTCTAGACTCATTATTGTTGTATTGCCCTCTGCTGTAATTACCTCGCCCTCTACCTCTGTAGTTTGAGTTACCTCTGGGGTTACCTCGACCGTTTGAACCCTGGCCCTGACTTTGCTCGTAATTTGAGCTGTGCTGCTGGTATCGGCCTTCGGCTTCATCAGCAATGCGGGTCCTACAATCTGGCTTGATATGACCTTGTTTCCCACAGTAATAGCAAGTTAAATGGTTTTTGCAATCAGCTGCAAAATGCCCTGGCTTACCACAAGAGTGGCAAGTTGAATTGTTACTATCTTGGCCACCCCGGCCTCTGCCTCGGCCTCGGCCCCTGCCTCGGCCTCTACCTCTGCCTCTAACTGGTTGTGCACTTGTTCCAGGAGGTGCTTCCTGCTCTGCATAATTGACTTCAGCCTGATC
The DNA here is from genome assembly GCA_030522485.1 of Stenchaetothrips biformis. Lineage (NCBI taxonomy): Eukaryota > Metazoa > Arthropoda > Insecta > Thysanoptera > Thripidae > Stenchaetothrips > Stenchaetothrips biformis. The sequence goes on along the minus strand of CM060090.1, from coordinate 17,529,269 downwards.
ATCTGAGTGGTCAACTTCTACCTTGCGGACTTTCTTATTTGGTGGCTCTGATGTCAGAGACAACGCCCTGTTGACATGGGTAAGTGCATCTTCTACCGAATTTACTGATGCATAGCAAATCCTTTCTGCTACTTTCCTATCCGTTAACCCTTTAATGAAAGCCTTTACACCGGCTTGGTCCCTGTCTATTTGGTTGCTGTTTGGCATGTAATCTACCACAGCTTCCTTAACTTTTTGAGCGTAATCCCTCAGATTTTGTCCCTCTTCCTGCTTAAGTGACTCGTAAACTCGAGTTCTTTCCCATAACTCTCTCCGTATGTGGAAAGTGTTTTCTAATTCTATGTCAAGATTGACAAATGTTAACGGTTTGTTTTGTGTAGTTAGGGTCCTGATCACTTTAGTGGCATCACCTTGTAACGCTTGCAATAGGAAAGTCCCTCTATCCTGCTCTGACCAATTTCTATGCTCTGCGATACTTAGAAACTGTGCTCTATAAACATCGTAACCAGTAGTGCCGTTAAAGGGTGGTACGTAACTTGAAGTGGAAGTGACTGTAGCAGCAGCTTGTGCTGGCGGGGGTCTATTAAACATTTCACGCATGAAGTTGTAGAATTGACCTTGTTGTGCATTATCGCGTTGCTCGCGCCTATCTTCACGCTCATACGGGTACGCGCGCCGACGGCGGCGTGGTACTTGTTCGAGTTCGTCTTCTTCTTCATCGTCATATACGTCGTCGCGGCGACGGTTGTTACCGGCGTCCTCGTCCCAGTCCATTTCGTCGTCACTACGATCGGGCGCGCCGGCTTGTAGGCCGTGGTTCCTAGCTCGCGGTCGTCTGGGTTCGTCGCGCCCGAGGTCCTCGTCGTCGGCCTCATCGTCGTCCTCATAGCCGTAGCGTTGTAACGGTCTGATGACGCGGCGGGGGCGGTCTGGGACTTGGCCATCTCCGAGCCCTCCGCGGCCGCGTCCACGGCCTCGGCCACGTCCGCGACCTCGGCCGCGTCCTCGCCCGCGGCCTCGTCCGCGTTGGACAGGGGCATCCAGTTCGTTAGGTTGCTCGTGGGGTACTACGACTTCCTCCACGTCACGGGGAAATTGCTCGTCAGCCATAGTTTTCGCGTTAGTCCCACCAGCGGCGGTTGTACAAGACGGTGTTTAGAGACCGGTGTCTTTGCTGCACTGGGCGAATACGCGGTGTCGGACGTGCGGGTTCGATAGACGGGGGTGCGTTACCGTACGCGCGTACTGGGATTTTGGTCTCGACCAAGTTACCTTTGTTATCCCAGGTAATTACTGTGCAATAATCGATGTTAACTGTGTTGCAGGTTTCCGACGGCCCTGCTTCGCGATGGACTTGGATTTGGACTTCAGACGCAGTCGGGTGTGGGTTTTGGGACATAGTACACTTGATTTTAATAAAGGATTGACTTGATCTCAAGCCTCTAATTTCTAGTTAGATTCACTCACTTTCTCACACTCCTTAAAACTAGCACAGCTCGATGCCAGCTGGTCACTTTGACACAGTGGCAGAGTAGGCCTTTAACTAGTCTTGCCGCAGCACGAATTCACTCAGCAAGTGTGCAGGTGATCATCAATGCGTGGTAAGAACCGAATTTGTAGTCTACTGATCAGTCGGCAATTCACGCAGCAATAGTGCAGGTGATCATGCGTTGTGGGCAATAGGCTACTTATTCCTTCGTCAGTCAAGCACTTGTCCTTAACGATTTCACGCAGCAAAGTGTGCAGGTGATCCTCATCAAGCAGTCGTGTGGACTGAATAAGTTTGATAGGTGAGCAGACGATTTCACACAGCAAAGAGTGCAGGTGATCCTCACTTGTTCACGTAACAAACTGACTTATAATTAACTGTAGTACTCGCGTAGGCAATTTCACACAGCAAATGTGCAGGTGATCCTCACACTACTTGTGTATCTACAGGTTTGACCCGTTCCGTAAGTGAGTAATTTAACACAGCAGAGGTGCAGGTTATGACTATTCACTCAGGTAGCAGGTGCGTAAACTATTTCAATCACTCCCTTGTACTCTTGTTGGACACACTCAAACCTCGCGGCGAGTTTCCAACACTCTTTCACACACAGATACACTCGGGGTACCTAACCTCGAAAGGTAGGTCCGGCTCACTCACACACTCACTTATCCACTTTCGTTAGTCTGAGTTAGCAGCCTTTTCAAACACAATTCACACACCAGTGCCGACTATGGTGGGCCTTCACTAGCTTCAAGCTTGCACACAATCACTCGCTGACACAAAAACTGCTAAGTTCAAACTCTCGCGCGCACAGTCACTCGGTTCCCTTCCTCCCTAACGGGGAAGGCACAGACCAACCTTAACCTTAAAGCCCGATTAACCGCTGTCACCAGTGTTATAGTGTGCAACGTGTAAAGGGACTTGAAGGAGAAGGAGTAGTCGAGGTCTCAGAGAGACGGAAGGCTTCTGTATTATCAGGGGTTGACCGTGTACAGAATGGTAGCGGCTGCTTGGCTGCGCGCGCTTATATTACAGGAGTAGAAGAACATCAGGAAGAATAGTAGTAGAGAGTGGGGGTGCATGGCCAATGGTATTGTGTGGCTAGGGTATTAAGGAGAGGAACGAAAGGAAGAATATGGGTTAGAGGTCCTGGCCAGGATCCTTAGGGCAGTGGTTGCGAAAGATAGGGAATGACTGCTAGTAAGCCGTGCTATGGTTATGTTCTCTATAGTTCATTTCACAACAATATAATATACCAAAAAGGCTGCAAACCACCACAATTACCCTTGTTTGTAATAGTTAAGTTTGATCATTTTGAAGGTTTTGAATGTTTAGATGGAAATGTCCCAATTGCTGTTTGTAATACTGTTTGGTATACCAATAGTCTAAAATGTTGCAGATTTCAAATACCTTTATCTTTAAGTTGGGCATCTACTGTTCACAAATCACAAAGTCTAACATTGGCTTTAACTGAAGTTGACCTTGGCGACATTGAATTTCAGTTAGGATTAACATATGTAGCACTCTCTCGTGTAAAAAATGCAAAGTGCTTAATACTATTAACATTGGTTAATCTTAAGAGGTTAAATGGTATTACAAACACAACTCAATTTGTGCTCCGAGAAAACTTTTTAAAATGGCTAAAAAGTTTAACAAAAAATGATTAAACAATGTTAACATGTCATTTTGCCCTTCATCAAGTTTGAATGGCTCCGGTACTCAACTTGACATAAAGGGCAAAAGATTGTTAGAGATGTTTAATTCATAATTTTAAATATACACAAATATATGTGTATCACCTAAAGTATTTCACTCAATATAAAGCTTGGGTAATCTACATAACCTTAATAGCATGCTTAACTAGAAAAATCCGTATTTTTTGTTGAATGTTGAAATAAGATTCTAATACCATCTACAGTTTCAGAGCCTGTATAATACCGAATCAGTTTATGTTTCACTGTGTTTTGTTCCCAAACACATAGAAGAAATAAAGAATAAAATCGAAGGATTGATTCCATTCATTGTTGTGTTTACATTTCTCATATCTAAAGAAGTGTACAAAATGGGCATCACTTTTTTGGTTGGTGATATTTTCCAGGCTCCACAGACTCATGGAATTGGACACTGTGTTGCAATGGATTTACTTATGAACAAGGGTTTTGCAAAGATCATGAAAGACAAATTTGGTGGTGTTGAAGCTTTGAAAAAACAAGAGTTGAAGATTGGAGATGTTGGTGTCATCAAACGAGAAAGAACAATCTTAGTTATGGTAACAAAGTCCAAAAGTTTCGCCACACCAACTATTCCAAACTTTAATGCGGCACTAAATTGTTTGAACACCACCTGCGAGACAATTGGCTTACAAAACATATCATGCCCACTTATTGGATGTGGTCTCGATAGACTACCCATAGATGAAGTTTTGAAATCATTAAAGAGCATCTTTGAAGAATCTCAAATTAACATTTACATATGGCGCTACAAAACTGGAGATTTAAGACCATCAGCATCATTGTTAATGCCAAACATAATGTTAGCTGGTGACAGCAATTTTCTTCGGGTTTTAAACAAGTTGCCTGGAACGAGACAAGGTCATGTAATATCAGGTGGTAATTTGTTGAGCATATACTATTCCCTGTTGCACAGCTTACCAACAGAACATCTGTTCTTCATGTGTGGAACAAATGATTTATTATTTTTTCACAAGGAAAAAGTACCCAAAAGAATAATTTTGCAGAAACTTCGTGTAATTTTCAGAAAGATAATGAAGACTCTCAGGATGCTGCATGGTGGTGTCACGATCTTGACTATACCACCTTGTCCACTGTTAGAAGTACAATCTGCTTTATTTAAGGTAAATGATTTCAATCACCTATTGTGTAAAACTGCAAACAGCAATTCTTTACCAATACTAGATGTAAACTTAAAATTATCAAGTGTTGGTCCTTCTACTATTCACCCAATTGACAAGATTCACTTAACAAGAGTTGGGGTAAATGTTGTTCAAACATGCATTGCTGAATATTTAAAGAATGTTTTAAAATAAACTGAACTTTAAGTCTGGTTAGTTTCAAAAATTTGAAAATTTTGAAACAACTTTCCCTTTCAATTCTCTTTTGCCTTAATAAAATTTACACCACTCTGTTACCAGTTCATTTTTCGGAGTTTCTGTAAAAACTACAATTAACACATGCTTACCACTTTCAATCAGTTCCAAGTATAGGAAAGCAGTCCTGATTTCTCAGCAAACATTGCAAATTAAGTCAACAACAAGAACATTTTTCTTCTTTAAAACATTTCCACTGCAAACCCTGGGTCAACAAATACAATTTAAAATTAATATGTAAATTAGAAGTCTAATAATTCTACTATCAAAACATCTCAAAATCCAAATGATCAAAAAAAACAATGCAACAATAAACAAAACAGTTCCAAATACAAAGATAAATTGAAAGGTTCAAAAATTCACTTTTACGTCAAAATAATGTACCTGTTTCTTCACTACTCATTGGCAACATAAATAAACGATATGAGTTTGTTAAACTCTAGAAGAATTTCATATGCCACATAACGTAGAGCTTCAAGCCAAAAATAATAATTTTCTTCCCAATTTGGGTGACAAGGATCAAGTTTATCAAAGTGACTGCAAACTGGGGATGACTCATACAGGTCAAGCAATGCTTGACATACCAACACATGCTTTCGGGAAGTAAAGTCTCTCAAAATCTACATCAGCATTGAAAGGCAAAACGTCCCATATGAACAACAACCGCCGTGAACGGTAGGCAACCCATTAGTCTGGACGCGAAAACGCTCTAGGGTAACCACTACTCCAAGGCGCACTTCCAACCACGGACCGCGGCGCTGTACCAAACACCACTGTCATTCCCAGCGCTGTCCTTCACCGAACGGCGTTGACAACGCAGACCAACCCACGGCGACGGCAATGCCAAAGCCAACGCAGCGGTGGACAGTGCATCGTGTACAAGTGGTCACAGAAAACGACCCCGACGCCCATATAACCGAGGGTAGGCAACCCCTCATGCACAGATACACGTGTGTAGCCAGCAAGTAATTAATCGCGGGGTCTCTGAGACGCCTGGTACAAAGCAACGAAACCGCGAGCGAACGAGCGACGCGAACATAAAAATTGAAAATTGCTAAGCATGCTCTTAAGGAAATACAGATTACCCAAGCTTTTTATGTTTGCCCGCGTGGTGCCGGTTACCGGCTGTCTAGTACAGGGTCAGGACAGTGATTATGCGGTGGGGACAGGGGACAGGTCAGGACAAGGGGGTCAAGACAGGGTCAGGACAGAGGTCAGGACAATCTTCAAACGAACACGAGCTTTTATAGGGTCTGGACTAGGGGGTGAGGACAGGGTCAAGACAGGGTCAGGACAGGGATGATGGGGTGGGGACAGGTCAGGACTTGGGGGTCAAGATAGGGTCAGGACAGAGGTCAGGACAAGGCTTCGAACGGACACGAGCTTTTGGGCTTTTGGAAAGGGGGTCAGGACAGAGGGTCAGGACAGGGGTCAGGACAGTGGGTCAGGAGAAAGGATCAGGACAGATGGTAAGGACAGGGCGTCAGGACAGAGGGTCAGGACACTCAGCCCCTGTGACCTGTTCGTGTCCGTTCGAAGCCTTGTCCTGACCCCCTGTCCTGATCAATGCCACTCACGCCCTGTGACCTGTTCGTGTCCGTTCGAAGCCTTGTCCTGACCCCCTGTCCTGACCCTCTGTCCTGACCCCCTGTCCTGACCCCCTCCCAAAACACCCAAAAGCTCGTGTCCGTTCGAAGCCTTGTCCTGACCCCCTGTCCTGACCCTCTGTCCTGACCCCCTGTCCTGACCCTCTGTCCTGACCCCCTGTCCTGACCCCCTGTCCTGACCCCCTGTCCTCACCCCTCTCCTGACCCTCTGTCCTGACCCCCTCCCAAACACCTTAAAGCTCGTGTCCGTTCGAAGCCTTGCCCTGACCCCCTGTCCTGACCCTCTGTCCTGACCCCCTGTCCTGACCCACTGTCCTGACCCCCTGTCCTGACCCCCTGTCCTGACCCCCTGTCCTGACCCTCTGTCCTGACCCCCACCCCAAACACCCAAAAGCTCGTGTCCGTTCGAAGCCTTGTCCTGACCCTCTCTTGACCCCCTGTCCTGACCCTCTGTCCTGACGTCCTGTCCTAACCCCCTGTCCTGACCTTCTGTCCTGACCCCCTCCCCAAACATACAAAAGCTCGTGTCCGTTCGAAGCCTTGTCCTGACCCCCTGTCCTGACTCTCTCTCCTGAGCCCCTTCCCAAACACCCAAAAGCTCGTGTCCGTTCGAAGCCTTGTCCTGACCCCCTGTCCTGACACTCTGTCCTGACCCCCTGTCCTGACCCCCTCTCCAAACATACAAAAGCTCGTGTCCGTTCGAAGCCTTCTGCTGACTCCCTGTCCTGACCCTCTGTCCTGACGCCCTGTCCTTACCATCTGTCCTGATCCTTTCTCCTGACCCACTGTCCTGACCCCTGTCCTGACCCTCTGTCCTGACCCCCTTTCCAAAAGCCCAAAAGCTCGTGTCCGTTCGAAGCCTTGTCCTGACCTCTGTCCTGACCCTATCTTGACCCCCTAGTCCTGACCTGTCCCCACCCCATCATCCCTGTCCTGACCCTGTCTTGACCCTGTCCTCACCCCCTAGTCCAGACCCTATAAAAGCTCGTGTTCGTTTGAAGATTGTCCTGACCTCTGTCCTGACCCTGTCTTGACCCCCTTGTCCTGACCTGTCCCCTGTCCCCACCGCATAATCACTGTCCTGACCCTGTATTAACCCTGTCCTCACCCCTTATTCTAGACCCTATAAAAGCTCGTGTCCGTTTGAAGATTGTCCTGACCTCTGTCCTGACCCTGTCTTGACCCCCTTGTCCTGACCTGACCTCTGTCCCCACCCCATAATCCCTGTCCTGACCCTGTCTTAACTCTGTCCTCACCCCCTAGTCCAGACCCTTTAAAAGCTCGTGTCCGTTTGAAGTTTGTCCTGACCTCTGTCCTGACCCTGTTTTGACCCCTTTGTCCTGACCTGTCCCCACCCCAAAATCCCTGTCCTGACCCTGTCTTAACCCTGTCCTCACCCCCTAGTCCAGACCATATAAAAGCTCGTGTCCGTTTGAAGATTGTCCTGACCTCTGTCCTGACCCTGTCTTGACCCCTTTGTCCTGACCTTTCATCACCGTGTTTCCACACCAGCCTCTATCCTCACCGGTTTTGCCTCGGGGCAAGAGCTGCGGCTGGTCCCAGCGGGTGGTGGGGGCGGCATCATGCGGGGGGAGCGCTGCGGCGGATACACATTTCTGCTGGATCTATCCCTACCCAGTCGACGCAGTGGACAAGGGGTTCCGCGTAAGCTCACATGCTGTTGGCAGTGGTTCTACTCCCATTGCCATTTTGCTTTTTTTGTCGCGATAGTGTAAGATCTGTCGCGATAGGGTAAGAACTCTCGCGATAGGGTAAAATCTGTCACGATAGGGTAAGATCTGTCGCGATAGGGTAAGATCTGTCACGACCCCGTTAGGTTAGGTTAGGATGGGTTAGGTTAGGTAAAGGTTAGGTTAGGTAAAGATCTGTCACGATAGGGTAGGATCTGTCGCGATAGGGTAAGACCTGTCACGACACCGTTAGGTTAGGTTAGGATGGGTTAGCCCTGCTGGGACCAGCCGCACCGCCTGCCCTGAGTCAGGTCCATCCTCACCCTGTCTGTAACCTGTCCCAACCTCATAGTCCAAACCCCAAAGAAGCTGGTGTCCGTTTGAAGATTGTCCTGACCTCTGTCTTGACCCCCTTGTCCTGACCTGTCCCCTGTCCCCACCCCATAATCCCTATCCTGACCCTGTCTTAACCCTGTCCTCACCCCCTAGTCCAGACCCTATATAAGCTCGTGTCCGTTTGAAGATTGTCCTGACCTCTGTCCTGACCCTGTCTTGACCCCCTTGTCCTGACCTGTCCCCTGTCCCCACCCCATAATCCCTCTCCTGACCCTGTCTTAACCCTGTCCTCACCCCCTAGTCCAGACCCTATAAAAGCTCGTGTCCGTTTGAAGATTGTCCTGACCTTTGTCCTGACCCTTCCTTGACCCCCTTGTCCTGACCTTCCATCACCGTGTCCCCACACCAATTCCTATCCTCTCCCTGTCTTTAACCTGTCCTAACCCCATAGTCCAAATATGGCTTTTCTGTTTTGGATGTAAATGAAAAGTTAAAAATTGCTGGACCATCTGCTTTGAATAGCGTTGACAAAGTTCACTTAACAAAGGTTGGAGTAGATATTGTAAGACAGGCTATTATAAAATTTCTCTCAGCTATTTCCTTCTTACAGTTTAAACTATTAGTATAAAGTCAACAAATGAAACTATTTACTGCTACATTGCATACCAGACAAATCGTACATATAGTTCACTAATTTGAACAAAACTCATATGACAATGTTATAATATATATTTTTGGAAAACTAAACCTTACAATTATTTTTGCACAAAATACTGCTCGGATACGCTACATTTTATCTGGTTTCGAAAACAGCAGGTCTGCATTAATGTCCTGTTTCGCTGTCGAACATGTTGGCCATGATTCTATACAAAGTATTTCATAAACCCAACAAATAAAGCTAGCGAGCGAACGAGCGACGCGAACGTAAATTTTCGGTTAACATTAAGCTTGACACCACCAACATGTAGCTTAAATAAAAATAAAAAAAAATTGACGTTTGCCCGCGATTCGCCGGTTTCCAGCTAAGAAGAAAACTGTCTTTTTAAAGACATGGCAGCCTTGCCATCTGTCCTTCTGGACATACTGGAGGAGTGGGAGCATGGCTGCTTTTACACCCCAGAGCAGCTCGCCGAAGCGTATACCACGGCCCTGTTGGCGTTGCTCGAGGCCACCAATGAGGAGAGGTCCGACTTCGAACGGACACGAGCTTTAAGGTGTTTGGGAGGGGGTCAGGACAGAGGGTCAGGAGAGGGGTGAGGACAGGGGGTCAGGACAGGGGGTCAGGACAGGGGGTCAGGACAGAGGGTCAGGACAGGGGGTCAGGACAGAGGGTCAGGACAGGGGGTCAGGACAAGGCTTCGAACGGACACGAGCTTTTGGGTGTTTTGGGAGGGGGTCAGGACAGGGGGTCAGGACAGAGGGTCAGGACAGGGGGTCAGGACAAGGCTTCGAACGGACACGAACAGGTCACAGGGCGTGAGTGGCATTGATCAGGACAGGGGGTCAGGACAAGGCTTCGAACGGACACGAACAGGTCACAGGGGCTGAGTGGCGCTCCGCTGAGTCCGCTCGCTGACGCTCGCGAACTCGCTCCGCGAAAAAGACAGTTTTCTTCTTAGCTGCGACTCTTCTTGGGCTGCGACTCTTCTTGGGCTGCGACTCTTCTGCTGCGACTCTCTTCTGCTCGGACGACTTGACTCTGCGACGCTTGACGATGAACTGACCTCTCGGGGACGGGGCGCCCCCTTCTTCGCAGAGCGAGTTCGCGAGCGTCAGCGAGCGGACTCAGCGGAGCGCCACTCAGCCCCTGTGACCTGTTCGTGTCCGTTCGAAGCCTTGTCCTGACCCCCTGTCCTGATCAATGCCACTCACGCCCTGTGACCTGTTCGTGTCCGTTCGAAGCCTTGTCCTGACCCCCTGTCCTGACCCTCTGTCCTGACCCCCTGTCCTGACCCCCTCCCAAAACACCCAAAAGCTCGTGTCCGTTCGAAGCCTTGTCCTGACCCCCTGTCCTGACCCTCTGTCCTGACCCCCCGTCCTGACCCTCTGTCCTGACCCCCTGTCCTGACCCCCTGTCCTGACCCCCTGTCCTCACCCCTCTCCTGACCCTCTGTCCTGACCCCCTCCCAAACACCTTAAAGCTCGTGTCCGTTCGAAGCCTTGTCCTGACCCCCTGTCCTGACCCTCTGTCCTGACCCCCTGTCCTGACCCCCTGTCCTGACCCTCTGTCCTGACCCCCTGTCCTGACCCCCTGTCCTGACCCTCTGTCCTGACCCCCACCCCAAACACCCAAAAGCTCGTGTCCGTTCGAAGCCTTGTCCTGACCCTCTCTTGACCCCCTGTCCTGACCCTCTGTCCTGACGTCCTGTCCTAACCCCCTGTCCTGACCTTCTGTCCTGACCCCCTCCCCAAACATACAAAAGCTCGTGTCCGTTCGAAGCCTTGTCCTGACCCCCTGTCCTGACTCTCTCTCCTGAGCCCCTTCCCAAACACCCAAAAGCTCGTGTCCGTTCGAAGCCTTGTCCTGACCCCCTGTCCTGACACTCTGTCCTGACCCCCTGTCCTGACCCCCTCCCCAAACATACAAAAGCTCGTGTCCGTTCGAAGCCTTCTGCTGACTCCCTGTCCTGACCCTCTGTCCTGACGCCCTGTCCTTACCATCTGTCCTGATCCTTTCTCCTGACCCACTGTCCTGACCCCTGTCCTGACCCTCTGTCCTGACCCCCTTTCCAAAAGCCCAAAAGCTCGTGTCCGTTCGAAGCCTTGTCCTGACCTCTGTCCTGACCCTATCTTGACCCCCTAGTCCTGACCTGTCCCCACCCCATCATCCCTGTCCTGACCCTGTCTTGACCCTGTCCTCACCCCCTAGTCCAGACCCTATAAAAGCTCGTGTTCGTTTGAAGATTGTCCTGACCTCTGTCCTGACCCTGTCTTGACCCCCTTGTCCTGACCTGTCCCCTGTCCCCACCGCATAATCACTGTCCTGACCCTGTATTAACCCTGTCCTCACCCCTTATTCTAGACCCTATAAAAGCTCGTGTCCGTTTGAAGATTGTCCTGACCTCTGTCCTGACCCTGTCTTGACCCCCTTGTCCTGACCTGACCTCTGTCCCCACCCCATAATCCCTGTCCTGACCCTGTCTTAACTCTGTCCTCACCCCCTAGTCCAGACCCTTTAAAAGCTCGTGTCCGTTTGAAGTTTGTCCTGACCTCTGTCCTGACCCTGTTTTGACCCCTTTGTCCTGATCTGTCCCCACCCCAAAATCCCTGTCCTGACCCTGTCTTAACCCTGTCCTCACCCCCTAGTCCAGACCCTATATAAGCTCGTGTCCGTTTGAAGATTGTCCTGACCTCTGTCCTGACCCTGTCTTGACCCCCTTGTCCTGACCTGTCCCCTGTCCCCACCCCATAATCCCTCTCCTGACCCTGTCTTAACCCTGTCCTCACCCCCTAGTCCAGACCCTATAAAAGCTCGTGTCCGTTTGAAGATTGTCCTGACCTTTGTCCTGACCCTTCCTTGACCCCCTTGTCCTGACCTTCCATCACCGTGTCCCCACACCAATTCCTATCCTCTCCCTGTCTTTAACCTGTCCTAACCCCATAGTCCAAATATGGCTTTTCTGTTTTGGATGTAAATGAAAAGTTAAAAATTGCTGGACCATCTGCTTTGAATAGCGTTGACAAAGTTCACTTAACAAAGGTTGGAGTAGATATTGTAAGACAGGCTATTATAAAATTTCTCTCAGCTATTTCCTTCTTACAGTTTAAACTATTAGTATAAAGTCAACAAATGAAACTATTTACTGCTACATTGCATACCAGACAAATCGTACATATAGTTCACTAATTTGAACAAAACTCATATGACAATGTTATAATATATATTTTTGGAAAACTAAACCTTACAATTATTTTTGCACAAAATACTGCTCGGATACGCTACATTTTATCTGGTTTCGAAAACAGCAGGTCTGCATTAATGTCCTGTTTCGCTGTCGAACATGTTGGCCATGATTCTATACAAAGTATTTCATAAACCCAACAAATAAAGCTAGCGAGCGAACGAGCGACGCGAACGTAAATTTTCGGTTAACATTAAGCTTGACACCACCAACATGTAGCTTAAATAAAAATAAAAAAAATTGACGTTTGCCCGCGATTTGCCGGTTTCCAGCTAAGAAGAAAACTGTCTTTTTAAAGACATGGCAGCCTTGCCATCTGTCCTTCTGGACATACTGGAGGAGTGGGAGCATGGCTGCTTTTACACCCCAGAGCAGCTCGCCGAAGCGTATACCACGGCCCTGTTGGCGTTGCTCGAGGCCACCAATGAGGAGAGGTCCGACCCTCGGGTCGTTCCCTTCCTGGAGGCCGGGTACGAGGCCTATGCCAAGGACGGTATTGACAGCCAGGCCAAGCTGACGAGGGACATGGCCTTGGCCATGGTGGGTGCCGGCAAGCACCGCGACGACGCCGCGCCCCGACACCCCGTCACCCCGGCACGCCCCTCATCACCGCCGCGCCCCGGCCCGTCCTGCCCAGCCACACCCCCGGCGCGCTCCGCCCCGGCCCGCCCCTGGAGACCGTGGACGCCTTCCCCACCCCGCGCCGCCTCTCCCTCGCGCTCTGCCGCGCCACCGGCCGACACAGCACCCGTGCAGGAGGAGTTGCCTACCTCCCCGGCGCCCACTGACCGCGCTCAATCCCCGGCCCGTCCAGCCCCTGCCCCGTCCCCGGAAAGCGCCAAACGGCCGCGAGAGGAGGAAGCCGAGCCGGAACCGGAGCCCGAACCCGAAGTGGAGCCCGTACTGGAGATCCTGGAATCCCGCGAGCGCCATTTAACCCGGTTCAATACGACTTTCAGGGAGGAAGTCGCACAAATTAAGGGACTTGGAAACACACTTCCGTCCGAAGCCTTGATGGAGGGCATGTTCGACTCGATGCTGCAGAGACAGCGTGGCGCCGTGCAAGCCAAGGACGATGATCGAGTGATACTCGAAATTCAGAACTCAGAGAGCAGTGATAATCCGATTTGGTTTAGTCTCCGACGCACGGACCAGCTCAATGGGCGGGTCGTCCTTGACAAACTGGCGCGAGTTTTAAACTCTAACCAGACTTTTATGGCCAACGGGCAATTCAAAGTGAGTTACATTCATGTTCCCACACCTGAGGCCGGGGGTAAGAGACCTCTTAGAGTTGCCAATGAATCCATTGACCAATGGCTAGAGAGGAAAATAGCCTCAAAAACCATTTTCTCACCCAACAAGCTAGGGCCCGCCCTTCCGTCGAACCGAGTTGCCAGCTCCGCTTCGCTCCGCCGGCAACTCGGTTCGACAGGGGGCCGGCCCAGCTTGGCCTGCCGGCGGCCTTTCCTCGGGCCTTCGGCCCTCGCATCAGACCCAACTTGGCCAGTCGAAGGCCCGGGCCTTCGGCCCGCTCTCATTAAACACCCCGTGAGCGGGTAAGGCAAAGTTATCGATGTACCATCGTGACTTAGGCCCGCCCTTCTATTCACAATATGCAAAAGTCCTTACACTTTTTACTCCAACTGTCCTTAGAATATGCCCATTTCATTTGTCTCTTAGCCCTCATTCCGAAAATACTCATATTTGCCATGCTACTGCAACTCCTTGCAATGGAGGCACAGCAGGAGCGCAAAACGAGCCCGTCGCACTTTTTCACATAACTCATGAAGGCGGGCTCCTGGACCCCTCTTCTGACCCCTCGTTGAAGAGGTCTTGCCAAGACCTATCGAAAACTTAAGTAAAAATTTTCAGTCGGTCGACCCCCTTTTTTCAAGATCCTGATGTGACTAATAGACGAAGTCGGGCTCCTGGACCCCCTTTCCGACCCCTCGTTGAAAAGGTCTTGCTGAGACCAATCGAAATCTGCAATAATTTTTTTTAGTCGGTCGACCCCCTTTTTTGAAGATCCTGATCTGGCCAACTTGTAAAAGCGGCCGATGGGGTCGGGACCAGGTCCATTCATCTTGTCTCGTCGCCCTGATTCCAAAAATACCCCTATGTGCCCTGCTAGCACCAATAATGGCGGAAATCCCCCTCCCGCCCATGCAAACCATGATGCAGCTGCTGCAGGCCTTGCGCGGGTCGGACGGGATTTGCACCACCGGATTGTTTGTTCGGACGGCCCTCCTGAAGTACCCTCCAAATCTGGTCACTCCAGCTCAACTCCTTCCTTGTACACAGACGACGACAACAACGACGACGACACACAGACACAAAGGCAAATGCATATGCCCTCCCCCTATTTTTTGAATAGAAGGGCGGGCCAAAAACACAGACAACATGTGCTTGACACGCAGTGTGGTCGTGTCTATGGCAAGGGGCGGAATGAACGATAGTGCCTTCTGTCGATTCAAAAAGTCTGATTCAGCGGCCCAACGTAATGAGGCTCTTAAACTGTGTGAGATGTCGGGTATTAATCCCAACCAACCTTGCGGTTTGGATGAAGTCCGCAAACTGCAAGATGTCCTCCCCAATTGTAGGCTTTGTGTCTACACTGACAAAAAGGGGAAAGAGTGTGTTTTCAAGGGAGAATATGTAGCAGGTCAAAAAAATATACTCCTCCTCCTCCACAATGCCCATTTTTCTGCCATACTTTATCCCCTGCGTGCATTCGAATATGACCATCAATGTGAAAAGTGTGCTGTCTTCTTCCACAATAAGGTCGATCACCGCTGTGAAGGCTCTTGCTGGCGCTGCTTCGGATCTACTCCCCACAATGATCCCCTACAGCGCTGCGGTGACTGCGGGCATCAGTTTGCAGGTGACGAGTGTTTTGAGAAGCACAAAACCGTAAAATTGGCCGGCACATCCTACACAAAGTGTCAGTCATTCCACTACTGTGTAGGATGTGAAAAGAGTTACGCAACTCGAAATGGTGGCCATCGGCATGTGTGTGGCTTCGTACATTGTAAATTTTGCAAGGAGTATGTACAGGAAAACCACCTCTGCTACATGCAGCCCTGGGCGGGGAGGGAGAAGAAGCAGAAATGGTCGTTTCACACTATAGTATATGACATTGAGAGCCGACAGGATAGGGAAATTGATGGTAAACCAGGGACTTTCGAGCACATTCCCACCCTCCTCGTCTCACAAACTATTTGTGACAAATGTTGTGATATCCCTGACAACAATTATTTCTGTACCGTATGTAAGACACGGCAACAAATTTTCCACAACTTAGACAACCCTAACCTCAACGTTATGTCCCAATTCATAGATTATCTTCAATCTTTTCCCCCAAAGTCAGAATTATTGATCATTGCTCATAATGCAAAGTCCTATGATGGTATTTTTGTCCTCCAGGAGTTGATAAAACGTAAACTCAAGCCTGATCTTACACTCCAGGGTGCAAAAATTATTTGCATGAAACTACATACATGGAAATTCATTGACTCCCTCATGTTTCTGCCTATGCCTCTCTCATCCATGCCGAAATCTTTCGGGCTTTCTGAGTTGCGAAAAGGGTACTTTCCCTATTTGTTCCATGAACCAGACTACGAAGGTCCACTTCCTAACCGGGACTTTTACTGTGTGTCAACGATGAAATCTAAAGCAGCAGATGAATTCAACAATTGGTATGATGAACAAGTGGCTAATAACTATGTCTTCAACTTCAAACGTGAAATTGTCGAGTATTGTGTGAGTGACGTCACAATCTTGAGGTAAGCTTGTCAAGCTTTCAGAAAGATTTTCGCACAGTCTGCCGGCTTTGATCCGATGTTTCATTGTATTACATTAAGTTCCGCATGTATGGCAGCATATCGATACAACTTTCTCCCTCCCAACATGATTGGCATTGTACCTGCTGGCGGCTACCACGGCAGAGGAAAACAAAGCCATGAGGCCCTACGTTGGCTCGATTATGAGCAACATAAGCTTGGTCATAAAATAGAAACTATTTACACAAGTAGGGAAATCTCTGTTATGGGGCGCCGTGTGGACGGTTATGTCGAAATTCCCCAGCCTGACGGTTCAGTAGAGAAACGAATTTATCAATTCCATGGTGATTTCTGGCACCAATGCCCCCAACATTATCCCCTCACTGGTGATTCGGGTGACAATCGCTATGAAACAACTCTAAGGCTGACGTCCATGTTCCGACGTGCGGGATACACTGTCATTGAAAAGTGGGAATGCCAATGGCAAAATGACCTCAAGGATCCCGAAGTTATGGCATATTTTGAGGCATACCCCACTTCACGTTCCCCTCCCCTCAATCTGCGACGAGCCCTGTGTGGTGGCCGCACCAACGCTATGCGCTACTATCACAAAGCAGACTTGACCAAGGGTGAAAAAATAAAGATGGCAGACGTGGTCTCTGAATATCCGAATGCGAATTTAAGGGGTTGTTACCCCCAAGGTCATCCGAAAATCTACCTGGAAGGTGACCCCGACATGCTCCACATCGACACATGGAATGGAATTGTAAAATGCACCGTCCTGCCTCCTCGTGATTTGTTCCTCCCAGTCATGTTACAATGTGTCACAAAGGGGCGGATCCAGGCAGCTGCAAGAATGTCCCATCCCGAAGGGTGGATCCAGGTTCAGACCTGCCGAGTTAGGTTTGGTTACACTCGCTCAAGATATCGACCCACTTAGGTAAGGTTGGGTTAGGCTCGTTCAAGATATCAAAAAAAAATAAAAATAAAAAAAATTCCAAAAATATTCCCCAAAAATTAGGCGTTAGGTTACCCCCCTCCAAGATGACGTCATGCAAGAATGTCCCATAAAAATGGCGGCTGCAAGAATACCCTGGGTATACTACTGGGATTACTTAGAATTACGTGGGATTACGCGAGATTACGTAGGATTACGAGAGATTCTTCTTGTCTTCTGTCTCCTGCTTTGAATGGTGCTAACATTGCTGTGTTGTCATATCGTTGCTTCATTTTTGTTGCAGCTTCTTTATGGATATTTCTGACCAGTTCATGGATTTCTGCCAGTCGTTCTCTGATTTGCTGTGGCATGGTTTCAACGTTCTTCGTCCATGGTGGATTTCCTTGGTTCAATGTTAATGTAGTCGTCATTGGTGTGCCAAACATGATTTCGTACGGAGAAAACTTGTTGACTGGGTTTGGCAAATTTCTGTATGCTTGTGCTATGAAAGGTAAATATTTCACCCATTCTTTTTGAGCTTTAATAACTAGCATGGACAGTTGTTGCTTGATTGTCCTTATCCATCTTTCTGCTTTTCCGTTTTCTGAAGGGTGAAAGGCTGTTGTTCTATATTTCTTAATTTGATACAAGCCCATAATTTCCTGAAATAGTATTGATTCAAAAGGCGTTCCTTGATCTGAAAGAATTGAGACTGGTGCTCTATAGACTGAGAAAACATGGGTTATTAGTGCAGTTGCAATTTCTTTAGCATCATTATTAAAGTGGGACAACTACTGGTCATCCTGAGAATGCCTCTATTGCTACTAAAATGTATTCATAACCTTCTTCTGTTTTAGGTACTTTGCTACAAACATCTATATCCCATCTGCCATGAAGGGTGCCCTCTCTGAATATTTTGAGTGGAGCATTTTTAATCGTATGGCTGGGCTTTTTAAATCTTTGACACGTATCGCAACTGGCTATGTGAGCTGCTATATCGTCTGCCATTTTAGGCCACCAGAAAAATCTACGTAAGTAATCTGATGTCATTGTTTCACCAAAGTGATTACCTTCTCCTAAATGCTTGTGATACTCTTTGACTGTTGCTTTGATACTAATTTGGGGTAATATTAATTGAAGTGTTTCTTTTTCAGGATTTCCTGTTGGATCCTCAAACCTCCTGTACAACACTCCTTGTCTGAGTGTGAGAGAATTGTACTGGTGCCAAAGTGTTCTGGTGTTACGTCCAAATCCTATGACGTCTTGGAGATGTGGTTTTTGGCCTCTTTCTACTGCTGTTATGATTGGTGCTATTTCTATGTCTGCTTTCTGCAACTTGGCCATTTCTTCTGTTGTTAGTCCATCAGGTAAGATTGCTGTATGTAGAGTCTGTGTAATTCTTTTGGCCTCTGCAGTTACTTGGCAAATTTGGCAACTTTCTTCACAAGTTTTTGCTTTAGTTAGATCTGCCTGTGTATGATGATGGCAAATGTTGACTGTCATGTTGGTGTCTTTGAACACCTTGTAGAGTAGTGGAATAATTTCCAAGTTGTTTTCCTGACACTTGTTGCCAAATTCTGGAATATTCCATTCATATTGCATTCTGTGACTTTTGTTTGGATGGCCAGGCTTTTAGAATGTTTAATGCTATATCTACATCATTTACGTGTGGCCTGTGCTCCATCCTCTCCTTGACAATAAGACTAATGATTGTTTTGTTGTTTCTAGTGTATTTGCACAACCCAGGGAATGTTTTGTCTGTGTTGAAGTGGAATTCTTCTTTGACTTGGAACCATTCTTCAATTTGGCTGGCTAACGGAGAACTGAATTTCCCTTCTAAGCTGATTGGATGGACAATTGGTCCATTGTTAGGCGCCTCAAGTACTGATGTGAAGACTTCTTGGATGGTTAAGCCTTCGACTAGGGTGGAACTGATAAGGTAAAGCTACTGCATCTTTAGATTATATTTTTGTACACTTTTTGCACTCTGGGTCGCAGGGCCCGTTTGGGCGTCAGCTCAGTGCATCTGCGTGGCTGATATTTGTGCCTTTCTCATGCATAACTGTGAATTTAAAGGGTGATAGTTTTTCTAACCACCTTGCTAACATACCTGTTGGATTTTTGAAGTTTTTAAGCCATTGCAAGGCTGCATGATCTGACTTAACAATGAAGGGTGCTCCCGCTAAATAATGATTGAAAGCTTTTACTGATTCTACCAATGCAAGAAGTTCCCTATGAGTAACACAGTAATTTCTTTGTGCTGGTGTTAAGGTTTTTGACCAATATGCTATGGTTACTTCATTACCGTCCTGTTCTTGTGTTAGGACTGCTCCCAAGCCAGTGAGGCTGCACTGTAAAAAATTTGTTCGTAAAATTAAAAACATTCTTTGGGTAATTTTGTTGCACGGATAATTTGGAAATTTACTACGTTTTTATGTTTTAAAACGATTTATGAAATATTTTTCACAAAGAATTTAGTGAAATTACAAACTTTTTACACGTTCAAAATTACGTCCACGGCTTTTGTTCCTCTATATCATGCTGATTAAATGGAAATCAACTTGTTTTGACAATTTTTTTGTTTTACAATACTGTTTGTAAAATTACGAAGACTTTACCCCATTTCATGATTTGACAACGAATTTGTGCAACAAAATTACCCAAAGTTTTGTCGTTATTTTAGGAAACATTTCATATTTTTCTGCCTTTGCTGTCGTATTTTCGATAGTACCATTTCATAAGTCCGTGTTTACAAACAAATTTCATAAAATTAAGGAGATTTCGGTGATGAATAATTCATAAAACGGCCTTTACAAATAAATTTCATAACATAATGAAATATTTTCGTTACTATACAAGGAATTTGTAACATTTTTTTTTCGTAAATTTACAATAATTTTTTACAGTGTGGCATCACAAGTAAACGTAAAAGGACCTTTGTCTACGTCTGGTGACCCAAGGACTGGCGCTGTAGTGAGGGCTGTTTTGACGAGTCAAAAGCTCAAAAGCTTCCTGACAAAAGGGTGTCCATTCGAACTGGACTCCTTTCCTAAGTAATCTATACAAGGGATACACTTTGGTGGCCATATGAGGAACGTATTTACCATAATAGGCTGCTAAACCGAGCCATGATTTTAACTCTGTAGTGTCAACTGGTTGTGGCCAGTGGATTATTTTATCTATTTTGTTAGTGTCAACTTTTGTTCCTGTTTCAGACAAGATATGTCCCAGGAACGAAATCTCTTTTTGGAATAGCTCACACTTTTTGGCTTTAAGGAGAAAACCTCCTTGACTCTGTAGAGAAATGCTTCGAACTTTTGCATCATTTGCTGGAAGTTGTCTCCTGCGATGCAGACATCATCAAGGTAAACTGACACTGTTGGCCATAAGTCATTATCTTCATTTGGTTCCAAGGCTGGTGTTACAAGTCTGTCTGTTACTTGTTGGAACGCTCCTGGAGCTGCTGAGAGTCCAAAACTTAATCGGGTGTATTCAAATTGTCTGTGTGGAAGACCTAAGTCTTTGGTAGTATTATTGCTGTTTTTGGTTGATCGTCTGGGTGTAATTCTAGATTGTGATAACCGTGTGCTGAGTCAAAGGTGTGGTACATTTTGTGTCCGCCCAGATTTTGTAGAATTTCCTGGGTTCTGGGTATAGGTGCGGCTGGTACTCTAGTGATAGCATTTAGGGCCCTATAGTCTACACAGACTCTAACTTCACCTGTCTTTTTAAGAACACAAAGTATGGGTGAGGCCCATGCTGACTGACTAGGTCTAATTGCTCCCATTTTTAGGTATTTCATGAACGTTTCATAAACTACTTTTCTGTTATGCAGGGGCACTGGTCGTGCATTCTGCTTGATGGGTGGATGGTCTCCAGTATCTATCCTGAATTTCATCCATGGACAACGCCCAAAAGTGAAGTTATTTAGAGCAAATACATCATGATGTTTACGGATGAGCTTCTCTACTTCTACTTTTTGGCCCGCCCTTCTATTTAAAAAATAGGGGGAGGGCATATGCATTTGCCTTTGTGTCTGTGTGTCGTTGTCGTCTGTGTACAAGGAAGGAGTTGAGCTGGAGTGACCAGATTTGGAGGGTACTTCAGGAGGGCCGTCCGAACAAACAATCCGGTGGTGCAAATCCCGTCCGACCCGCGCAAGGCCTGCAGCAGCTGCATCATGGTTTGCATGGGCGGGAGGGGGATTTCCGCCATTATTGGTGCTAGCAGGGCACATAGGGGTATTTTTGGAATCAGGGCGACGAGACAAGATGAATGGACCTGGTCCCGACCCCATCGGCCGCTTTTACAAGTTGGCCAGATCAGGATCTTCAAAAAAGGGGGTCGACCGACTAAAAAAATTTATTGCAGATTTCGATTGGTCTCAGCAAGACCTTTTCAACGAGGGGTCGGAAAGGGGGTCCAGGAGCCCGACTTCGTCTATTAGTCACATCAGGATCTTGAAAAAAGGGGGTCGACCGACTGAAAATTTTTACTTAAGTTTTCGATAGGTCTTGGCAAGACCTCTTCAACGAGGGGTCGGAAGGGGGGTCCAGGAGCCCGCCTTCATGAGTTATGTGAAAAAGTGCGACGGGCTCGTTTTGCGCTCCTGCTGTGCCTCCATTGCAAGGAGTTGCAGTAGCATGGCAAATATGAGTATTTTCGGAATGAGGGCTAAGAGACAAATGAAATGGGCATATTCTAAGGACAGTTGGAGTAAAAAGTGTAAGGACTTTTGCATATTGTGAATAGAAGGGCGGGCCTAAGTCACGATGGTACATCGATAACTTTGCCTTACCCGCTCACGGGGTGTTTGATGAGAGCGGGCCGAAGGCCCGGGCCTTCGACTGGCCAAGTTGGGTCTGATGCGAGGGCCGAAGGCCCGAGGAAAGGCCGCCGGCAGGCCAAGCTGGGCCGGCCCCCTGTCGAACCGAGTTGCCGGCGCAGCGAAGCGGAGCTGGCAACTCGGTTTGACGGAAGGGCGGGCCCTAGCTTGTTCTTCAGGCGACGAGGCAGTGGCTTTGATCATGGCATGTAAGTCTGCAGGTAATGGCTTATTTTCTGGAATTGGGTCTTTATCTGGTAATTTATACTCTGCATCCTGGAACTTTTCTATCTCGTGTTCAGTTAAATTTAGTTGTTCTGTTCCATTGGCTATTCTAATCGCTCTGCTTGGACATTCTTTAATTTCATTATCACTTTCATACTCACACTCTTTTTCCCTTTCTAAATCTTCCTCGTAATTTGGGTTAACATCATCATCAAGGCCATCATACTGTAGTGGGTGTAAGAGTAGGACTTCTGCAATTATTGCATACTTAGGAATTGGAACACAATTGTCTCTAAGGTTTAGCAAAGTTACATTTATCAGACCTGTCACACACGGTACAACGCCTGTCTGTGTGACCACACTTTCTGAGACTCTACTTCTTACGTTGGGATTACTTTTACTGTTAGTTAGCAAACCTATGTGGATCTTGCCTTCTGCTCTTTCGGGTGGTTGGATTTCCAAAGTTTGTTCATTTCCTTGTGCGTTGGCCGCACCACTTTCACTATCACTTTTTTTTACCATTGTTTTTGTTTCAGTTTTTAGACCATCATTCCGGATATGACTGGCCTGGCTGTGAAGCTGGCGATGACCAGCCCCCCTCGCTCTTGCCTGAGACTGAATTTTGGTGCATGTCGTTTCCGGAGGAGGATCAGAAGTGGACAGTTTCCTTTCAGACTCCGGAGGACGACTATACCCACTGATCGTCATGGCAAGCAACGCGTCAGACAATTCAGGTCCGTGAAGGCAGCCGGACCAAATGAGCAAGACCAAGCGGCACCTAGCCCAATCGATAGTTTAACATGAGTTTACTTAAGTTTTAAATCCGTTTTAGTTTTGGCCAGACAGGTAAGCGTAAACAATCTCATTTGTTGAGGTACATAGAATTTGGCCAAACTGAAAAGACAAACCGTACCAAAAACACGGTTTAAGGCGCAAATCGGATAGTTTTGAATAGTTTTGGCCTTAAACTAAAGATTCGAAGGGTGCTTCATCTCATATTCATATAAAAACAACAACCTGGTCCGTACAGTTTCTCAAACTTCTCCAAGCAGGTCACGCAGCTAAACAGCTAACGAAATTAGCAAAAGAAGAGTCAGTTTTCAATTGTTTTTGCCTGAGCAAACCAAATGGATCTCCCCGCAACCATTGTCTTTTTAAAAACTTCTGCAGGGTCCGTACAGATTCTCAAACTTCTCCAGGCAGGTCACGCAGCTAAGCAGCTACTGAAAGTAGCAAAAAAAGAGTCAGTTTGCAATTGTTCTTACCTTAGCGAACCGATTTGAGCTCCCCGCAACCATGGTCTTTTTAAAAACTTCTGCAGGGTCCGAACAGACTCTCAAACTTCTCCAGGCAGGTCACACGGTAATGCAGGTACTGAAAGTAGCGATAAAAGAGTCAGTTTTTAATTGTTTTTACCTTAGCGTACCGATTTGAGCTCCCCGCAACCATGGTCTTTTTAAAAACTTCTGCAGGGTCCGTACGGATTTTCAAACTTCTCCAGGCAGGTCACACGGAAATGAACGTACCAAAATTAGCAGTAAAAGAGTCAGTTTTTAATTGTTTTTACCTTAGCGTACCGATTTCAGCTCCCCGCAACCATGGTCTTTTTAAAAACTTCTGCAGTGTCCGTACAGATTCTCAAACTTCTCCAGGCAGGTCACGCAGCTACTGAAAGTAGCAATAAAAGGGTGAGTTTTCAATTGTTTTTACCCTAGCAAACCGATTTGAGCTCCCCGAAACCATCGTCTTTTTAAAAACTTCTGCAGGGTCCGTACAGATTATC
This sequence comes from Stenchaetothrips biformis, assembly GCA_030522485.1. Taxonomy (NCBI): domain Eukaryota; kingdom Metazoa; phylum Arthropoda; class Insecta; order Thysanoptera; family Thripidae; genus Stenchaetothrips; species Stenchaetothrips biformis. The sequence continues at coordinate 17,505,589 of CM060090.1, read as the reverse complement.
AAACTTCTCCAGGCAGGTCATGCAGCTAAGCAGCTACTGAAAGTAGCAATAAAAGAGTTAGTTTTCAATTGTTTTCACCTTCCCAGTCCAAAAATCCTATGGGTCTTCCCATGAGCCATGGGACATCATGGAATGTCATGGAATGCATCACCCCCATGGAAATGTAGTTTCCATGTATTTTTTGCACTTTCTCCATGACAGCCGGACCCAAGGAACAATTGATTCCATTGCAGGGGAGTTCCTTGGACAGCCGCGCCCCGTCCCATGGTGCCCTCATGGAAAATACATCCCTTGAAGTACATCCCTTCCTGTTCCTTGATGCCCACATGCAAATCTGACGACATTTGCAGATAGTAGTCCGGAGGAAGTAAAGTAATAATTCAATAAAAATGAAAAACTAAAACATTTATTAGAAAATTAGAGTACACCTGAGGTATGCCGTAATAGAAGTCCACAACGTAACTAGAAGAAGTCCTCGCCGCCTGAGTCCCTCGCCGTCGCCAGAGTCGTTATATCGCCAGGATCGCTAGAGTCGCTATTGTCCTCGATGTTGTTGCCGTCCTGGGCGTAGCACAGTGGTTTAAAAGGTGATTTTTGGGGGAATAAGTCCTAGCAAGCGTTCCGTTGGACCAAACGCTATTAAAATTTAACGGCATCATCTCTAAGCAATAGGGGAAGGTCCGTTAAAAGGAAAATTTGATGCGATGAAAATTGGAGTGTCAATGCTAGAATAACGCGAAGAACAGCAAAATTAGGAGAAAAATAACCGATTTGAAGAAATTCGCTCACCAAAAAAATGCACAGAATTTTTCATTTTCGACTTCTGAGCTGCGCAAACTATTTATTCAATGAAAAAAATTTGTTATGTGAAAAGAAAAACAACCGCACAATTGTTTTTTGCACTTTGAGCGGTGCACTCTGTTCTAAGTGTAACTGAGTAGAGACTCAGTAGGGGTTATGTTCTAAGCGTAACTTAAAGGTTCGCGCCATGCGGACCAGGTTGCCAACATGGGTGCCACGTCATGTCGACTGTCAACTGTTATCCTTTGTCTCCTACTCGTGTGAGTGGACCAGTGTATTCCCCTTTGCACTCAGAGAGTAAAGTCGTACCAGTATTCTGAGGAGTACTTTCGTACTTATTTAACCTTGAACCAAACCATGACCAGAACATGGCGCAGTCGTAAAGGACATTTAAGAGTGCTTCGTTTTCAAAAGTGAAAAAGTAACAGTGAAAAACGTGAATTTGTGAAAGTTTGGACTTTGAGAGAAATGTGCGATGCCACACCCCACGGAGAGAAGATAATTTAGGCAACCAGGCCGATAGAATGTGAAAGTTTTGTAGAAAATAAGTGCCATTTGCGTGACGTAATGTGATTTCAATTAATTCATCGGATACTTATTAGAGGAATTACATTTTACGGCCGAGAAGAGAAGCCTGATCGGGTGGTGCAAGTGCACAAAAGAGAGCAAAAATGGAATTGAAACTAATCTGGTCAAGTGTTGTAAGTACAAGGACAATACAGAGTATTCTGGACGTTAAATATGTGGAATTTTGAGCTGCAGAACTTTTAAAAGATGATGAGCTAACCTAACGCAGTAGTGGGTATCAGTTCAAGGCCGTCAAAGCCTCGTCCAGATTAAGAGTGGATAAAGTGCAAGTTAAGTAACAGCGACTATGCATGAGTTGACGAAAGAACTCAGAAGGCCGTGGTAGTGAGCGAGGCCGTGGCTCGGGGAATACCTCCCTGGCCGTCGTGCGGGGAATACCGTCCCTGGCCGTGGAGCCCGAGAGTGGAGTGCGATGCGAAGTATCCAATACGCTTTGCAGCAGAAAGGGCGGTACAGATTCAAAAGTCGTCCTGATGCCGGCAATGTTCTAAATGCCATGGACTGTGAAGTTAATATCACGCCACTGTTGTATGCACAATGGATACGATGGTCTTAGATTGACGTCGTGATGAACCTTCCAACTGCATCATCTCTACATTACAAACTAAAGGTGGGTTCAATGAATTTTCAAGATGTGAAATTAAAATTTCCCTTGAATGAATTTACTGCTGATGCAATTTTGTTGTCTGTTGCAAGTACCACCGGGAAGCCATTTGAGCTGAGAAAATGTCATTGAAATTCAATGAGATGTTGAGAATTCCGAGGAAAGAACGATATCTATGGAAGAGAGAGAGAGAGAGCAAAATTAATTAACTGGTTCATGATCAGCTCCTGATCATAAAGCCAAAATTATTGTGGCAATATCAGCGTTTTGAGGAAGATATTTTACCTGCAGATTTGAAGTTTGGTCATGAATGAGTGGACACTTTGGATGAAGAGTTTACTTTGTCATTGGAAGTTACTTGTCATTTCAAAGTTATGTAAAAGGCTTAAAATGCTAAACTCTAGAAACTGGCTAAAGGTTATAAAATGTTTACGTGTTTTAATCTGATAAATTGTTCAGCCCAATTGAACAAGATTTAATACCGTGTTAAAGATAATGTTAACCCTTTCTGGGACTTAAAGCTAAAGGTTGTAATGTTTTAAATCTGACCAAGAGAATTTTAGACTAACAAATGGAAAAGTGTTGTAATGCAACGTAGACTTTAAGTTGCCCAAATCAAAGGGTAAATTTGTCAAAAAATCAAAACAAAATGTTATTAGTCTGCGAGCGTTCAAACAAGCTGCGAAATTGTGGTACACTAGACAGTCTAGGTGCATTAGTGTCGCCTTCCGCAGTTCAGACTGAACGGTACTATTGAAGCGAGAGATGGCAATGGTAACTAAAGTAACTAGAAAATGCCTAATGTACTAAAGTACTTAGTTACCAAAGTAACTAAAGAGAAACTGTGTCAGAATCCTGAGAGATTGAGCACAGGAATAAAACAAAAAGCTAATTAATGCCAGGATCGAGGCGTTTGTGTCCATCCTGAACTGAAGTATGTCTGGTTATCAAAATAATCATTTCCTAAATTGTGTGATTGATTCAGTAAATCAAACGAAGTTTGTCTGAAAGCAGTTATTGTTTGTTTGAAGCTGCGTGAAAAGTGTCATACGGTCTTGTAAGAGATGCAATTCGTTTTAATGCTCATAGCTCAATGTAGCTTACTGTGTATACTGTGATAGTATGCTGTGAACATAGTGGATTGTGTGTCCTAGCCGTTCAATGCTAGCCTACAAAGAGCTAAAAAGAAAATACTAAATCTACTGATAATGGTTACTACCAAACAAAGAACAGACAGTACTGAAGTAATTTTGTAAATGTTGAATACATTTTTAAACTATAGTACTGGCTTTATCTAACCCGGTCAAAGTTGAAAAAGTCAAAACGAACTGTTGAAAAATGTAAAACAAGCAATTGCGCGAGTGTTGCAATTCCACACCAAAAAGTGAAAAAGGAATGCCCTACTTTGAAGTTGTTGCTGGCATTCAGTTGCAGCAATGGTCAAAAAGGTTTCTGTACAAATGTTTTGGTAACTGTACAAATTGTTAATGCCCAAAAGTTATTCGGTGAAAAGATGTCCGGTATACACATAGTGACATCTCAATTCAATGCTAGTCTTAATATGGAAAATAAAGACTAATAGTTGAAGACAATTGAAATTAAAAATGTTATGTTTACACATACAAATTGTGTAATAGCTGACATAATCTTGACAATCCCTGGAGTCTGAATGAGATCCAGAAATGAATCCCTGGAGTCTGAATGAGATCCAGAAATGAATCCCTGGAGTCTGAATGAGATCCAGAAATGAATCCCTGGAGTCTAAATGAGATCCAGAAATGAATCCCTGGAGTCTTGCATGAGGTCCAGAAATGAATCCCTGGCGGTGAAATGAACTTCAAAAGGAATCCCCTGAATTTTGACATAAATTCCAGGAGACATGAAATACATCTAGAAATGATTCTTGGTATATTCTAAAGAGTGTATCAAAACTTCTGGCAATCTTTTGACAATCCTGCAAGTAGTGATTATTAAGAAACGAATAACTACCTGGATGTTCAGCTAAGGGGTCCAGAAATGATTAAAATTGTGTCTGAAGTGACAAAAAGAAATGCCAATACCTGAGTTGAACAAAACATTGATGAAGCGATGTATGATGCGGTTAAGTAGCTACACTGTCTTTTAGAGGAGGTAGCGAAGTTAGCCGAGCATTAGTAAGAGCATCAAGAAAAAACAAAATCAAGCAACTCAGAAATGGATTGACAATAGAAAACGGCGTTGTTTTCTAAAGATGGATTGGCCTGAGTACATTTAAAGGATTCTAAGGAAGAGAAAACAAAGGCGTGTTTCCTGTGGTTGTCGATAGAAATTCTGAGTAAAACTCAAATTCTGAAGCATAAGTCAAAGAGCAAAGAAAAGCGAAAATACCGAACGCAGGTCGTAGACATCATGAGTGATGTTCTTCTGATATGTTCGAATAGAGCAAAGAAAAAAATTTTCATCTGGAACAGCATCCGGAGTGAAAGGAAAATTCGAAAATCGAAAGTATCTTGAAACAATTTTGGTACATGAAATCGTACCAAACAATAAAGGGAAAACGTGCTGCTTGATTTTAAAGTAAATTGTAAAAATATTTTTAATGCCTTGAGCTAAAGCTCACACGTGCTCGGCGTGCTGCTCACTGAAAATATCGTGCTACGCTGAAATGAGACGCATAATTAAAGATGCAAATGGTGAATTAAATGAAAATAAATGGCGAATACATTCAATTGCTGCGAGCAAAATATAGAGCAAAATATCGTCTGTGGTAAATAATCTGTTGATTCAGAAAAAGATAAGCTTTGCTGTGCGCAAGGAGTGTCTGTAGCGTAAAGACTCAAAGAAGAAAGAAATGGGACAAGTTATTCATGTATAAAAACGTACGCTCATGAGTTGAAGGGAATTAATGTAAAATCTAGCAAAGTGTAAGGCTTACTCCTGTGTGTTTTAAAATGAAGATACAGAGGTCATTCCAAACAACAGGAGCGAAACAGAATGAAGAGTTACAGTATTTCTCAAACGTCAGTTTGAAAGGTGTGATGCTGTCGAACTTTACTGCCTAAATTGCCATAAAAAAATAATAATAATCATGACATGTTATACAGCTTTGTGAGAAACTACAGGACAACTGCAGAAAGCAAATCAAGCAATACAAATGAAATGGATGTTTTCTGCTAGATTTAGTGCCAACTCTTTGATTCTCAAAAATTGAAAAAGGGTCCTGATTTAGTACCACGAGGACTAACATGATATGTCCGGCTATTGTATAAATCTCGATTCCCGATTGATGGGGAAATATTCTGTTACTATCAATTGTAGCAAATTGTTAGGAAAGGCTTGTTGACACAGCTAAAAAAGAAGTGTTTTTTTTTAAATAAGTTCTTTTTCTTCTTTTTTAAAATGGAAATTTTGCACAGTTTTCTTTCTTTTAAACAAAGAAATATTGAAACCTAAAAATTTGTGACTTGATGTGCTAAAGCACTAAAAGGGGAAGGTGTTCTAAGTGTAACTGAGTAGAGACTCAGTAGGGGTTATGTTCTAAGCGTAACTTAAAGGTTCGCGCCATGCGGACCAGGTTGCCAACATGGGTGCCACGTCATGTCGACTGTCAACTGTTATCCTTTGTCTCCTACTCGTGTGAGTGGACCAGTGTATTCCCCTTTGCACTCATAGAGAGTAAAGTCGTACCAGTATTCTGAGGAGTACTTTCGTACTTATTTAACCTTGAACCAAACCATGACCAGAGCACACTCTACAGGCGATCGGCGCAAAAACTGGTCAATTTGCCCCGTTTTTTGATACGTTTTTCCCTTTGCGCTCCGGTTTCCGGACGAGTGCGGAAAAGTTATTACCGAGGCATCTTAATATACATGTAAGGGAAGCGCCTCGCACCAATAACTCCGTGCCACCGAGTGCCCCCGATGTCCGAAACTCAAACAGTGTGTTTTTTTAATGTTTTGAACGCATTTGTAGCAAAAACCCGCAACCGTGGGCCAAAACACGAACGCAATATTTCCTTTGTCTAATGATGATACAAAAAGAAAAACACGCCAGCATACCAGCAACCAGTAGCATCGCCCTCCTTGGAAAAATAGGGGTCAGATACATTTAAGAAAATTAGGTGAATTTAATCGATGTACAAATGCAAGTACTGCAAGTACAAGCAGTGCATTGGCCTCACATGTCACGTTAAATTTCTCGATAAATTCTGTATTCCTTACTGTCTGGAAAAAGCTCCTCCAGGGCAATTGCCCCGTTGGGAAAGGCAATTGCGAATTGCCATGGAATTGGAACGGGGGGAAGCGGTACTTGGTGTTGAACTGGCACCTTAGTAATGGTCCTGCCCCAACCAATGAGCAGCATGGCGTGGAGCCACGCAAAGAATCTCACTACCTCTGGCTGGCTGCCGTCCTTCCAAAGTTCATTCGAGAATGCGTCTTTAACTTGACTCTGAAAACAAATCGCAACATCCATTTTATTAAAGACACAACTTGTCGGATTCCCATAAAACAGAAAAAATCTATATATGTGTCGGGACAAGCAATGAAGGCACTTACCAAGTATCTGGGTGCGGCGCCAGTCTTCTTCCCCGCTCCCGTACTCCTGTCAACTGGAATCCTCCCTATACTCAAGATCACACCATGCACCGCTTCTCTGTGTGGTAAATCTAGGGCGTTGAGGGCCTTCCAGGATGGCATCATAGCATCTAACTCTGCAAAAAAATAAAATAATTGTGATACAGATCCACAACACTTATGATCTCCCCTTCCCCCCCCCCCCCCCCCCCCCCCGGTGACGAATGTCACCGTACGAACGCACGGCACCCAACACGAAGGCCCACTCCACGCGACTCCGGCAGTCCGGGTCGTCAAGGCCCTTCCCTTTGGACGGCGGACGCCGCCTTGTGCATCGCAGGCCCCTACAGACACAAACAGGCGATTCGGGTGGCACCCCCGGTGACGATCGTCACCGGACGACCTGCCACCACCCCGCGAGGGCGTGTCCGACACGCGACGCCGTCGGTCCCGTCACGCCCCGACCCTTAGTTCGTCCTGCGCCGGACTCAATCAAACCCATCCTAGTGGCTCCCAGCGTCATATAAAAATATGTAAACGTCATTTTATGTTGTATTGGAGTATTAAAGTCTGTTTCCACCCCCCAGGTCGCTCCCAGGACAGTTTTGAAAATTCGATTTATTCCCCCTAAAACAGGATTCTAAACTACTGTGCGTAGTCGTCGCTGCCGCTATCCTGGGCCAGGCCGTCGTCGGCGTCATCGCCTTCCAAGGCCTGGCGGGCGTCGTCGTCGGCGTCATCGCCTTCCAAGGCCTGGCGGGCGTCGTCGTCGGCGTCATCGCCTTCCTGGGAGTTGCCATGGCGCAGGCGCTTCTCCTCTTGTTTCTTCTGTTCTTCCATTGCCACCTTCTTCTGAATAAACTAGGGGTACGCGCCGTTTAGTTTGGGCGCGTAGTAGGCGAGCGATGCGACTGAGCACATTCTTATGAAAGCACTAGGGCACTCAAAAATATTACACGCATTGTAAAAGACTGGGATTGTTCCTGAATAGTGCAACGCTGGTTGCCTCCTTGATGACAGCTTTCGAATTTTTCTGGATTGATTGTCTCATGTTACGTGCGGGAAAGCCCCCCCCCCCCCTGTCAATTTGGGGAAGTACTACGGTCGTTCAACAACTCGATTACATATAAAACTTTGGTTCTAAATGGGCCAAAATGTAAAGTATAGGTCTGGGGTGGAATTTGAAGTCGTTTTCGTGACCAGTACACTAAAAACTGCAGGAAACAATGTACAACTCGAATATGAAATTTGGGTCTGAAATTGGCCAATATTGGGTGAAGAAAAAGGTCTGGGGTAAGATTAAATATCATTTTCGTTATCAGCACACCGAAAACTGCAGGAAACAATGTTAAACTCGATAACAAAATTTTGGTCCAAAATTGGCCAATATTTGGTAAAGTATAGGTCTGAGGTGAAATTGGATGTCATTTTCGTGATCAGCACACCAGAAACTGCAGGGAACAACGTAAAACTCGAATATAGAATTTTGGTCCAAAATTGGCCAATATTGGCTATAGAAAAGGTCTCACCAGAAACTGCAGGGAACAACGTAAAACTCGAATATAAAATTTTGGTCCAAAATTGGCCAATATTGGCTATAGAAAAGGTCTGGGGTGAGATTGGATGTCATTTTCGTGATCAGCACACCAAAAACTGCAGGAAACAATGTAAAACTCGATAACAAAATTTTGGTTCAAAATTGGCCAATATTTGGTAAAGTATAGGTCTGGGGTGAAATTGGAAGTCAGTTTCGTGATCAGCACACCAAAAACTGCAGGAAACAATGTTAAACTCGACTATGAAATTTTGGTCTAAAATTGGCCAATATTGGGTGAAGAAATGGTCTGGGGTGAGATTGGAAGTCATTTTCGTGATCAGCACACCAAAAACTGCGGGAAACAATGTAAAAGTCGAATATAAAATTTTGGTCCAAAATGAGCCAATTTTAGGTGCAGTACCTGGAGTAAAATCGTATGTTAATGAGCTGCTTTGGTGCCACCAACCCTAACACTGTTACTCAGTCGAGGAACACAAATGCTTGAGTCACCGTTTAATATCTATTCTTTATGGAACTTGTGAATACGCAATGTTATTGGTAATACCTGAAAGCGTTTTATCTTCCTTTTATTTTTAACTAGTAGTCTATTTAATAATATTGATTACATTATTTTATCATACTTAAGAGGAACAGTTGGGCAGGCTGTTTGGTACCAGTTTACGAGAAGACCAATAGTCAGATCCAATGAATCGTCTCATCGAATCCAATGTCACACATCTTGCTGAACAAAAGTTGATCTTATTTGTAAATGAGTCTTAATGTGATTATCTTTGAAGTAAAGATACAGCTCAGCATAAATATTGATCTCATTTTCTGTGGTAATTGGAAAGGCAGCCAGTTTAAACAAATGACCAACACTGAGTATCAGTCGTCGCAGACAATGTATGACACAGTTGAAGGAATCGTCTCCTTAAATCCAATGATCTATTCACTCATCGCTCACAACCTAAATCACTTCACTGAATACAAGGTAGGTTTACGCCAGACCGTGTCTTGTCGTAACAGGCTTCGCGATGCTGCGCCAGTTACGACAATCCACGCCTGGCATGACACCTACCTTGGCCTGCGGCGCTTCCTGCTTGCCTTCAGCAAGCTCTTTTAAGGGTTCATTGAGGCAAAAAGTAGTGCACTACGTGATGAATGGTCGAAGTATACAAGCTAGGGCCCGACCTTCCGTCGAACGGAGTAGGCAGCTCCGCTTCGCTGCACCGGCAATTCAGTTCGACAGGGGCCGATACCAGCTTGGCCTGCCGGCGGATTCTTCTCGGGCCTTCTTCGGCCCTCGCATGGCTTGGCCCAATCGGAGGCCGTCTCTCGGGCCTTCGGTCCTCGCACCTCACATCCCGGGCAGGTAAAGCGCAAACTTATTGATGTGACATCAGGACTGAGGCCCGGTCTTGTGTTCCCACTGTGCCAAAGTTAATGTGCAAAACATGGCCGTTGCACTAATTTTCACAATACATGAAGGCGGGCTCACAGACCCCCCTTCCGATTCCTCGTTGCAAAGGTCTTGCCGAGACCTATCGAAATCTGCAATAAAATTTTTTAGTCGGTCGATCCCCTTTTTCCAAGATCCTGATTCGGCCAACTTATGAAGTCGGGCTCCCAGACCCCCCTTCCGACCTCTCTTTGAAAAGGTCTTGCCGAGACCTGTCGAAATCTGCAATAAAAATTTTTAGTCGGTCGATCCCCTTTTTTCAAGATCCTGATTCGGCCAACTGATGAAGTCGGGCTCTTAGACCCCCCTTCCGACCCCTCTTTGAAAAGGTCTTGCCGAGACCTGTCGAAATCTGCAATAAAATTTTTTAGTCGGTTGACCCCCTTTTTTCAAGATGAAGGGTCGAAGTTGATTATATAGTGAATTCGGGCCGAGGTAGCCAATTCGCAGTCAAAACTTTGGTCAGGGGTCGAAATTGATTTCATTTTCGTCATCAGCACCTTCAAAAGCATACGAAACTATGCAAAAATGACACTCAAATATAAGGTCCCTAAAAAGTTTCACTTTTTCTGCCGTTTTTTTAGTGTTTTTTCGTTGGTACGACTGAATTATTTGAGATAGAGAGCTGAATTTTGGCGTGTGGCGAGCCAAGGATATACCTAACAACCCTGCAAAATCTCGTCCAGATCGGCCGAGCCGTTTGGGAGGAGTAGTGCGGACACACAGACAGACAGACAGGAAAAGTTTTTCAACCCCAGTGAAGTAACTGGCTTCGCTAATCGCTCAGCCAATTATGCATTGAAAATACTCGCGACCAATCTGCCCCATTTAGTACCCAGCCGAAATACCGCATAGAAAAGCAGCTGCATTATCTCGACATGTGTATGATTTTAGCACTGTGTGCGTGTTTGGTTGCCTAGGCACAAGGCGGAAACGCTACACTAATTCATGTCTTAATCACGCACGTATAAGTGTGTTCTTATCCAAACCTTTGTTTGCCTAACCTGCTAAAATTATGCATTTAAAATACTCGCGACCAATCTGCCCCATTTTGTACCCAGCCGAAATACCGCATAGAAAAGCAGCTGCATTATCTCGACATGTGTATGATTTTAGCACTGTGTGCGTGTTGGGTTGCCTAGGCACAAGGCGGAAACGCTACACTAATTCATGTCTTAATCAAGCACGTATAAGTGTGTTCTTATCCAAACCTTTGTTCCAGGTGATTTCCCTGACTTGGGAGCTCCAAAATGGAGTGGATCAACTTTAGACCTTCTCGGATGTAACTGAGAAGCCCATCTAGGCACGTGCCGGTCTGCGGCCACATGCGTCAATAAAGCACCAAAGGAAAAATGGGTTATTCAGACAGAGGGAGTAACTCTTTACTGGAACGTTTAATTACCAATTCCTATCCTAGCATGAAACGTAAACCCCAGGTTTAATTTTTATTCAAAATTTCACAAAACTTTAAATCAAACAAAGCAATTTGTATAACTTTTTACAAAAACACAAGAACAATTATTCACTTGAGTCATCGACTTTCTTCTCATCAGACACTGCGGCGGTTGACGACGCGTTGGAATCATTAGTGGATTCTTTCGATTCATCCACGTCTTCATTGGACTCATTTGGAGCTTCTTCTTCGTCATCGTCTTCATCATCGTCATCGTCGTCATCGCCGTCATCGCCCTTCTCATCGTCACCGTCAGAGCTCTCGTTGTCACTCAGCTTCTCATGAAAGATCTGGCATGGATCCAGCATCGCTTCATTTCTGATAAAACAAAATAAAAATGTTAAACATAAATGTACCTCATTTAGGCATGTGTTTTAATTAAGCAGGCTCCTTTCATGCACTAGTTGAAGTCAAGGAAACACGAAATCAAGACTTAAAAACACACACACTTACTCGAATTCTTTGTAGATATTCTTAAGGTCTTCGATGTGCGTATCAAAAGGGGCATCTTCCTGTCCAATTATGACGCTGCCCTCTGCCAGGAGCATTAGGCCCCAGGCCCGCAGCTGCGCCCGCTGCACATCAGAAAGTTCAAACTGGTGGAGCAGTTTGAAGTAAGGCTCGAAGCGAGCTCGCCCCAACACCTTCACGCGGCAGAGGTTTTCCATTCTGCGCGCCGCCCCAAACACTCCATGCTCTTCAAGTCTAAGCTCAGCTTCGTGTTTGGACTCAATGTGCTTGATGAGAGCCAGGCGACGGGTTGTTACGTGCCTACAGTAAGGACAGCGCCAAGCGTACAGGTCCGACGCAGTAGGTGGACACTGACACAGAAAAAAGAAACAGCGGAAATTAAACACCTGTTTGGAATGCACACGTGTCTTAATCCGACAGGTTACAAAATAGCGCACTTACATTTATGTTCTTGGACGTCATCTGCGCCTGCGTGCGCGGCCACTCTTGCCCGGGAAACACGACTGACACATGTCCCATTGTCCGGGGTTTCTTAATCTTCACTTTCAGGTCTGGCCCACCCCCAGCTGCCTGAAAAAAAGGAACACCAGTAAGCTAATTTTTCATGACCGTTTTCAAAACGAAAAGAAAGCTAAAGCGGGCTAATTTCTTAAATACCTTCTGCTTCTTCTTCTTTGGCTTGACCACATCCTCTTCGTCTGTTTCCTCGTCGACCTGTTCTGGCTTCTTTCGCTTAGAAGACTGCCCTCGACTTTTCTCTCCTGGAGGCGTCTTTTCTGTCTGCTTTTCAGTACGTTTGGGCAAGGAGTCGACGGACTGCGAAAATAAAAGGAAAATGAGAAATGACACACAGCAACTGCGGCGAATAAGCACGTTCCTTAATAGAGAACAAACGTTAAAAGGACTAATTTTCAAACCTTGCGACGTGATGATTTATCTTTTTCATCCTTAGAATCCTTAGAAGAATCCTTAGAAGACTTAGCATCCTTGGTTACATCAACTTTGACCAACTTCCTCGAGCGGGGTGACTTTGAACTCTGCAAACGAAAAAGCGAATAAGGTATCACACGTACACAGACTACTAAGAAGGAAAGAAAAAAAAAAAAATACATACCGAATCAACCTTCTTCTCAAGGATCTGAAGGACCGCACCCAGCTTCCCCGGCGGGACACCCTGCGGACAGGTCGAAAGAAAAGGACAAAATTAGAAGCGCACCGGGTTTGGAAGGCGCCGATTTCAAAGTCCAACGGCACACACTGGCGCGTCGAATTCAGGCAGGTGCGTTATCCACGCATCACACCAGGCCGCTGGCCTAGATCACCACGGCGGCGACGGCCAGGCTTACAGGGGCGCCCGGCGACCAGCGGTCACCCACGCGAGACCACAAGCCTGCTCTCTCCGCCCTTCGGTAAGGGCACAGCGGTGCCTCGTGTCCAGCAGCGCTCCCAACCTAATCTAACTAGCCTCATGGCTCACAAGGCCACGGCGGCGCGCGGCGGGCCGAACAGCACCGCGTCCAGCACACCACCGGGGGCGGCCGGCGCAGGGGCAAAGAAAGACAAGTCAAACCCTCGCGACGACGGGGTGCTTCGAGATCAATCGCGCGGAGATCGGCTCAGACAGCGGGACAGACACGCGGGGTATCAACTAGACAGCGCGTGCATTTAGCGCCTGCTCAAATAAGACACATCACCAGCCTCACGGCACCAGGCACAAGGCTGGTGCGTAAATTTACTTTGCCGGAATAACGCGCGCTATTCGACCAGGTGAGCCCATGTGCACATCACGACACGCGGAGTGTTGGATCGGAGCACATGTTTAGATTAACCTAACCTAACCTCACCTAACCTAACCTACCCCGCTTTTCTCCGAGGGCATCACGTCTCCCGAATAATACCTCACCTTGTTATTTCCGCCCCAAAGCGCTATTAGCGGGCCGGCCTAGAACTCTGCGCGCAAACAGTGCGAACGCCACCGAACGCGGTTAGGTTGCTCTGTTTTCCAGCGGTAGGTCACGCCCAAACTCATGAGTATTTATCCATCACTCAATGTCTAAAGTTAATTCTTTTTGTTTCAGGTGATTTTCCGACAAGGGATGAACTGTCCGAGTCAGTTGAGCAGCTCTGGAGTTCATCCGATGTGCGTGCACGAGAAATATCTGCTCAGACATACGCCAGAATTGAAGATTACTGGAGAGAGAAATATAGGACTGATATCGTTAATTTTTTTAGAAATTGTTTAGTTGAGACAGGCGCAGAGCCCACTCGTGTCGGTGTCAAAGAGCTTATAAAGAGAAAATGCAAGTCAGTATGGCAGCGCGACCCCTGTGATCTTGCTTGCCTTGTCTTAATGTAAAACTATTGTGTGCAATGTCAGCACTAGATTTATGTCGGGATTGGTTTGTGTTATTTGCAAAGGTTTATTTTGTACAGTTTTTGTCAAAAATTGTGTAAAATGGAAAAAAAAGGGATTTTGTTTTGGGAACAACTCAATTGGTTTTTAATTACCATTCAATATTTCACACAATCACGAAACCTACATAAATTATGGGTTAATTACAAGTACGTACAAGTACGTAAATTACGTGTCTAGCTTGCTGTCACTTTTCTTGGTCTTGCTCCAACGAAGTGTCGCTTGTGCTGATATCAGGTGAAGGATTCTTCCTAGAGGCGTCCTCCTGGTCGTCGTTCTTCTCTTCGGACGTCTCATCGTCGCTCGATGCCGCATCACCATCTTCATCGGATTCCGACATCTCTTCGTCGCTGAAGATCTTTTCGACCTCGACTTTAGGCATCGTACTGCGAAAACAGAAAAGGAATCACATGAGGAACAGGATTTAAATGATTTTTGTAAATTCAACACTGTGTAAATAAAGATACTGTGCAAAATACGCATTAAAATCATTGCTCTCACCTCAGCCTGTGGAGATATTTATAGATCTCCTCCGGTTGAGGTGATGGCGTTCCGTCCTCATCTCCAACAATCGATGTTGATCCGATAAGCAGCACGTAACGGAGCCAACAACGAAGAGTGTACCGTTGCTTGGCGGTCAGGTCCAGATTCTGCAGATGTTTCAGGCCTAGGCGGTGCCTGCCAAGTCGCCAAGCACCGGGTGCAACAAGGTTATGCAGCCGCCGGGCCGCTCCAAAGATTCCCAGCGGCTCGGCGAGGAGCTTTGCCTTGTGCATGTCTTCCATGTGCGCAATGACCATCCCCTTCCGAGGACAGATGAACTTGCAATATATGCATCGCCAGATATGTAGATCGGCCCTGACCTCTGCCTGGAAAGAAAAAATAAAAATTAATAAGAAGTGTGCATTTTACAACCAATACATCCACAGTTTAGAATTTTCAACACACCTCCATGTCCATTGAGTGCAATTGGCCAAATTTTGTTGGACCAAAACTGCCCTTCGAAGACCTTTGACTCAGTCGTCCGGCCTCGTCCTCCCTTCTTATTGCTGTGGGGCGTCACTACGAATTCGTCTTCCCCCTGCCAAATCGAAAGAAGAGATAAGAATACGGAACAGTTAAAACTGCAAATGAGGTTCGTAAAAAGCACTCCAAAAAAAAAAAAAAGGTTCTCACTTCTTCAACAGCGGGCTTCCTTTTCTTCTTTTTGGCAGGTGTCTCCTCACGTGAGCCCCCCCGTCGCTTGACGACCGGCTTAATGACAACCTTCGGCCACTCCTGGAACAGAAGAAAAAGAAACAAAACACACATAGGAAAGTCAGATCAAATTAACGTTTGACGCACAGTTCAAACACAGCTCGTGTTTAATTTGCGCACAGCAGATAATTCAAATATAACATTTACTTTTTTCGAAGCCTTGGAGGCCGAGGATTTGCTCGGCCCGGGAGTGTCTAACCCTTCCACTGGCTTCTTCAACGTTTCACCGCCCTTTGGTGACTTCTTCCCCAGCAAGCTGATGACCTGAAACACAAATAGCACAAGGTTATAAAATTACAAACACAAAAACGAAGACTTAAAGAGTTAAATGACGCATACCGCACGCATCGGTTGACCCGAGGGAATTCTCTCGTCATCGGAAGACACGTCTTCCAGCACCTTCTTCAGGGGCTTTATCGGACCCGACTTGGCCTGCACACAACAGCAAAAAAGGACTCATTAGCAACAAGATTGGACAGAGGCACATGCCCTCATATAACCAGGGCCCACGCGGCAAACCGGCCTCACGCCCAGCACTCGATTCAAGCATTCACACTCCTTAAAAGCTCGCTCGTCACTTCGCTAAAACACTTCGGACATACGATTCCAATTATCAGAAAACCTGCCGAAACGCGCGCTTCGCGCGCACTCCACAGGTTTCACTTTCCACTATGCGTAATTAAGACAAGTATCCTCGTGAGAGTGCTATTTGCACAGCGTACATAACGCAAATGGCCACAAATTGCAAATACAACACAAAAAAAGGTTTTTATGACGATCCAACCAACCCCTATAACGAAAATTGCATCGAATGGCAATTAAAAAAAAAAAACCGAAAGATTGATTAAAGGTATGCAGCGAAACGAACAAGGCCGTTGCGGGCACGTACGGCCGCACTAGCCTAGCCGCACCCGCCCTAAATACGCAAACTACGCAAATTGCGCAAAAAAGCACACCGCGGGCAAAAACGGGGGAACCGCGGCCTCCGAGGCGGGCGTGCTGCTCCGTGCATTAGAAACGGGCTTATCACAGATCGAGCCGCTAAGACAAATCTAAGCGAGCACCGACGGAAAGAGACGCGGCGCTCAACCACAACCACCTACACAGTAAATACATGAGCAAAATACGAAATAAAAGAAAAGAAAGAAAAACAGCAACCGCGCAGACACGCATACTCGAAAACAAAATTTTAATAAGACCTGATTTGAGACAAGATATATGGACCGCCTTGATCAAGGGCGCACTGCACAGCACATACAGAGGCAGTTTTTACAAGCGAGCTCCGAACGAAAAATGCATAAGAGAGAATGAAGGGAACGAGCCGGAGCCCCAGTGGGCACGCACAACGAACTAGCCGCACCCGCCCAAAAACCCAAACTACGCAAATTGCGCAAAAAAGCACACCGCGGGCAAAAACGGGGGAACCGCGGCCTCGGAGGCGGGCGTGCTGCTCAGTGCATTCGAAACGGGCTTATCACAGATCGAGCCGCTAAGACAAATCTTAGCGAACAACCTCGCAAAGTACAACGGGGGCAGTCAGGGCACCGAGGCAGGACACGGAAGGCACAAACAGATACAGGCTCTCCACTGTACTTACATCATGACGTGACTCCTCCTTCGAAGGTCTCGACATCTTAGACAGGACACAGTAAGTAGCTCAGGGACTCAGACACAGACACGAACACTGACAAGACGCGAACAGCTCAGCTCGGCGACTGCCTCTCAACTGCGGAGCGCTCCTGGCTGGAGCCAGCCGGACGCTGCCTGCCGTCGGGCGGCCCCCTCCACGGGCCTTGCCAGCCGAGACGAGCCGAGCCAAGCCGAGTCGGACCTTCCCCGACCCAACACTCGGCTTTGTCAGCCGGAGACATCCATTGCCTGGCTGACATGTCCTTAATGCTCCGAACCGAACCTAACCGAACCTAACCAAACCTAACCGCACCTAACCCTGTTTTTTTTTTTTTTTTTAATTTTATGGAGCCCTCTGCTTAGACTAATGTTATTGTGTAATGACAATGAACATTGCTCTCGTTAAATATTTGTCACGCATGGACTTCAGAAAGGCTTATGACATCCTTGTCAGACGTTCCAATTAATTATCGAGTGGCTTGGAAGGGAGGGTCACAGCCAGAAGACCTACGTTGCTTTGACCCAAAATATCCGACTAATCATGCGTTCAAAAATGGTCCACGTCCAATTGTCACCTTGAAACAGTGTAAAAGGTCAAGACACTGGAAAAAAAAAACATAAAAAAATTCACGTTTTAATTTTTTAACTAGGGTCAAATAAAATAATGTTTTGCGCAAGCTTCAATTCGGCCCTGACGCCTGCTCGAAGCTTCCCTAAATCCCATGCCTGGCTGGCATACCCGCTCCGCGCTCAACCGAGCGAACCTCGCGACGTCTAGAGCGGGTCTCAAGCGATTTAGGACCTCTGACCCTGCCCAAACGCTAGCTCGGAACTTCCCCGACCCAACACTCGGCTTTGTCAGCCGGAGACATCCACTGCCCGGCTGACATACCCGCTCCGCGCTCAACCGAGCGATCCTCGCGACGTCTAGAGCGGGTCTCAAGCGATCTAGGACCTCTGACCCTGCCCAAACGCCAGCTCGGACCTTCCCCGACCCAACACTCGGCTTTGTCAGCCGGAGACATCCATTGCCTGGCTGACATACCCGCTCCGCGCTCAACCGAGCGAACCTCGCGACGTCTAGAGCGGGTCTTAAGCGATCTAGGACCTCTGACCCTGCCCAAACGCCAGCTCGGACCTTCCCCGACCCAACACTCGGCTTTGTCAGCCGGAGACATCCATTGCCTGGCTGACATACCCGCTCCGCGCTCAACCGAGCGAACCTCGCGACGTCTAGAGCGGGTCTCAAGCGATCTAGGACCTCTGACCCTGCCCAAACGCCAGCTCGGACCTTCCCCGACCCAACACTCGGCTTTGTCAGCCGGGGACATCCATTGCCTGCCTGACAAACCCGCTCCGCGCTCAATCCAGCGAACCTCGCGACGTCTAGAGCGGGTCTTAAGCGATCTAGGACCTCTGACCCTGCCCAAACGCCAGCTCGGACCTTCCCCGACCCAACACTCGGCTTTGTCAGCCGGGGACATCCATTGCCTGCCTGACATGTCCTAAATGCTCCGAACCTAAACGAACCTAACCGAACCTAACCGAACCTAACCTAACCTAACCTAACCTAACCGAACCTAACCGAACCTAACCGCTCCTAACCATGTTTTTTTTTTTTTTTTTTTTTTTTTTTTAAGGATCCCTCTGCTTAGACCCATGTTATTGTCTAATGACAATTGACAATGCTCTCGTTAATTATTTGTCATTCAAGGACTTCGGAGTGCCTTATGACATCCCTGTCAGACGTTTCAAATAATTATTGAGCGGCTTGGAAAGGAGGGTCAAAGCCGGAAAACCGACGTTGCTTTGACCCAAAATATCCGACTTATCATGCGTTCAAAAAAGGTCCACGTCAAATTGTCACCTTGGAACAGTGTAAGAGGTCATGACACTGGAAAGAAAACAAAAAAAAATACACGTTTTAATTTTAAAACTAGGGTCAAATATAACAAGGTAGGTTTACGCCAAACCGTGTCTTGTCGTAACAGGCTTCGCGATGCTGCGCCAGTTACGACAATCCACGCCTGGCGTTACACCTACCCTGGCCTGCGGCGCTTCCGTGCTTGCCTTCGGCAAGCTGTCTCAAGGATTTTTGAGGCATTGAGTAATGCACCACGTGAAATCTGCAATAAAATTTTTTAGTCGGTCGATCACCTTTTTTCAAGATCCTGATTCGGCAAACTGATAAAGTTGGGCTCCCAGACCCCCCTTCCGACCCCTCTTTGAAAAGGCCTTCCGAGACCTGTCGAAATCCGCAATAAAATTTTTTAGTCGGTCGATCCCCGTTTTTCAAGATCCTGATTCGGCCAACTAATGAAGTCGGGCTCCTAGACCCCCCTTCCGACACCACTTTGAAAAGGTCTTGCCGAGACCTATCGAAATCTGCAATAAAATTTTTTAGTCGGTCGATCCCCTTTTTTCAGGATCCTGATTCGGCCAACTAATGAAGTCGGGCTCCTAGACCCCCCTTCCGACCCCTCTTTGACAAGGTAGGTTTACGCCAGACCGTGTCTTGTCGTAACAGGCTTCGCCATGCTGCGCCAGTTACAACAATCCACGCCTGGCGTTACACCTACCTTGGCCTGCGGCGCTTCCCTGCTTGCCTTCGGCAAGCTGTCTCAAGGATTTTTGTGGCATTGAGTAATGCACCACGTGAAATCTGCAATAAAATTTTTTAGTCGGTCGATCCCCTTTTTTCAAGATCCTGATTCGGCCAACTAATGAAGTCGGGCTCTTAGACCCCCCCTTCCGACCCCTCTTTGAAAAGGTCTTGCCGAGACCTATCGAAATATGCAACAAAAATTTTTGGTCGGTCGATCCCCTTTCTTCAAGATCCTGATTCGGCCAACTAATGAAGTCGGGCTCTTAGACCCCCCTTCCGACCCCTCTTTGAAAAGGTCTTGCCGAGACCTATCGAAATATGCAATAAAAATTTTTAGTCGGTCGATCCCCTTTTTTCAAGATCCTGATTCGGCCAACTAATGAAGTCGGGCTCTTAGACCCCCCTTCCGACCCCTCTTTGAAATGGTCTTGCCGAGACCTAGTGAAATCTGCAATAAAATCTTTTCATCGGTCGACCCCCTTTTTTCAACATGAAGGGTCAAAGTTGATTATGTTAGTAAATTCGGGCCAAGGTAGCCAATTCGCTGGTTTAAGTTTGGTCAGGGGTCGAAATTGATTTCATTTTCGTCATCAGCACCTTAAAAAACATACGATATCATGTAAAAATGTCTCTAAAACATAAAGTCACTGAAAAGTTCCACTTTTTCTGCCGTTTTTTTAGTGTTTTTTCGTTGGTACGACTAAATTATCTGAGATAAAGAGCTGAATTTTGGCGTGTGGCGAGCCAAGGATATACCTAACAACCCTGCTGACAGACAGACAAAACTTTTTAACCCCACTGGAGTAACTGGCTTCGCTAATCGCTCAGCCAATAAGGTCTTGCCGAGACCTATCGAAATCTGCAATAAAAATTTTTAGTCGGTCGACTCCCTTTTTTCAAGATGAAGGGTCGAAGTTGATTATGTTAGTAAATTCGGGCCGAGGTAGCCAATTCGCAGTTAAAAGTTTTGTCAGGGGTCGAAATTGATTTCATTTTCGTCATCAGGAACTTCAAAAACATAAGAAACCATGTAAAAATGTCTCTAAAATACAAGGTAGGTTTACGCCAGACCGTGTCTTGTCGTAACAGGCTTCGCGATGCTGCGCCAGTTACGACAATCCACGCCTGGCGTTACACCTACCTTGGCCTGCGGCGCTTCCGTGCTTGCCTTCGGCAAGCTGTCTCAAGGATTTTGGAGGCATTGAGTAATGCACCACGTGAAATCTGCAATAAAATTTTTTAGTCGGTCGATACCTGTTTTTCAAGATCCTGATTCGGCCAACTAATGAAGTCGGGCTCCTAGACCCCCCTTCCGACCCCTCTTTGAAAAGGTCTTGCCGAGACCTATCGAAATCTGCAATATAATTTTTTAGTCGGTCGACCCCCTTTTTTCAAGATGTAGGGTCGAAGTTGATTATGTTAGTAAATTCGGGCCGAGGTAGCCGATTCGCAGTTAGTTTGGTCAGGGGTCGAAATTGATTTCATTTTCGTCATCAGGAACTTCAAAAACATAAGAAACCATGTAAAAATGTCTCTAAAATATGAAGTCACTAAAAAGTTGCACTTTTTCTGCCGTTTTTTTTAGTGTTTTTTCGTTGGTACGACTGAATGGAATGAGATAGAAAGCTGAATTTTTGCGTGTGGCGAGCCAAGGATATACCCTGCAAAATCTCGTCTCGATCGGCCGAGCCGTTTGAGAGGAGTAGTGCGGACACACAGACAGACAGACAAACAGACAGACAGACAGACAAAACTTTTCAATCCCACTGGAGTAACTGGCTTCGCAAATCGCTCAGCCAATAAAGTCACTAGAAAGTTGCACTTTTTCTGCCGTTTTTTTATTGTTTTTTCGTTATTACAACTGAATGGAATGAGATAGAAAGCTGAATTTTTGCGTGTGGCGAGCTAAGGATATACCTAACAACCCTGCAAAATCTCGTCTCGATCGGCCGAGCCGTTCAGGAGGAGTAGCGCGGACACACAGACAAACAGACAGACAGTCAGAACTTTTCAACCCCACTGGAGTAACTGGCTTCGCTAATCGCTCAGCCAATGATGTCTATGGCAAAACCAGCTATGGCAAAACCACTCACTCAACCATATAATTTAAAAAAATAAAGGTCCCAGTTAGCAAAGATTAATGTCTGGTTTCAAAAGAATATATTTATGTATTTCCCAATTTTATTAAATAAGTAAACAACTAAAGAATGAATCTTCAGAGAGAAATAAGCAAGTACAGACTCACCAAGTATGAAAGGCAAACAGTATTTTATCTTGCAAATCTCAAAAACACTGCACTGACGTGGGTGAGATTCCCCTCTGGCGGGGGGAGGGGAGGGGGACAAAACGCGTTATCATTTTCAATTTCATTTTCCTTATTTCACTGCGGTGACACTCCGGAGGTGTTACAATCATTCTATAATGTTGGAAAACTATCACCGAGCTCAGTTTTTAACCCTTCTGCTCTTTATTTTGTTTAATTTGCCTCAGTCCCGTATTTGAGTGCCGCGGCCGCAGGTATGAAAAATTGGTAACTGCTG
Organism: Stenchaetothrips biformis; assembly: GCA_030522485.1. Lineage (NCBI taxonomy): Eukaryota > Metazoa > Arthropoda > Insecta > Thysanoptera > Thripidae > Stenchaetothrips > Stenchaetothrips biformis. The sequence goes on along the minus strand of CM060090.1, from coordinate 17,483,679 downwards.
CCAACCTAACAACACTAATAACCTAATTCAAAAAGATGTTTTTAAGATTTCAAACGGTACTAATTGTCTATCTGAGATAAACTCCCCCTGTGGGAGATTTGGGCGATGTTTTGTGCAAAGTTTGGAAACTATGTCTGTTGCAGTTGCTGAGAAACATGAGTGAGTACATACAGAGAGACTGACAGACAGAGAGACAAACAGACACACGACCAGTCGCTTTTTGGTGCGCCCAAACACGGCATGGGCTCGCTATCGCTCGCCAATAAAGAAAAGAACTTGTTAGCCTTGTTTAGTGTGGATTGTAAAGACAATTAAATAGCAATGTCTAACTTACAGCAGCTTCCTTTAATTTGTCTCGGACAGTACTTTTCCCCTTTTTCTCTACAGACAGATCAAGAAAATGCTTGTCACTTGAACCTGACTTTAGCTGAGTTTTGGCCCGAAACAGACCTGTAATTAAAAGTTTAGAATGTTATTCATGATAAATGCAATGCAATTTGTGCAAGGAAATTTTTTTAAAAATATGATAATTACCAAATAAACATTCACGTTTAGCTGGTGATAGCTTGTTCTTCTTCAACTTCTTGCGATCTGCACCTCCTTTCACAGGAGTTCCTCCCTCAAGAGACCGCTCAGCCTCAAAGGAGGTCACGCAGCTAAACAGCTACCGTTAGTAGCAATAAAAGAGTTAGTTTTTAATTGTTTTTACCTTAGCAAACCAATTAGAGCTCCCCGAAACTGTCGTCTTTTTCAAAACCTTGGAAGGGTCCGTACAGTTTCTCAAACTTCTCTAGGCAGGTTACGCAGCTAAACGGCTTCTCAAAAAAGCTTTTTTTTAAAAAAAAAAAATTATTTGTTTGTTTACCTTAGCAAACCGATTGGAGCTCCCCGCAACTAATGTCTATAATGTGGAATGTGGAAGAAAGTCTGTTTTGTAGTCGTTTGTATCCATTGCTTAGTTTGTTAGTGTTTTTTAAGTCTAATGTGGTCAAACGACTGGTCTTTTTTTTTTAAACTGAACGTGTTTAGTTGCTTTACCAGTGGCTGTGTTTTCTTTGCTTCAAAAGGCATTGTAAAGGAGCTGAATGTTAGTTTTTTTTATTTTTAGACAATTTATTTATAGTTCTGCTTGTTACAGGGGTCTATGATTAAAACAATTGGGATTAAAATTACTAAATACAATAGTTATGTAATGATTTGGTTACTAAAAGCAAGTGTCAGATTATATTTTTATTTACTCTCTTCTTCCTTGACTGGCATGGCACTTCCCTTCCTAGCCAGGTTTCCACTGTTGTTCTGGTTCCTGAACGCACCCAGCCAAGCCATCATCCCCTCCACTATTGTTGCCCAAACTATAAGTTGGATCGCGCCTCAGAGCCGGCCAACAGTCTGTAGACTGGTCTCACGTCGAAACGTTCTCCCCAATAAACCAAGTGAACCCTGCTCAGAGTCGTACTTCGCCCTTAAACCGCTCATAGTGCCAAACACTACAAGTGGTGACAGCGGTCAAAGCCTGCGACTTTGCGTCGGGTATTACCTGCGTTTTTGAAAAGGGAGGACGAGGAGTGTGTGTGTTTGTGGTTGCGTTTGCGAGAGTAGATAGGTTAATTAGTGGCCTTCTAGGGAGTGTACGGAGGTTTGCCTGCCTGACTAGTCGTGCTGTTCCTTCGGGGGCGAAAGCCACTACCAGGTTGTGCGTCCTGCACTGCTCTGAATAAAAGGGTTAGTCAAACGAAAGCCTGACTTTGAGCTGTTTGATTAACTGTATGAGAGAGGTTGTCGTAGCGAAAGCCTTTATTGAGCTGCTCGATTAACGGTGAATGACAGGTTCTCGTAGCGAAAGCCTTTACTGAGCTGCTCGAAACCGTGTGAGTGAGACACAGTGTCCTGAAAGCCGAGACAACTCGAGCTAGGCGCTGTTAGGGACACACAAAACACACAAAACAAACCTTGCTAGGTACACGAAAATAAATAAATACACAGGGTATTGAGCAAGTAATAGTTGTATTATGCTTCCTTTCCGTCAACGGGCTCGGGATTTCTTTGACCCACATATAGGTCCACTACCACATCCAATGGAGGACAACGAGCCGCAGCCCGGTCCTGCTAATGCCGAGGAGCCACCGCTAGCACCTGATGTAGTTGTCCGTCTTGTTCCACCCCGTGCAGGGCGTGCTGGCCTGCCAGGATTTCAGGGTTTTGATGTAGAAGAGGGACCTGCAAGGCAAGGTGGTTGGAAAGGTTGGCGCCTTACAAGTTTGAAGTTGTTCATGAGAAAGGTATCAACATTGGACACGCTGATGCTCTGAGTAGGCGTCCTGCAAGGCCATGCACTGCAAATTGCAAAAAGTGTTTGCGTCTAGAAGAGCGAGACACTGCTTCTTTGAACTACGTCACCTTCGACAAAAATTTGGATCTCGCTACCCTATCGTCCAAAAACTTTCAACTACTTCATGTGCATGACAGCATTTTCAATAGCCCACTTTCCATACCACAGTGCCATGCAGTGAGTCATGATGGCAAGTTTGGTACGGGACTGGCATTTGAGTTGGAAACCCTGTATAGAGTCAAGAAGGACTTCCTAAAACAGAAAGACAGAGGATGTCCAGGAATAGTTATATCACACAGTCATGGAAGGTGCATAGCAAATGTCATAACAAAAGTAAAGTATTATGACAAGCCTACTCCTGAAGAAGTGGAACAAGCCTTGATAAATCTTAGACAATGGATAGTTAAGTACAACATACCTGCTATAAGCATGCCTGAGTTCTCTTGTGGCTTGGACAAGATGCAACTGAAGACACTGATAGAAATACTTCACCGAGTATTTGGAGATCTCAAACTCACAATTTATATGTACCATTTTGAGCCAGATGTAAACGTTCACTGGAAAACATGTGATGTACATTGCAAACTCTGTGAAGTGGAAGATAGAATGAGTGTCATGGCAGATCCTGATGAGATATTGGCAAACTGGACCACGGTAGTACCTGAAGGAGTATCTTCCATGACGATGGTAAAGGATCAAAAGCTGGACGAAGGTATCATGCCAATATTTATAGCGGTAGCTGAAGGAAGAAAACCGCATTTCCAGGAAATATCAGCGTATGGTCCGGATACAAGAACTTTATGGCACAAGTTCAACTCTTTGTATTTGGATTCACACCTTCTCTACAAAAGAGTGGAACACCCTTCTGGAGATCCTGAAAAAACACAGTCTCAGTTAGTATTGCCCAGAAAACATGTGAAAGCCACAGTACAAAAGTACCATTCACAATTAGGCCAGACCAATCACTTTGGAGTAGGAAAGACCTACCGTGCATTGAACAAGTTTTTCTGGTGGCCTAACATGCAGAATGACGTTGCCGAAATAGTTGCTGTTTGTACCTTATGTATGCGAGCGAAAGGACATATGAAGAGAGTCAAAGTGCCACTCAAGATATTTCATGACGGAGTTTTGCATGGAAGGTGGCATGTTGATACCGCGGGACCGTATCCTGTAACGGAAGATGGATATAAATATGTGCTGGTGGCCGTGGAAGCTTTGTCAGGATGGCCAGTTTTAGTCCCTCTTAAAACTCAACAAGCTAAAGAAGTAGCAAGAGCTTTAATTACGTGTTTTCAGGGTATGGAGCTCCGTTGTCCATTCTCACTGATAAGGCAGCCATTTTTGAGTCTGAACTCTTCCATGAAGTGATGGCGTTGTACCACATTCACAAGACAAGAACGACAGCCTATCATCCGTCTGCAAATGGAAAGGCAGAACGTTGGGTGAGAACTCTGAAGCAAAGTCTCAAGTTGCTGTGTGACGGAGCTCACAAACATTGGTTGGAGTACTTGCCTTTTACAGCACAGGTATATCGTAGCCTGCCTCATTCAAGTCATAAGTTTTCTCCATATGAAATAATGTTTGGAGCACCTATGAGAACGCCTTCAAGCATGGAGCAAGGTCCACCTCCCACAATGCCCGACCTAAGTAGTTACCCATGGGCAGTACGAAATGTTCTTTTTAGAATCCATCAAGAAGTAAGAGCCATCAGAGCCGAAGCAGCAATACGGATGAAGCATTACTACGATAGAAATGCAGGTTTAGTTCCTTTCGCAGTCGGTGACAAAGTGTTTCTGTATAATCAAGCACTGAAGTCAAGCGAAGCATCAAAGAAGTTTCATATCCCTTGGATTGGACCTTATACTATACTCACAATTCTGAACGATTGTGACGCCAGGATTCAAAGAGACAGTCATCCATCAGATATTCAGCTTGTTCATATGGATAGACTTGCCCCATTTAAAGAAAATGATGGACAAGGAGTGGGAGCTTGGCTCACATTTAGTGGCACGGATGAGTCTGATGAGTACCTGCATCTAGAAAAGAGAGAGGAGAAATGAGCAAGAGAGACGGTAACAAGTGCCTAGCAACAATGAGTTTGAAACTACTGTGCTAAACAAATACTCAAGCACAGGTAGCCATTTTCCCAAGTTACAGTTTGGAAATCTCAAGTCTGAAATGGAAGGGAAAAGAATGGACAGTTTCCTAGAAGGGTATAAAATCCCGAAAACAAAGAAGCAAAGTCAGAAGAATAAACATTGGGAAAAAGTGCTCAAAATAGCAGGGAGAAACAAGATGTGCAAGAAAGTCAAGCCCAAAGAGGTTCCGTGAAAGCAGCTTTACCCTCAGTGAACTATGTGGCATTTAAAGAAAAGATGCAGAAAAGGTTTGATGAAAAGAAAGCCAAAGAAAAGGTGGAAGCAGAACAGAAACAAAAAGAAGCAGCGAAGAAAGAAAGAAGAGAAAAGTGGGCGTTGGAGCAGGAGCAGATCAGCACCCAACGTAGAGAAATGAAGAAGAAAGAAGCAGAAAAGAGAAAGGCTATGGGTCAAGCATGTGAAAAAGAAGCAAAATTACGATGGACAAGAGACTTACTTGAGGAAGAATTGTTGAAGTTTGATGGACCAGAATTATCTCTTCCAGACATTGACGAGGCTGCTGAAGAAGAATTGTTGTGTCAACAGGAAGACTTAGTACAAGAAATGGATTTGTTGACTGTGGATATAATCAAGCCACAAAAACAAGTCCCAATGGTGGTTGAAGAAAACGTTCGGTTGGCCCAGAATGTTACAGTCTTGGTTCCTGAAAAGAAGAAAAAGGCGTTCAGATGCTGGAAGTGCAGCTCTAGAAATCACAGTAAAAGTGAGTGCCCCAACGCCTCAAAAGGTCAATTGAAACGGCTAGCAAGAAATCTGGAACTGGATATTACCATTGCAAATATCCTGAAGAAAGCTTGAAGTGCAGAAAAGAAAGAGGTCCTTCAAATGATCCCAGAACCACCTCCGTTACCATTTTCTGAAGAAAACCCTGAGAGACCAACGTGGGCTGAGATGTGCATGCTGTGACAACTGTTTGAACACTGTAAATAATAATGCAAGTTAAATTGGTTAATGAAGGTTAAAAATAATAACGAATTGTAAATATAAGGATTACAGTTGTGCTCATAAGTGAGGTTAGGCTTTTGCCTAGTAGTTGTGAAAGTGCTGATGCCCTGTTTCTATCTGTAATAAATATCCTGATGACCAAACTATGTTTTCTCTAATCGCTTTTGTCTTCCGTGACACAAATAACACTTGAAACTTAGAGAGTGCAATCCGGAAGACCTGTCGAAAGACTGTGTCGGATGTACTCTACACAAACAAAATGCAACGAAAGCTAGTAAGTGGGTCAAGTCCCTTATGGTGCTGTTGTGTTTTATGACTACTGTACTCTAGGGATAACCTATCTCACATTAAACAGTACCAAATGAGTCAAGATTTTAACGCTTGGTGTCACGAACGAAGTGGTAAACACTGTGAAGCCAGTGCTACGGAAGTCCAAAGTGGTGACAGAAAAGACTTAGAATTTTAAAGTTAAAATAAGTTCGGGCCAGACTCACTTGAAAGCATGACTTACGGTTTCTTTACATTCAGTTTAACGAAAGAAATTTGGTGTGTAAATAGAAAAGTGTTTCAAACAGTTGACAGTAGTGCGAGAGTGGGGTGTGTTCTCATAACTGCCTCAGCGGAGGATTTCGACAAGGCACAGCATGCAGTGATACCAATCGCTCAGGGTGATAACAAGACAAAAACTAAAACATGCACATGTTTATTTCAAACACATAATTAAGTAATAAAACAGATGAATAATGCTCAGCACTACAGGTGCAAGTTCTCGATGTCACAACTACGTTCTGGATGCTCTTTAACGCAATGCACCAGCCGGGTTAGATAGGGCCCTGGGCATCCAGGATGGCTTCCCCATGCTGCGCAGCGCCAGTCGCCGGTGTGTTGCAGCTCCCCGGCGGAGTGGATTACTGAAAGCTTTACTCTTCCACTCTTGAAGGCGACTTTACGCCAGTTAGGTTTGGTAGCAGTCAACCACCTCGAGCAAACGGGATGCACCTAAAGTCCACGGATCACGGATGCGTTAAAACTGAGACAACGCTAAACAGGAAAGGGCTTTCCCTTCACATTGGTACTTACGTTCATCACAACTCCGTTGGGACTTTTCACTTGAAAGTAGAGCCCCAGGAAGCATTGATTCCTCGCAATATTCGGATCTTCCGAACACATTACCTGGGAGTAATCTTCCGACTCCATAATGGATAATGAATCTCACAAACTTAGCAGCGAGCACGATGGATCCAAATGTGGCGGCTCTTAAACAAACTTGATTGGTTGCCTTGACAGCGTTGGACAAAACGTGACCAACATTTGCGTTCCGGAAATAAGTGTTTCCAAACGAGTGCACTGTGTACTGGACAATCAGTCAGAACAGAGCCTCATGCAAAAAAGTTGATATTAAAAAAAAAAAATAATAATAATAATTATAATAATAATAATAATAATAATAATAATAATAATAATAATAATAATAATAATAATAATAATAATAATAATAATAAAGGAAGTCAAATATGATGTGGCGAACATGTTGACAAAGTTGGTAGTAGAAGGAAGTGACATTGCCCTGACGACCCGAGAGGTTTGACAGAGTAGCCAACAAGGAAAACAATAGCCATTCATGTGGATCAATTACACCTGATAACAAAGGCCAGGGACGATGGCGCACTAGAATGGAAAAAAATATCCAGGTGATGTCCTTTGAGTGCAGTGGTCAGTTAATGCCAAGCCATCGCCCGAAGCAGACATGTCACGAATGTGGTTAAGTCGTCAGCCATGGTGTGGGTTACTCAAGCAGACGACTATCTTTACACCGACTGTTGTTTACATCGAAGGAAACATCGGCATCGGAAAATCAACGTTACTACAGAGTCTGCAAGAAAATGGATACTATGTAGTGCAAGAGCCAGTGCTGCTGTGGAAAGATTTTCACGGGATCAACTTTCTGGAGCTATACCCTAGTGACATGCATAAATGGGCGTTCACGTTTCAATCTATGGTTCTGCACACGTTATGGCAGACTCAACTAGAAGCGGTGCAACGAACCAACCCGGTTGTTGTCGCTGAACGATCTTTGCATAGTGTGGTAAGAATGTTTGCAACAGCTCAGAAAGAAGCTGGATTTATTAGTCAAGAGCAGTTTGTCTTGCTGGACTCAATGTCCAAAGTCCTGGCATCGCAGTTCTAGAGAAAGGAGCATCACATCTATGTACGAGGAAATGCTGATACAGCCTACAAACGTCTTAGGTCAAGGGCCCGGGTAGAAGAAATGTCTCTATCACAAGGTTATCTACAGGGTTTACATAAGATCCTGGACGACTGGATGGAGAATGAACCGGCTCTACACGCAGTCATCGATGCAACAGGAACGCCGGAGGCTGTGCAACAACAAGTGATTCGAGCCATTGGACAGCTACATGAGAGTTAAGTTTGATGACTTATTGGTGTTAATTAGTGTTCTTAGATCAAACTGGTGTTATAAATTAGGGTCAGCTAGTTAGTCAGGTTTTGAAGCACCAAGGCAAAACCCCATTCTTTTAGTTAGGGGGGGAGTAGGAGATAAAAATTCTGCGCGAGTTGTTCGTGTGTGTTACGAGGAATGCTGATCTTAAGAACCTACTAGAGAACTACTAGATCAGCCAGTGTTCCAGTGTCAGAGCTACATACTAATGAGTTTTCTGTAGTTAGAAGAGATTTTATTTTATGATCAGGCTAGACGGTTGTACCTCAGGACGGCGTTCTTAACTAGTTTTTGGACGTGCCATGAGTGTCACTGTCGAAACCACTCTTTAAGAGGATCAATTTTTGTTTGATCGTGAATGACGTGTTAGGAAAGGTCTGGACAGCCTTGCCCTAAGTGGTCTAAACGAGAATAAGTTTCAGCTTTGTATTGATTTTTAAAAGCAATAATGTCAAAGTTTGGAGCAACGAATAGTTTTCTTTTATAGGGGGAGTGGTGTAATGATTTGGCTACTAAAAGCAAGTGTCAGATTATATTTTTATTTACTTTCTTCTTCCTTGACTGGCATGGCACTTCCCTTCCTAGCCAGGTTTCCACTGTTGTTCTGGTTCCTGAACGCACCCAGCCAAGCCATCATCCCCTCCACTATTGTTGCCCAAACTATAAGTTGGATCGCGCTTCAGAGCCGGCCAACAGTCTGTAGACTGGTCTCACGTCGAAACGTTCTCCCCAATAAACCAAGTGAACCCTGCTCAGAGTCGTACTTCGCCCTTAAACCGCTCATAGTGCCAAACACTACAGTTAGATTTTACTTAACGTTCATATACGTTCATCGTTTAAGCAAAAAAGTTTTAAAACAGCATTTGAGTTGCACTTTGAGGACAAATGTATCTGACACAATAACTACGAACAGGGCGGTAACTTTTTAAAATTTCACACGGAATCAATAAGAAAAGGCCTATGTCTGAGGGTGGGCAACATATATTTTCCCTGTTTCTTTCCTGATCACTGAAAAATATAAAATATCAAATCGGCAAAACTTTATTTTGCACTGTCAGAGTACTTCTAGGGTTAAATCACTGATTTAGGAAACGCCTTTAGTCTGGCACAAAAACGATTCGAACAGGGCACAATTTTAAAAAATATACAAGAGATTTACAAAAAAAAAAACGGAAAATTGGGCAAACCTTAGTTACAGTGGGACAATGTCCGAAATTAAGCCACAATTACACTTAGTTCTCCTACAATGCTTATTTTTTAACAATATCCGGTAGCCATCTAAATAAAATAAATATAATCATCATGCCATTTTAATGAATCATTAGAAAATGTCGGACGAAATGCCACGGCTCACAGCGTGTCGCTCATTCGACTCATTTCGCTACAGTTACCTAAATCCAAAACAAGATCTTGAAGAATAAATTACTTTACACGTCAAAAATTTGAGAAATGCCTTGGTTTTTTTCTGAAAATATTACTGAAAAGTCAGTTGTAGTTGTACAACATTCGTTTTAAGAACTAAATAATTAAGTGCTACGAAAAATAACTGCAAAATTGACAAGAAGATTTCTATAAGATGAACATTTAGATACAACGGTCAAAAAATAATATTGAAGTCTTATTAATATCTAGGGGCCAGTACAAAGGAACAAATATAATGGTCAAGCCATTGCAGTCAATCATTAAGAAATGCGGGACGACATGCCACACTGTGGGAAAAAACTACGGAAAGTACTGTTAACTTTTTCACAGCTCTCCTCCGTCCTTCACACCACAGTGGTCTCCGTCTTTTGACAATAGAAATCCTCCGTTGTTTTTCTGATGGTGCTACCATAGCTCATCAGACTCATTGGTTATTACATTTTCACTCAATTTTTTGGGACGGTTAATTTGTTAAGGTAACAGAAAATAATTGTTTTTTAAGTTCTTTTGGGAAAGCATTATCAGTGCGAGGTAGGAGCTGTGTTGCATCTATGAAGTGCTTTGAGCAGGGCAAAACTAAGAGAAACAAAGAACCAGAAGTATGTTCCTTTAAGTTTAATAGTATTAAGTACAGCTGGCAACTACAAACTCCAAATTTTGCTTGCTTGAAGGAGCCTGTAGTAGTCAGCTGTACTTTATACTATTAATCTTTAAGAAATAGACTTCTGTTTCTTTGTTTCTCTTAGTTTTGCTCTGCTCGAAGCACCTAATAGATACCACACAGCTCCTGCCTTTAACTGATAATGCTTTCCCAAAAGAAGTAAAGGTGCTCCTACAATAAACTCATCAAACTCATCACTCATCACTCTATCAACTTGTGTTGTGTTTTATTGGTAGGGACTTGTAAGACATATGGTTACTCTCTGAAATTAAAATGTGATACAATATTGTACACAACATTATTCTTTATGCTTTTAGACTAATTATAGTATCTTCATCACCATATGATATAAGTTATAACCAAAATAAAATTGTTAATTTGGAAAAGATACATCAGACAATTTTATTTTTGTTATATAATCATATTTGTGGTGATGAAAAGACTGAAAATAGTCCTAGGGCATAAGGAACACTGTTCTCTACAAGACTATATAACATTTTAGATACAGAGAGTAACCATATGGCTTACAAGTCCCTACCAATGAAAACACAAGTTGATGAGCGATGAGTTGTTGACTTCATTGTGGAAGCACCTTTAATTGAGTGAAAATGGAATAAGCATTGAGTCTGATGAGCTGTGGTGGCACTATCAGAAAAACAACGGAGGATTTCTATTGTCAAAAGACGGAGACCACTGTAGTTTAAAGTATGCAGGAAAGCTGTGAAAAAATTAACAGTCCTTTCCGTATTTTTTTCCTACAGTGCATGGCTCACAAATCGTCACTCAACCGACAAATTTGGCAACAGGTGCCAAAATCCAAGATCCCATAATTAAGGAAAAAATACTTAACAAGACTAACATTTTTAACTTTTTCACAAGATTGCCAGCTTGAATATTCCTTGAAATTTTGCTTTTGGTACAGAAACGTTCTACATTTAAAGTAAAGAAAACAAACAAAAAATTCTAGAAGAATGTTTTCCGTGTCTTAAAAAAGAAATTCACTAACAATTTTCCAAAAAAAGGGAAAAGGCTCTTACAACTTGACAAAGACGAGAATTACTGGAGACACGGAAATACCCTTTTCCTCGACACAAATAGGATTCTTCCGTAAGTCGTCCAAAAGACGCCACACTCCGTCGCAGCTACAAGAGTAAGCAACCGGGTGATCTTCTTCGCGATGAACATTCCCACCAGGCAGAAGAGATTGTCTTGGAACTAACTGGAGGGTCTGTGGGATGTCAAGAAGAAGCACCTGCATTTCTTCCACAACATATTCTTCGGAGTCTTTAGGGGCAGCATAGATGTCTACATTAATTAATAAGTACGGACCGAAGTTGACTGAGACATCCTTCTGATCACCTGAAAGATTAGAATCAGGTCTTGGAAAGCCATTGCTATCCAAATCAAGGTTGATGCCCACTGCCTCTTGGAGATTGCCGATGCCATTTGAGAGGAGGTCAAAGTGGGGAGTCACAATGTTCATTGTTCTCGTTCCTTGTTTACCGACAACCCTCACACAGTGCTCGTTTCTCATAAGAGCAGACAATAGCTCAAATGGATCAGACATACAGTCGTAGTCAACGGCTAGCATGGTTGCTCGGCCTTTTATGGTCTTTGTTGCAAATGCAGACAGTGCGCCGCTTGCTTCAAGAACCTCTACGAGAGCTTTACATCGTAACAGGTACGTTTCTTTGACGGCTCCATGCAGTGCAAGGTTTTTGGCAACTATCATTAGTCCATTTTCACTGGATTCCACCGACGCTCGGAAGTTGGTATAATTTAGATACCCTGTTGTTAAGATCTGAGTCAGGGAGTCAAATCCACAGGTGTTCTTGACTTCCACTCTTGTACTTTAATTTGTCACTATGTAGCCCATTCTGTTCCCGTTAAATAACAGCTGATGTTTTGGTGATTTAAATTTGTCTGCTTCATTCAGAGCTATTAACACCTTCGCGCCGAAGCCTAACCTAACCTTCAGCCGATACGAGAACATGGTTCTCGTACCGGCGTTAAGGTGTTAATTCTGGGAATTTATTTAAATATTTTGTTCTTTTCTTCCTTTTGGGAGGTTTGGGATTAGCGAGGCCCATCCAATTTTCTCGGTTGGAAAGGTCAGCCGGGGCCTGTTCTTCTCTTCAGAGCTTCAGAGCTCATCTTCAGAGCTGCTGAGTATTTCAAGCCTAGCCCTCCGTTTTGAGGTTGATTTGGATCAGGATCGAGATGTTTTCTCAGGATTATGAGAAATGCTTCCTTTAGTTTTGGAAGTTCCCTGGCTCTTATGCGAACCTGATTTGCCCAATCCACTGTTTTCAAAAGGACCCTGATTAGCTTCTGAGATTCTTTGCAACGCCTTAGCTCCCGCAATCTTGCATTGGCCATCAATAGAATTGAGGTGCATGGAAACAAATTTATCTGCTCTGAAAAGAACTTTCTTTCCTTCCATCATCTCTGACTTTAGGCGCTTTATGGCACCTTCAACGGGCCCTGAAGCAGCCCTTTCGTGGGGCGAGCCAAATTTTTCCACCATAACACCACTCCAAAGTAGAAAATCGGTGGCAATCATAAAGAACTGTTCTGCCACTTCTGGAGCGTAGTATGGGTTCAGTTCGTCACTGTCGCCCTCAATGATGGCCGTCTCAATTTCTTCTTTTATGACCTTAATAAAGTCATCAACCTCCTGACATGGCTGCTCATCCTCACTGACAATCACTTCATCCTCAATGTCATCGTCGATTGTCTCTTTTATTTCAGACTCCGGACCTTTTATAATGTTAATTACTAGTGCTAGGTGCTCATTACCGACATCCAAATTTGGTGCACTGGCAAGAAGAGTAACAGCTTTAAACACTTGTCGCCATATGAAAACGTCAGAGCAGTTGATAAGCTGACCCAAACTCCTCAGATAAAAGTCTTTAAGTCTCTTCGTAGACTTGACCTTCCAACAGTCCCACTTTGCGGCCCTACTTATAAAATGAGCCACATCCAGCCTCAGGAAGCATGCAGAAAGTGGCTTACCTCTAAGTAAAGCTGCCAAGCATTGTAACTTATAGGTCTTCAGATCGGGACACTGGCAAAAGGTTCTTGCGAAGGCGCTCTTGAGGGCAGGTAAGTTGTCATACCAAACTTCTTTTGGTGTCGGTTGTCCGTGACGCTGCCATTCATTTATCCAATACATTATTGAACTTGTATCTTGCTTCTCACTTAGCATTTGCACGACTGGTAAAGTTGTTTCGCCATGTCGGATGACACTTAAGTACAAGAATACGTGCCCCGAATCCCCAGAAAGTGTTGGCAACCGCCCTACAACTCGTCCTGTAGCATCCACTATCAAAACAGAGTAAGAGCTTTCCACATACTGCCGATACATAAGTGGCTGCGAGGGACTGTAGTAATGCACATGAAACTTACTCATAGATATCTCATGTATTCGGCCCACATGTAAACCTTGATATTTTATCTTTGTAAGATTAATTACTGGGTGACAACCTGCAGGAATATTCAAGTCTTTGTCTCTTTTCTCTTGCTTTGCTTTGCGCAAAACAGGAATACTGTAGAGCGTAGGGGGTGCAACGTCCCCTTGTGACATCAAGGTGGAAGCCTGACGTTCAGAAAAGGATACGACAGAAGAGTGCGTAACTTCTGCACCTATCTTTTCCCGCCTTTCACCAGATAAGGGCATTTTCTTTGAGTGAGGTTGCCCGCTTGTATCTGGAGCACTCCAATGAATGGTCACAGAATCCCCATCCCTTGGTTCCTTAAGGATTATTCCCGATGCCTCAGCATTACACTCGGGACAGTAAGCATCAAAAGAAACATACTGGGTTGCAGTGGGCCCTGTGTGCACTGTCACATGTTTGAAGGAATAAGGGCAGGTAATGTCATTTTGAAGCCAGTTTGCTTCAACAATCGCGTCAGCGTAAGAACCTGGTGGAAGAATCATAACACTTTTTCGGCCAGGTCGGCTGAAAAACGCATGAGTCGTGGAAATGGGCTTCATGTCATTCCGTTCTGAACTGGCTAGTACAATTTTAAATTTCTTCTGTGGATCAGCTGAGCGACGTGATTGAGGTGCTTGCTCGACGACTTCAGATGCCTCGGATTCATCTGTTTCCTCTTGGATAAACGGGAGTTTTTTTAGGAGCTTCTGGAGGACCTCGTGCGGCGCGCAACTTGTCTTGCATATCATGCCTGTTGTCACGGATTAACTGATATATGTAGTTCGGCTTCTGTACGTTGTCCAATGACCTTGCAACTTTTTTCCATGCCTCTTGTTTGGGCCCAGGAATACTTCCATCCGAAGCCATTGTGGTCGGCTCCTCAATCACAGCACCACAGACGACATCAAAACTTACTTTGGGCACGGCCATCTGCAAAAATAAATAACAGGAAAAGTGGCGATACAAATCGGCAACTTTGGCCCGTCCCGTACATTTTAAATTTCACGAATGTCGCCAATGGTTAACTCTTACAGGCTTTTAACGTGGGTCTGGGTCAAAATGGACGTTATTTTCGTCATCAGCACCATCAAAAACCTATGAAACAAAAGAAAACTTGAAATAAACATTTTAGTCGTAATATACCCCACCGGGATTTGAACCCGGGTCCAAACTTCTCCGATTTGCTCGAAATTAGCACCGTTGGCTTTGTCTCGTCGCCCCGATTCCAAAAATACCCCTACATGCCCTTCTAGCTGTACCCGTTGCCGAAATCCTCATGCACCCCATGTAGACCATGATGCACCTGCAGCAGCGCCCCCGGGGCTCGGATCGGATTTGCTGCCACCGAGCGGTTCTTAGGGTCACCCAAGGAGGCTGCATACCAAATTTGGTGAAGATCGGACAACGGGAAGTCCTCGGACGGACGGACGGACGGACGGACGAACGGACGCACAGCAAGCATCAGACTATATGCCCGTCCTCCGTATTTATTTTATAAATAATACGGGACGGGCCAAAAATGAAAGTTACGTTATTGGGTGTCCTAAATCGACGCCTCCTAACAGAATAATCCTAGCTGCTAGCTACCAGTGCGGATCCAAGACAATCCTTACTGTCAGTGCGGATCCAAGATAGTCTTAACTGTCAGTGCGGATTCAGAACTAGCCTAATTGCTCATGACGCGAAAAGCGGTTTCTTAATAATTTCCGTAACGCGCCCATAAAATTACTCGCCAGTGGACTTATTGCAAAGTTTTATCGTTATATAAAAAAGGGGACATTGTATTTCAGTAATATCGCGATTCACTCATTTACGGTGAAGGCAGTTCATAAACAGTGACGATAACAGTACTACGCAGTAAGGATAGTTGTAAATCCGCACTGACAGTTAAGATTTAGTGAAAAAAAATTAAGTTGGAGCAGCCAGAATTTCAGTGTCGTTTACCAGAATGCAAAGAAAAATTTTAACCAACTAGCACTTTTTAAAAAATACCACACTGCCTAGTAAGCGTTTATTTGGTAAAAATTACTAGATTTCTGTATAAACGTACAGTGCCACCAGCCCCCGTGTTTTGAGAAAATAAGTGAAATATAATTGAAATAATTAAAGGAAAAAAACAAAAAAAGGTAAACTCAGCAAATTTAACAGTGTACTTAGTTCACTCTCTTCGGCGTATACTCACGGGTACACTCCTAGGAGCGTGTAATCATTTGAGTTCTCTTTCAGAAGTGTGTACTCATGACAGTACACTCCCAGGAAAGGGTACTCAGATGAGTGCACACCCAAGCGTGCCTGGCAATATATGCAGCTGTGTGTGTGCTCATCTCAGTACACTGTGCTGGGACGGAACTGAAATGAGAACACGCTCCTGCGAGTAAACTAAAAGGAGTACACGCTCCTGCAAGTGTACTCAAATAAGTGCTCATTCCTAGGAGTGTCCTGAGAGTATACTGAGTACACGCATAAGAGGGTGTACCAAGAGCACCGTTGAGTTTGCTGAGAAGGGGAACCTCACTCTCACAATCGACTAACGCCAGGTTAGGTTGAAAGGCAATTCTTCTACGTCTCGGTCCTAAGGCCAGTGTCGAACCCTGGACCCTCCTCTTACGAACCAACCTCGTCACCACTGGGCTATCAAGTGTTGTTTTTCTGGAAGTTCCACATTTCTTCCTCAATTGCCTTTATCCATTCATTTTTGTGAGGACCTGACCCAGCTTCACTTAATGTTTCGGGGTCATAATAAATGTCTAAACTTACTCTAGCACTTTTACAGCACAAACACTCTTTCTTATGCCTTATTCTAGTTGACCTCTTAAGCACTGGTACAGCATTTTCCAATATTTCAGTACGTACTTCCTCATCATTTTGCTCATTATCACTATTGTTCTGATACTCCCCATCATTATCATCATGGTCATTATTGTTATTATCATTATCATTACCGCAATCACTCTCATCAGAATCATCCAAAAATTTTAAATCTACTTCAGTTACTTTAGACAAAGTCTTAGGCACTTCACTTGTTTCTGGAATTTTCATTGGAAATTTGTCTTCACAAAAATTTACATCTCTAAAAAACAAGACACATTGATCCTTAATATTCCATAACTTGAAACCTTTCCTGTCTCTTGGATATCCTAACATAACGCATTGTATGGCTCGACCTTTCATCTTTTGACTTTTTACATTTTCAATAGAAACCCAAGCTTGACAGCCAAATACTTTCATTCTCTTCAAGTCACTTTCCAGCAACTTCTCACCAGTCCACAGCTCATAAGGAATTTGATCATTAATTGCACTTGATTTACATCTATTCTTTATGTAGCAAGCAGTATCAACAGCTTCTCCCCAATATGAATCTGGTAACCCAGATTGAATGATCATACACCTAGCCATAGTTACCAACTGCTAATTTAATCTTTCAGACACACCCATCTGTTGATGTGCTCCTGGCATAGACAAACGATGCAAAATTCCACACTCCTTTAACAATTTCTTAAACTCCTTGTTGAGAAACTCCGTACCATTGTCAGGCTTTACAAAACAAACATCAGAGTACACTAGATCTAACACTTCACTAGAGCTTTTCTATTTGTCGGGAAATGGAAGTTTCTTTGCTTTTCCTTCATGACACACACTCTCCTTCAGGAATTATGTCCAAGTCTGGCAGGTTGTTTGAGTGGGCAAACCGTTGATGCCACCTCTCCTTGGTGACGGCTCGCCTGGCAGTAGAGTGACTCTTGGTCCAGCATCGGAGTTGTTGTTTACCCCATCTGGAGTAGGTTGAACTTCTTGTTGCTCGTACCAGTCCACTACTAGACCATACAAGTCGTCTTGAACAGCTGCTGCTTTGAAGATTTCTTCGTCTTCATTGTTCTTATCGAACGCAGAAAACCATCCATTGTCCACAGTGAAACGTATCCCCTTTTTCTCCAACTGTGTCACTGATATAAGATTGTCACTTGTATCAGGGGCCCAATACACTTCCTTTAATTGATCCGTGAAGCGGAAGAAGGGAATAACTGACTTATCTCCAAATTGAGATTTTCCTTTATAGTTGTTCTTTAGAATGGTTGCCATGACCACACTAAATTATTTGACTCTATTCCAAGTATTTTAAGAGAAAATCAACATGGAAAAAGGACATATCTTGACTTGACTCCTTTTACGGTTTCAACCGTGCAGAAAATAGTGTCAACTCACCCGATATAACATGAGTCCGTTGAAAAGCTTGGAAAATGGTGCTAACTCAAGTTATATCTCTATGTATGCATAGGACAAAGGAGTCATCTTAACTTGTGTCCAAATTATCCAATTGCATTTGGAGACAGGTACGATCGTATCTAAATGTCACACTGGCATTTGGAGGCAAGTGCAATTGAGTCTAAATGTCACAGTTGCCAAAAGAGATAAGTCCATTTATTCCCTATTAAGCCAAAAAGCTTGAAATTTGATGAGACTCACAGGAAAATGAATTACATAGCGTACTGACGGCGACACTTCGTTGGCGAAAGCAGCCCACAGTGAAATCCTAACACAGGTTAGGCCTCCACTCCAAGAGTCGTGATTTGATGCATTACTTTTTAACGTATTCATCGAATTTCAAGCTTTTTGGCCTCATGACTGTAAATGGAATTATGTCTTTTTGCAACTCTGGCATTTAGCCTCAATTGCACTTGCCTCCAAATGCTATTGTGACATTTAGACACATCCGTACTTGTCTCCTAATGTGACAGGATAATTTGGACGCAAGTTGAGATAGCTCCTTTTTCTACATCTTGTCCTTGAGTTACCTCCAAATTCTATCTAATTTGAAACAGGCAAGTATAAATGACTCTTTTTTCTACTTCGATGCGAGGGAGTAACTCACAGAAACCCTAGACGGAGTGGTCTGGTACTTTTGAAAATTATCAGAATTTTTAGTCTTGTTTTACTGACTTATAAATCATTTACAACATTGGCTCACTTAGCTTTAGTTTGTTCTGAAAACAGTTTTTTGTTTCTCCTGAAAAATGACTAAAATTGACTTACCTCCTTCCACTTCATGGATCACACTGTTATTCCAGTTGCGATGCAGACCGCACTTTCAGTGCAATACAAATTTCATCGCTCTTTTTTGTGATGATCATTGCTAAAAGGTGCTAAAAAAAAAAAAACTCTAGTGAAATGAAGGCTTGCTTTAAAATGTCACCTCAATGACCAACAAGTAAGTGAACAAGGACAGACTACACTCCGAAAAAATAATTGTCTCAAGATGAAGTGGAGATAACATTCCAATGAACGAGTTGCATAGGAGAGAGAAAAGGATCAACTGAATACAATGCAAACAAATTTCAAAAAATAAGTTTATTTTTTTAGAAAAAAAAAAAACTTAATAAGAAAGTTTTGTGTACAACATGAAAAAGATTCCAAGTTAAACAATAATCAAAAAAGTTCGTATGAGTACAAACAAAAAAGAAAAGAAACTTAATAAGAAAGTTTTATGTGTACAACATGAAAAAGATTCCAAGTTAAAAAATAATCAAAAAAGTTCGTATGAGTACAAACAAATAAAAGATATTAATGCCTCCTGGCCTCTAACACATCAGCCATTTTCTGAAACAGTAATCAAAACATCAGTTAGACGATGACATTGTTTACACATAAAATTCATCTAAATAAAAAAAAATGGAAAGAGACTTACGAGACTTCTTAAGAAGAGAGGGCCAAACTGACCACGACGCCTCCTCCCCCGGGCAGCACCGCCGCGAGCTGCACCGCCGCTAGCAGGAACAGGAACAGCAACCCAAGCGTTTTGGCCCCCACCAGGAGCCGGAGCGGGACCTTCCACTCCAGCCTGCCCGACGATGACGGCCGCGTCACCACGACCCCTGACTGCACCGCGCGCGCGGCCGCCACGCCCACGACCCTCATGATGAGGTGCGACAAGGACAGCCTGCCGTCCACTGTCAGCCAACGCATGCCGCCCACCCAGGCGAGACCAAACAGACTGAAAAAAAGACAAACTCACAACAGATTCACACACACACACACAGTATCACAAAACAGAAAAACAACAAAACTTACACGCCGACGCACGTCACGGCCATTACGTTCCCTCATGGTCGTTCTTTCAAAGTCTTCAACATCCTGAAACAACCAGTGAAAAAAACCATTAAAATACATAAACAAAAGCCAAAATACCCTAACCTCGCACACAAACAGAACACGCGAATCGAAACGGTTTCTTGCGAGGACACAGTTCCCTTTTCGTTCCTATGGACAGACGGACGAAATCCACACAACACTTGTTCGTTTCACACAGTCAATGTTGAATCGTTCAGAGAAAACCGGGAGAATGCATCGACATGTAAACAAGCCAAACGAGTCGGCCATAACACTTCACGACAGACACCGGCCGGGCTGTGACGTCACCACACTCCCACCCCACCCGGCCCACTGTGCGCCATGATTTGAAGTTGCTCGCCCCGCGAACCAAGATCAAAACTGGACAGAAATCCGAAATTAAACGTTCCCTGACAACGGCGAACCGCCGCGCGTCCGTCGGGCGTGTGTAAACAAAGACAACACACGCAAATGACAGAAATTTCTCGACCCACGCCAGCAGAGGGAAGGACCACACCACTCACTTTTGAGTATTTATAACACAATTTTTACGGAAATTCACACACGAGAACCCGTGCGAAGCACCCCGAACAGGATTCAAACAGAGATATCACTGAATACACCCACAGAAGGCGTCACAATCTCAGAGACACGGCGGTTCCCACGCTCACATGGCGGCGTCATCGCGGCCAAGTCCGTCACTTTTGACCCAAAATTACACTAAAACCACACAGCGTCACCCACATGAAGCGTCCCGCCCAAGATTCGAAACGAGAGAAAACTGATTTGAACCACACAAACAAGCCGAACAGGCTGAGACAGGCCAACGACCCCGAGCACATGGCGCGGGTGACGCCACATGGCGTGGGTGACGCCAAGTCCAAATCTCAAGATTTTAGCACTTTTGACACATGAATATTACCTCTGCAAAAAGGATTTACTGAGACGAGCTCAGAAACGCACTCAGATTAAGGAAAATACACATATAAAGAGGACCAAACGGCAAGACGCCAGTGGCGTCAGCCTGACTCACTCACCTCAGTGTACAGCGACCTAGATTTATTTAATTCAACAGATTCTTCCTCAGATTCTTCCTCAGATTCAGCATCAGAAGAACTTAGAGCTAGATCCTCCATTAGTTCTTCCCAATTAGACCCAAAGTCATAGTCAAGTTCTTCGTTGTCGGAGAAATCCATTGTAGACAGAAGCACACGTGACAAACACACGACACGAGGGATGCACACCGAATGACCGGATTGAACACGGCGGAAGTAAGCAACGGCGGGTAGTTCCGCTTGTGGCCGGCAGAGGGCGCAGCGGTCGTTCTAACGGCCGGCCAAAATTCAAATTGTTTTCGGTTTCACGAGGAATCAGAACGAAAGTGGGATGTGAAAATCTCTCAAATATTATTTCTTGTCACTTGACATCAACTTGAAGTGATGACAACAGGTGTTTCGCTCATGCGGATACGGCACGGCGAGGCGGGGGCGGAGGGGCGCGAAGGGAGGGGGTTCTGGACCAATTTATTTTTTGCTCTGACAGTTTTTGCTATGGCATGACATGTCGAGGGGAGTATTCATAAAAATTCTAGAAAAATATTTCAGCCGGAAAAATGATATCATACACACGTCAGCATGCGGGAAATTTAAAGGGACAACGTGTGTTGTGGCCGGTCAGGGCGAGGCGCGGCTGGAGGAGGAGAGGGGCAGGTGGTGCGCTCGGCTCCGCTCGGCTCGGCTCCGCTCCGCTCGGCACCGGCGGCGTGGCCTGGCGTTGCGGGGAAGGGTTCCGCTCCGGTCGGAACGCGTGCGGTGGCGGGAGAATTCAAATTGACCGTTAGGCGTTCGGCTCCGCGCTTGGTTCCGCGCTCGGCGCGCGGCGCTCACAGATCAAAACTCGGACCATACACTCGCTGCGTAAGCTCGGCTCAGTAGCTCAGTGGGTTAGTGTGTGTGTTCTGTTGCGCATCTCAGCGCGGAGACACGGGTTCAATACCCACTGAGTGAAGTCGCCTTTTTCACCACTAACTTCGTGTTCCTGCCGTGAGGTGGCGCACGGGGCGCTGGCGGCAGGGTATAAATCTAGGAAGCGCGCCCTCCAGGGCATCATTCTTCATTCAGACGCTGACCAGTCATCATGTCGTCCTACGCTATCTGCGACCTCCAGATGCTCCGAGGGATGCACGGAGAGTATGTTCTGAAGGAAGTCTCTTTCTTCGAACATAACAACCAGGCCTACGTGCACAGATCGGTCACGTTCAAGCCGCCATACCCCGGCGCGGGGATCCCAGAGAAGCACTTGCGCCAAAATAGGTACAGTGTCAGGCACCTGCATGGCCTGCACTGGGATTCGGGCTTCTCGCCCTACGACAGAGTGCCCCTCACACTCTTCGAGATGGTCAACGATTACGATGTCCTGTACGTTAAGGGTGAGGACAAGGCCAAGATCCTCCACTTCCTGCTGCCCACCAAGCAGGTGTACAATGTGGAAAAGTTAGGGTGCCCGGCCCTCAGAAAATTACCGCTCGTGTGGGCACCATGTGAAAATGACGTCAGCAGCCGACGCCACAGAGACAGATACTGTGCAGTGCGCAATGCGAAGCGCGTCGGACTATGGCTGGAGGTATACCTCAACTCACTTCCCTGAGCCTGCCCTATAAACTAGGGGTACGCGCCGTTTAGTTTGGGCGCGTAGTAGGCGAGCGATGCGAGTAGGCAACAGCTGCACTGCGATACACCTCGATGCCGCGGACTTGCCGCGAGGAGGCACCAGGCCTGAGTTTGACATTCGCCTTCGCGTCTTGCCGATCAGTCGCGGCTGGCCATTGAGATTAGACCTAGGCTTAGGCCGCCCACAAAGCACATGAGCGTACGGTAGGCGCGGCTGCCCCGGGAGAACGTTCCGACCGTGCGCGTAAGCGCGAGGCCAAGGGGTCGACGGCGGGTGGTTTAAGCCTACGATAGGCAACACTAATTCGAAGTACAGTCCGCGTAAAAGTAGACGAAGGGCGACTCATTGGCTCATGCTGGGAGAATTGGGGGTCTGGGATTCAAATGGGAGTGATTTTCTTTAACAGAACACCATTTACACCTGGGATCAACGCCAAACTCGATTACAAAATTTTGGTCCCGAATTGATCAATATTGGGTGAAGTATGGGTCAGAGGAAAATTTGGTGGTCATTTTTGAGGTCAGCACACTAAATTCTGCTGGAAACAATGTTAAACTCGACTTGAAAATTTTGGTCCCAAATTACCTAATTTGAGATGAAAATATAAATCTGAAGTCGAAATAGAAGTGATTTTCGTGATCAGCACTCCAAAAACTACAGGAATCGATGTAAAATTCGATTTCAAAATTTTGGTCCCAAATTGATTGATATTGGGTAAAATATGGGTCAGAGGAAAATTTGGAGGTCATTTTTGAGGTCAGCACACCAAATTCCGCTGGAAGCAATGTAAAACTCGACTTGAAAATTTTGGTCCCAAATTACCTAATTTGAGATAAAAATATAAATCTGAAGTCGAAATTGAAGTGATTTTCGTGATCAGCACTCCAAAAACTGCAGGAATCAATATAAAATTTGATTTCAAAATTTTGGTCCCAAATTGATTGATATTGGGCTAAGTATAGGTCTGGGAAAAATTTGAAAGTCACTTTTGAGGTCAGCACACTGAAAACTGTAGGGTACAACAAACATCTCAACTTTGAAACTTTGGTTCCAAATGTCTCATCATATCTCTAGATTCAAATGTAGGTTTTGTAACTGTCCTTTTTGTAAATGGTACACTGAAAACTACAGGTATTGTACTATGTAACTATTGTTCCTATTTGTCTTCATGACGACCCCTCTGTCATTCTCACCAATACCATCATGCCACACCAATGCCAACCCTTCAGTCGAGTAACATTGAGCTCCCAGCATTGAATCGCTTAATTGGTTACTCGTATGCTTGAGTCAACATTCGACATCGCTACTTTTATAACTAATGAATTCACAGTGTTATTAGCAATAGAAGCCTTTCGTCACCCTGTCATTTAAAACCAGAGAATAAAACAATATTTATTGGAATATATTATCATAGTTAATGTTAAGAGACTCAGTTTGGGGCAGGCTGATCTGAACCATTTTACGGCGACCAATAGTCTCAAATCCAGGGAATCGTCTGATGTCAAGGCCACTTATTGCTGAAGACGCAAACATAAGTTTATCTTATTCTGTGTAAATCAAAAGGAGAGCCAGCTTAAACCAAGATCACCACTTAGTATCAGTAGTCGCAGACAATTTTTGATAAAGATGAATGAATCGTCTCATTAAATCAAATGACCCATTCACTCATCGCTCAAAAACTGAATGGCCTCTATTAATCCCATAGCAATGTCAAACACAGTATGCGCTACACTTACTCAACCAAATGTTCATCTTAATATAAATTAAGGTTAGCACTGATGTAACCTCACAGTATTGTAATATTGTTTATGCTCAGAGTCAAAGTGAACAAAGATCTTTTTGCCATTATTGCCTGGTTTCTATAGAACACATTAATTTATTTCTCTATTGACATTGAAGATGTCAGCAACTAGAAATTATATCCTGAGAAAAAGAAAGCAAGTAGACACACAAAGTTGGAAAGGTAATCAATCATTCTTCTTGCCATTCTCAAGCACACTGCACTGAACCACTGATCTGGAGATATATTCCCCACTGGCGGGTGAGGGGGGAGGGGGTCGAAACGCGTAATCGTTTTCACTTTCATTTTCCGTATTTAACTGAGTTGGCACTCCAGAGCTGTTTCAAACATTCTAAATTGTTAAAAAACTATCACAGAACCCATTTTGTAACTATTCTGCTCTTTATTTTGTTTTATTTGCGAAAGCACCGTATTTAAGACTCGGTCGCAGGTATGAAAAATTGGTATACTGCGGTACACTGCTCCCAACCAAACAACGCTAATAACCTAATTCAAAAAGATGTTTTGAATATTTCAAACGGTGCTTATCGTTAAAATAAGATAAACTCCCCCTGTGAGAGCTTTGGGAGATGTCCGTTGCAAAACTTGGGAACTAATAGTGTTGTAGTTGCTGAGAAACGTGAGCGTGTACGCTACAGACTCACAGACAGACAGACAGACGCACGACGAGTCACTTTTTGGAGCACCCAAACACAGCAAGGGCTCGCTATCGCTCGCCAAAAATATTTAAAAGATCACAAAAAAAGTTTTAAAATGACAAAACTCCCTAAAAAATAATGCCAATGACATTCGTCTGATTAGGCGCACGGGAGACAGCAAGCAGGCCCGCCCCGCCACAAGGCGTGCGGGTGACCTGGGGACAGAGCGCAGCGGGTTGCCTATCCACCAGGCGCTCCGCACAGTGGGCTGCCCTTGGTTCCAGGCTGTCAGGTGACTTGGGGGCCTCAAAGGGTAGGTGAGACCCACCCCTTGACTTAGGTTAGGTTACACCCCTCATCTTCACTTCGCTCCAAAAAAAATAAAAATAAAATAAAAAAATCCGAAAAGAAATATTCGGACTTAGGTTGGGTTAGGCCTCCTTGGGTGACATGGGGACATGTTACCTGGGGGGGGGGGGGGGGGTACAAGATGGCGGGGGCGACCAGGGGGGATCTATACTACTGATGGAGTGGGATTTCCACCATTGTGTGATGGGATTTAAAGGTATTTTTGGAATCGGAATGACGAGACAAATTGAATAATCCGTTTCAGACACAATCAAAAACAAACGGTGAAGCTGCTGCAGGGCCTACATCGCAGTCAGAATCCGAAAGGGCACCTCGTTTAACGTTAGAAGGGCGGGCCTCAGTCACGATGATTCATCAATAACTTGGCATCACCTTAGGGGTTACCAACTCCTTAGTTTGATGTACACACAATTCCGAATTCCCACGATTCACGAACAAATCCCATGAAAAAAGTGAAGGTTTTCGAAGAGTTTTCTTTGTTTTCGAGTGTTTAGTATCACTATCATAACATAACGATGACTTTACCTCGAAGCTAAAAAACAAAAATCGGTAAAATTTTGAGCAAATTACGAATGAAATCCGAACTGAGTGGACACACGATTCCCGAAGTTGGTAACCCCTCGCCGTCACCTCATCCAGCAGTTACGGATGTGAGGGCCGGAGGCCCGACCGCTCCATTCGAAGCCAGTAACGAGCCCTCACTGACGCGAGGGCCGAAGGCCTGAGGGAAGGCCGCCGGCAGGCCAAGCTGGGCCCGCCCCCTGTCGAGCCGGGAACTCGGTTCGACGGAAGGGCGGGCCCTAGCTTGTTAAGTATTTTAAGAACGTCTCTCTCACTTCTTTTCTACAAGGTAGGTTTACGCCAGACCGTGTCTTGTAGTGACAGGCTTCGCGATGCTACGCCAATTTCGGCAATCCACGCCTGGCGTTACACCTACGTACCTTGGCCTGCGGCGCTTCCTGCTTGCCTTGCCTTCGGCAAACTGTTTTAAGGTTCATTGAGGCAATGAGTAGTGCACTACGCGAGGAATGGTCGAAGTATGTTATTAGCTGAGCGATTAGCGAAGCCAGTTACTCCAGTGGGGTTGAAAAGTTTTGTCTGTCTGTCTGTCTGTCTGTCTGTTTGTTTGTCTGTTTGTGTGTCCGCACTACTCCTCCCAAACGGCTCGGCCGATCGAGACGAGATTTTTCAAGGTTGTTAGGTATATCCTTGGCTCGCCACACGCCGAAATTCAGCTCTCTATCTCAAATAATTTAGTCGTACCAACGAAAAAACACTAAAAAAACGGCAGAAAAAGTGCAACTTTTCAGTGACTTTATATTTTAGAGACATTTTTACATGATTTCGTATGTTTTTGAAGGTGCTGATGAAAATGAAATCAATTTCGACCCCTGACCAAACTTTTACCAGCGAATTGGCTACCTCGGCCCGAATTTACTAACATAATCAACTTTGACCCTTCATCTTGAAAAAAGGGGGTCGACCGACTAAAAATTTTTATTGCACATTTCGATAGGCCTCGGCAAGACCTTTTCAAAGAGGGGTCGGAAGGGGGGTCTAGGAGCCCGACTTCATTAGTTAGCCGAATCAGGATCTTGAAAAAAGGGGATCGACCGACTAAAAAATTTTATTGCAGATTTCGATAGGTCTCGGCAAGACCTTTTTAAAGAGGGGTCGGAAAGGGGGTCTCGGAGCCCGACTTCATTAGTTAGCCGAATCAGGATCTTGAAAACAGGGGATCGACCGACTAAAAATTTTTATTGCAGATTTCGATACGTCTCGGCAAGATATTTTCAAAGAGGGTCGGAAGGGGGGTCTAGGAGCCCGACTTCATCAGTTAGCCGAATCAGGATCTTGAAACAAGGGGATCGACCGACTAAAAAATTTTATTGCAGATTTCGTTAAGCCTCGGCAAGACCTTTTCAAAGAGGGGTCGGAAGGGGGGTCAGGAGCCCGACTTCATCAGTTTGCCAAATCAGGATCTTGAAAAAGGGGATCGACCGACTAAAAAATTTTATTGCAGATTTCACGTGGTGCATTACTCAATGCCTCAAAAATCTTTGAGACAGCTTGCCGAAGGCAAGCAGGGAAGCGCCGCAGGCCAAGGTAGGTGTAACGCCAGGCTTGGATTGTCGTAACTGGCGCAGCATCGCGAAGCCTGTTACGACAAGACACGGTCTGGCGTAAACCTACCTTGTGTTAGAATATTCTAGACGAGGTAGCCCCTACGAGGTTGACACTTTGGTCAGGGGTCATTATGGATTTTTTTTTTCGTCATGAGCACCTTTCAAACCATGCGAAACCATGTAAAAATGTCTCTAAAATGAAGTCACAAAAAAAGTTGCACTTTTCTTGCCGTTTTTTTTCAGTGTGTTTTTGTTGGTACTACTGATAGATTGCGATAGGAAGCTGCATTTTGGCGTGTGAGCCAAGGACATACCTAATAACCCTGCAAAATCTCAGCCAGATCGGCCGAGCCGTTCAGGAGTGGAGCGGACACACACTCACACACGCAGACAGAGAGGAAAAGTTTCAACTTTAGTGGAGTAACTGGCTTCGCTAATCGCTCAGTCAACCAACAGATGCTTCATTGGCCTGCGCCAATGTATAATGGTGGTCCGGACAAATTTTGGGAACAGTGTTCAAACAGTGCAGGTTGATGTTTCTTTCCAAAAGTTCCTTGTGGTTCTGAAGATTTTCATTTTGTTTGGTTTTTCACTAGCATCTAATGGTGGTTGTCCAGTTATTCTGCGTGCTTTGGTGGTGGGGCAATCCTGAAGTAGAAAATATACAAGCATTAAGCATGGTGTATTTTGAATTATAAGAAATAAAGGAGAGTATGAGGGTAAGGGGTGTACCTGAGTTGGAGACATTTGCCGCTTCCTCATTCTTTTACATTCATCAGCAAGATACAGTGTAGCTTTGGAAGTTCCGCCTTGGAAGGCAAAAAGTTCTGGCTAGTTCTTGTAAAGACCATAGATTTTCTCAAAGCAAGCTTTTCACAACATCCACGCCAAGTTTGTTGAGGTGGACTCCGTCACGGCCAATAGTGCCAGATGATTCCTGCAATGCTCCGTGCAGGTCTACCACCTTGAAGATAAGGTCCATGATCTTCAGGAGCAGGCTGATGAACCTCGTCGGGTTCATGGTTGCATCCTGTCGTAGACACGGCAGTGGCGGCACAGTGAGAAATCTCACCGGGCCATGGAGACGGCGCGCAACTTTCCGCATTTTGAGCAGATAGAGGCGAGCGTGTTGTCGCGCCGCGTTTCCTGTCTGGTGCTTCTTGGTGGCATCCAAAATGTCGTTTGTGCCGACCATGATGTCCACCCGTCCTGCCGGTGGTGGGTCGCGCAGCTTCCGAATAACCCATTCCATCCTTGCTCCGCTGCGGCCGCAGCCCCTCTCGCCGCAAACTCTAAGCACTCGTAAGAAATTGCTGTCTCCTGCGAGTACTGTGGAGTGGCATAGCGACCACAGTGTGGCTGAGATTGTGGAGCCACCGAAGACGCGCTGTACTTCCCTCTGCACAAGATGAAGAGGCAGCCCGTCGAGTCCTGTACCTAGGAGAGGTCCCGATAACGTGGATACGTTGAGCGGCAGACACACGTCGAGGGCTCTCTCCAAGGAACGAGAGAAATCAGCTATGTGAGGTTTATAACAGCTCCGAGCCTTAGTGATCATGGCTAAGATGAAGCGGTGACGTCTCCGGAGAACTCCAACGACACCAATGCACAGCTGTTGGCCCCGGAAGTAGTATAGGTCCCACTTTCAGACACTTTTTTCCATGGTCCCACATTCACACATGTTGCTATCTTGAGCGAGGGTAACCCAAACCTAAGTCCCCCACCCCACATACTGGGTCCTACTTTCAGACATGTTGCTATCTTGAGCGAGGGTAACCCAAACTAAGTCCCCCACCCCACATACTGGGTCCTACTTTCAGACATGTTGCTATCTTTGGCGAGCGTAACCTAACTTAAGTGATGGGAAGTGGTCGCGGGTGGGACCTGGTCGCGGGTTGTCTTTTGTGGGTGTAACCCAACCTAACTAAGGCGGTCGCCGTCTTGAGCGGGCCTAACCCAAGCCAACCTGAGCGGGCCTAACCCAAGCTAAGCCTGGATCCGCCCCTGGGCCGTGATGGTCCAGAGTCGTGGGTCTCCCCTTCCCCGGCCCGCCCCTGCCCGCTGGTGGGACGTGGTCGTGGGTCTCCCCCTTCCCCGGCCCGCCCCTGCCCGCTGGTTGGCCAGAGTCGCGGGTCTCCCCTTTCCTCGGCCCGCCCCTGGTGCGCACGGCGCGCTCGAGTCGCGGCCGCGGCCCGCGTGTGGCCGCCGCGAGGCGAAGCCGGCGCAAGGTGAAGCCGCGGTCTGGGTGCCGCAGGTGCGATGCCGCTCAGGTAGTGCGGCGGCAGCCGCGCTACAGCAGCGCGCCCTCACGGTTGCAGTAAGAACTAGGCGTTGCGCATGCGCAGTCCGCCGGAGCGCCGCAGTGCGCCGCTCTTCAGGAAAATTTTTGGCGACTTCACCCAGTGGGATTCGAACCAGGGTCTCCGCGCTGAGAAGCGCAGTAGAACACCACACACTTATCCACTGGGCTACTGAGCCGTGCTTAGTGAGCAAGAGTGCAGTCCAGCTTTTTATCTACAAGTGCGGCGAGACCGCAGGTGAGAAGCCACTGCAGCAGCGCGCCCTCACAGCCTTTAGTTGGAAACGCCACTGCGCTTGCGCAGCGCCAGCGCCGCGCGCGCCACGGCGGAAAATGGAACTACTCGCGGAGGATTAATTGAGGCGCTCCAGCCAGGAGCGGCACAGTTATCCAGTCGTTGTCTCTGAGTACACTTCTGCCTACTCCTGCAAGTTTTCGTTTCCTCGATTCTTGCCAACAGTCTTTTTAAAGACTTAATCTTCGTATTCAATATGTCTTCTAGATTTAATGACATTCTTGAAGAGTTTGATGGAGGGTGTTTTTATGAAGATGAGTTTACTGGCCGAGGCCTACACGCAGTTTTTACTACTCTTGCTCGACGTCTCCCCTGAGGAGCGCGAAGATCCCCGTGTTATCCCATTCCTGGAAGCGGGTTATGCAGCCTATGCTCGTGAACAGGATGGGTTTGACACTCAAGCAGAAGTCACACATGACACGGCCCTCGCCATGGTGGGCGGTGGTAATCCACCCCCACCCTCAACTCCCCCGCCTCAACCTGCCCATGCACTATGGCGCCCCTGGTCCTCTTCCCCCCAGCCGAGCCGCTCTGCCTCCAAGCGCTCGCGCTCTCCGAGCACTGAACCAGAACCGGAACTAGAACCGGAAACGCTCATTGTGGCTTAATTTCATTGAGTCGTGGAAACCCAAAAAGACCGCGAAATAGAAGATGACTTCACGACTCCACTACAACTACCAACACGCGATTGCGATGCGATGACCTGCTTCCGTCAGCAGTCATCTGTCAACCCCGCACATTCACATTGCCATTCGGCAACCCGAACCCGAGTCTCCCCGAGTCCGAGCCGAACCCCGTCCATTCCCGCTCCGCTCCCTCCCGAATCGACGTCATCGGAGTGACGCCGAGCGTCACTCTCACTCCGATCTGGTCACGCCGCACAATGATCCAGAAATGCCGAAAGGGGGAAAAAAATCCCGCGGTGGCCTGACTAGTTTAAAACGGTTCTAATATGTGCCTTGTTGCAAAAAAAAGTGTTTTAGGACCGTATTGAGGCAGTTGAGATACAGTTTGTGGGTCAAAAATAAGTTATTTACTAAATTCTGAGTAAAATCATGTAAATCTTTTTTTTTTTTTTTTTTTTTGCTGACAATCTATTTTCAATCAATCTCAATTCGTAATTGATGCTCGAACTAAACTCGAAACAAAAATGAAGTATCAATTTAAAACAAAAAATAAGTATCACAATAAATCAAATAGAGAAAATCACGACGATTCTTCCATTTGCCAGTCTGGTGGTGTGTAGTCGCTGGCACCTGCTGAACCAATGGTCGAACTCTCGAGCAGGACTTTCAAAGACAAAAATACCAAAACCTCAGAGACCTAGTTTTTTAGATTTTTGTCTAAGTGTAATAAACATTGTATTAAAACATGTGATTATTGCTAGTTTTAACTTTTCTCATTACCCAACCGTTCAGACTAAATACACAGCCCACCTGGAAAAGGCAGCATATGGGTACACTTACCACTTGCTTTTGAAGTGCATAATTGCACTTCCTTGAAGCCCCCCCTCCCACCCCTCCCTCAGTTTCAGTTAAAGGACCACAAAAGATGCAATAACGAAAAAAAGCAAAAATGTGAGTTTTTCCCCAACTTTGGACCCGATTTAGGCACAGGGCTGCAACTGGCTGCACTTATCGTTGACGGATCCTTAAAGTACACCAGAGTGAGTGTCAAATGCCGGGTCGGGAACAACAAAGGCTTCCAAAGAAAAAAAGATCTGGTCCGCCAAAAATCAAAATATAGCTGTCTTTGCACCATTTAAAAACCGCAACAGTGGCAATACAGACGTCTTCAATGTAAAATCTGGCTCTGGCATCATGTAGAGGGCATCACGACGTTTCTGGAAACATATAAACATAAGGCATTACGACAAAGCATCTCAAAAATATTCGTGTCAAAAGTTCATGCTAATTTGCAACAATGCAAAGTCCTGAAAACACTTAACTTTGAGGCCTAAAACCACCATGTATCCATTCTTGAAACTGAAAACTGAGGTCATATTCGTTCTCTCCGGACATTTTTTATTCGATTTCACTACTTGGATTCTTAAAAATCTTAAAAAAAAATAAAGGTTTTTTTCCGCCTTTTGGCATTTCTGGATCATTGTGCGCCGACTCTGCCGAAGGCTTATGCTATATCCAGTTAAGAATCACGCCCAGCGCGGCGCACGCTCTCGCAGGCGTGAGCAGGGTGAGGGGCAGGGAGGGGACGGGGTGAGGTTAGGCGTCGCGCGGCGTGGCGCCCGTCCCCTCCCTGCCCCTCACCCTGCTCACGCCTGCGAGAGCGTGCGCCGTGCTGGGCGTGATTCTTAACTGGATATAGCATTAACTAAATATAACTTCAGCCCCCCTCCTTGCCGCCCTGGGCGGCACCATGGTGCTGATTGGAGGACTGCGCCGAACCGGTGCCACGACGGCCACGGGGCGCTGGGGTGGCGGTGGTGGCATCTTGCATTGGTCCACCCACTCCGCCACAAGCCCCAGGGGGTCCCGCGATGGTGGCGGGACGGGGAGGCGCGGTGGGGAGGCTGGCGGAGCCACAGCAGCTACCAGCACCGGCCACGGGGGCAGCTCCCCCTCCTCCAAGCTGCTGCTGGAGCTGCTGGAGCTGCTCCCACTGCTGCTGGAGCTGCTGCTGCTGCTAGAGCTGCTGCACGGACGCAGCAGCCAGTGGGCGGGGGGCGGCGGGAGGGTGGAGGCCGGTGGAGGTAAGTTCTCCTTATTGTCGTCCTGAAACATAATAAAACAGGATAAGTGACTATGTCCATCCTTTTTCGCCACACAAATTTTCGTTACTAGCAGTTTTGATAAAAGTGCTGTTAACGGACATACTGACAGGCTAAAACAGAAAGGCGTGAAAAAAATGATCCAAGCAGTGTACTTACTTCCACGGCCTCCTCCACGGGGGTGGCGGGGCGCTGGGGGCAGGGGCGCTGGGGGCGGCGGCGGCAGGGGCGCCGGGGCCAGGGGCGCTGCATCCCACGCCTCCTGGGCGTTCTCATCCAGCTGAAACCATTAAGGGTACAAAATCGATTAGTTTCATAGAAAACAAGGAAAACGTCGCGTACCATTAACGGCCGTTCGCAGTGGAACGGCAGATATCGGTAGGCGTCAAGCGAAAATGGATGTGCTTTGAAACGTCCAGCGTGAGAAAACAAAGCTTTTTTGGCCCGTCCCGTATTATAAAAAATACGAAGGACGGGCATATAGTATGATGCTTGCTGTGCGTTCGTCCGTCCGTCCGTCCGAGGACTTCCCGTGGTCCGATCTTCACCAAATGTGGTATGCAGCCTCCTTGGGTGACCCTAAGACCCGCCCGGTGGCAGCAAATCCGATCCGAGCCCCGGGGGCTGCTGCAGGTGCATCATGGTCTACATGGGCTGGAGGAGGATCTCGGCAACGGGTACTGCTAGAAGGGCATGTAGGGGTATTTTTGGAATCGGGGCGACGAGACAAAGCCAACGGTGCTGGTTTCGAGCAAATCTGAGAAGTTTGGACCCAGGTTCAAATCCCGGGTGGACCAAAATTATTTTTTTTGAGTTTAACGTTGTTTCGTATGTTTTTGAGGGTGCTGATGACGAAAATTGCATCTATTTTGACCCCAGACCTACTTACGAGTCCCGGTAGGGTCAAATGCGACCAAAATTTTTCCTTTTTGACCCCGAACTGCACCCAGGCGGTCGAGTGCCGTTTCCGTCACATACGACCGTAATCTTTATTTCCAGGAAGACATATGGTTTCATACGTTAAGGGTGCTGATGACGAAAGTAACATCTAGTTTCCGACAGAGATTCGCATCTTTATGGGCTAAAATACGACAGCAATTCCGAATGTTTAAAATGTACGGGACGGGCCAAAGTTGCCGATTTGTATCGCCACTTTCCCTGTTATTTAACGTCAAAAAAGCAGACATGCTTTAGCGAGAATATCAGAAGCATGCGCTGATGAGCTGCACTGAGCAGCCGACTTACAAAGTCAACTCGAAGGCAGGGCACATGTTGATGATGACGGCGACGCTCCCACCC
This sequence comes from Stenchaetothrips biformis, assembly GCA_030522485.1. Classification (NCBI taxonomy): domain Eukaryota; kingdom Metazoa; phylum Arthropoda; class Insecta; order Thysanoptera; family Thripidae; genus Stenchaetothrips; species Stenchaetothrips biformis. The sequence goes on along the minus strand of CM060090.1, from coordinate 17,449,935 downwards.
CTCACCCACTCATTCGCAAGTGTCCAAAAAAAATTTAGAGAAAAGAATCGACTAGGATTCGAACCCGGCCCGGCACAGCGCCGCGTCACACGACGCGGTCCAGCCGGCCGCATGGCGGAAACTCTCATTCCCGCGGTAAAAATAAAGTGAAAAGACTCGACTAGGATTCGAACCCAGGCCTGCGCGGCGACGCGTCACATGACGCGCCCCGGCCGGCCGAGCGGCGGGAACTCTCATTCCCGCGGCAAGCCAGAAAACGAGGCGAAAAAACAGAACAGAAACAGGGGCAGCATGGCTGCACTCGAGGCACAATGAAAACAGATTGATTTTGAAACAGAGAAAACAGAACACTGAGCGTCACGGCCAACATGGCCGAGGCGTCGCTTCCAAGAAGCGCGCGGTAAGGAAAACAACAACGCCGACCGGCGGCAACAACACAGACAGAGAGCACTCGTGACAAGTCCGGACAGGACGTGGTTTGAAAGTAACGGACACAGACTCTACACAATCACACGGCTGGAAGGAAAACGAGGCGGGGCATTAGCTGGTGAGAAAACCCAACCTGGCGACGAGGGTGACCTCGCGCCGTAAAGGAAACGTGCATGGCTTCGCCCTACGGAGCACAAACGGACAGCGCTTCGCCTTACCTCGAAAATGTCGTTAGAGACGTCGTCGAGCACCATGATGTCGACGTCCTCCTCGGAGCTGCTGCTCGACGTGGTGTTGTAGCTCCTGCCACGCTTGTAGCTACGACAGCGGCTCATCTTCGTTGAGGAAACTGCGCACTGCGCTGATGATGGCGAAAACACAAGTGACGCTCCGGCCGGCGCGCCGAAGCCGGTTACCCGCCCGACGCGGAAGGGAGAGGGTTGGGGTAGAGACTAGATTTGAACGGCGGCCAATCAGCACGAACGCCCCGGCGCGAGTTTCTTTCTTTACGAGATTGCGGCTCAGTTCAAACGAACCGAAGAAAAAAGTTCGATGAAAACAAAATTAGAAATCGTCTCCATGCATCTTTTCTCTTCGAAAACGTCGATATATGTTTTAAACACTGAAAACCTGTTGCGCTCCGTGCGGCTTTGGGTTGAAGACTGCGGTCCGCAGACAGCCGACTCTGAACTTGTGTTTTTGAATAGGGTGGAGTTGATTGTTAAAATGTGAGTGTGCGTGGTGATTGGTCATGGTGTTCCGATCATAACGCAACAGTGTGATGTGAAAAATTATTCAGTGGAAAAGAATAACGAAGCTTTGTTCCGTGTCGTCTGCTCCGACGCAGGGCCGATGCGCAGTGTATTGTTGCGGCGCGCTAGTTCTTACTGCGGCCGTGAGGGCGCACTGCTGTAGCGGCGCTGCCGCCGCACTACCTGAGCGGCATCGCACCTGCGGCACCCAGCCCGCGGCTTTACCTCGCAGCGGCCACACGCGGGCCGCGGAGAGGGGAGCCCGCGACTCGAGCGCGCCGTGCGCACCAGGGGCGGGCCGAGGAAAGGGGAGACCCGCGACTCTGGCCCACCAGCGGGCAGGGGCGGGCCGGGGAAGGGGAGACCCTCGACCACGTCCCACCAGCGGGCAGGGGCGGGCCGGGGAAGGGGAGACCCGCGACTCTGGACCATCACGGCCCAGGGGCGGATCCAGGCTTAGCTTGGGTTAGGCCCGCTCAGGTTGGCTTGGGTTAGGCCCGCTCAAGACGGCGACCACCTTAGTTAGGTTGGGTTACACCCACAAAAGACAACCCGCGACCAGGTCCCACCCGCGACCACTTCCCATCACTTAAGTTAGGTTACGCTCGCCAAAGATAGCAACATGTCTGAAAGTAGGACCCAGTATGTGGGGTAGGGGACTTAAGTTTGGGTTACCCTCGCTCAAGATAGCAACATGTCTGAAAGTAGGACCCAGTATGTGGGGTGGGGGACTTAGGTTTGGGTTACCCTCGCTCAAGATAGCAACATGTCTGAAAGTAGGACCCAGTATGTGGGGTGGGGGACTTAGGTTTGGGTTACCCTTGCTCAAGATAGCAACATGTCTGAATGTGGGACCATGGAAAAAAGTGTCTGAAAGTGGGACCTATACTACTGCCGGAGCTCCTCACGTCCCCCATAGCGGCGCGTGACTGCGTCGGCGAAGCCTTTCCGCATAAGTAGGTCCTGGCCCACGCAGTGTATGAGTGCGTGATCGGCCGGAGCCGCGAGGGCATCTTCGTAAAGGAAGTGCACGGGCATGGTGAGTGAGGACGTTGTCTCGTGTGTGAACCAGGCAGGCAGAATGCAGAATGATCTTTCAGCGGACGGACGCGGCTGTTTTATACACTCGAGGTGTGCTGGGTGCGCGCGCTGCGAGCTCACCAGCCGGCAGCCCATCAGAGGGCTCCGTAGAAAGTAGTGGGAGAGAGGCCGTCACTGGTCCCCGGGCTGGCTGCGGTTAAGGCGGCAAGGCTGGCGGGAAGAAACGCGCCTAGCCGGACGCGATAAAGGAGGAAAGGCTGTGGGATCCCGGCAGGAATAGTCATTTGCAGACCACCAGTCTGGTGCAAGTGGAATTTTTAGCAGATGATACATTTTACATAAAGACAAGGAAATAATAATAATAATAATAATAATAATAATAATAATAATAATAATAATAATAATAATAGATAGATAGATAATGTATCAGCATGCTTGTACTCTCAAGCTGCGAGGCCTCTCAAGCTGCGAGGCGCAGAGGTGTGAGTCAGAAGAATATCTCATACGGGGCTCGGTTCCGCTCGCGTGCTCGCGCGTGCGTTTGCCCGCTGGGCCGGGCCGGCCGCCTGCCAGCTTGCCTGGCCGCCTCGCGTGAGGCGCTGCCCCCACTCCCGAACACCGCGCCACTCCCGAACACGGGAAGGCTTCGGAAAGCCCCTCGCTGCGGTACGTTTTGCCGAGCTGTTCGTGACCCGAGGAAATCCGAGTGCCCGGACCGGTGCTCTGATTTTTACTTTTATGTCGTTTCTTCCTCCATTAACACAACCCATCTTGTTAATATATTTTAATGCAAAATGCTCTTATCGGCCATAACAGTAAAGATAAAGCTGTGTGAACTGGAAACATGAACATTATCTAATTGATAAAACTTCACCCGACCGTATCATCTGCTTTAATGTTCTGGACTTCCCTGAACTTTTTCTTTCAGGAAACTCCTGACAATTGTCGCCCGGCTCTCCTGGAGTAAGTAACACTAATCTGGCCACACTGAGAGATTGGGCGCCAGCATTCCGCAGGGGGTCGTCCCGTGGATCAATTTTAATGTTTTAATTGCCTTGCTGGTTTTATTCTCTTTAGTCATGGCATCTCAAGACCAGTTTGAGTCCACACTAATCATGCAGACGTCACCGTCGAAGGGCGCCACTTCTAAAGAACAGGTCAGTGTGCTGTGCTCTGCGGTTCTTGTTTTTCACTAATAGTTGATATGATTCATCCTTATCAAAGCTCTTCCATGATAACCTATGTTTTTTTTATTGTATTTCTGCTGTCATTTCTGTAGTCATCTGTCATACGGGTGCAAGTCAGTTAATTATTGGCTGAGCGATTAGCGAAGCCAGTTACTCCAGTGGGGTTGAAAAGTTTTGTCTGTCTGTCTGTTTGTCTGTCTGTTTGTTTGTCTGTTTGTGTGTCCGCACTACTCCTCCCAAACGGCTCGGCCGATCGAGACGAGATTTTGCAGGGTTGTTAGGTATATCCTTGGCTCGCCACACGCCTAAATTCAGCTCTCTATCTCAAATAATTTAGTCGTACCAACGAAAAAACACTAAAAAAACGGCAGAAAAAGTGCAACTTTTCAGTGACCTATACTTTAGAGACATTTTTACATAATTTCGTATGTTTTTGAAGGTGCTGATGACGAAAATGAAATCAATTTCGACCCCTGACCAAACTTTTACCAGCGAATTAGCTACCTCGGCCCGAATTTACTAACATAATCAACATTGACCCTTCATCTTGAAAAAAGGGGGTCGACCGACTAAAAAATTTTATTGCAGATTTCGATAGGTCTCGGCAAGACCTTTTCAAAGAGGGGTCGGAAGGGGGGTCTAGGAGCCCGACTTCATCAGTTGGCCGAATCAGGATCTTGAAAAAAGGGGATCGACCGACCAAAAAATTTTATTGCAGATTTCGATAGGTCTCGGCAAGACCTTTTCAAAGAGGGGTCGGAAGGGGGGTCTAGGAGCCCGACTTCATCAGTTGGCCGAATCAGGATCTTGAAAAAAGGGGATCGACCGACTAATAAATTTTATTGCAGATTTCGATAGGTCTCGGCAAGACCTTTTCAAAGAGGGGTCGGAAGGGGGGTCTAGGAGCCCGACTTCATCAGTTGGCCGAATCAGGATCTTAAAAAAAGGGGATCGGCCGACTAAAAAATTTTTATTGCAGATTTCACGTGGTGCATTACTCAATGCCTCAAAAATCTTTGAGACAGCTTGCCGAAGGCAAGCAGGGAAGCGCCGCAGGCCAAGGTAGGTGTAACGCCAGGCGTGGATTGTCGTAACTGGCGCAGCATCGCGAAGCCTGTTACGACAAGACACGGTCTGGCGTAAACCTACCTTGTAGTTTTGAGATAAATTACTCAAAATCACTGACTTACGACCTCATGTCGGATGACGTTCCCTTGCGTGGTTTAGTCACTGATGGGGCACAGGCCCTCTTGACTTGACTTACATCCATATGCCGTTGACTTGCTCGTAGGGTGTTTTGAAAATATACATAAACATTTTGGTCCAGGTTGCCGCTGCTCGATCAAAACTTTGGTCGGTGGTTTTAATTAATTTCCTAATCGTTATCAGCACATTCCAAAACATACGAAACTATGAAACATGCTAGGGCGCGCCCTTGCGTCGAACCGAGTAGGCAGCTCCGCTTCGCTGCGCCGGCAATTCAGTTCGACAGGGGCCGATACCAGCTTGGCCTGCCGGCGGATTCTTCTCGGGCTTTCATCGGCCCTCGCACCAGACCTGGCTTGGCTCAATCGGAGGCCGTCTCTCGGGCCTTTGGTCCTTGCACCTCACACCCCGTGGAGGTGAAGCGCAAACTTATTGATGTAACATCAGGACTGAGGAAGTTAAGGTGCAAAACAAGGCCGTTGCACCAATTTTCACAATACATGAAGGCGGGCTCACAGACCCCCCTTCCGACCACTCTTTTAAAGGGTCTTGCCGAGACCCATCGAAATCTGCAATAAAATTTTTGAGTCGGTCGATCCCCTTTTTTCAAGATGAAGGGTCGAAGTTAATTATGTCAGTAACTTCGGGCCGAGGTAGCCAATTCGCAGTTAAAACTTTGGTCAGGGGTCGAAATTGATTTCATTTTCGTCATCAGCACCTTCGAAAACATACGAAACCATGTAAAAATGTCTCTAAAATGTAAAGTCACTAAAAATTTGCACTTTTTCTGCCGTTGTTTTTAGTGTTTTTTCGTTGGTATGACTGAATAATTTGAGATAGAGAGCTGAATTTGGACGTGTGGCGAGCCAAGGATATACCGAACAACCGAGGGACTTCCCGACGTGTACAGGTTGTCCCGGATACATACAGGGCAGTCAATTTGGCTGCCTATCCCCCCGTCCGCAGGCGCGCGTCCGCCTGGCACCGCATGCCACGCTGCGCCACGCCGCATTTCTCCAGAACCGGCCGGGTGGGGGTAAGGGCAAGGCGGTGGGAGAGCCAGCGCTCCGCTTTGCCTGCTTCGTCGTCTGAGACGGTCGGACCGCGGGGTTCCCCCACCACCGTTTTCTTACCCCTACCCGGCCGGTTCTTGCGAAGCGCGGCGTGCCATGCGGTGCCGGGCAGCTGCGCGCCTGCGGACGGGGGGATAGGCAGCCAAACTGACTGCCCTGTATGTATCCGGGACAACCTGTACGTACAGAGGCGCCGGATGGTTCCAGTGGCCAAGGTAGGCAGCTTCTTGCAAGCTGCACTCGCAGCGATGTGAGTCGAATGGCACACACAGTCTAGCAAAATTGCATGTGGAACTGCTGCTTTCAATCTTGTCCAGAAGAAGTTGTGAAGAACCGACGCAAGGAATATCGCCAGGCGCGAAGCGCGCGCCAATTCGAACGCATGGAAGCAATGAACACCCTAGCCGCTTAGAATAAGTGTCACAAACGATACATGTCATAACCCTGATTGTACATAAACATGAAAGAAGTAAAACCGTTGCTAGACACAGCGTCTCCCATTCATTCGGAGAGAAAAAGGAGACTTAAATCAAAAACAAAAAACTATTTCATGTCGACTGGAAGTATACTTTGGGAACCTGCACAAAATGTCCACCGTACTCTGATTTTCACCTACATGGTTTCACATTTCCCACCAAAAACACTACTTGGAGTGATCCCCGCCCAAAACCCATGCCATTTCTGAAATCGGTATGGTCCCTTTACCCTATGAACGAATCCTGGTGGCGGAAAAGCAAGGGAGGTGAGCGTGCGAGTGAAAGGTGTGTGTAAATAAGGTGGGTTGTAACAATTGATGTAATTTCCGTATGTCACTCTCGTGCCCCTCCCATTCTGTTTTAAAATTCATCCTTTGCGTGAAAAGACGTTTCATGACGTCGCACTTGTGTGCCAAACATATGACATATTTCTATGGCGATAGAGAGTCGCTGTGAGGAAATAACATCTGTTTGTAACTTCCGTCGTGCGTAATTTCCATCATGTTTTTTTTGTAAATTCCTTCATTTCTCATAGGGGGTAAAAATGATTTTCAACTTGTAGCTCACCCACGCTCAGAGGGTCATCTTGGGGTTCTACTGAAGCCATCTAGGCTAAATTCAGGTCAAAAACAAAAGATTCGTAATGTGACTTTAAGGGCTGTCAAAAACGCCGTCTACGCACGGAATCACCCTTCTGCCTCTTCTGTGCCCTCTACCTCGGAAACGAGCTCCCAAATCTATAACAGATTAAACATTCAAAAATTAACAATCTTTTCATTTTCATACCTAATACCTGACCACAAATTAAACCACATATGATTCCTTACCACATGCCATGCCCACTGCTTTCACCAAGGTCAAAAGAGTATAATCCTCCATTTTCCAACAATTTCAAACAAACAATAAATCACGCAATTCAGATTTCGTTGCCTACACAACAGACAAACAAAATCAAATCACAATTCACATTCAGAATCAGACCAAATTTCTCATTCACATTGAGAAAAATTCACTGCCAACCCTCCGCCCACCACACATTCTCCATTTTTCCTTTTGTAATAAACCACAGGCACTGGAAATAATTTCTACATTTCATTATTTTGATACAAAGGTTCTTCCGGAATAGGTTCCAATGGAATCTGAAAAAATTTAAATTGTGTTAACATGATAACAGAACTAAGACACACACTTACACAGATATAAACTTACCACAAGCGAACATTCACAATTATGGCATATTAATTCTCTATGACGAGACACAGTTATTCGTGTTCTTTTATTTACAGTTCGTTCAGGAAAATTAATTGACACTGGGTGATGAAATGACAACAGAGGGGTCCCAATATTTAAATAACAGGCAAGACCCAACTGCAATTTTCAATATAATTATTCTTACTTTCCATACAAAAGTGAATCTGCACTTTCATGCACAACCTTACAAACTTACAGGCCAAATACCCAGGGAAACAATATGAGTTGCACGAATAAATGTAACCACACATGAAAATTTTACCATTGCTTAATTTAGATAGGGAAGACCATAACCAATAACACCTTTCAAAACACACTCCCTAAAACAAATAAACTAACAAAACAGACAAATATTAAATTCCCAACAATAGTTGCACAACAACTGTTCCAATCACAAGTACTACCCACACAACAACTGCTTTAATTTTTGTCTCTATCAATAGCAACACCAAGCAAACTCTCATGGAGACCACAGGTACCATAACTACCTTCCCTTGTTTTCAACAAACCTCACACAGTTCAAATATCTTCCCAACGATTCCGTTGCTTTCCTACACCACAGACCAATAGTTTACAACAAATTACACAAAAATTCATTTTTCAATTGACTTTATTGCCACCCACAATTAACACAATTCACCTTCACCAAAGCTCTCTACACTACAGAACAAAAACAACAAGTACTTTTTTAAATTTATTTATTTATTAATCTCATTCCATACATATTCAACATAGTACGATTATGAAACCCCAACACAACAAACACAGCAAACTTCACCCAAAAACCATCAACATCTCTCACTACACCACCCTTGACCAAAACAATCAACATACCTCACTTCTCATCTTTCACCCACACAATATCATAACTATCATTACCGTACTTCGTAGCCTTCATACCACGATATATGGCCCACCCTTTTTTCCCACTCTCAATTTTCTTCATGTCCATCACTTTTTTTTCATCATAATTGCGTACCAAAGACGCAGGCAACCCCACATAGATTCGCTCCTCAGCACCATCCTCACAAAATCCACCGACAACAGCCATTCTTCCTTCTACAGTGAATGAATAAATATCAACTAATTGATATTTAACACCCAGCTTCATATCTGACACTTTCTGAATAACCCGAGTCACAGGTTCTTTCAGATCCTGAAAAATAAACACATTTCAGACACAACACCATAAACCAACACAATTCATTACAGAAAACAACAACTCACCTCAAACAAATCATCATCATCAACGCCTTTATCATCAACACCACACATACCATGCTCAGCATCATTCTTGAAATCAACATTTCCACTCTACAACAAAAATTCCACATTAAAGTCACTGCACGAATACAGACACCAACCACTTAAAGCACTTTTATCACCTTCGCAGACATAACAGCCTCTTCATTCACAACGACAGGTCCATCACCTCCACCACTTCCATTCACATCCACGTTACCACCCTACAACAGAAAATTCTATTATATCTACACTCACTGAAAAAACAATTCAAAAACGACACATTCCTAATCGCTAACCTCTATCGACATCTTAATGACTTTCGCAGGAACAATATCTTCAACACTCCGACCAACAGAAGAAGCAACTCTCTGCAATTAATAATTAATTACCCAATGACATCCAAACGATTTGGCCAATTTAACAGCACCATAACTACAACCCAACCTACCTTCATAAACGATGCCATTTCCACACACAATAAGAAAACACAAAAATTCGACCAAACACAGCCAAATCCACTCAACACTTCCCAAATTCCCAAACAACAACAACATCAAAACGTTACCATAGCCACAGACACACACATACCAACACAAATTAAACACAAATGAACAAAATTCTGCAAAAAAGCCTGAACACAAAAATACAACCATTAAAATACAACCTAAAAATTTAAATATATTTAAAAGCATCAATAAAACCTAAACACTAATATCGACAACCTCTAAGATTCACAACATCTCCAGACTAGCCTCACACCACCTTAACCCACCCAAAAACTTTTCATCCACCACAACAGCTCTACTCTCACACCAAACCCAAACATTCTATACTCTTCAATAGCAATGAAATAAGTGATCAAACTAATGGATGAAAATGAAATTAGCTTTGTGACTCCGAGGATTTCGTGCTGTTATTCCACTTGCGATGCAGACCGCACTTTCAGTGCAATACAAATTTCATCGCTCTTTTCTCTGATGATCATTGCAAAAAGGTGCGATGATCTGCTGTATCGCAGAATTTTGCTATGATCATTGCAAAAAACTGTAATGATTGCAGATTTTGTGTTGCCATCATCGCATTTTTCTGCAATAATTCCTTTCATCATTGCAGAAATGTGCGATGATCATTGCAAATTTTTGTGATACAAAAGTCATCGCATCTGGAGAGCGATGATTTGAGGGAATCACATTTTAGCTATCATTGCACGTTTTTGTGTTGAAAGTATCGCAACTCAGATAACAGTGTAGACCGGTACCTTTTTTGGGAGACTTTGGTTAATGGATTTGCTAAATGTGCTCAGGAATGTATTGCTTCTATGAGAGGGGCGCCAATCTCTGTTCCTGCCAAATCCTGCAACAAGTAGAACTTCTCAGGAAAAGATTGACAAGATAAAGTGGAGACACAGAAAAGACAAATAATTAGAAGAGGGGCAGAAATACCTTTTTGGAGCCTTCAGGCTGCCCGCCTTCGGTAGGGCCTCCGCGCCCCGGGCATGTGGCCATGGTTTTGGTGGCAGTGCTGTGCCTAGGAGACGGGGATCTAGACCCCCGCCGTCTTTAAAAGACGCTAGGTCCCATTCACTGCCTTCGAACCCAGCACCTGGAGATGGTGGCCCGGACCTCCTGCCTTCGCTGGGCTCGTGGTCCCGTTCAACGCCGTCGCATGCGTGACGGCCAGGTGACAGGGCTCTGGCTCTGCTGTCCCCACGGCGGTCGTCGAATCCATGAGGGCCAGGTGACGGGGCTCTGGCCCTGCTGTCCCCACGGCGGTCGTCGAATCCATAGTGATGGCCAGGTGACGCGGCTTTGTACATGCTGTCCCCGCGGCGGTCGTTGAATCCACGTCGGCCAGGTGACGGGGCTCTGGACCTGTTGTCTCCGCGGCGGTCGTGGAGCAGTGCATGACGGCGAGGTGACGGGGCTCTGTGCGGGGTCACACGTTTGGTTCTAGTCCTATTTGGCCCTGGAGCTCAACTCACTTCCGGGATTCTGACGGCTTTCGCCGATCTCCTGGCCCACTGTGCATTGGTAGGGCCAGGTTCGGTTCGAGTCGTCTGACGACTCTGGAGTTCAAACCGGGTCTGTCTTCTGGCCCACTGTGCACTGGACTGAACCCTCGCCCCTTCCGTCTGACAACCCCTTCCCTTGACCCTTTCTCCCCTCCCCTATCGGTTGAAAAACTAATCTATGTCCCAATGAACAGCATCGACGATTGTCAAAGCTATAAGAAAAAATATGTAGCCCGCCTTGAGCCAACCCCACAAAGCACGCTAACACGCGCGGGTGTAACGTTCGCATTTCTCGGAAGTCGATAAGGAGCCGGCACAGCCCAGCCAGGCGCCGGCACAGCCGGGTTCAAAGCCGAGTGCTCCCGTTGGCATGCAACTTGATGCCACTGACCACAGCCGTTGTCATCAGTTTGTTACCTCTTTAACCTCTCAGAAACATAAAAATGTCCTCAAAACATATACCACGTTGACATGCTGCAGCACTGTTAGATTTTTTTTTGTAAAATTTAGATTTATTATCTGTTAAATTTGTACCACAATCTCATTGTTAATTTTCAATTACAATCACATAATCAATCTTTTTTTCGTAAATCTACGAAATACTCCTAAATAAACAAATTAAGTCATCAAATTTCTTGCGATCTAGGGATTTAGAGCTTCCTTTTATACTAAGGTAAAAGAAACGAAAATCCACATTTTCAAACTTGCTTTTACGATTTGCCTTGCAAATTTACAAATTGGCTTGTAAATTTAAGAAGCAGTTTGTAAAATTACAAGCCACTTGTTATTTTACAATTTTCTTGTAAATTTACGAGCACTTTGTGGTACAGATTTAACGGACAATAATTCTAAAAAAATGAACTCAACTCATAAAAAGACACGTTACCTCATTAAAAAATGGACTTATTTGTTAAATAACGAGCGTTTTTCTGTAAGTTTGAGATTTTATTGTGAAATTACAACTTTTTTGCTGTAATTTTATGATGAGTTTGTCAAAAGATTAAACTTTTAGTTCTTTTACAATTCCTGTCGTTATTTTACGAATATTTATCTGTAAAGTTACGACATTATTTGTGGAAATTTAAGTTGTAAAATAATGACTTCTCTTAACAGTGAGGTTGGTGGGTATTAGAGTCCTCTTGTGTGCCTCAATCGACCTACCACACCGTGAACACTTAACAATGCTTGCCAAAACCCAAGCTTAACTTTCAACATTGCAACACACGCAATTAAATGGTGACCTGTTGCAGTCAGAGGTTTACTCACCTTCTCTTTAACAGTGGTTTCACTTGGACCAACCAATTGCAAATTAGTCGGAATTTAGTGCACCATTGACTCCGATACGCTTTCACGCTGCAGATCCTTGCACACTTTCCCACCACCACTACTACCGCCTCAAACCGGAGCGGCGTGCGAACTGGTGCGAACAAAAGACAGACGGTAATTGGTGGAAGGAGACAGGCGTAACACGCCTGGTTACGCACTCTAACTAATGAGTTTTTCTTTCATGTGACGGGTCAAAGTTCAGAAAATAGGTTTTCCAAAAAGTGGCTTTAAACTTGACTCGATTTACAAATTTTTTGGTTGCACAGTGAACTGTTTGCGTGGAACTACTCTCCTGTAGTAGAAAGGGGGGGGGAGGCGGTTGTTTACTTCGGTTGTTGTCTTCGTCGTCTGCTGTCAGCTACGTCGAGACAGCCTAATTTAGAGCAGAACTGTAATTTTAGGGAAAAGAACTGAATTCACTGTTATTCAATGTGAATTTTGTCACGTTCTTTTGAATACGATGTCACATTCGTCAGAATGTGACACGGCCGTTAAATTAGGGTGTCAGATTCCTTTGAACGTGAGTCAACTAGAGTTTCTAAATTTCCGGAAAAGTTCAACTTTTCCGAAAATTTCCGGAAAAATAGGAAAAATACGGAAAAATTACAGAAAAATTGAAAAAATTGGAAAAATTGGAAAAAAGAGATTTTTGCTACAAAATTGTCCGAAAACGTGTTAAAGGGGGAGGGCAGTTGGACCAGACGCCTGCTTCTGGTTTGGGCATGATGCATTAAACTCAATCTGAAAAGAAATACCAATGATGAAGAATATTTTTGGGTCTCTCATTAATGCTTTGGGGGAAACTGCCAGAAAACACAAGATATCAAGGATAAACATTGTCACCTAACCTCACTTCCGAAAGAAAATAGTCGCAGACTAGGCAGTATATCAAAGAGTGTTGAGCCTAGTTGGCATGGATATTATTATAGTGAAACAAAACTTACAAGATGGGTAGTCACTCTTATTAACTCACCTAACTTGTGATGGAAAAAAGCGCCAGCGGCGTTCGATAGAAATGCTGGTAGACGCAAAACCCACGTACCTTATGTGCGGTGCGTTTGTGTCCTTCCCCGTCACTGCCTTCCAGCAGCTTCACCAGACGACCCTAACCTTACTATCGATTAATGAAAGCGAGAGCCACGGTAAACATCTCATTTTGACTGCAATTTGGGTGAAAAATTGTAGGAATTAAATGATTTTATCGATGTAACCGCATGAACATGAGCAATGAGCATTTTCCGAATTTTTCCATCTTTTCCGAGGCTTTTGAAAAATACGGAAATTTTCCGAAATTTTCCGTATTTTTCCCCGGAAATTTTCCGGCATTAGAATCACTAGAGTCAACGAAACGAATGTGACTTCATATTCAGACGAACGTGACAAAATTCACATTCGATCGAATATGACGTCACATTCGTTAAATAACAGTGTTCCAGAGTCATAGTTGTTGATTAATGTGATGTTCAAGCTGAGCAAGCTGTGCATTTTATTTTTGCGAGGCACCTCTTATTGTAGCCAGTATTACTTAGTTTTGTGGCCACCGGTGGCAGGTTAACCTAGGTTAGACACTGTTCAGCTTTCAACCAAGTTTGTTATAACTTTAGAGTCTTCACCATTGTCTTTCACAAAACCAAAAAAAATAAAATTATATTGTATTTATATATAGTTCTTTCAACTTCAGTCTGGAACTGTCAGCATTGTAGTTGGCTTGTTATGTTTCTCAACTACAACCAGGCAAGCGGACAAAACCGTAAGTGTAGCTGGCCAGTTTTTTTTGCAGGCGCAAACTTTGGTCTTGCTCTGAGCTCTACTCATGGTAAGCTTCGGATTGTTGTTCCACATTGAGTATGACTTTTGCCTGTTTATTTTGTATTGTTTGTTACCCGCTCTTCTTGTTGCAGTGATGGCATTCCAGGAGCGTCATGGATTGTAATATTTTAGGGACGTGGTTTGGTTTGTAAAAATGTCAATTTGTTGATGAAACCAATGTCCAATACCTTTGTGTAGACTGCAGCCTTCATCTTAAGTTCCTCCAGTAAGTATTTCATGAAGTTATACTGTAGCTACAGAGGCATCAGTTTTCCGGCTACATTTCAATCTTTATTCTAGGCAAGTGGCTGGAGCTTCCTGAAACCCCACGAAAAGACTTTTGATGCTCGACAGCTCTGTGGAGAGAAAAACAGAGGCGGCAAGTGTGTGTGTGTGTGTGTGTGTGTGTGTGTGAGAGTGAGTGAGAATCAGAATAATTGAAAGGAGAACGTCTCTTTTATGCGAGCGGAAAGTGTTTTCGAACTGGTGCCGGCTTTTTCAATTCAACTGTATTAAAATTCCAAAATAAACCTGCCAGTTTTTTGTATTACATCTCTGAAATTTTCATATACCTTACACATGTGATGCAATTATGACACAATAATATTAATGGGAGCAGAAATCTTGATTTGACACAGTGGATAAGTAGGTAAATTGCAAGCTGATCATTTTCCCAAGTACACGGACTATGGAGTCTACCTTCTGTCTTAGTTCAGTTAAAAATAAATTGATGGACAAGTTGCATTCCAAAAACGTTGCTGCAAGGTGACATTTTGGTTCCATTTGCAGCAATGTGGCAACAAACACATTGTAAATAACGAATCGACTGATAGCAATCAAAGGTCACAGAACAAGATACAAACCACAATTAACATGGAACGGATGAGTATTGTAGGTGGTGACCCATTGCACAGTAAACGAATAAACCCAAGATCATATCTTAAAATTAAAGGTTTTTCTTTTGCATTTCTGGTTTTCAGCTGGCAACCACTACTGGCAATGGGAACGGAGTAGAGACAATCAGCTAGATAAAAAAAATACGCAAGAACAATACCACATCCCAAATAGGGATCGAATAAATTCCTGCACTAAATCAAAGCAATTTACCAAGAAACATATTTTACAAAATGAATCGACCTACAGTCACAATCATAGAGAATAGTTGTGTGAAATTTAGAACCATCTTTGAGCACAGCAAACAACAAACGATAAAATTAAAGACACCCGAATGAATGAAAGAATATTATAAGGTGCTGAACACATGGACTGTTTTGGTTGTAGGATAAAGGGGAGTGGGGGCGCACAGTGGGCCAGAAGACCGGCGCAGGCGGCCAAAACTCTAGACGCGTTCTGGATTCCACAATCGCTGAACAGGACTCGAACCGAGCCTCACACGTGACCTCGCAATCCGTCCGGGATTTTGACCGCCTCCGCCGGTCTTCTGGCCCACTGTGGGGGGCATAGTGCGGCGGGGTAGAATATGTAGTCTTCATTCACTCTTCCCCCTCTGGACTGCGGGGATGAAATGAGCCGTTGCCCTGGTGAGAGAGGGGGCGGACTGACGAATGTACTCGAACCGGCCTTCCCTCCGATCCTTCCTTTGAGGCAAGGCGGCCAACCGTGACGGAGGGGTTGCCGAAGCAACCAGGGGCTCGAGGCCGTTGCACCGCCTTCCCTTGGTACTCCACGCTGGGCGCTTTGGGTGAACGTGCAATTTTGATCTGCAACAACACAAGCGGATTTTCTTCAGACAAAACAAAAGATCACCGACACGGTGAAAGGCAATAAAGGGTGCGGGCAGACAAATGCGGTGACTTGGGCGTCGTCGGGGGTGGCCCCGCAGGGCGACATGGGGGAGGACGCATTGGTTGCGTACCTTTCGGGGCACTTAAAAAGTCTCACCCATCATTTCTATTCCTTGCGGTGACGCCTCTTTCATGCGCACTCCCTACTCGCCCGTGTGAGAAAGAAAGGCTGGAAATGACCTGATCGGCGTCTGAAACTTAAGACCATTTTCAGTCCACAGTCAGGCCTCCGCCAGACGTTGTTCCGGCCGCGGTCAGCCAAGATCCAGACTGCGAGGGGCTCGCTCGTGATCTGAACTTTGCATGACGGGCGTCTGAGTGCGGGCTGCCCGTGGACTGACCGACGTCCTAAAACGGAATGGACTTGGTCTGAAAAAGAGCTCGTTTCCAGACCGGGTCCAGACCATTTTCAGTCCCGGCCGCGCCTGCGGCCGGAGGGGGTAAATGATGAGAAATTGCGATGGACGTTTAGACAGGCCCGCTCGGCTGTCTGACTGTGGTCTGAAAAAATTCAGACCGTTTCCAGCCGCGCCACCAAACCGGACGGGCGCGTGCGGGGCTGCCTGCCGCCTGGGCGCGTCTCCGGCCAGCATGTACGGTGGGTTGCCTACCTCGGCGGCGGGCCGCTCGCGCCCCCGCCGTCCTGGCAACGACGCATCACCCTTGGACTCGTCTTTCGACTACTTATAGTGAGTGCGTTTTACTAGTGCACGCCCGTTTTCGGTGCCGGGAAGGAAAAAAAAAAGGAAAAGTGACATATTACTACTACACTTGTTTTATTTTAAACAAAGTCACCAAGCCTGCTTCGTCAAAACACAGCAAAATTAACAAAAACAAAAAAGGGGACTAAATCCCTCAATAGAAATGCTTTGAAAATAAAAGAAAACGAAACAAAAACAAAAACAAAATCATTTTATGTGAACATGCTGCCTAGCGTCTGCAAAGTTTCGCTTTGATCCACGGTAATGGATCCATCCGTAGTACTTACTGGGACAGCAGAGGGAGGTGACAAAATGAATGGGGGTGAGTTGGGGGTGATGGTGTCGTCAAAGAATTTGAACTGTTGTGCTGGACGAGGAGGAGTTGGAGTTTTTTGAGTGGTCTGGGAAGGGGGAATGAGGGTGGGAATGGAAGTGGCCATGGAGGTGATTGTGGATGTGATGGTGGATGTGGCAAAGGGGATGACGCGGATGGGAATGGAAGTAGCCAAGGAAGTGATTGTGGATTTGGCAGAGGGGATGACGCGGATAAGTGGATTAGTGTAAGGGCGAGAGGTGGATATGGAAGTGAGTGAGGCTCGACTAGTGGATGCGGATGAGGGGCTGATGGGATTGGTGTTAAGGTGAGAGGTGGTTTCTGTGAAAGAGTTAGAGGAGTTAGAGGTGCTTGTAGACTCGGACGATGACCTGGCCGCTGCTCTCTTGAGACGAAGTACATCTTTGTGGCTTTCATAGTAAAGCCGGTTGGCGGCTTTCTTCGCGGAACCCAGGTTCTTCGCCCCTCCCTTGGCATACTGGTTGACGAAACCTTCAAAAGAAATTATATTTTAAACAATTTAAAAGGATTTGAAGTATTGAGGGGCCCCATATTCATTGTACAAAGTATGAACCACACTCTAAATGTCTTACGAAGAAATTTCCCATAATACGAAGGAAATGGCGCAAGCATAATACGAAGGTGGTTTTTCTTCGTATTACGAAGGTTTTTCTTTGTATCTTACAATGAAAAAGCTAAAAAGATTCGTATTACGAAGGAATATTGCTTCGTATTATGCTTGCGCCGATTTCACTGTAACATACGAATAACATAGGTCAAATTTCAATGTAAGACATTTAGAGTGCAGTGCAAAAACTCGCCTCTAGCCGCATCCAGCACTTTGGGATGGACACCTACAGTGGCGCCAACCCCAGTCCTGCTGATGGCAGGGTTTTCACGGAGTTGGCGCGGCAGAAGTGCTTCCATGATCTGCTTGTACATGGAGCTTGGCTGGGCTTGGGTGTCATCGATGAGGCGGGTCTGAGTTGCACCATTTAGCCAAACTCCAAGGCCAGGGCACACTTCAACCTATTTCAAAACAAAAATTCCAGTATTAGTTTACATTTTAATTTTTTTTAAGTTTTTAAAAATATTTTAGAGTGTATCTGAGAAACTTGCATCTCCTTTTTGTTGCGTCAGGCACGGTAGGGTTTGCATGTCTTGCCTCAGGGTGGCTAGCTCTGTCTCCTCTCTGTGGATTCTTTTTCTTGACACAGGAGGTCGGCGTTCGAAAACTTCATTTTCTGTACAAATGAAAGTAAAAATTAATCTAATCTCAGTGTACACTGAGTTTCCAAACGCTATGAGTATAGCACGTATGGTGCAATGCACTGAGATATCGCGCCATACATGCAATGCCTCAGCCATATTGCACCTTACGTGCAATGCGTCCCGAAAATGCCATGCATGGGAAGGCATTGCAAGCTTTTGCATTGCACCAATTGACGCTATATTCATAGCGTTTGGACTCTCAGTGTAAGTAGGCAAAAAGTGCTGCCCCCCCCCCCCGGCCGCCTCTGGATCCGCCACTAGTCAACTGTGAACAGCTCTTCCTATGGCAATGCTCGAATTTGACGGATTATTTACCGAGAAGGCCGTTGTCCACGATGTCCTCCTCGATCCTGGACAAATTGGCCGCCCGCGACACATTGCGCTCCCTCTCCTTCGCTGCCAGGAGCTCCTTGAAGCGGGTGCCAAGCCCCCTCTGGTCTTCCCTCCGCTCGTCCCCGGGCTGAAGTACAGTGCCATCCTCCAAAACAAGCATTTCGTTCAGTTTTGTTTTCGTACCTGTAGGTCAAGCGTTGGGGTTCAGTTACTATGAGCTAAGTCACCAAAACGCTGAGTAAAAAACACGTACCTGTCCACAGGATGCGCCCTTCCAATGGATTTTTCCAAGATGGCATATTTACAAGTCTCATGGCTCCAAGCTTGAATTCCCCCTCATCTTCAAATTTATCCTTCCGGAAAATATCGACGGCTGGTGGATCCGTCGTGAATACCAGTGCGAAATTACCGTCAGCTGACATTCTGTTAAGAAAAATACATTTTGCAAACCTCTAAGATGACTCCCAAAACACCAGGATGATTCCGAACAGTGCTTTCGTCGCTCTGCCTCTCTCACACTCACAAGGTTTGGGGTAGGGGTGCGAGAGAGACAGAGCGACGAAACACTTTGCGGAGTTAACCTGCAGGTGGCCTGAACATGTGAAAACCAACAACTTTTGCGTAAACAGATCACAAAAAAAGGATAGCTGGGCGATTTGTTTACACGCAATAAAAATTAGGCAGCACTAACATTACAAATTTCCGACAGCACTAGCAAGCATACCCCGAGCTGTATCCTGCCGAGGTCCGTGCACAGAACGAAGTGGGACCATCTGCCAGGAATGGTGAGAATCAGTGCAGTAGCCAACACTCCGGCACGAAACTACACTACACTACACTACACATATTTTTACATTCTACACTGATGCAAATAACAAAACATTCAAGACATTCGATGTAAATGGTCAAAACTCACCTTTTTAAACTGTTTTGAGAGCTGTGGCGGCGAAGAGCGCAGCGCGTATTGTTCCCTAGAGACCGCGGGGACACTCTGTTGGGTTGGCACGCATTGTTGTTTACGCCGTTCACCGGCTCCAAGCCACTCCAAGCACGTTTTCAAGCAGAAGTTTTCCTTTTTATTTTGATTGAAATGGAGGAAAATCCCGACCCTAATGATGAGAAGAGGCCAAGACTCGAATTGCAGCTCCCCCGACCAGCTATTGTAGTTGAAATTGAAGTTCCTAGGTAAGTTTTGGTCTATATTTCGGACATTTTGAGGAGAAGTTAGTGAGGCCAGTACTTTGCCTATTTCCTATTCGTTCGTGTTTCTGGATTTGCTGTTGCTCGTTTATATTACGGTTTTTGTGTGTATTACGGAGTGTGATGTGATGCTGTAATTTATGTGAACTATGATTCAACGTGCTGTACCTGCGAACAGTTGTCTCACTCCGTTGACTTCCTAACCTAGCATTACATGTGTAGCGAAACGACGTATATCTATCTGTTGCAGGCCTAATCTGTCCCTGGAAGACCGATGCTTGCCAAGCACATCAAGCCAACATATCTCCTTACTGAACCAACTGCAACCAAAAGCGGATGTGACAATAAATCTGCCGCCAAGGAATATGGAGCCTCCCACACCTACTGTAAAATTACCCTGTAAGTATTTTCATCAGTTTGTGTTGTGCATACTTGTAGCTGGCAGTTTGTTTTTTAACTTCGTTCTGTATTTTTACATAGCTGTTGCTCATGCTGCCACTTTCCCTCTGAAACCCTCTGCAAGTTTGATAGAAATGCCAATGGGCACCAAAGGTTAGCGTTTCTTGAAATTAATTTTGTTGCCGAAGGTAGATATTCTTATTATGAGTTGCAGTTTTTAATGAAACTGTTCAATTTTCAGGTATTGTTCCGGAATATATAGAGATGGACACAAGTGAATCAGTCCCTGCTACATTATCATTAGAATTATCTTCAGGTAAGGTTTTATTTTTGTGCGTTTGTACTTAAAAGCAGCTGTTCCAACTTTACGAAGTTTGTTTGTTTTTTCAGATAAGCAACAGGATCCACTTAACCTCTGTGCTGTCATGCAATTGCCTTCTCCTTCAGTATCTTCAGAAAGCAACATAGAATTAGTGCCCATCAGTCAAGGTAAATATTACTGTAGTGTGTGTTTTATTCATGTTTTAGGGGTTTACATTTGTTTCTAAATTTCTTGAATTATTTCAGGTTTTCCTCTGCAATGGACACACTTCATTACATCTTGTAGCGCTGATGTTTATGACACATCTGATGACAGCGATGAAGCTTATAATGTCAGCAACGTTCATTCCATGGAAAGTGATGAGACGGAGACCTGTCAATCACCAGTTCCAGGTGACAAAGTGGACAAAGACCTCTCAGCTCTTGAATTATTTTTGAATTCAAAACTGACAGTAAGGGACAGTGTTGTGGCAGTTCTACTATTTGCTTCAACATGCCGTTTGACTGGTGTAGATTTTTGCAAACTTTAAGATTTACTTCACCTTCTTTTACCCAAGCCTAACAATTTGCCAACGAGCAAGCACTCTATGTTTAGTATTTTCCACACTGATCCTGAGGCTATGAATGTTATCCATTACTGTAATACATGTTGGAAAATGAGGAGTTCCCTTCAAGATAAGTGTGATGTGTGTACTGGTAGTGCAGTTAAGTATTTTATAACAGCCTCCATTGTTTCTCAACTTAAGAAGTTTTACTCTAGACCTGGGTTCACAGAGAAACTACGTTATAAAAATAATAGAACCAAAGAAAATCCTGAAAACATTGAAGATGTTTATGATAGTAGAATTTACAAGGAGGCTGAAATAACCCTTCATTTGAATGAATTTACCATCACATTAACTTGGTATACAGATGGCGTCTGTTTGTACAACTGCAGCTCTTATTCTTTATGGCCGTTTGTGTTTGTCATTAATGAATTGCCTCCAAGTGAACGTTTCAAGGAAGAGAATTTAATTATTGGCGGTCTCTGGGGTGACTCAGAAAAACCCCACCCCAATGTCTTTCTTCGACCTATTTACTCTGAAGTTGTTAAAATGCAAGCAGGATTTTTAGTTAAACTGCCCAATCAAGATGTAGAGACCACTGTAAAAGCTTTTGTTTTGTTTGGCACTGGTGATGTTCCAGCCAAATCACTTTTTATGAACATGAAGGGACATGCTGGCTATGAATCTTGTCCTAGGTGTTTTATTCATGGTGAGAAGTCAGCCAGAACAGGACAGGTAACAGTTTTTCCACATGAAGAAAAGCTTGTTTTGAGAAATGATGAGAACTACCATGAGTGTGTTGCAAAAGCCGTTCGCTCTAAAAAGGAATGTCGAGGTGTTCATGGCCCTACAGTTCTCTCCTACATGATGCATTCCAGCCTAATAAAGTCCACTTCTATTGACAGCATGCATTGTACGGCCCTTGGAATTGTGAAACAACTTCTCAAGTTGTGGTTTGACCCTTAATTTTCTGATGAACCATTTTCACTAGTGAGCTCTGTTGATAAAGTTAACAAGCAATTGAAACAGCTTAACCTCCCTCACTTTGTTCAACGCTTGCCAGAAGATGTCACCAAGCGTCACTTCTGGAAAGCTTCTTTGTGTAGAAATTTTTTATTGTACTTTGGTGTAGTTATTATGAAGACTGTTATGAAACAAGAGTACTTTCTGAACTTTTCTGATTTGGTGAAAGGAGTAGCAGCCTTACACAAATCCAGTATTTCAGCAATTGACGTTGAAGTAGGAGACCAAACTCTTAACAAGTTTTCAGAAGATTTTCAGAAATTGTATGGTTTACGCCACATGTCATCAAATATTCATCTGTTGAGACATTTGGCCGAATCTGTGGAGGACTGTGGCAATTTATGTATAACAAACTGCTTTGGATTGGAGGGTCTCAATGGTGAAATTGTTAAACTTGCGCATGGAACCACACATGCAACAATGCAAATATATAAAAACCTCACTGTGTTGACAGAGTTGCCTTTGCTTGTGTCTGATCTTGAAAGTGAAGAGGTAAGATCATTTTGTATGAAACTTGTGAATCGTAAATACCTTTCACTCACTGAAAAGATCGCTGATTATGTTCATGTTGTTGGCCTGTATGATAATGTAACTTCACATACAGGTGAAATTGATCAATATTTAAATATACTGTATGGGAAAGCTGTACCGTTTAGAACATTTTCAAGGCTTTACATGCATAAAACACTCTATGTAAGCTCATCTGATTGTAAAGGGTCTAGAGTGTCCTCTTATTGTAAGTATCTGACTGATGAGGGGAGTGTACAGGGGCAAATATTGTGTTTTGTCAAAGCCTTTGTAAATCCCCCGAAATACTTTGCCTACATCAATAGGTCAGATAGTGTATCAGTTGAAGGACTTCCACGCTATGTTTTTTTCTCTTCTGTTCATGGTATAACGGATCTTGTACCAATCACAAGCATTATCTGCATTTCATGGTGTCTCACCGTGGATGGAACCACTGTGCTAGTGAACCCTCTGAATAAAATAGAAATGGAGTAATTTAATGGATTAATATGTCACTTTTCCTTTTTTTTTTCCTTCCCGGCACCGAAAACGGGCGTGCACTAGTAAAACGCACTCACTATAAGTAGTCGAAAGACGAGTCCAAGGGTGATGCGTCGTTGCCAGGACGGCGGGGGCGCGAGCGGCCCGCCGCCGAGGTAGGCAACCCACCGTACACGCTGGCCGGAGACGCGCCCAGGCGGCAGGCAGCCCCACACGCGCCCGTCCGGTTTGGTGGCGCGGCTGGAAACGGTCTGAATTTTTTCAGACCACAGTCAGACAGCCGAGCGGGCCTGTCTAAACGTCCATCGCAATTTCTCATCATTTACCCCCTCCGGCCGCAGGCGCGGCCGGGACTGAAAATGGTCTGAACCCGGTCTGGAAACGAGCTCTTTTTCAGACCAAGTCCATTCCGTTTTAGGACGTCGGTCAGTCCGCGGGCAGCCCGCACTCAGACGCCCGTCATGCAAAGTTCAGATCACGAGCGAGCCCCTCGCAGTCTGGATCTTGGCTGACCGCGGCCGGAACAACGTCTGGCGGAGGCCTGACTGTGGACTGAAAATGGTCTTAAGTTTCAGACGCCGATCAGGTCATTTCCAGCCTTTCTTTCTCACACGGGCGGCTCGAAGCGATGTGTCACTGATCTGCCGTTCACAACTGGCTCCTGACCGGGCTGCGTGCTGCGGCCCCGCAGTCCCTCACGACGACTCAACCTGGAACAGTTAGCGGGAGTCGTCAGAGAAAAAAGCTTTGAGTAGCTGTGGCGACGTGTCAAACGCATGCGGCTAGCGGAAAGAGTCTCTAGAAACGAGCGTGCGTCGGGGTTCGATAACGAGGCAAAAAATGAGGCGTAAGCGGAAAGCGCACAGTGATGCGCTGCCGTTCGGAAAGAGGCGATGAGACGACGGCTGCAGTAGCTTGAACAGTGCAAGGCCATGCGCGCGTGGCACGGCGTGACTCACCTGGGTCCTCTCTCCCCATGCGAGACCCCTGCGGCGCAAGCAGTCTTGGCACCCGCACACCCCCGCACGCAGGAGCCCCAAACCAGTGCGGAGCTAGCCGCAAAAGGATGCCATGGGTGAGAGGGGCGCAGATACTTTCGTCAAGACGAAATGACGGGAAAAACGGCACGCGTTTCCGGACGGTCTT
Organism: Stenchaetothrips biformis; assembly: GCA_030522485.1. Classification (NCBI taxonomy): domain Eukaryota; kingdom Metazoa; phylum Arthropoda; class Insecta; order Thysanoptera; family Thripidae; genus Stenchaetothrips; species Stenchaetothrips biformis. The sequence continues at coordinate 17,426,042 of CM060090.1, read as the reverse complement.
TGGTTGCGGATCACGGAAGTGCTGCCCATCTCAACGTAGTCAAGATAAGGGCTTTTCGAGCCAATCTGAGAGGTCTTTTTGCCGTCGGTCACTCCACGCACCCGAATGGGGCGCCGCCGCCGGTCGCCGCACGAGTGCGAGAGAGACGGAACGACGAAGCGACCCTGCCGAGATGGGGGGTGTCTAGACCGGTTGGCCACTCCCGGAGCGCCTGCGACGGCCAGGGTAGGCAACCCCGCAGGTATAGCCACGAATGGGCGGCCTACCTCGCAGGCGGGGATGACACTCGCCACACGGCGTGGTTCGTGGTTATCACGCCGTTCTCGAGCACGCGCGTGCGCGGGACTGCGCGCACGTGACACGTCCTCAGGATCGTGGTGACTCAGGATGCTGGCTCCCGCGTATCTGTCCTTACTTCGAACCCGACATAACGGAAAACTTGCGGCCACCTTCTGTGTACCATTTCTCATACAATTCACAGACTAAGGTCTAGGCCGCTCTCACCTTCTCGGAGCGCCGCGCTTGCCGAGGTGCGCAAGGACGGCAGGGTCGACATGGGCCTTATCCCGATTGAGACCCGAAGACCTTTGCCCCGACCGAGCCCTGACTGAGCCCCGGACTCGAGCCCGGACTCGAGCCCTGACTGAGCCCCGATGGCCAGAGCCCCGACCTGAGCACGGCTCGAGCCCCAATCTGAGCCCCCAGCGGCAAGAAACTTTGCTCAAATCCTTTAAAAAAGTGCTGAAAGATAAGTTTTTTTTTGTCGCGGGGCTCAAGTGGGGCTCAGGTCGGGGCTCAAGCCGGGCTCAGGTCGGGGCTGGCCATAGGGGCTCAGTCAGGGCTCGAGACCGGGCTCGAGTCGGGGCTCTAGCCGGGGCTCAGGTCTTCGGGGCTCAATCGGGATGGGGCTCATGGCGACCCTGTCGCAAGGACGCACAGTGGGCCGGAAGACCGACGCAGGCGGCCGAAACTTTAGATGCGTTTTTAAACTCCAGAGTTGATAAACACCAGGGTAATTCCACGCCAAGTCACCACAGCCCCCGAATTCGATGGTGACGGATTTAGTCCACAGGGGTGTCTATCCACTCAGGGTGGTCTCCTGAGTCGCCAGATAATTTTTTTTTATCTACCTCAAAGGGTTCAGATTCTGGAGCAATTTGAAGGTTTTGGAAAATTTTGTTGTGTTGGATGTAAAGAATTGCTTGGCGAATGGCTATTCCTGATGGTATCAGGACCCCCCAGGAGTCATTTGCACCACTAAGGACTACTCTACTCATGAAATTTTTTTTGAAAAAGTCATAAAACCTCCAAAACATTAAGAAAATACGATGAAAATTTTAGTAAAATGGAGCTACCAAAAATACGCGGTGCCTCAAACTTGACGACTCTTGGCCCAAAACTTGCTTATCCTTGGCCGATAATGCCCACAAAATTTCAAATCCGGCCCAGCTTATTTACACCAGATCGGTCCAACTTTTATGCTTTTGTACCCAAAACATGAACCGAAACCTTTCCGGTATGAACCAAAGTGCTCGTCTTGGTTCTTGAAATCACTTTTTGACTTGGCATTGACCACCCAACATCATTTCAAGTTGGACATTTCACTTCTCTTGCAATGCCGGGGCACATTTACCATTATCTAACCTAAAAGCTAATTTTTTGGGTCAAAAAGTGGAAATCGGTTCTTGCAGTGAATTGTGATGTTTTCAGCAATTTCTCATCCCTGAGGTTGAGCACAGAGCAGCAGACGATTTGAAAAGCCAAACAAACTTAGTGAGGAACAACTTTGGACACAAATGCTGGGTTTTTATTGTGTTTTGTGGCCTGCCCCTTGCTGCCTGAGTTTCATTATCAGTCAGGGAATCGTCGCGGACGAAGGAGAGTCAGAATCAACTTGCCTATGTGCCAAATTCGTCAACAGGTTGGTGAAATGAACCAGGGGAACGCGGTCTTAATTCTACACAGTTCACTCGTCCCTTTCTCGGACTGCAAGAAGGCTAAAGAAGACACGTCACCGTCGTGCTGGAGGAGCAGCGTGCGACATGAGGGCGGACGAATACCGGCCGGGAAACGCTCCCAACTTCCCAACGACACCTTCCCCGTCGGCTAGGTCTTGCTGCTCTCTTGCGAAGAGTGTGTCATCGTTTCAAGCTTTTTACGCCTCATGAGTCCTCGCACTTGAGTAATACTGCAACAACACATGACTCAGACCGCAAACCTCAAATGCAGGCAGTGTCTTGCTTGCGGCTGTCGCTCAAGAAAATCCAAAAAAGGTCTTAACAACATTTCCAAAATTAGGCATTCTTTTGCAAAAGTAGAATGTGGACCCTAAAAATAGGCCACTAAAATAGAAGCTTAATATAAAAACTAAAATGAAAGCCTAAAAATATATTCCAAAAATAGGCTTTTAAAAGAAAAAACTAAAAATAGCTTCTAAAAATAGGTCTTATAAATAGGTTCTAAAAACAGAATATATGAGCGGTACCTTAATCTAGATTCCTTCAGCTTTTTTTAGTTCTAAAAATGGGATTTTAATTAAGTCTGAAAAATAAGGGTGGACAACTGAACAGTAGGACAAACGATACCGCCCCCCGTCCACCCGACGCGCCTGTCACACGTCCACGTGTGGTAAGTATGTTGTGTTATGTACGCTGCCCTTTTGTCATGACTGTACGTCACTACTGTTATCGCGTTTCTTTTGTTTCAGAGTGCTCTGCTTCGCCTTGGGGTTCGTGCTCCGTCCACCGTGCAGATCCCCCCCCATGGTGCGCCCACTCATGGACGTGTCAGTGCCGCGTCCTTTCATGGGGGTGGGAGCACAGGAGCACACTTCCCAGCCCCCGGCCCTGCTCCTCGACCGATCATGGGTCCGTGCCCCGCCCTGCTCCTCGTCCGCTCATGGGGATGCAAATGCCCCACCGTCCCTGCCTCTTGGGACCGTGCCCCCGCCCTGCTCCACGGCCTCTCATGGGGATTCGACTTCCCCACAGGCTCCCCCACCCCCATCCATTCTGCCCACAGAACGTGGGGTGCCACCCCTCCCCCGCCCCCTCCCTCCCACCCCGTTCAAAGGAGGACATAATGGCCTCCCTCCCCCACGCCCCTAAAAAGGGAGTCGGTCCAGCCCCCAAAGCCCCTGAGCCCCGCCCACGCCAGAAGCCACAGAGAGGCAAGGCCCCTTCGTGCCCCTCTTCACCCTGGGAGCGGAAGAGTGGTCCCCCTCCTCCTCCACCATCTGCTGGAGCTGCTGCGGCTGCCAACTGTGAGTATTCATGCATGATTTCATTATTTTTTTTAAATTTTATTTTAATTCAGATTTTTTTCAAGTCAGCCTTCAGTCACCAAAGTGTTGAGGTATTATCTTAAATTTGTTTGGTGTTTTCATCATTAAGCTGACTAGTTTTTGGCCCGTCCCGTATCATTTATGAAAATAAATATCGGAGGACGGGCATATAGTATGATGCGTGCTGTGCGTTCGTCCGTCCGTCCGTTCGTCCGTCCGAGGTCTTCCCGTGGTCCGATCTTCACCAAATTTGGTATGCAGCCTCCTAGGGTGAACCTAAGAACCGCCCGGTGACGGCTTTTTCGCTCCGAGCCCCGGGGGCTGCTGCAGGTGCATCATGGTTTACATGGTGTACAGGAGGATCTCTGCAACGGAGGCCGCTAGAAGGGCATGTAGGGGTATTTTTGGAATCGGGGCGACGAAATAAGGACAACGGTGTTAATTTCGAGCCGATCGGAAAAGTTTGGGCCCAGGTTCGAATCCCGGTGGGGTAAAAATACGATCAAAATTTTCGACTTGAGTTGGACATTGTTTCATATGTTTTCGAGGGTGCTGACAACGAAAATGAGATCCATTTCGACCCCAGACTCAGGTTCGAACCCCGGTGGGGTAAAATACGACCAAAATTTTCGACTCGAGTTTGACATTGTTTCATATGTTTTCGGGGGTGCCAATAACGAAAATGAGATCCATTTTGACCCCAGACCCACTTACACGAATCCCGGTAGGGTCAAATGCGACCAAAATTTTTCCTTTTTGACCCCGAACTGGACCCAGGCGGTCGAGTGCCGTTTCCGTCACATACGACCCTAATCATTATTTCGAGGTAGACATGGTTTCACACGTTAAGGGTGCTGATGACGAAAGTAACATCTATTTAGTTTCCGACAGAGATTCGCATCACTATGGGCTAAAATACGACATCAATTGCAAATGTTTGAAATGTACGGGACGGGCCAAAGTTGCCGATTTGTACCTCCACTTTCCCTGTTATTCCCGGTAGGGCATTTCGCTCCTGAGGTTCTTTACCATATACTGCCTCCTCATCATCCTTTAATCGGGTGGGAGTTAGTCCCTGGGGACCTTGTTTAAGGGTTTGGCCCGTTCCCAGAACCCCATGTGGAAGTGCTGGGTGATTTCTAGGACGAGCATTCCTTCCTCCTTCCCACTCCCGAGGAGGAGTTTGTGTGGCGTGGTGCAGGATGTGGGCCCGCCACTGGGGCCGCACTTGGCCCTTATGGATCTTGATCCCTTGGTGGACGTCCCTTTGGATGAGGTGAGTTTTTTTTTTTTTTTTTTTTTTTTTTTTTGTGGTGAGTACTATTTTCTTGGTTATTATCTCAGCTGAAGACCGAACGTATTGCTTGCGATGCCCGTCGGGCCGCGTTTGCTGCGGCAGCCGAAGAGTTTGCCTTGAATGTCTTGCTGGAGGATGCTCTCGTTGAAGACGATCCTGATGAGGGCAGTTCCGATGAGGGTTTTCTCATTCCTCCTCGTGGGATTAGGCTTTTTCACTTTCCACTAAATTATGAGGACAGCACGGTAAAAGTGTCGCCTTGAAATCCAAGGGGATGCCTTGTTTTATTTTCCAAGGGGTTTGAGTGATTTTTCAAAGTTGTCCAAATTGACGTTTCTTGACAGAAATGGATTCGTTTCGACAAGACAAACAAAAAATGTCAACATAAGTCATAAGTTTGGATGGCAAATTAAAAAGTTATTTAACTTCGAAAGTACAAAGTGCCTTTTTGGCTATTTTTCAAATTTTGAAGTTCAATAACTTTTCTATTTCATATCCAGACCTATGACATGTGTTGACATTTTTTGTTGGTTTTGTCGAGACGAATCTATGTCTGTTCAAAGATGTCATTTTGAACAACTTTGAAAATTCACTCAAACCCCTTGGAAATTAAACAAGGCATCCCCTGGGATTTCAAGGCGGCATTTTTACCGTGAGGCTGGCCAGCATTCCTTGTCTTGAGGATCCCAGTGCTTTTTACTTTGGACGCTGCTGGGGTTGCGACTTTGACTTTCCGTCAGATACTGATGACTATGATAAGCCTGTCAATTTACCCTTCTTTCATTACTGTTTAATGTGACTGTTAACCCTATGAGCTTGGGAAACAAGTGTTTGTTAACTTAATATTTAGTCGGTGGTTCTGAGTTACTGTTTGTCCTAGTAAACTTGCATAGGTGTATGATTTATTTTGCAATTTTGGTTATTGGGCATGTTTCGATTCTAACCTTTTCCCTCCTTGACTATCCTTTTTCAGGTGAGTGTTGTCCTTCCTTTACTTTTTCTTTGCTTACTTGTGATAAATTTTTTTTTTGTAGTTTTATTGATTTACTGTAGTTAAGCTTTTGATTGGTAGGGCCATCCTGACGCTCCCCTGCTCAGTTATTTTGTTTTCAGGTAATTGTTTCAATGTTTTTCTTCCGGTCTGCTCGAGCTGCTTTTGGATCCGTTTACTCCTTTGCTCTGAAGACTCTGGGTCTTGTCCAGCTTCGCATCTTATTTCTTTTCTTCTTTGATTTTAGGTATTTTGCATGTTATCGAGGTATGTCCCCTTGAGTGACATTTGTTGCACCTTGCGACTTTTGTTTTTCTTCTCTTTTTGATTGTACTGGAGCTCGTCTGTTGGTTTGTTCTATCTGTTGTTTTCCTTTGTTTTCGCATTTCTGGGATTTCCTCGAGAGTTTCTGTCGGTGGCGCCGTTGGGTTTGAGATTGGTTGGAGGCTTTATGTGACTGTTACCGAGACCTGAGTGCCTTCCTGTCTGCTGTTGGCCGATTCTTCTAGTTGTTTTTCATGAGGTGAGTTAATTTTCTCTATTGCTTTTACTTGCTTTTCTATGTCAATTATTTCTTGCATCATCTCTCAAGGGTGAGAACCTGCCAAAAATTACAGATTGGCAGACGTATTTTACAGAAAACCAAGATCAGCTTCAAGGTCTTGAATCTCTGGAAAATGCATCAGAAGATCAATTTGTTGATATTTCAAGATCATTTTGTGAGTAAACATTTTCTTACTTTTTCTCAAGGGACCTTACTTTAAAGAAGGGAAATAAAAGTAGCGATACAAATCGGCAACTTTTCCCCGTCTGGTGGAGTGCGCGGTACTGGAGAAGTGCCTTAAGATTCCTTAATGCGTTAAGTCTGGCGTTAAGCCAGGCGGTGGGTTTTGGCTGTTGCAGCGAGGCGAGGCCTCCTGCTGAAGACGCTCCGGGACCGGAGTGAGGCTTGTGTTAAGCACGCTTAAGCACAGGTGTGCTTAAGAAAAGTGCCCTGCTGTTTCGCTGGGCGCCTCCAAGGTGGTCAGGGGCCTAGTCCGGGTTGTCCTCGTTGCTGCTGGTGTCCGGCGGCTGGGGTTGGTGGTAGTACTGCGGCCAGTAGCGTTTCCTCGGCGTCGGGTATAAATGTGTTAATGTACGGGACGGACCAAAGTTGCCGATTTGTATTGCTACTTTTCCTGTTATAAATAATACGGGACGGTCCAAAAAAACAATTAACTGTAATATTCTTTTTCGTTTGTAACGCACTTTCTTATCTTTACGTTTATTTTTTTCTGTCTCATTGAGCCAGTTAGGAACAGAAAAAAAAAATGCTCGAAAAACCGTTAAATGATAAAACACATGTATCAGATTTGTTTACACTGCGCTCATCTGTTTAATATCATAGTTTAAATACATAAGGTTAATACAGTTTTTTCATTCCTAACAAGAATACGGTGGATTAATCCAGATTGTGAATTATGATTCCAGTTAAGTCCCCGCTTGCCTTGACTTTCAACTGGGTTAGCTCTTTTATGGGGGCTAATCTGTTTTTGAACCAGCCTTCTCGCAGAGGCGAGGTTAAGAACATGCTGTTGAAAGAATTCCAGAAAGGAAAGCTGCTAAATGGAAATCTAGTTGTCTCAGTTGCGTTGCACAAGCTTCAGGTTAAAGGAAAGGCACCTGTTGAAATCAAAGCTGGCCACCTACAACTGTACACACGTTGGGAAAAAATATTGCTTCGAATCCCATGTGTTACTCCAGAGACACAGTTCTTTGCAATCATTGGAATGAAGTCCATTAAGGTAAAACAACATTTTTGATTCCTTTTGCAGTCAACATTTAGCCAGTTTTAACTGAACATAACCTTACCAACTTTTACTTGATTTAAATATGTTTTATTTTATTTTTTTTAGGAAAACTCAGACATGTTCAGGAGGGCCAACAACTGGCTTACCGAAAAAGGCCTCCCTACTTTTTTGCCTAATAAAATGCGAAAAATTGTAGAAACCGCCGCGGATGAACAGCCTGATGAGACCCGAAACATGGTCAACAAAGGGATGGCCCACGGGAGGCCGGTTGTGGACAAATTTTATAATGCACCAACACTGTAAGGATCTTTCACAAGTTTGTTTAATTTTTTTTAATCATGCATCCCTCTGCTTTTTAAAATCAAACTAAACGCCTTAACGCATTTAAGACTACATCGTTAGTACGCAAGCTGCGCTTTGTACCGCGATGCACGCAGAAGTTTTGCAATGTGAATTGAATTTTAACCTCACGCTTAAAACCTTACGAAGTATTTTGAGCATACAAAATACAAACTAATTTTCTTTGTTATACAAAGAAATAGTTCGTTATTTACGACCTACTTTCTTTGTTAGATTACGTATGCTCGAAATACTTTGTTATATGAAGCTACTTTACTTCGTACTGCTTTAATAGTTTGTAAGGTTTTCAGAGTGCTCATATTCTGTCTTTGGTCTGCTGCAGGAGAAAAGCTGTAACAAACTTGAAAGCCGCTCAGGGCGTCATGCGAGTGGCAGAATTTAGTGAGGCCCTAGAAAACGGTACCCAAAAATTAGACATAAATCTTGTAAAAGGACCTCTGTCATTCGAGCAAGTGAAGGACACTTACTCTGTCCCATTACTCACTGAGGACTGCTACAAAGGTTATTTAGATGTGTGGAAGAAAAATGCAATACCGCAAATGGCTATTTGGTGCAAGGGTAAAATTGAAGCAAAGAAGCTATTAAAAGAAAAGGTGCCAGCTTTCCTCGGTAAAATTGAACATTTCAAAAACTCTGTGCAAGATATAAGTGATTTACTCTGAGTTGTTGAAGAAGATTTTTGGCCCCTGTTACCATTTGTTGTGTTGACAAGAAATACTGGATGTATGTGTCTTAAACATGTCATTTCACATTAAACTCATTTGTAACTGTTTCTTTTATATCTTTTGCAAAAGCCAGGGGTTGCCACTGTTGCGACACAGTACTATTATTATGTTTCTGATATGTTGTTTTATGTGTTTATGTGTTTTTATGTGTTTATGTGTTAAACTAGAGATATCGCAAGTTATTTTGTGAATTGAAACGTCACGTTTAAATGTTAAAGTTAAAAACTAGAACAACTGACTTTAGAATCAAACAAATTTAGGTCACTTTAAAAACTAACCTAACAAAACCTTTTTCCAATCAGTGAAAAAGAGAAGGTTATGATTGTACTTTAAACATGTAATTTCACATTGGACTCATTTATTACCTTTTTATTTCATATCTTTTGCAAAAGCCAGGGGTTGCAACTATTGCGACACAGTATTTTCATGTTCCTGATATGTTGTTTTATGTGTTTATGTGTTTTTATGTGTTTATGTGTTAATCAAGAGATATCGCAAGATATTTTGTGAATTGAAAACTAGAACTACTGACTTTGAAATCAAACAAATATAGGTCAGTTTAAAACCTAACATAACAAAACATATTTCCAATCAGTGAAAAATAGTACGTTATGCTTGTACTTTAAACATGTCACTTTACATTGGACTCATTTCTAGCTTTTTTTTCATATCTTTGGCAAAAGCCAGGGGTTGCCACTATTGCGACACAGTATTATCATGTTCCTGATGTGTTGTTTTAAGTGTTTCTGTGTTTTTATGTGATTATGTGTTAAACTAGAGACATCGCAAGATATTTTGTTAATTGAAACTTTAAGTTTAAATGTTAAAGTGAAAAAACTTGGCAAAATAAAAATTTTTGAATAAAAAGGGACGCTGAAAAAACAACAACAAAGGATTTTCAAGTACAGTTCTTTTTCCGACATTTTCTGCTTACTTAATGTCTTTGTAAAAGGCAAAAACAGTAAAATTGTAAAAGAGAATTGGTCGCTTTAATGTGGCGCACTAGCACTAGCACTTTTTCTTTGGACTTTCTGTTCTATGTTCTCGTCCTTGCTCTGTTCACTGTAAAAATTTCTGCACTCCTGTACGGAAAGTGTACAGAGGAATTTAGTATGGAAGTACGGACGAAAGTACGGAACTTCCGTACCTGTTCCATATGAGCTCGAGCTCATGTAAACGGGTACGGAAAAAAAGTACAGAAAGTTCCGTACTTGGCTAGTACGGACGGACCAGGCAAATAGTTGACCGGACATGTTCCGTACTTTTTCCGAACTTTTTTTCTAAGTGTTCTTCCCTCTCTTCTTCTGTGCTTGCAAAGTAGATCTCCTCTATGTCCGAGTCTCCTTCTTTTTCTAAGTCTATTCACTGTTAAAAAAATTCTCAAAATTCAGACCAATTTTGTTAGACTATGCTGTCTGAATCTCGATTCAGACTTTTTTCTGAAAAATCGGAGTGCTTGTCTGTGTTTTTGGACCCTCTGTATGAAAGCTCGGTTCAGACTTGGAGTGTCTGAATATTCGCACTTTATTCTCAAATTTCAGATGAACTACGTCAGACTTGGAGTCTGAATTTCCGTTTCATACGATTTTCTGAAAAATTGACAAAACAAAAGAGAGCAGTATACAACTTCCGTCCCACCTTATGCTGGGTTAACTGATAATCAGTCCTTGCAGTCAAAATAATGTGACTTCCTCTCTGGGACTTCAGAGGAAACGAAAGTATTTGTTTGTCCGCCAGATGGCGCAGGTGGCAGTCAAAAAGCTTGCTGCTGTTAAAAAGGCTCCTCCTGATAATTATTCAATTATTTGAACTCAAAATACATAACACTTCACCAGCTATGATGAAAGACATGCTCCCTTGCCAGATTTATCTCAGTACTAAGAGTACGAGTTGAACAATTGACATTTGTATTTACCTCTCGCGGGAGGCTCCGTGTCGCCATTCCCTTGGGTGCATCAGGCCAGCTCCTGTCTAAGTAAGGGAGAAGTTCCCTTAGGGAACATTTTTTCCCTTCAAATAATTTTTTGCTGAGCCGCTCTCCTTAGGAGCATGCCTCTCTAATATAGTTCATAAGTCTTTATCATCTTCAGAACGAAATAACTCAAAAAATACTAATTCAGACCTGTTGTCTAAATTCTCGGGTCAAAATGCTATGGTCTGAATTTTCAGGCAGCATGTTTCTGAAAATATTGGTCTGAAAATTCAGAGTGCCTTATGCTAAAAAAACTTCAGTTCATTTAGTCTGAATTTTCAGATATTTTTTTTAACAGTGTTGTCTCTGTTTCTTCTTCTGAATCTGTTGCCCAAGGGTTTGTGTAGCCTGGGTCTTTGAACTTATTTATCGTCAGTTCCTAGTGCGGTGTAGTGCTGTGCCCCGTCGCTGTTGCGTGGGGCGCTGGGGTCGCGGCGAGAACTCGCGTTGCGCTGCCCGTTGCTGCCGGCCGGTTGCTAGCAACGGCGCGGTTGTTGACGTTGTTGACGCGCTGGCCGGCGTCTTCGCGCTCCAGTCCGTGCCGTTGCGCTGGTCTATGATTGGCCGTTCGGGTCGTGTGTTGTATTCGTGCGTTTCTATTGGTTGGCCGGGGCGCTTTGTTGGGCCTGGCGTCCCTTCGGCTCGGGGTCCGGCGGCGTTGGCTTCAGACGGTGTTTGGAGCTCGCTTAAGTAGGACGTGAGCGCGTTCGTTGGTCTGTGCCGGTCTTCATCTGTGGTGAATCCGCTGCTATTGCTGCTGATTCATGGATCCGCCGGTGCTCTTGACTCTCCGCTTCATGGCGTACGCCGCGATCTGTTTCTGCAATTCGCTGTGGGGTCATGCCGCTTACATGAGTATTTATTCTTGCGGGTGCCAGCGTGGTGCTGGGTTTGTGCATGACTTTATAATGGCTTTTTGTTTTTTAGTTCTGTGAAGCATGTTACTATGTGGGTTTGGCTGGTGGCCTCCCCACTTTCTTGCAATTGGTTTATCCGGTGAGCGGGATTTTTGAGGTCCAAGAGTGGGACTCCATAGCTTTGCTCCAGACTTGGCCCAACTTCCTGTGCGTGGCCTGTGGTCTGCGTGTCTTTGTACGTGGGTTTATCCTTTCCTGGTCTTGGGCTATCCTGTTCCGCCCCTTTCATTTCCCTTTTCCTTCTAAGGTTGAGCTCCCGGGTCCCCTTTTTCCCGCGGGGCACTTTGCTCCTGAGATCCTTGTCCATATCATGCCCCCTCACCATCCCTTGGTGGGTTTGGAATTGGCTCCTGATCAACAAGTGTATGGATTTGACCCTTTCCCACAGCCCGACGTTCAGGTGTTGGGGGATGTGCATGAGTATCTGCTCCCTCCTCCCGAGGCTGACTTTGTGTGGCGTGGCCCTGGGTTGGGTCCTGCAGCTGGGGCTCTTATGATTACTTATGATCCTCTCCCTCTTGTGGATGTGCCTGTCGCGGAGGTGAGTTCCCCCCTTTTTTTGCTGGGTTTTGTGGGTGTCCAAAAAAGTAAGTTATTCGTCTAGTTGGAGCATGAACGCGCTGCTCGCGATTTGCGAAGTGCGGCCGCTGCTGCTGCTGAGGAGTTCGCCTTGGCCAGCGGGTGGAAACTCCGCTGGCGCGGCTGGGACCATGTCTCGGGCGGCTCGCCACGGCCCGGTCGGCCGCCCAGCAGACGAAAATGAGCTGCACCGGCCTCTATTATTGCTTGGAAATCAATTAATAATTCGACTTTTTGAAAAAGTAGCAATGCTAAGCCACAATTTAAGAACCAAGGAATCGTTTCCATTCATTAGATTTGACCGACAGACAGGTTATAACAATAAATTTCTCTCCGAAACTTTTCGGCGGCGACGCGCTATCCTGCGAGCTGCGGCCATCTTACGCATAGTAAAATTAATCCGCTTCGATCTCAGCAATCGTTCATCGTATTGTAAATCCAAGCACAGATTCGGAATCTGCGTAAAATTTCCCGTGGCGTAGGACGTGTCGTCAGATTTAACGCACTTAAGATAAAGCGTAGTCATAATGGGAAAATAGCCTAAAATGACCTTGAAAAACCTGCAAATTTTAGGCTATTTTCCCATTATGACTACGCTTTATCTTAAGTGCGTTAAATCTGACGACACGTCCTACGCCACGGGAAATTTTACGCAGATTCCGAATCTGTGCTTGGATTTACAATACGATGAACGATTGCTGAGATCGAAGCGGATTAATTTTACTATGCGTAAGATGGCCGCAGCTCGCAGGATAGCGCGTCGCCGCCGAAAAGTTTCGGAGAGAAATTTATTGTTATAACCTGTCTGTCGGTCAAATCTAATGAATGGAAACGATTCCTTGGTTCTTAAATTGTGGCTTAGCATTGCTACTTTTTCAAAAAGTCGAATTATTAATTGATTTCCAAGCAATAATAGAGGCTGGTGCAGCTCATTTTCGTCTGCTGGGCGGCCGACCGGGCCGTGGCGAGCCGCCCGAGACATGGTCCCAGCCGCGCCAGCGGAGTTTCCACCCGCTGCCTTGGCCTTGGACTTCGAGGGATTTGAGGCCTGGGTAGACGATGCTGACGTGCATTTTGCTGAATTTGAAGTACCGATGTTAGCGACACTGACAGCGACATTGGTTCTATTGTTTCAACGCCAGGCATTCCGCCTCGTGGAATAGCCATTTTCCGCTTCCTTCTCAGCCAGTCTGATCGTGAAGCTGGATATGACCATTTCCCTGGGTGCTCTTGCTCTCTTTGCGGAAGCCTTGGCGAGAATGAGGACTATATGGTGACTGATCTTTGTTCTGAGTGCGGGTTTGACATTCCTTCCTCTGACAACGAGTAGGATTGTTCCTTCTTTTTAATGTTTATGTGTCTGTTCCTTGTTTGTAATCAGGTCTTTGGAACCTGACTGTTGTTAAAGTACGGCTACTTGACCACTTGCATGCCCATTACACTGCTCACTGCATGTGTTTCTTTGTTTTCCTTTCTTTTACCCTGTTCCTCTACATGTTTGGCATGTCTTGATCTTGACTTTTGCGTGTACTTTGACTTGCCTTGGGTTGGCTTGGCCAAACCAATGTCCCGTTTCCTGGTGAGTTATCCTTCCTTTTCTTTTCCTGGGTTTACTTATGGTATTTTTGTTGTTTTGTTGGTTTACTGTAGTTAGTGTCTTAATTGGTGGGGCCAGCCTGACGCTCCCCTGCTCGGTTATTTTGTTTTTAATTATTTGTTTGTTTCAGGTCTTTACTTCAACGTTTTTCTTCTGGTCTCCCGAGCTGTTTTTGGAGTCTTTATCTCCTTTGCTCTGAAGACTCGGGGTTCTGTCTGACTTCTCATTTTTGATTTTGGTGACTTTGCATGTTGTCGAGGTATGTCCTCTTGAGTGACATCTGTTGCACCTTGTTGCTTTAGTTTTTCCTCTCTTTTTAATTGTGCTGCAGCTTGCCTGTTGGTTTGTTTTATCTATTGTTTTTCTTTGTTTCAGTACTTCTGGGATTTTCTCGAGAGTTTCTGTTGGTGGTACTGTTGAGTCCGAGACTGGTTGGAGACTTGATGTTATTGTTACCGAGACCTGAGTGCATTCCTGTTTGCTGTTGGCTGATTCGTCTGGTCGTCCCTCCTGTGGTGAGTTGATTTTCTCTATTGCTTGTATTTGCTTTTCTACGTCCATTATTTCTTGCATCATCTCTTTTTCTTTGGACTTTATGCAGTGTAGGGTCTGTTCTATGTTTTCGTCTTTGATCTGTTCCTCTCTTTCTTCTTCTGCGCTTGCAAAGAAGATCTCCTCTATGTCTGAGTCCCCTTCTTTTCCCAAGTCTATTGTTTCCATTTCTTCTTCTGAGTCTATTGCCCAGGGGTTTGTGTAGCCTGGGTCTTTGAACCAATTTATCTTATCTCTCTCTTTTCTGAGCGTAATCTTTTCTGCCAACTCTCTTCTTTTTCTGGCTGCTTATTCTCTTTGTTCCTGAATTTTCTGTTTTCTCAACTTTTCCTCCTTCTCGAGTAATTTCCTTGTTGCTTCGGTTTCTACCTTTCGCCTTTGAACTTCTTCTTGATGTTGTTTCTGTCTTTCTTTTCCTCTTTCTTTTCTTCCTTCCTGAATAGTTTGGCCAATATTGATGCTTTGGTTGGGCAAATTCGTTGTTCATTTCTCAGTTGCAGTGGCATTATCCTTTCCGTGTCCAGTTTGAGAATGTCCTTTGGCTGAAGCGGGGATTCCCTCGTTTGATCTGTGGGCTTGTCAGTTTTGGGAATTCGGTAAGTTTTCAGTACCTTTCTATTTTCCATTTTGTTGACGGGGTCCTTGTCGTTGGTTCCGTTATGAGCAATCCATTTCCTGGGGGCCATTTTTGTAGATGTTTGCCGATTTCCGATTTGGTAGTTGGGTTTGGTTTTAGTTCAAGTTTGACTTTGATATAAGATGGCGGTCAAGATGGCGGCCGTGACTTGAACAGTCTGTTTCACTTATGTTTGTTCTTTTGTTTCAGATTATGTCGACTGGACTATTTTGAGTGGTTGAAGTGCCGATTTCGAGCAGGCAGTGCCTTACAGCTTGCAGCTGATTGAAGTTTGTTTACAAGAGTTGGGGGTTAACTCCCGACATGGCCTTGTTGGTCTTTGTCTGATCAAGTCCACGGAGGGCACTTTTACCCGGCGGGGCTTTGGTCCCGGGGTTTGTCGAAGGCTTGGGATCCTGTCGGCAGCCTTTCTTGTTGGCAACGGACCGGGTGGAGCTTTGGGCTGGAAGTTGCCTTATCCAGCGGGGCCTGGAGATCGAGGGCGATAGGGCCCCGGGTCGCGTTCGGAATTTGGCCTCCGTTGTGTGGCCCCTGCCGTTTGGAGGTCTGGAGTGACCCTGCCGCTCCGGCGCGACACTAAGTGGAAGCGACTGGCCCTGTCTCGGAAAGCGGCGCAGACGGGTGTGACTGCCCGCTGCAGCTGCAGGGACCGCAGCTGCGGCAGCGAAGCCGTTCATGGCCTCGCCATTTCTCCCCCTCTCCTCTCCCCCCAAGCACTTCAGCAGGATCGTGTGGACGTAGTGTTCCGTCTCTCCGCGAGATGACGCTGCTAAGACCGTCGACCAATCACAGCCGTCGGGGCCAACCTAGTGGCAGTTTGAAATTTGAAGCCAGCAACAATCGCAAACAATCGAATGTGCAGTGCATCGTTTGTACGAACGGCGTCTCCTCACGGCTAGATTGCAGACTCGCGCCGCGGACAGCAATTTTGATTCAGTTCGTATACACTTGCGTGGTGGACATTTTGATGAGGTAAGTGCTGCGATATTCTTCCGTCATTATCTATGCTTGTGGGTATGGGGTAGCGACAGCAGGGTCTCAATGCTGGAGGGCTCGCGGTTCTGTGAGCCGGCCCGCGAGGTTACTTAACGTTTTATTCGTTGCTTTCTTCGAGCATAATTTTCTTAACTGTATTATTATTTGTGTCATCGATAGCAAATCTTTTTATTGGTATATGTCGGGAAAACATGATTCGGCCAGGCTGCTAGCCAGGCACCTATTCCTCTTCAGTCCGCCATGTTGCACTGTTGTGTGCATGGATTTATCGAATGCGGTGACTGGGATCACGGGTTAACCGTCTCATTGACATTTTCTTGCCAAAACAAAGAAACTTGCGGTCCAAAGTATAAGAATCTTTCACTGCGGGGTCGGGTTGGTGATGTCATGTTCTCTTGTACAGCTTACTGTTGATACCCCTCGCGCTGTCCATACACCATCGGCTCTCGTAATGTCTCGCGCATGCAGTATCGATCAGCCAACTATTTTCTTTTTGCTGATAGTGCATACATTTGTTTTGCATAGATAGTTTTTGAGGCGGTCAGAAGATAATATGACTTAAAATTAGACCTCAAAATATCTAGAAAGAACGTCTTTCATAGAAATAGGCATGTGGAGCTTCAGTGTGGCTGCGCTACCCCGAAAATCGGGGAGAGCGGCGCGGAAGAGGGGGCAGGGCGCTCGTTGGTCGGAGCGCACTGCCCGACAATGTTCTGGCCCGCCGGAAGATGGACGTTATGTGTGAATATTGGAGGGAAACTTGTTTGATTTCCATTCAAAAGCGCCCCAGAAATTTTCACTTCTCGATTTCAGGGGAAAATGAGACTTTTGGAGCCCCGGAAACTGAGTTTGGGATTTACTGTGAGACTTTGACTTTGGCTAGCCACTCGGGACATGAACAAATCATGACGATTTTTGTCCTCAGAGTTCTGCTGTATTATTGAATACTCCATGGCGCTTGTTGGAGTAGACGAAACAGAAGCAGTGTCATCGTCATCTGACAGCGGCTTCAGGCTACTGTCCTGATAGTCGATACCATCAACACCTTCAAGAAATGACATATTTCTGGAATAAATATAGGGTTTTGCCTTTGATGCCGCCGCCCCTGACTTGGCCCTGTTCCGGCGCTTATTATTGTTGAGCCCCGTCCTTAGTGCATTCCACTTCTTGCTGCATTCTTCAGCTGTCAGCAGAGTAAGTACAGAAGTAAGAAAAAATAATTCTTTCCAAACTGAAAAACTGCACTTATTAACAAGTTGAATAGAACGTACCTGAGGTATCCAGGAACCTGGAAGCCACCAACTCCCAAGGGGAAAAAGGCTTGAATTTCAGTGTATCTTTTCATGAATTTCGATGAATTTTGAAGAATTTCAATGAATTGCAGTGAATTTTAATAAATTGCAGTGAATTTCAATAAATTGCGGCGAATTTCAATGAATTTCAGTGAATTTCATGCGAATTTCGAGAAAATTTAGCGTGAAGTTCGTTGAATTTTAGTTAATTTTCATGAACTTTGGTGAATTTCCATGAATACGAATGAATTTTTTCAGAAAATTCATGTTTCTGCGCGTAGAATTTGTTAAAGGATCCCGGAATTCGGAGGCATGCCAGCAACTTTTCACATGAATTTCGATGAATTCCAGCAAACTTTTACATGAATTTCGATGAATTCCAATGAATTCTTAAGGAATTTCATGAATTTGAATTTCAGTGTATAATTTTTGTGAGCCTATTTCCTCTTGCCAACTCCCAAGCGGATGTCCTGGCAGCGTTGACATGATAGTCCGGCAAGTCACTGTCCCACAGAACAGGGGACGCACCGGGGCGTCTTAAAGCCCCGCAGTGCATCTTGGCCGCTGGGCATCGATTGTTTCTTCTTCTACTAAGGTTCCGGAAGAAAATGAGACCTACTGGAGTTGATTTGGTCGCACGTACTAAAATCTGTACCCCTTTTTTTGCTCTAAAAACGCGGTTTTTGGCCCGTCCCGTATTTAAAAAATACGAAGGACGGGCATATAGTATGATGCTTGCTGTGCGTCCGTCCGTTCGTTCGTTCGTTCGTCCGTCCGTGGACTTCCCGTTGTCCGATCTTCACCAAATTTGGTATGCAGCCTCCTTGGGTGACCCTAAGAACCGCTCGGTGGCAGCAAATCCGATCCGAGCCCCGGGGGCGCTGCTGCAGGTGCATCATGGTCTACATGGGGTGCAGGAGGATTTCGGCAACGGGTACAGCTAGAAGGGCATGTAGGGGTATTTTTGGAATCGGGGCGACGGGACAAAGCCAACGGTGCTGGTTTCGAGCAAATCTGAGAAGTTTGGACCCAGGTTCAAATCCCGGGGGGACCAAATTTTTTTTTTTAGTTTAACGTTGTTTCTTATGTTTTTGAGAGTGCTGATGACGAAAATGATATCCATTTTGACCCAGACCCACGTTTAAAGCCTGTAAGAGTTAAATATTGGCGACACTCGTTAAATTTAAAATGTACGGGACGGGCCAAAGTTGCCTATCTGTATCGCCACTTTTCCTGTTATCGTTCATTTGTTTACATTTTGCGCGCTGTTAAAGCTTCTGGTATGGTTAAAAAAAAATTCTAAGTGAAACTGCCTTGTAGAGAAAGGTCTGGCCTTTCCAACGAGCCTAGGCAGAAGATTGTGCTATTGTTAGTTTATGCGCTATAGCAATTAAAAGTGTGTAAATGATTTAAGGTTTTCTAGAAAACAGTGCTATATCACATTGTTAAGACGAAGAAAATGGCCACAATACAGGGACACAGTGACAAGTTAATTGTCTACGGTGTATTAGTGCGAATAATTGAGACCGTCAATACCCACCGCACCATAGCGTCCCTCCAAACTTACACTTCTGTGGACGTTCTCGCGCGCGGAGTAGTGACGGTTAGATGGATGCGTGAGGTGGAGTGGGGAAGACTGCCGATGGTGGGGGTGCTGGCGCAAAATTCCGGAACACCCGGTGGCTAGTCAAGTGCAGTGCGGCCGCTGCTGCTACCGGCCGGCAGAGCGATCGAACGAATCGGCTGTCAGTTGGCTTCGGAACGTCCCAAAAAGCAAGAGTTAAGTGCGGAGAAAAACAGAGACACGAAGCAATTTTAGAGACCATTGAATCTAGGACCAAAGTGAAACAGTTCAGAACAAACAAAGACTTTAAGAAGATATTTTAATTTTAAGAGTAACTGTAAAAGTTCATTAATTTAATTTAGCTCTATTTTTTTATGTTTTGAATATTTGATAAATGTATGTCTCTCTGCAAGAGAAGAAAAAGTATGAGAAGAAAATACACTGCAATCAATTTACTTTTCACTGTTTACCTGTATTTTGACTATTTTCTTCGTCTTACAAATGCAATAGCACTGTTTTTCTAGGAAAACTTAAATCATTCACACACTTTATATTGGTGAAGCGCCTAAACTAAAAATTGCACAACCTGCCGCGTAGGCTCGTTGGAAAGGCTAGACTTTTCTGTACAAGACACACTGACTTTTGGTTTGTTTTTTTTAACCATACCAGAAGCTTTAACAGCGCGCAACATGTAAACAAATGCACAAAAATCGCGTTTTTAGAGCGAAAAAAAGTGGTATAGATTATTGTACGTGCGACCAAGACCATGCCCAGCGGCCAAGACGCACTGCGGGGCTTTTAGAGGCCCTGGTGCGTCAAAACTCAGACTTCTGAAAAACTACGCCGATATTCAACCTTGATAAAGGTAGGGCAACCCCTAAGCATTTTTCGATCGGGCCCGCCTTGTTCCTAGGATAGTTTAAACATGAAGGGGAACCATTTTCCGCGTGGGTCGGTATACATTTCAAAAAAGTCGTCTTTTCAATACCCCTTAACGTGCATTCTGTTTGATTGGTGGATGGTCTCCTGTGTCTATCCTGAATTTCATCCATGGACAACGCCCAAAAGTGAAGTTATCTGGAGCAAATACATCATGGTGTTCACGTATGAGCTTTTCTACTTTCTGTTTGTCTTCTGGTGACAAGGCAGTAATACCTCTGTTCTTGGCCTGTATCATAAAGCTAGGCTTCCAAGATATATTACAGAACTTCTTTGGAATACCTTTGCCATTCCAAATGAAGAACGGTTTAAGCAGTTTTTAAGGCTTAAAAGAGAAGGATGGATTTACAGTTCTGAAAACTATGTGAGATCTACTTAAAAGCAATCATGTTTTGTGGAAGTGTGTGAAAATGGTGTCCCACAGCTTGGGAAGATAAAATCATTTGTACGTTGGTCAATCTGTTCATACTGTTCTAAGTCTATTAACACTGGACATAAGTCGTCTATCTACTGTGAAAAGTGTCAGAAGTGGCTACATAGACCCTGCTCAAAAGTTGATAATGAAACCTTTGAAAAGGTAAAAAGTGGTGAAATCGTGTTCAAGTGTGACAGCTGCACGTGTGCTGATAAGGTTAAGGAGGCCATCGGGAATGACAGCCTGAGCTCTGATGACTTAAATCTGAGTACTGAAACCACAGTTGACTCAAGAACAACCACTATACTAGAACTTACTAGGTGCAACAAACAGTTAACAGAAGAAATAATAAACCTCAGACTCAAAGTTGACAACCTAGAGAAGAAGATTGAAAAACTCATCAAGGTGACAAGTGACACAACCGAAAGGATGAATCTTAACAATCTTAAAGTGATTCCGATTGCTCAACAGGAGAATTCACACCCTGTGATAACAAACTTCTCAAGAAATGTCATCATTATGAAAAAAGGTGACATTCTCAATGCACCAAAAGATGTGACAATTGCACACTGTGTAGGTGAGGACCTGCTTATGGGTGATGGTATTGCTGCACACATAAAGAAGAAGTTCAAACTGGACACCAACTCGTTACGAGAGCAAGCTAAAGTAGGAGAGTCATTACTACAAAAACAAGATGGAAGACAAGTGATCCACATTGTAACAAAAAAGTGGACTCACTCCAACCCAACCTGGAAGAACTTCAAAAGAGCTGTGCAACATCTTGCTAAGCTCTGTGAGGAGAACGACATCCATAAACTCTACATGCCCAAAATTGGCAGTGGATTGGATAAACTATACTGGCCTAAGGTAATGCGTCTGCTTAATGGCATCTTTGCCTACAGTAAAGTTAGTGTCACTGTACTATATCTTGACCCCAAACAAGAAGGCATCTATAGATCCTCCATAAAAAATGTAAGAGTAAAATCTACTCCAATTGACGAAAGTCATAAAATCTATATTATCGGTGACAGCCAAGTGAGAGATATGGGTAGTATTATGACTAATATCAAAAGAAATGAAAGCAAATACTTCTCCCACTGTATACCTGGTGCTACATCCCAAATCCTGACCAAAAATTTAAACTCTAATATTACCCATCTTCAACCTGATGATACTCTGATATATATTGGGGGAACTAATGATATAAGCTCCACTAATGGATCTATAATGCTCTCCAATGAAGAAAAGAATCTAGTCCTGTCTCACTCACTCCATACAAATGTACTAATTGCAAATGTACCCTATCGAAAAGATAAACCCAAGCTCAATGAATACATAGATGTCTATAATAGCAATTTGATCAAAGTTGTCAATGAATTTAAAGAAAAGTGTAACTTTCCCGAAAGGGTAAGAATAGTGGACTTAAATGCCATGATGAGTGATGACCTTTATAAAAAAGATGGGCTGCATCTTAATGATGAAGGCAAATATGTACTATCGTACAATATACTTGATATAATAGATGAAATGAGGGCACAGTCATTTCTCTTTCAATAAGATACCTAATGACAATGCAAAGATGAACTTCTCGATACTCAATCTGAATGTGAGAGCAATAATGAATAAGAGAAATCTTATTGAGAATATGCTAGCTGAAAATAAACCAGATATTGCTGTATTCACTGAACACTGGCTAAAGCCTTTGGAAGCGGAACTGCTAACTTTCATGGACTACTCTACTGTATCTTCGTACTCTAGACTTAATGGTTATGGGGGAGTGATTATAATAGTTAATAAAGAGCTCCAAAAATACGTGTCAGAAATTCAATCAATTAGGGACTGTTCCATTCCTAATGTAATTGAAATGGCAGCTATCAGAGTTGAAAAAAAGGACCTGATACTCAATGTTGTTGGGGTCTATCGACCACCGTCTAATGAAAATATAAATGAATTCAATACTGCGATGGAAACATTACAAAATGTAATACTTAATACAGCTAGTAACAAAACTGCAATATGTGGTGATTTTAACATTGACATTCTCTCAACGAATGAGAGGTCAAATACCTTTACTGATCTTATTGATGCAAGTGGGTTCATGTTCACTATAGACAAACCAACTAGAGTAACAGATACAGGAACTTCCTGTATTGATAATATCATTATTAACTTTAAGGATGAGATTCAAAACAGGATTAACACTCTTAATTTTGATCCTCATATATCTGATCATAATGCACAGATATTACAGTTTTGGTATAACAAAACGGCTATAAGCAATAAATACCCAAAAATCTTAACAAGAAAGATAAATGAAACTACTATCAGTCACCTAAATGCAATGCTTAGTAAAGAAAACTGGAATAATGTTGTAAGCCACAACACAACCAATGAAGCATATAATGAATTTATGGGAAACGTCTGGAGGGTCCCCCGTCTGGAGGGTCCCCCCCGAGTTTTTAATTATTTTTTCAAATATTTTTTATAAAAATGTTTTTTTATTGTATTTTTTTGCAAAAATAGTAAAAATACTAAAAATAATGTTAATAATAAGAAAATATAATTTAACTCGCTCGAGTGGCCCGTGATAATTTTCATACCGCTGTCGACGCTGCGTTCGGGCGTTTCTTCGTTGATACGAATGTGAATGTGGAATATTTGAACTACGGACAAGAAGCAGAAGGCATCCGTGCAGCTGTTTACGCGCGTTAATGCATAAAATATCATCGTCTTTTACTGTCGTGCTGCGTCTCCCGTATCCTCATCGAAATGGTTATTACATTCTGAGTTTAGTCACTTTTGCACTTGCCATAGTATTCCCATGCCATGTCTGGTCGATCGAATCAGGTTGTACTAACCCAACCTCATCTCCTTTGTTTACTTTGTTTCAGAAGCCTGCTCCTGCTGGGAGCAATGCAGCCTATGAGAGCCCTCTCGACAGCATACAATATAAGTACAATTGGAACATTTTCAAATTCAATAAAATAAAGTCACTCAGATTTATCTCTGATTTTTGCAAAATCCTTCACTAGGGTGTTTCACTTTTGCAAAAATTTTCGAAATTTCCAGAAGGCCAAAAAGAAATTGATTCTTTATCGTAAAAAAAGAAACCTGTGTCTCGGGGTTTTCCATATTTCACAAAATAAGAGGGTGCTCAACGTCCTTGAAGTTTTCAGGCTGTTTCCTAAAATCGCCAATTATTGTCCGATTTTGACCGTTTTGGGCTCATTTGAAAGGTATTGAGTAGTACTTTTAGGGTATGCTGTTGGAAGACCGATTGGCGTTGTTTGATGGGCTGCAGGGCCCCGTTTATGTTTTTTGAGGCTCAATTTGCAAGTTTGGGCGACCGTATCTTCGGCCGTTACAAACCGATTTCGCTCCGCGACATCTCAAAGTGAGCGTCAGAGCCATACCTTTCTAAAGCTGTGCTCGGATTTAAATTTGGACCGTTTGATTAGTTTTTATGGGGCTTAAAGTGCAGATTTGCTTTAAATTTTCATGTTTACCGTACACCGTTACGTCAAAAAGTAGACTGATTCGACCCGATCTTCGCTTTCACCTCATTTTCAGTTGCGCATGATGTTTTTACAACAACGTAGCTGATTGGTGGTGCTGTTTTGGCTCCAGGGAGATATTAATGATATTCTATGGTGAAATCACATTATTAGACTAGTGCTTCTTTGGCAGATTTGGCTGAATTTCACCCCGCGTCACCTCAAAACAGACTCCAATTTCAAACGGGTGCCCACTTAAACAATGTTTGTTCGCCTGGAGGAGGCAATCCCACGATCTTGCGTCGGAAACGCCTGTAAGTAGACAAAGAGCGCGACAAAATCGTACAGCACTTGTGTAAATGATAAAGAAATGTCAGACACAACTTCTGAAATGCTGATGGATGTCCTGTAAGCTTGATAAATTGTTACATGGTCTGATAGATTTTCTGGCAATTCATATCTTTTGAAAGCCTGACATTATGGTTTGAAATTCTGACTGTAACAGCTGAAAGTGTGATAGCCACGTCTGATAGACAGATGTCTAACAGTTCGAATATTTTCTCTCTTGTAACAGATCCTGACAACAACTTGAAAACCACATTTGATCTGAAGGATATTTCTTTCAGGTCTCAGCTAACAGAACTCCAGTGACAAGGTTGGCATAGGCCACACCTATCAGCCAATCAGTCTCCTTCAAAACAAATTAAATTTGACCCGCTGAATCAAGAAATGACGGAAAAGCTGCAAGTGCAGCGGGTTGCCTTACTTCCTGATAGTGGGCCCGTTAGTGCATGATATCATAGGAAACCTTGCATTTTTTCCTGACGGGTTGAGCTTTTGTTAACTAGTAGTACATGTCCTAAGGTAACTTTTAAGAAGTGTTGCCACGGTGGGACCCCTGGCGGGGCTCCGTTGGGGCCCCCGATGGGGCCCCTTTTTACCTAGATTCTAAACGAAGCGTCGTAGAGAGTTGCGGTTTGGCTCATTCGATTCAGCGCACTAAAAAACATCAGATTATACGCCCTGACCATGCTTGTCAAGCCCGAGGGGGTCTCCCAGGGCTGGTTGCCTATCCAGATCGGGGTAATAAATTGATGTTTTGAAATTGTTGCGTAGAATCTGAACGGAGCGTCGTAGAGAATTGCGGTTTGGCTCATTGGATTCAGCACACGAAAAAACGGGGGGGTACACATCCTGACACCCCTGGAGGGTTTCGAGGCTGGTTGCCTACCCAGAACGGGGTAATAAATCGTTGTTTTGAAACTGTCACGTAGATTCTAAACGGAGCGTCGTAGAGAGTTACGGTTAAGCTCATTCGATTCAGCGCACTAAAAAATATCGGAATCCAATGAGCCAAACCGCAATTCTCTACGACGCTCCGTTCAGATTCTACGCAACAATTTCAAAACACAGATTTTTTTTACCCCTTTCTGGATAGGCAACCAGCCCTGAGAGGTCCCCTCGGGCTTGACAGGCATGATCAGAGCGTCTATTCCGATGTTTTTTAGTGCGCTGAATCGAATGAGGTTGACCGCAACTCTTTACGACGCTCCGTTTAGAATCTACGTGACAGTTTCGAAACAACAATTTATTACCCCGTTCTGGGTAGGCAACCAGCCTCGAAACCCTCCAGGGGTGTCAGGATGTGTATCCCCCCGTTTTTTCGTGTGCTGAATCCATTGAGCCAAACCGCAATTCTCTACGACGCTCCGTTCAGATTCTACGCAACAATTTCAAAACATCAATTTATTACCCCGATCTGAATAGGCAACCAGCCCTGGGAGACCCCCTCGGGCTTGCCAAGCATGGTCAGGGCGTGTAATCTGATGTTTTTAGTGCGCTGAATCGAATGAGCCAAACCGCAACTCTCTACGACGCTTCGTTTAGAATCTAGGTAAAAAGGGGCCCCATCGGGGGCCCCCACGGAGCCCCGCCAGGGGTCCCACCGTGGCAACACTTCTTAAAAGTTACCTTAGGACATGTACTACTAGTTTACAAAAGCTCAACCCGTCAGGAAAAAATGCAAGGTTGGTGTCACTAACGGGCCCACTATGAGTGCGTCTCACGGCAGACGTCGCGAGGCCCGTTCGCATGAGTTGTTAAACTGCATTGACTGCCTGAGAACGCGTGATTGGAAAATTCTGAATTTTGCAGGGTCTGGTAATGAGGCAATGGCGCATCCGATGCCGTGGCCGGCATAGCCGTGGCGCGTCTCATTCAACCGCTGCAGGGGCGTGAACGCAAAGGTTGCCTTTTCGAAAAAACTAAGTTTTTAGGCAGAAAATTGCGCTGAGGGTCAAAATCCAAAGGCAGGCCAGCATTGCCCCGACGGCCCTTGCTGTGTTGCATGCCCGCCCAGCGCCGCGAATGTTTTAAACCCCTCCGCTTGGGGGTTTGCACCCCTGTTACCGTTATTCTCTTGATGAGGACGGCCAAAAGGACGACGCCAGCCAAATCTCGGGTTCGTACTCCAAAAATTGTGGATCTCGAAGGGTGATGGAGGTTGCAGGGTATCGATTCGTCCCAGAGGGTTCCCGGGGGTCGCATTTTGTAGAGGACGTAAAGGACAACCGCCTGGTGTCGTTTTTCGAATATTTGGCTGAGCGATATCGAAGCCCGTTACTCGGGTGGGGTTGAAAAACTTTTCCTGTCTGTCTGTCTGTGTGTCTGTCTGTCTGTCCGCACTACTCCTCCTGAACGGCTCGGCCGATCTAGCTGAGATTTTGAGGGGTCATTAGATGTATCCTTGGCTCACCACACCAAAATTCAGCATTCTATCTCCACTCATTTAGTCATACCAACCAAAAAACACTAAAAAAACGGCAGAAAAATTACAACTTTTCAGGGACTAAAATTTTTAAACCAAGTATTACATCGTTTCCTATGTTTTCGACGGTGCTGATGACGAAAGTAGAATCCATTTTGACCCTTAAGACGGGGTTGAATCTCGGCATGACATGGGTGGCATGCACATCGAACCGCGAACCTTTTGACACCACACTTAAAAGGGGGATCTGGAGGGCGGAGCCCCCCAGCACAGGACAAAAAACCGAAATTTGTTTTGACTCGCAATCTCGTCAATTCGTACTCCAATACCCGACAAAGAAGCCTGCCGAAGGCAGGCTAGCGCCGCAGGCCAAGGTAGGTGTGAACGCCAGGCGTGGATTGTCGGAACTGGCGCAGCATCGCGAAGCCTGTTACGACAAGACACGGTCTGGCGTACACCTACCTTGTTATTTTTTTGCCCCTAGGGACCAGGCTGCTTCAGAAGTTACGATTTTTGACACGTCCCCTTTCAAGGGGGTAAATCAAACCCTTCTGATCGATCTTCGTCAGTGTATTTTGCAAACCTGTAAAGGACGCTTGGGGGCAACTTCTGACGTTTCAAAATTTTAGCTTTAAAACACGAATTTGGTGGTCATTTTTAAAACGTGTCCCCTTATTCTTTCCTGCCAGTGTACACTGTAAGTCGCGCTTTTTGACTCCTTACAGGCGTTTCCGACGCAAGATCGTGGGATTGCCTCCTCCAGGCGAACAAACATTGTTTAAGTGGGCACCCGTTTGAAATTGGAGTCTGTTTTGAGGTGACGCGGGGTGAAATTCAGCCAAATCTGCCAAAGAAGCACTAGTCTAATAATGTGATTTCACCATAGAATATCATTAATATCTCCCTGGAGCCAAAACAGCACCACCAATCAGCTACGTTGTTGTAAAAACATCATGCGCAACTGAAAATGAGGTGAAAGCGAAGATCGGGTCGAATCAGTCTACTTTTTGACGTAACGGTGTACGGTAAACATGAAAATTTAAAGCAAATCTACACTTTAAGCCCCATAAAAACTAATCAAACGGTCCAAATTAAAATCCGAGCACAGCTTTAGAAAGGTATGGCTCTGACGCTCACTTTGAGATGTCGCGGAGCAAAATCAGTTTGTAACGGCCGAAGATACGGTCGCCCAAACTTGCAAATTGAGCCTCAAAAAACATAAACATAAACATCAAACAACGCCAATCGGTCTTCCAACAGCATACCCTAAAAGTACTACTCAATACCTTTCAAATGAGCCCAAAACGGTCAAAATCGGTCAATAATTGGCGATTTTAGGATTCCCGACTGAAGTCAAAACAGCCTGAAAAATTCAAGGACGTTGAGCACCCTCTAATTTTGTGAAATATGGAAAACCCCGAGACACGGGTTTCTTTTTTTACGATAAAGAATCAATTTCTTTTTGGCCTTCTGGAAATTTCGAAAATTTTTGCAAAAGTGAAACACCCTACCTTCACCCTCCAGAAATAACAGCCATTGCGCTTTTCAGAGGAAACGTCAACTGAAACTCCTGCCCGCCTACTATGTATGACTTGGTGGTAAACGATGTTACAGTAGTAACACTGTTAAAAAAAATATGAAAATTCAGACCGATTTCGTCTTACTTTGTGGTCTGAATCGCAAATTCATAAAATGAAACGAATATTCAGACCAACTGTCTGAAAAATGTGACTTGCTGTCAGAAATTTGGATTCAGACTGGCAAGTCTGAAAATTTACAGCGGCGAATATCAAGTTTCGTACCGATGGACTGAAATATTGTACTTTGTTGTCCGAAATCTAAATTCAGACTTGTGAAGTCGGAAAACAGGCCAAAAATCGCCATTAACCTTAAACATTTTGCGGCATTCTTAAAAATAAAGAATATACTATTGTTTTATTTCAAATAATACTTTCGTTTATTGTAGTACGAGCAAAGAGAGTGTTTCAGAGCTCCAAAACGGATACTTTTTGCTATAGCCGCTAGGTGGCGCTAGTGTCGCATTATTGATATCTTGGAGTTAAAATTGCCTCTGCAGCCAAAATGAGGTGAACATTTAGTTAAAAACCTATTTCAAGTCATTATCTGAGATGGCATGAGTGTAAAACAGCAAGATTGATTTTAATAAGTAGAGTATTCGCCAAATAACAGAGAATACAACTTCGCTCTCGCGCATGCCCACGGGTCGACGTGTGGTTAGGTTCGGGTCGATCTCTCTTCAGTGCAGGCAAATGCGATTCGGTCGCTTCTTGCAAATTGCAGTAGTTGACTGCATTTTTGATTTCACTCCCTCGTCCATAGGAAGAGAATACGTTGACACAATAAATGTTTCACTCTATGGAGTAGATAATGTAAGCGAGACTATCTGTTATTTCTTTTCCGGACTACAAAGTCTGATAAGTGAGACCGATAGGTATGATTTTTTATACAATATATTGATCTGAATATTAATAATTTCGTTGTCTGAATTTTAAGACCTTGTAGTATGAAAGTTTTAGTATGAAAATTCATACTGCAAGTAAGTAAATCGGCTTCTTACAAAAAATTATGAATTTTCAGTAAATTTTTTTAACAGTGAAATAGGAGCAATTTAGGACCAAATACAAGAAATTAAAAATGAGCATATAGAGGGTTGTTAACAATCGTTTGGTGATTCAGTGTCTGTCACACCAGAGCATAAGGATCATAATGTGGAAAGAAAAAGAATTGAATTGGAAAATTGGGTTAGAATGGCAGGTGTCTTTTAGTGTGCTGTAGTGGCAGAAGTTGTTCTGTTTTGCAGGATGGACAGATGGTATAGGCGCGCCAACCCAACGCGTCCCCTTCACCATACCCTCACCCTACCGCATACCGCACCCATTCCACCGCTGCGCCTCACCCCCGCACGCAGGGAAAGCTAATGTAGTAACCATTTCGATGAGGATACGGGAGACGCAGCACGACAGTAAAAGACGATGATATTTTATGTATTAACGCGCGTAAACAGCTGCACGGATGCCTTCTGCTTCTTGTGCTGTGCAAGTCCAGGCACCGCCCTCAGGCTATTTAGAGTACAGTGCTTGGGCTTGCGGGGTTAGCCCAGTTCTAGGCTGGAGGACCTTTAGGGATTGAAGGTAAAGTGGAGTAAGGAAGCCTGGATCACCTGATGTAACGTGAGTCCCAGACCTCCCTCGGACTGCTCTGCGCCCCTCAGCTGGCACTTACCGACTGACGAGCTCCGCTCGGTCAGGCGGGCTCGCGGCGCGGTTCCTCGGTGCATTCTTGCTTACAGAGACAATATTGAGTTTGGCGGGTTCGGGCAGTGCCCCGTTGCGGCGGAACGCAACAGTGCGTAGTTGAAATATTCTACATTCACATTCGTTCGATGAAGAAACGCCGGAACGCAGCGTCGACAGCGGTATAAAAATTATCACGGGCCACTCGAGCGAGTTAAATTATATTTTCTTATAATTAATATTATTTTTAGTATTTTTACTATTTTTGCAATAAAATACAATAAAAAAACGTTTTTATAAAAAATATTCGAAAAAATAATTAAAAACTCGGGGGGGGGGGACCCTCCAGACGGGGGACCCTCCAGGCCCTACCCGAATTTATAAGTACCTTTATACATAGCTTTAATATGACATGCCCAATCATCCAAAAAGAACTAAAGCCTCCACAAAAGAAAAAAATCACTGTATCGAAAGAAACAAGTGAGCACAAAAAATCTCTTGAATTCCTTAACATGGCAATAAATAATAATGTGGGAGACGGTGATGAACTAAAAAAAACCAGGAAGTCCATCAAAAAAAAGTATAGGAAACAAACCAATAAGGACAGGAAAAATGCTAATAAACAGAGAATATTAAACTCAGCAGATGTAACCAGGGAGACTTGGAAAATAATAAAGGAACTAAAAAATAATGCAGGCTCAGATACCGATGATAATATTAAACTGGAAAAAAGTGGACAAATCATTGAAGACCCGGTAACTGTATCAAATATGTTCAATGACTACTATCTAAACGTGCCAGTTGCAATATGTGGTAACCTAAAAAAGGTCAATTTTAATCTGGAAAGTATAAAGAGTATTAACAAATCAATCTATCTAAAGCCAACAAATGAACTCGAAATAAGAAAAATTGTACGAGGACTAAAGAACTCAAAATCAACTGGTACTGATGGTGTATCCAATATCATAATCAAAAAGTGCATTGACAATCTGGCAAAACCCCTTGTACATATAGGAAACTTAATTATGAGTACAGGTACCTATCCTGAAAAAATCAAGGAAGGCCTAGTAAAGCCAGTACATAAAAATAAATCCAAACAAAGACCTGATAATTTCAGGCCGTTGACTGTAACGTCCTCATTCTCGAAGGTATTCGAAAGAATCCTCCTTGATAGGGTAGAACCCTTTTTTAGAAATAACAAACTAATAAATGACTTTCAATTTGGGTATAAAAAAGGGAAGTCAACAATAGATGCAGTTACATATGCAGTAGACACCATAGCTACAGCTAAATGTGACAAAGAAATTGTCATTGCTATTTTCTTAGACCTTAGCAAGGCGTTTGACTGTGTCAAGCATGACATACTACTTGATATAATGTATAAAAGTGGAATAAGAGGTAACGCCCATGAACTTATGAAAAGTTTTTTATACGAAAGAGTTCAATGTGTTGAAATACAACACCTCAATAGCGAAGGTACTATTAACAAAATAAGATCTAATATGAAAACAGTTAAGTTTAACGTGCCACAAGGAACCGTAATTGGTCCTTTTATGTTTCTAATATATGTTAATAGCATTGAAGAGACTATCAGACAACTAGGGGGAAAATCTGTCCTGTATGTAGATGATACTAACATCATCATTAAAGCACCTACCCTTGACCAAGCAAGGGAAGCTGCTGAAAAAATAATTGATAAAATTGCTGATCTATTTACTTCACTCAATTTGGCACTAAATTGGGATAAAACCTTTGCAATGATCTTTAATACAGTTCAAACCCTGGACAAAATATGCACCCAGAGTGATACCATCAAAATTGTTAAAAAAGTAAATTTCCTTGGGTTGACTCTAACAAATGATCTCAAGTGGAAAACGCACATTGAAGGCTGCCTAACCAAACTAAACAGAGGGATTTATACCTTATCTCAGGCAATTCAGATGCTACATCGATCAGAAGCACTATATGTCTATTATGCTAATGTCCACTCCCATCTGACCTATGGTGCCCTAATATGGGGAAACCCTAGCTGTGCCAGTAATGTAACTAAAACCATCTTTAGAAAACAAAAAAAAAGCTGTTAGACTTCTCTTTTATGGCCCATCTCTCAATAGGAGGACATGCAGGGGTCTCTTTAAAAAACTCAAAATACTAACGTTTCCCTCAATACATCTGTACCAATGTGTAAAACATATTAGACTTTGCAATTCTTTGACTGTTGGTGAAAAGCACCAATATAATACTAGGAATGGGAAAAGTGTGTTCAGAGAACACAGTAGCAATAAATCAGTCTTTGATCATTCGGCCCAAATGTATAATAAATTACCATCAGTATTCAAGGATATAAGAGATAATAAAAGATTCCTAAAAAAAGTGAAGCAATGGCTGATGGACATGGAATTTTATTCTGTAGATGAGTTTATTGAAGGTAGTAGATAGGTCAACTGTGATACTATTTATGGATTTCTTCTATTTCTTTTAATCTCTATGTCTCTCGTTTAATGCGGCGAAATAAGCCTAATTTCACTACTATGACATCAGCGATGTGTACAATGTTGTATATAACTACTTATGCTGAAAATAAACAATACAATACAATACAATGTATTGTTTGTCCTAATAGATTTGTTTGTGTAGTTGCTTTGTATAAAAGATTTCCATGGCAGTTGCATGATTTAGGTCTTGTTGTTCCTCACCTCAACGAAGTTAAACCCTGTGCAAGGTGTGTGGCAGTCAGCCTTGATCGTCTGTCTCAAGTGTGCCTGTTCGTCTGCGTTGAGGACAACGATTTCATGTGTACGCCAGTTCACTCTTTAGAAGTAGAATAATCACGTCGTTTTTATTTTAATATTTTTATTATGGATGCATTGATGAAATTTCATTGCTAGATAATGTTGAAATTTTTTTTTGGTTTGTTTTGAGTATTTTAATGTGATGTGAAACTAATATGTGATACTTGCATTAATGAAAGCTGTGATTTTTCATGAAGTCTCCTACTCATCTCTTAACCCATTCTACCCTACTCCATACTGCGGCCCCAGTGTGCAGCTGTCGACTGGGTTGCCTACCCCATAGGCGCTGTCTCAATATAACTCCACTTCTACATCCCAAAGAAATGATTTGTCGGTGGGACATGAGCACGCCCTCAACAAAGCTGATACAAAAAATGGAACTGAAGTGGAATCATTCCAGGTGGCGAGTTACGATCGAACTCTTTCAGGCCAGTCCGTGACTCAGAGTGGGGCTGGGACCAAGAACTGGAGCTGTCCGGTCCGGACTCTACCTCGCCCGGAGGAAACCAGAGGAAAAATGGAACTGTCCAGGGCGGGTGGACAGGTCTAGAACTGTCCTTGGCAAGATTTCGGAACTCTTCGCTATCATAAGGGTCAGGAAAAGAACAGAAATCAGAACTGACACTTGTTGCGTTTAGTGTATACTGTAAATCGTTACATCTATATGGCCAACATGGCCAAAAACAGCTAGTTTTTATTAATTTAGTTTATTTTATTAATTTTATTATCATTCATTTTTATTTACTCATTTATTTAATTGGTATCTGTTTGTTGAAAAATCCTTATCGAGTTGAGTTTTCATCTTTGGACCAATATTAATAAAGCTAACCAATAATAGAGCAACTTTCCATGGTGTCTTGAGCAACAATTGATCCACTTTTAATGGGTAGGTAAGACTTAAATTTTCATCAAAGTCGTACAGTGTAGCCTAGATTAGCGTCTCTGTGGCTCGGAACGGGTCGGTCAGTCAGGTTTCCATATTTTCTTCTAGTCTTCGTATCGTTTGTGACGTCGTTGTAAACATTCATGGAAGCCGATTCCATCACAGCACGGAATGATCCCTCCATCAGAAAACCCAACAAGGCGGTGTTGGACATAGTCATCACGGCCTGCAACATGGTACATTAAACTCTCACGAACATTCCGGGGTCATTCCGTAGTACAAAGTACAAAGCCAAGTCCACCATTTACGAACGGTAAAATTGACGCTAAAAATTATGCCTTCTGAATTAGGAAATAACAGAAAACGCGTTAAGCAAATTATGCTTTCTGTTGATCACGAAATTCTTATTTCCAAACTTATTTCTCTATAGTTGTCGTTTTGAAACGCACATTTTTTCTTTGCAAAACCGTGTATGTATTTTTATTGCAGAATTCGTTTATTTGTCCAAAATCGATTATTTCCTGTTAGTGAACGGTGGAGGTTTTTATTTATACTTTAAGTGAAGTTTCCATTTTGAAACGGCTGTAGTATTAACTGTAAAACATAAGGTAAAAGTTCTAGGGCACCCTTGAAAATGCCGCGCGTGGCTTCTCCCATGTGGAGCCTACCGCCTTGCGTCTTCCAGCACAGAATACATACCGCGACGATGTAGCTGGGGCTCAGCGTCATGATGCCACTCAAGGACACCTTGACGGGCCTGTGAGACAGTTCCGCAGCGAATAGTTCCAGCTGAAAAACCAGGGTGAAAATCCAACTTTCAAACACTGAGCACTGTGAGAAATGATCGAACCAATGTGGGCGATTCCATGCCAAACCAACAAACGCTTGGACACCCATCTTTCCGATTTGGATTATTTTTTTTTTAAGGTAGGGGTCATCCTAAAAATAACCCTTCTAAAGGGTTTTGGGATATGTCGCCCCGTTAAGCTGTAAAAAATTGTGAAGTTTTAACCTATGTCAAAATTGTGAATGTTTCTCGTTTTTTCGTCACTGACTGAAATTTTTTGATTTTTTCCAAGACTGTGTTTTTATGCAGAAAGTTCTTGAGAAAGGGGTGTCTCACTTGCCCTGCGATGACTTGGCCGAAACCGCACTTATAATTAGTAATTTAATCAATTTCGAGGTTTGGTACCACATGTCCTGCGCGCAAGAAGACGTTGACCGAAATGCACGGTAAATTAAATACGTTTTGATTCTTTAGGAGGTTTTTTTTCTTTTTGGTTGTGATTCTTGGCTATAATTCCCAGGTAACATGCATTGTGTTATAAATTTATATTATCTAAATATGATATTCTTTGCAAGCATGCCTTTGTAAGTGTGTGCTTAATAGATAGTCAGGTTTGTAGTGTATCTACTGGCCCACGCGCTGCAGGCGTGGGTTCGAAACAGCTCACGTTTAATTGGTGTTGCGTAAGCCGATACCTGCCGCAAACACCCTAAGATCTGCCACGAGTAGCATAAGATTTGTCGCGAATGGCTTGCTGTCCCGAGTTGGTTAGGTAATGGGTTAGTTTAATGTACCAAATACTTTCCGATATCCCAGGACCCCGCCGATCCCTCTGATGGCCATACCCCCTTCCCTGATTCTTAAGCTCTAGTGTGCTCGGTCTCCCCCCCCCCCCCCTACTTAAGCAATACTTTATTAAAGGAATGTTAATTTATAAGACAATTTATATTACCCAAGGGTAGAAGCCGGGAATCGCAAAAGAAAAACAATTCAAAACAATCTCTTTCTTCAAATCAAAACTATTTTAATTAATATGGTACTTCGGAGAACACTCAATCCGGAAGCAGGCACCACAAGGGTAAAAACAAAAGAGCGTCGCGCAGTCGTGCTAGGCAGTGGTGGGGGCCAAAATGGACGGAGTAGGGGTACAGTCGACGCGCGCACGATGCCCCCACTCTACCGAATAAAGCCCCCACCACCGCCTAGCACGGCCGCGCGACGCTCAATTGTTTCTCTCGTGGTACCGGTTTCCGGTTTGAATCTTCTCCGAAGTACCCTATTTGACGTGCATTTCGGCCAACCTATCCCAGCACGCAGAACACTTGGGACCAAATCTATTAAATCTATTAAATTATTAAATAATAAATTAAAAACGCGTTTTCGGCCAATTCACCGTACGGCAAGTGAACCCTCTCCTGGAAAGCACGATAAAAGTAGTTTCAAGACGATTGGGTGAAGTTTTGATGCCCATTTGGTTAACGGGTAAATCTTTATATTTACTGAAATTTCTCACTTTGGTGTTTGAGCGTAAACCTAATACGAACTTAATTTGTTTATATTACCGATTTTTTTTTTTGGCTTTTCTTTGTAAGGTACAAGAAAAATCAAGGTGGCTGTAGGAAGTTGGTTTTTCTTCGTGTTACGAAGGTTTTTCTGTGTATCTTACAATGAAAACGCTAAAAAGAATCGTATTACGAAGAAATATTGCTTCGTATTATGCTTGCGACGAATTCACTGTAACATACGAATAACATCGGTCAAATTTCATTGTAAGACGTTTAGAGTAAAGAACCAAAGTGCATGGTTGTTTAAAACACTAAAAATGACCTTGAAACCTTCCTTTAAACTGTTCGTACTTTAAAATATAGCTTCGAACAGAATCAGCCGCCAGTCCAATGTATCAGTATCGTTTGATACTAAGCTCTAAGGCTTGAATGAAAAATGTTAAAGTAGAAAAATGAAACGGGTAAAAAGGGACAGTCTCCTGGGGAAGAAGAGTACAGCCATTGGGGAAGAAAAGTATGTCCTGTAAAAATATCAAAAATGGAAAATATGAAATTAATCACGGAAAAAGATTTGATTTGGCGACACAAACTAAAAATAATAACACATGTTATAGAATAAGACTAGAAATGAAAGAGTTATTGGGCGTTTACGAAGCCAGAGGAAGAAAAGTACAAAAAAGCTGTACCCTCGTAACTCTAAGAAAAGGCTTCTTGGACTTTCTATTTTGAGTCTTTTTAGAATCAGAACCAATAGACCGAATTTGACGAAACTCGAACTAATGGCACACACTTAATGTTCTGCGGTGAAATCCGAATTGTAAGATACGAAACTTTATTGGTCTTCTATAGGCTACGGTTGACTTTTTTAATTCCTCTGTATGCTGCGATGAAATTTACCATTTAGAATGGTAATATGAAGAATATTTGCTGTAAGGCCTTCCTAGATCACACAACTATAATTTGCGGTGAAATCTCACCGGAGGATAGCCTTATATCATTTGATAAAGTACGAACAAAACCATATTGAAACTAAAACTATGGTAGCTTACGATCAAAAGACGGATCTAGCAAAGGATTTACAGCAAATTACAGTAAGGATAGCCTATTGCATATGTACACCTGAAAGGCATATATATGGACCAAAAAAGGTGGTATAAAATTTAACGCGGTATAGTTTGCAGTGCCTTTTAAAGGCAGCACAAAATGAAGTCTGGAGAAAAAAAAATGATGAGGTCTTAAATTGCGGTAATAATTTATACCGCCACTCCAGTTAAAAAATATTTTGTATCGTCATTCCAGAAGACAAATCTCAATACCACAACAACAAAGAAACCAACAATCTTAGTTTAACTAACCACGACTTACCTTTAGTGTATTGGTATGTGATGCTTCCTTGGGTCTATGGAACAAAGAATGGAAACGGCTGATCCCAAAACGCAGACATGAATAACTTTTAAAATCAGTAAACTATGGTCAGCACCAAATTTTGTTTAAGAAAATGTGTCATACCATTATTCTTAAAATAGATAGTAGCTTCATAGACGTATAGACATGCACTTAACACAATCACTTTGTCTTGCAGCTATGAAACACTATCAGAAGTTCCCTCACTCCTGTCCACTGAAATAGTTTTCCAGTGCAGTGAGTGCTCGGTGAAGGGAGGTGTGTCTATTCTGCCTGCAGCAAGGTTGAGATATTTTAGGCGCTAATAGGCGTGTCAACCGTGTCTACTTATGCCACACACTTCCGCGTTCACGTTGCCTATTTTGGTTCATGGTTTTACTGTTGTTTTGTGGTTCCAAACCGGATATAAAAGTTTTCAAACTAAATAAACCAACGTGCTAGAAAATGAGAAAATGAAGCACAAACAACAAAAAGAGCAGACAAAAACAACCAGGATTGCCAACATATTTCAACGAACAGGCCTGGAAAGCCTGGCACAGGCAGACGGTTCGACATTATCACTGTGATGTTCGCAGTCCGTATTGTTTTTGTTGTTTGATTGTGCTTCATTTTCTCATTTTCTAGCATGTTGGTTTATTTAGTTTGAAAAATTTTATAACCGGTTTGGAACTACAAAACAACAGTGAAACCATGAACCAAAATAGGCAAAGTGAACGCGGAAGTGTGTGGCATGGGTTGACACGCCTATTGGCCCCTAAAATATGTCAACGTCAACCTAGCTGCGGGCAGACTAGACTAACCTCCCTTTACCAAGCACTTTCTGGAAAACCATCTTAGTGGACAGGAGTGAAAGCACTTCTAAAAGTGTTTTATAGTTGCAAGAACAAAGTGATTGTGTTATGTGGATGTCTGTGTATTTCAAGAATAATGGTATGACACATTTTCTCAAACAAAATATGGTGTTGACCATAATTTACTAATTTTAAAAGTAATTTATGTCTGCGTGTGGGAATCAGCCTTTCCTATTCTTGGGTTCCATAGACTCAAGGCAGCATCACATACAAATACGCTACAGGTAAGTGGTGGTTAGTTAAACTAAGATTGTTGCTTTCTATGTTGTGGTGGTATTAAAATTTGTCTTCTGGAATGACGATAGAAAATATTTTTTTAACTGAATTGGTGGTAAAAATTATTGCCGCCATTTAATACCTTAACATTGTTTTTCCTTGAGACTTCATTCTGTACCGTGTTCATAAGGCACTACAAACTATACCTCCTTTCTATAGGCGGTAAAATTGGGATTCCGCCTTTCAAACATGACTGCCTTTGCTTGTGGAAATGATACTGCCCTTTAATTTTGTGCGTATACTGAAATTTTTCTACGAGGAAACTTGCTGGTATGATGGTCTATTCGTAAAGTATGGAGAGTGTTCTTCTACGGTGAGAATTCATTGTATCTTATAACACAGCTGATTCGTATTATGTTTGCGCAGCTAGAACCACAGCGTACGATGACCTTTTATGGTATTACGAATAGATTTTACCGTAGAACATTTAGAGTGGAAGTCCTTACTCCCACCTTCAGGCTAAAATCTGTTTTGAACGAAGCTTGGACCTCTTTTGGTTCCAAATTGCAATTCTTTTCACTGTACTTTTCTTTCCCGGTTGTGTATTTTTCTTACCCTTTTGGAAAAGTACCGAAATAACATCTATTTTGGCATGTTGTTCGTCCTGTGATGAACTGAAATCGATAAAAAGGGGAACCATTTTATCGGGAACGGACT
The DNA here is from genome assembly GCA_030522485.1 of Stenchaetothrips biformis. Taxonomy (NCBI): domain Eukaryota; kingdom Metazoa; phylum Arthropoda; class Insecta; order Thysanoptera; family Thripidae; genus Stenchaetothrips; species Stenchaetothrips biformis. Next base: position 17,387,466 of record CM060090.1, on the reverse strand, counting down.
ACATTACAAGTTTTACAAAGCAAAATAGTTATAGCCTTAGTTGTAACTTCTGTACAGTGCAAAGGAGCCGTTTTGTACTTTTCTTCCCCAACCTACCATTAAAGAAAAAGTTTTGTTTTCTTCGTAAGACTTTCATAGTGTGACAACGGGGGTTAATTGGGACACTGGCGGTGACTTGGGACAGTGTCCCCTGCCGGCCTAGTTGGGGCCGCTCGCTATGTCGTGGTCGTGGTGGGGTCTTAGCGTGTATCTCGCGACAGGGTTTTGTTCTAGAGGCCTCAGAACGCACTGAAAGGTACGGTGCAACAACCCTCCGAATTATTTTTTATCCCAAACTCACCATACAAAAGTGTGTACAGAGTACACTCCACCCGAAGCCAACATGCATGTACACTTCAGGTTGGCGCATGCTAGGCAAACACACGCCAGGTGACGCACACCTGCAGGTACACTCGTGCCCGGTCTAACACGCATAGAATAGGGCAACAGCGTACCTGCAGGTATGCGCCTCCTGGCGTGTACTTGGGAAGCATGCAACAACCTGCAGTGCAAGAGAAAGTACAGAAAGTCATAGTACAACAAAAATTGTACAATGAAAGTGTAACAGGGATTGTGGAAAGTACAACGAGAATTGTACGAACCACAAGGAGGCCTGTACTGCACGGCACTCGCCATGCCGGTTCCATTGTACTTCGTACACAATTGCACTTTGAAAGCACAATAAATTCCTGATTAATTTGCCAGGAATTTGACTTTTGTTGTGGTTTTTTCTTGCAGCGTGGAGTGTGCACATGCCAGGCATGCTCTAGGTGGAGTGCACCATGGCCACACTTGAGTTTGTTGAGAATGTCCCAAATGTTGGTCATTACCTGGCAAATTTCCGGCTGTGATACGTGAGGGACGTTCCAAATCGAGTGGATGCAACTTACCGCCAACATGCCCTGGCAAAACACAGAAACCTTTAAATCCAGGGCGATTCCGTGCGCCGGGGGTCAATTTTGCAGTAGCCAAATTTCAAAACAAAAAGCTCTTGTGACGTGGTGACGTGGTGCCCAAGTTGACCTCCTAAACGTTGCAACGCTTACGTTGGATTTAATTTTCGCCTTCTCTAAATAATAACGAAATGTGCCGATGACGGAATGTACGGATGACGGAGCTAACATGCGAAGTGTTTAGTCTCTTAACCCTCTACCGATGTTACAGGCTCGGTTAAGGTGAAAAAAAGACTACTTAATATTTTTAAATACTTGTGTCAGATGTCTAAATTTATGAGAAAAAGTTCCTTTTCATTGCATAAACTCATGTGCCAAGAGTAAAGCTCCACCTCATTTTAGTATCTGAGTTATGCCTGTTTACGTAAACTTTTAGTCGTTTCTGTCAAATTCTCCTCACGACAAAGGAAAAGCTACCCAGCCTTCAGATTTTGACAATTATATCTATTTTTACAGAGGAAACAGATAGCGTTGCCTCTATTTAAATATCTCCTTTTGTTTTCTGAAAAAAAAAAAAAAAAACACAAAAAAACAAGACCAAAATGGATCGAAATCTGTCAAATTTGCAGTTTTAGACTGAGATCTTCAAATGTGCCATCGCTTTCTTTTTCTTATGTTAAATTGCCAAAATCATACGTTTTAGTAATTTTTTCTTTGTCATGAGGAGACTTTGGGAGAAACGACTAAAAGTTCACTTAATCATCCATAACTCAGAAACTAATGAAAGTTGGGGTACTCAACTTTGGGAATAAATTCGTCTTATACCGGTTGAATTTTGACTACATAATGAACTTTCTGTGACAAAAATTTCTAGGACATGCCAGTTTAACTTTACAGTATCCTTAAGGTGCGAGATCACCTCAAGCCCAAGTAAACGGATTGGGCCGAAGTTTTGAACACGTGTTTGGAACAGTTTTCATGCACACCACCAATTTTTTTTGGCGTTGGTTCAAATTTGAACAAAGATATTGAACATTGAATTGAAGTGTTCAAACTTTGTGCACCTCACCCATTAGAAGTACGAAACGTAGACCAAAACTAAAAACATATTAGTTTCGTAAAAATGAGCGCCTAGGCATTGCGGTACCTCCGAAGTTCGTGGCCAAGCACTATGAAGTCCAAAAACGCTGGGCAAGGGCCAAATTTGGTCAGATCTCAACACCAGATTTGACAGACATGCACACAGAATTTTGTTCCCTGAGGTACCGCAAGATCTGCGCACTTTTCCCCTACACAAATTTACCTCCAGATTTGTTGTGGTATCGGTACTTTCTGAGGGTGAGCTGCACAAGTATACTTGTGCAGTACTTTTCAATTACTAGGGTTACGCGCCGTTTAGTTTGGGCGCGTAGTAGGCGAGCGATGCGAGTAAGCAACACCTGCCATGCGATAAACCTCGATGCCGTGGGCTTGCCAACCCGCAAGGCGGGCAATGGACCCCCCCCCCCCACCAAAAAAAAAAAAAATAAAAAAAAAAAATAGCTGCCTGAAAGGTAGGCAAAACGCCGCACTTTGCCCCCGCTAGGAAACAATAGTTCGAAGTTCAATCCGCGTAACAGTAGACGAAATGCGCGAATGGCTCATATTGGGAGAAATGGAGGTCTGACACAAATGGGAGTGAATTGTTTTATCAGCACACCATAACAGCTCGGATCAATGCGGGATCAATGCCTAACCGGGTATACAGGTCAGAGGAAAATTTTGAGGTCATTTTTGAGGTCAGCACACCAAATACTGAAACCCGAAACAATGTAAAGCTCAACGTGAAAATTTTGGTCGCAAATTACCTAATTTGGGAGGAAAATATAAGTCTAAAGTAAAAATAGAAGTGATTTTTAGGATCAGCATTCGAAAAACTGCAGGATTCAATATAAAATTTAAGTTTTAAATTTTGGTCCTAAATTGATGAATATTGGGTGAAGTAGAAGGAGAGGGGAAAATTTGGAAGTCATTTTTGAGGTCAGCACACTGATATCTGCAGGGTTCGACATACATCTCAACTGAGAAACTTTGGTTGCAATTTCCGTATCTCCAGATAAAAATGTAAGTTTGCTATTAAAATAAATGTCGCTTTTGTAAATAGTACACTGAAAACTACAGGCACTACTCTATTAATCCTATATTGCTTCATGAATATCACCAATGGTCTGATGCCAAACCAATGCGAACCCTTCAGTCGAGAAACATTTAACTCCCAGCATTGAATCGCTTGATTGGCTACTCGTAGGCTTGAGTCAGCACCGTGAAACGGGGTAATTTCGGGCACTTTCGAGAGGTATTTTTGGCTGAGCGATTAGCGAAGCCAGTTACTCCAGTGGGGTTGAAAAGTTTTGTCTGTCTGTTTGTCTGTCTGTTTGCGTGTCCGCACTACTCCTCCCAAACGGCTCGGCCGATGGGAACGAGATTTTGCAGGGTTCATAGGTATATCCTTGGCTCGCCACACGCCAAAATTCAGCTCTCTATCTCAAATAATTCAGTCGTACCAACGAAAAAACACTAAAAAAACGGCAGAAAAAGTGCCAATTTTTAATGACTTTACATTTCAGAGACATTTTTACATGGTTTCGTATGTTTTTGAAGGTGCTAATGACGAAAATGAAATCAATTTTCTACCCCTGACATTAGTTTTAACTGCGAATTGGCTACCTCGACCCGAATTTCCAATTAAATGAACTTCGACCCTTATCTTGAAAAAAAGGGGTCGACCGACTAAAAAATTTTATGGCAGATTTCGATAGGTCTCGGCAAGACCTTTTCAGGGAGGGGTCGGAAGGGGTGTCTAGGAGCCCGACTTCATCAGTTGGCCGAATCAGGATCTTGAGAAAAGGGGATCGACCGACTAAAAAATTTTATAGCTGATTTCGATAGGTCTCGGCAAGACCTTTTCAAAGAGGGGTCGGAAGGGGGGTCTGTGAGCCCGCCTTCATGTATTGTGAAAATTGGTGCAACGGCCATGTTTTGCACATTAACTTTGGCACAGTGGGAACACAAGAGCGGGCCTCAGTCCTGATGTTACATCAATAAGTTTCCGCTTTACCTCCACGGGGTATGAGGTGCGAGGACCGAAGGCCCGAGAGACGGCCTCCGATTAGGCCAAGCCGGGTCTGGTGCGAAGGCCGAAGAAGGCCCGAGAAGAATCCGCCGGCAGGCCAAGCTGGTATCGGCCCCTGTCGAATTGAATTGCCGGCGCAGCGAAGCGGAGGTGCCCACACGGTTCGACTGAAGGGCGCGCCCCAGCTTGTGTACTTCGACCATTTATCGCGTAGTGCACTACTCATTGCCCCAATGAACCCTTGAAACAGCTTGCCGAAGGCAAGCAGGATGCGCCGCAGGCCAAGGTAGGTGTAACGCCAGGCGTGGATTGTCGAAACTGGCGCAGCATCGCGAAGCCTGTTACGACAAGACACGGTCTGGCGTAGGGATTTAAAGCCTGGTAAACTTACCGGTAAGAATGGGTAAAATACCGGTAATTTACGGTAAGTTACCCTGCGAAAATCGGTAAATTACGGTAATTTTCGACTTAACCTAACCTTCCTGATATTTTTACAGCAGAAATTTACTCAGAGCGCTCAAAGGCATGAATATTTGACAATAAAAGAGTCTGAACCACTTTCATACACTGTGGCAAAAAGCTACGGAAAATTCTGTAAACAGCTTGTGGTAATTCTCCGTAGCCGCCTTGTCAGTATTCTCCGTAGGCTTTTACAGTATTTTCCGTAGGACCGCACAGTATTCTCCGTAGGACCTTACAGTGATCTCCGTAGGACTATACAGTCTTCCAGGCCCTACGGAGGAGACTGTGCGGTCCTACGGAGAATACTGTACGGCCCTGCGGAGAATACTGTAAGAGCCTACGGAGAATATTGATAAGAGGGCTACGGAGAATCCTGGCAAAAAAATTAACAGAATTTTCCGTACCTTTTCGCCACAGTGTATGCCTTTTAAAACCCTCCGCTAGTCTTAAATTCCCTTTGAAAACAAATTATTAACAGTTCATGTGCAAAAGTGCACATAAACATTAGGTCGAATTTTACCGTTATTTACCGTAAATTACGGTAAATTACCAATGTTACCGTAATTTACCGTCCAGATTGAAAATTACCGGTAATTTTAAATCCCTAGTCTGGCGTAAACCTACCTTGTTTTAAATTGTGAAGGTCGTGGTGTTGCCATGGACCGGAGATTCAAAATTTATCATCTACCCACCTTAAGCTTCCATTTGACGCCGATAGGGTACTTCGGAGATAACCCAGAACGGAAGTCAGCGACAGAACGGGAGAAACAAAAGAGCGTCGGGGGGCTATGCTGAGCGATGGTGGGGGTCGAAATCGGCAGAGTGGGGGCAGCATGCGCGCGCCGCCTTCACCCCCACCCCGCCGATTTAGACCCCCGCCACCGCTTACCACAGCCTCCCGACGCTCTTTTGTTTCTCCCGTTCTGTCGCTGACTTCCGGTCTGGGTTATCTCCGAAGTACCCTATTCCAGATATCTACGCCTCACCGTTTTTACAGTGGAGGGCCCAAAGCAGTGCCCGAAATTACCCCGTGTTTTGGGGTAATTTCGGGCACCCCAGGAAAAAACGACTTGTCGTTCTGATTTTGGTCTTAAAATCAATAATTGTCTCTTTCTTTCGAGCTTATGTGATAAAATGTGAAATTCTTAAGGATGAAGATGTGGAGGGAAGGTAGGGGTCGTCATTTATCATAATTTGAAGTCATGAATAGAAAAAATAGTTTGATGTTTGGGAGAGTGGGGTGGAGCTATTTAGGACGCTTCTTGTTGAACGTCTGACCTTGAACCTTTATCCTTTTTTGTTTTTGATAATGATACAACTCGGGCCACACTATATTACGCGAAGATGAGTCGTGGATCTTCCTCTTGAAACTGACGTACCGTGAAACGGGGTAATTTCGGGCACTTTTGAGAGGTATTTTTAAAATTGTGAAGATCGTGGTGTTGCCATGGACCTGAGGGTTAAAATTTATCATCTACCCACCTTTAGCTTCAATTTGACGCCAATTCCAGATATTTACGCTTTACCGTTTTTACATTGGAGGGCCCAAAGCAGTGCCCGAAATTACCCCGTGTTTTGAGGTAATTTCGGGCACCCCAGGAAAAAACGACTTGTCGTTCTGATTTTGGTCTCAAAATCAATAATTGTCTCTTTCTTTTGAGCTTATGTGATAAAATGTGAAATTCTTAAGGGTGTAGATGTGGAGGGATGGTAGGGGTGGTCATTTATACATTATTTGGAGTCATGATTGGAACAAATAGTTTGATGTTTGGGAGAGTGGGGTGGAGCTATTTAGGACGCTTCTTGTTGAACGTCTAACCTTGAACCTTTATCCTTTTTTGTTTTTGATAATGGTACAACTCAAGCCACACTATATCACGCGAAGGTGAGTCGTGGGTCTTCCTCTTGAAACTGACGTACATGGGAGGCAAGTCTTATGCACAATTGGGAAGATACAGGGGCTTTCTGGAATACTCTGCATTCCGTAGCAACCCGGCAAGCCATGCGGCCGTTCTCAAAGTCAAAGTCCCGGTAAACATGATAAAATTTTAGTCACGAACCAATCATTGACACTAAGATAGGATGTGTACATACTACACATAAGAAGTACAGATGTAGCCTTGGCCCATTTTTATAATAGTCTAAGTGCCACAAAGCGACTGCTGCGGCAGTTAAGTATTATCTGTGTTAATGGATTATCTGAATCTTTCAGAAGAGCTCTGAAGAGCTGGAAGAAGCTTTAACCACTCTAGCCCTGCGAAATTTAAAGTGTTCAGAACAACTCTGCTTGCCCTTGCATGCCATTTCAGTGCCCGAAATTACCCCTAAAAGTAACAATTTTTTTAGTTTTGAGCCTCTATTTACCATACTATTTGCCGCAGGTGATTGAAAATTTGACACAGCATGCTAAAAACATGTCCAAATCGAAAAAAAAAATACCTTATGCACCGTTTGTGAACAGGTTTGGCTTGCCTGTTGAAGTTTTCACGCATACACTGAATTCAGGTAAAAAGTGTAAAATAAGAAAATCACTGTATCTCGAAAAGATTGGATCTGTTTCGTCTCAAGAGGAATGATCCGACGGTTTTAAGTGTGGCGAATGCGATGCGCGCCACGGGACAAGCCTCCGAGGTCGCTGCTAGACGGCAGCATCATCGCAATGCTTTCGGGCAGAGATGCCCGAAATTACCCCGGGTGCCCGAAATTACCCCGTTTCACGGTGGGGTTTTTGACAATTTATGTCATACATTAACAAGTTGACCCTGGTACAGGAAGTGAAATGCAGGTATGGCTGAAAGGTCTCTCCGGGAAGTTGGGTCATACATCCACAATAACAGACGCAAAAGGGTGTTGACTCTCGCCATCTTCGCCCCAGACTTAAATTAATCAAATACCGTAGATATACGGGACGGGATATCTTGGGTCAGTCATTCTACTATGCTCCCTGCGCTCCTAGGCTCCTAGGTGCTATCCGACTCGGCTTCTGGCATCACCTGTCCTTAGGATGTTGTGCCGGTGATGTAAAGAGATGCCTTGTAATGCAGTTTTACCTTCTGCTGATCCACATTTTTTTCTTTGTAGAAAATGCCTCAAAATACCTCAAGGTAAGAAAAGTCGCATTCGTAGTCCCAAATAAAATCCTGTAAGAACTTTTAGGCCCGAATTCTTGGTCTAGACATTGTCACGACGATTTATTTCTCCCATAAATGTTAGTAGATGCATGATGAATGGGAATGTAGGTATTTCCCTGCTGTCCCAAGTAACCCTCGGTTATGGGGTAACTTGGGACACTTTTTCAAAGCAGTTTGTAAGCGACATACTCGAGGCAAATGAACCAGACAAGCATGAAATAATGAGAAAAGGATCAAACTTTAATATTGTTAGGATCCAATGGCCTTGGTCGAGCATTGTATCTCAGACGTTAAAACAACGCGAAAAAGTGTCCCAAGTTACCCCGGTTGACGGTACTCAGCCACAAATGGCCGCTTTGAGGTAGAACGGCGCATTCTTTGAAAGCTGTTCTTTAGAGCTCGGAATGGCCCTACCGCCCCTTACCTTCTCTACAACCTGATAAATCTCGAAAAGAAGCAACGCTGGAGTGAAGATCTTCACAATTCCTGACAGGACATTCAGAAATTTGCTGTCGTAATGAACATGAGACATGGTCGGATTTCTGGGAGTGAACAGCAGCTCAACGAGGTACGGTCCAGTCGCGAAGGCGATTCCGGTCGAGTAAATCACTTCGGAAATGATCATGAAGGCAACTTGGGTTCCAAAGCACAGGCACACCGTTTCCACTAAGTTCCTCGTGCAAGAGTGCTGCTTTCGGGCCTGTAAAATGTCAACTGTTAGTGCGTTGCAGTGCAGGCACGAGTCAGAGGCAAAACAGCGACGCAAGGTGCCGCTGCCGAATTTGACTCGTCCCGCAAATTTTCACTCGGCTCTTTTACATGTATTGAGACATTTGAATGACAAAAGCCTCCATTGGTACTACTTTTATTCCTTGCAGTTGTTTAAAAACTGAAAAGAATACTATAGATCTCTGACCTCATAAGAGTCTACTCTTTTTCGTCAACCCATAACTCAGACCACTAGCCACGTACACACTAGCAGCAAAAATTAATTTCTTCCACTCAAAGAATAAGGGAAAAACAAAAAACAAAAACAAGAAACGCTAACGCTAACGCGACAGCAAATGATAGTGTGTATAACTCTTAACTTTACCTATTGCACCTTTTTAAAAAACATATGTTGTAGTGCTAGAAAATTGTATACACAGCAATAAAATGTGTAGCTGTATATGAAGAATAGTAAGTTTATTCGCTACGCGGAAACGCAGCGCCAGAAGGGGCCGCTAAAGGCTGGCAATGAACCAGCGTCAACGCCGGCCGGTTCAAAAAAATTTCCAAAAAATTTGGATCGGCTTACATTGACCGAAAACTGCCCCGGGTCTTCCAGACCGTAATGAAGAATACAGTATGAGAAGGTACACTGATATTGATATGCCCAATACCACTTGTGTTGGATATCATTTTCTTTGTTCCAACGCGAGGATGCACAATATGCCAATCACGTGAATACTCAAAACCCGTCAAATTGGTTTTCAGTACTAGGGCGGCCATCGGTGCGGTGCGAAGGCCCACAGAAACCAGACGCCCCTAGACTCGCCCCGGCGTCCACTCGACCCTGCGCCGCGGAGACCTTCCTCTTATCACTCTGCGCCACTTGTAACCAGACGCCGGGCATCCGTTCCGCCCCAGTACCAATGCGAACTTTTGTGGGTATCAGTTTAATAGTTGAAAGGATGCCGGATTCTGCATCCTCACGTTGCCACGAGAAAAATGATACCAAATAAGACTGATAGCGGCGGAAAAGGCCGCAACACGCTAATACGACAACCAACTTGAAATTTATGAATTTTGAAAATTTAAAAAGTGCATTGCAATGAATGGAAGGAGACGTCTCAAACAACACTGTGAGAAAAAAACACGGTAAATCCTGGTTAATTTTTTTGCCACAATGTACCGTACTTCCTTACAGTCATACCTGTACTCATTTAACAGTCAATCCCGTAGTTTATTGACTACAATTACCATTCTCCTTTAACAGTCATTTCTGTTCTTTCTTCACAGTCAACCCCGTTATTTCTGATCAAAGTGTACCGTACAGATGAAACGGCAAATTTTCAAAACCCTCAAATTCAATTTTTCTTAACGGAAATGGGGTTGTCTCGACACGACAAACAAAAAATGTCAATACTTGATATACGCTTGAATGCTAACTGAAAAAGTTATTAAACTTCAAAAGTACTAAAATGACCAAAATAAGGACTTTTGAGTATTTTGACAGTGAAATAACTTTTTTATTTCGCATCTTAACCCATGACATGTGAAAACATTTTTGGTTTTTCTTGTTGAGACAAATCCATTTGTGCAACAAAAATTTAATTCAGACACTTTTCAAAAAATTTACTCTAACCCATGCACAGTATTGACCGTTTGAATAAGTACGGGAGTTACTGTAAAAAGGCAACGGAATGGACTGTGAAATTGGGACAGTCAAAACTGTAGACATGTACAGTGCATGCTGTTTTTTGAATGTACAGTACAGGCTGCTTTAATCCGTACAGGATCCACCGTGATATTTTCTCTCAGTGAATATAAGGGTTGTGTATGTGTAAAATTGATCGTTCGACCGCCAGAAGCCAAAAACCGCTAAACGCCGGGACGCCGGGACAAGCCTCCGCCTGTATAGAGCTAAGATATGGGTATACTGCTGGAATTTTCGTTGTGCTCGAGAGTCAAAGCTAGCTGATTTGAACAATCATCTGCTAAAAAAAGGTTTCATAAATATGTCTGACAAACTGATTTGTTTGATAGAGAGCTGAAATAGTCTCACTTTCTCAAAAGCTTCGGTCGCAATCGCGCTGGCAACTGAGCGCGGCGCCCCGGCCCGCCGTGCCCGCTCGGCATGTTTGAATCTCGGCAGGGATCTCGCCCCCTCCGCCGTCTCCCGGCAATGGCGGCAGCCGTCCCGGAAGCGGCCAAAATCCGCCGTTTTCACATCGTTAAAATCCGATATCTTTACGAAACGTGCGGTATGGGCATGTCTTCTTGTGATATTGTAAATCCTCATACTTTCATCTATGCAGGAGTCGGTTTTTTTAAAGGTGTAAAGCATATGATTCTTGCACAAATTTAAATTTATTGCGCCGCGGAGGCATCGGGCCTATGCTGACCAGCCAAAAGGGGCTCCTTTTCGCACACGTATTTCTCAAAATTTAAGCCGGTAACGCGTGGTTTTGAATTATATCCAGAGTACAGGGGACCATTTCAGCTTTGTGTAGATGTATAGTTTATAAGGGGTCAACCACGATAGGTGTGGCTGACTGACTACTTAAAGTCCAATAATACAGCCATCTGCGGCGGGCACACTCTTTACCTGTTTCACGAGCGGTGCAACGTCGAATCCTCTCTCCTTCAGATCTTTTATAGCCGCTAGCTGTTTATTTATACCGGCGAAGTGATTGGTAAGAATGTGTAAAAGGTGGACGAACAGCGTCAACTCCGTCGCAAGCACAATTTCCTGACAAACGGAGAGATAAGAAAAGTGCGCCTCGAATTATTTCACGGAAAGGACAGGAAGCGGAACGGCTGAAGATAGAATCTTTCTCGATAAGAGAACTTACGGGGTCCTTTCTACTTAGTCAAAAAAAAATAATATCGCAACCCGGTTTCCGTCAAACTTCACCTGACGAAGAAGCTATTGCCTCAACTGCAACCAGGACTATCGACTCGGCGTACAAGATCCAAGTGGTTTTACTGCATCCTTGACTTGGTTTTACTTGTCACTTTTTAGTAGTTTTTTCAGGCTGGTGCAATTTAATCAACTCAAATTTTAAGATCAAGCTGGATCGGGCGATATTTGGCGTATCTACGTGCAAATTGGGCGTTCGAGGAAAATGAGATTTTCAGCTGTTCTGCTTCCTGACGTAGGGATTGGGGCCATTTCTTACTTTGAATGTTAAATTTTGCACTCACTTTGGCGATTGTTCCTAATAGCGGCTCTAACCAATATATGATATCGCCAGATATGTATTATTCGCGAGCACAAGTTCCAAACTGCATGACATGACCCACGCTCTTGAAAGCTTTTGCTGCACACTGTCATTAACTTTGCGACACTTACACTTAAAAAATTGCGGTAAATCTGAATTGGCGATGACGACTGATGTTGTCGCATAGTTTTGCAGTGACGACCTTTTAATTTTGGCGATGAAAGAGCCTCTTGTCGCACTAAACAGCAAGTTTTTGCATTTCATTACATTTTCTTTGTACGCACACGTATTATTTCAAAAAAGGAATACTTTCAATGCAGATGCATGCTTTTTTTTCTTTTTTTGCAGATTTGTAGGATTTATTATTAGAAAACATTGTAATAAGTTTCTTCATAACTAAAAAAAAACAGTAGGTTTTGCAGTTGAAGTGGCAGTGTCCTGCACATTTTCGTATCTCTCTTGCCATATGAATGTTCGACCGAGTCCCCCCCCCCTTCCCAAAAAAAAAAGTGTCCACTAGGCAAAACCGCTTCGCTAGTCGTGACCAAGTTGACCGTCATTTAAAAATAATCCTATCTGTTAGCGCGGATCCAAGACAAACCTAACCTCCAGTGCAGATACAAGACAATCCTGTCACTGTCAAAACAGAACTATCCCAACTGCACATCGCGTGAAAATCAGTCTCTTATTTAAGTTTGTGACTCCCACATACTACATAAGACGATTTGAAGGAATTTAAAATGTGGACATCGTATTTCAGGGATATCACAATTCTCTGATTTGCAGTGAAGATAGTTAATGAACAGTTTTAGCGATCTCTGCAGTTGGGATAGCTCACAATCCGCACTGACTGTTAAGATTATTCTATTAAGACGCGTCGAAATAAGACAAAGTAAGAAACACCAACAGAACTTTTTTTTTACCTGGAGACGCTGTAGAAGACTATGCAGACAAAACTTAATTACAAGCCGAATTTCTGCAAAGTCGCTTTCACAGAATTCAATGACTACACGAGTGACAAAATACGTCAAATTCACAAGGAATATGAACGCTGTATTTCTTGTCATTCTTGTATCGGTGCAGTTCAATAGAACCCCTCGAAGGGTTGCAAGAACAATCCTTGACCGACGGCCGTTCACATTGAAGCAAGTAGTCCAGGCCGCAATCATAAGCACTATTAGTTGAAAAAAGTACCCTACCCTAAAGAGGGTTATTTTAGACATCATTATCATGAAAATTAAAACGATTTCTACGCATGAATTTATAAAGCTTCCACTGTACACGATTACGTTGACGACAACGCTGTACCTGCGATGGAAAAGAAAATCGAATAATCCTGCAATGGCCTGATAGCACTAGGTGACCGAACAGCTCACCGCCACCAGCCCTTGGACAGCTGCAGATCACCATTATGGCTCTTGAAGGGCGCGAGTCCAAGTGCCCTTGCGATCCTCAGGGGCAGCCCTAGCTTGGATATTGCGCGCACACCGTGCCGCCTCGCAGGGCCATCCGTGCGGTGGAGCAGCACCATGGCTGGCCAGAGGGCCCGCAGCATTGCCCCGCACAGCCAGAGAGGCGTCAGACAGCGTGACCACTTTGCTGGCCGACGCGGTCGATGTAACATAACAAACCGCAAGTGTGCGATCTGTTCCTGATAGCGTAACGATCGCCTGTGTGACGTGCGACAAGCAGGGAGGGGGGTTAGGGTGATTCTGATTTCCTTTGTACCTCTTTTTTTGAGGGGCCATATTCAAACGATCGTATCTGGGCGTTTCCGTTTAGAGAGTCTTATCTGGAAAAAGCACGTGTCAGGGCTTGGGGGCATTGCACCTTGGCAGGTTAGAAAAAAGCCGTACTTTGCCTCTAAGAGTCGGCAAAAAAACCCATACTTTAGCCATTGGTAGGAAAAAGGGACCAACAAAAGATCTTAGACATCATTGATGACATTATATTTATTGGTGGGACTGGTTTTTTCTTACATTAATTAATATTAACGAAAGACAGATCTTTTGATTTTACGTTCTTTGCAAACCTAATTTCTTTCTCTTTTGTTTCAGGGTTGGATAGCTGTCACTTGCAAAGGTCAAGTTAAAAAGGTATATATCAGATTTATAATCTGAACTATGGTACAAAAATCTCAGTGGCAAAATTTTTCAATTTTTGGGGGTCTTTTAAAATTGAGTTCTGAGCACTGGTTTGACTTCTTGGAGGGAAAGATCTGATCATCTGTTGGACGTATAAATACGATGTGCCATCACCACAAAAGACGATCCGAAATATTATGTCAGCACGGACCAGGCTACTTTTTATGCTAGTGAGACTTCGCTGAGGCAACCCTGTGGGTGACCTTACCTAACAGTTCAGGATAGGTTTGACATATGCATCCCACATTTTCTTTGCTGTACCGAAATGAGAAGCTAACATTGTATTAGAGGGCAATGTTTAGACCAGGACAAGAGCAACAAGAGGACGGACCTAAACCTTCATGTGTACGGGGCAATCGTGTTCATAAATAGAGGATTTTAAGGGAAGAATCTAATGAACAGATTCCGTTGTGTTCGGGTTTGTCTCTGCATTTTCTTTGTTGCTCGATTTTCTAGTTGTCTCCGATGTTTGTGAAGGGTTGATTCGTCCTGTGTGGTTTTAGGAATGCAGGATAATTAAATGCTTCGGTGTTTTAATATATGTATTTAGTCTTAGCAATTCCGAAGTCAAGCAGTCTTAGGATACTGACTATTACCCAGGTATAAGATGTCTCAGGTACAAGTCACCGGGAGACACCATAGAATATTTCTAAGTCCGGTAAGACCAGACGGGCTCAGAAGTACAAGTCCCGTAGGCTAATTACCCAGGAAAAGTCCGATGAAAAGGCTGCGGACAGAGGGGCCGAAAGGAAGGGAGAACCGCACCGGTCAAGCGTTGGCTACTTTCTGGTCCTGCCCTCGCGCGCTCGAAGGCGCGACTGTCACGGTGCGATCTCCCACCACTCGGCCAAACTAGTCCACACCATTCAAAGGGTTAATCGTCATTGGCGACCCAAAGCGACCCAATCAAAGAACCACTGGTCCCCCGCAACCAATACCGAGCATTCAGGGTAGGGGAAGCGCTCATGACGCAGACGAGGCGCAGAAAGGAGGGGCACCCGTGACGCAAGTGAGACGTCAGCGCAGGAACTTAAAATCCGAGGAGCTGCCTGGTTGACTAGACGTGCTGCTTCTTTACGTAGCGTAAGCCACTACCAATCTGTGCAATCCACACTTCTCTGAGGGCGCGTTCACTTAAGAAAAAGTAGATCGGCGGGTCGAGCGAGCGATCGAGCGAGCGATCGGCCCGCTGCGCGCGGCGCGTTGTATTTCGCCCTCCAGATGAATTTAAGGCACCGAAGTTAACAAACCCATACATTTTCGGAAAGAGGAAAGCTTGAGGAACAGATTGGTGTCATTTATTTGACGTTTTGAGTCTTGGTATCTGAACGAGAAACTTCAGAGAGTCATGATGTTGCTCAACGTATCATCGGTCAGGTTAAACTCGTCTAAAATCGTAAACGGAGGTGAGCTAGACCCTAACATGCAGCGGGCCGATTTTTCGCCAGAAACTAAGCTCTCGATTCCACTAATCAGATCGTTTCAACAATGTCTAGTTTTTGAAAACCAAACGGTTTTTGGCTGCCGTGCTCCGCGCGGCTAGGATACGGACATGACAGCTTTGACTGCGGGGCAGAAAAACCGTTTCCCTGCGAAAACTAGACATTGTTTGAACGTTCTGATAAGTGAAATCGAAAGCTTTGAGTCTGACGAAAAATCGGCTCGCTGCATGTTAGGGTCTAGCTCACCTCCGTTTACGACTTTAGACGAGTTTAACCTGACCGATGATACGTTGAGCAACATCATGACTCTATGAAGCTTCTCGTTCAGATACCAAAACTCAAAACTTCAAATAAATGACACCAATCTGTTCCTCAAGCTTTCTTCTTTCCGAAAATGTATGGGTTTCTTAACTTCGGTGCCTAAAATTCATCTGGAGGGCGAAATACAACGCGCCGCGCGCAGCGGGCCGATCGCTCGCTCGATCGCTCGCTCGACCCGCCGATCTGCTTTTTCTTAAGTGAACGCGCCCTGAAACGCTTGGGTCATTTGATCGAAAGCCTTTTTAAGTGCTGATCAACTGGTAGTACGAGAGGGTTGGTAGAGTGAAAGCCCGGTGCTGCAAAGAGTGAAAGCCGATTTCGTGCTCCTTGACGTGACAGCCCACAGGTGCTACTCTAACAAGGCGAGAAAGAGGTGAATTAACGAAAGCCGGAAACCTGCTGTTAATTTATTGAGTGAGTGAACGGTGACTGAAAGCCGAGGTCACTCGAGCTGGAAACAGTTGTTAGGTGCAGGGAGTACACGTAATAATCACACCAGTTTTAAGAAAAGTCGTTGTATTATGCATCCTTTTCGACGACGAGCACGTGATTTCTTTGACCCTCACGTCGGTCCACTCGTTCATCCAATGGAGCCGAGTGATGATGAGGCAGGCCCTGCCGGAAACCTGCTAGGTAAAGCTAGATCTTCAGGTAAGATAGTGGCCATTTTTGGCTGATCATCTGTATGTACTACCAGATTATGATATTTAATTATATTTAATTATACCAATATTTAAGAGTCTTTCACAATTCTCAACAACATTCTCAATAGTTTCGTCTCTTCCTCCACTGCCACTACCAATGTAGTCATCAATTTCCATACTATTGTTACTAAAAAGAAAAACTCATCAATTTTGTTCAAACTCCCTTTTCAAAAATTATATACACAGTACAAGTAACTCACCCATTATGATTCACAATTTGACTCCTCCCATTGGCATTTTCAGAAATAATTAATGTCCTTCTCTCGCCATTCTCAGTTGAATCATGGCTAATTGAACGTCGCTCAATATTCTGAGATGCAACACTCCTTGCACCAAAACCAGTGTTATTACCACCATGCGCAGGATTCACAGCATTTCCAACATTAGCATTACGGCCACGATTCCCAGTATTATCGCCATTTCCTCCATTTGTGACATTAACATTTTGATATCCATTCCTGTAACAAAAAAAAAAACAAAAACATGCAATATTCTACAAAACCACAACAATGATTCTTTCTCCATTACTACTTCATACCTCCGATATTCATTTCGAACAGGACGAGATCGCCATGTAACACGCTGATTCGATCTGCCTCGCCCTTCACCTCTCACTGCACTTCCATCACCATTAGCACTCCCACCACCATCTCCACTTGCACTTGCACTCCCACTTCCACTCACACTTCCATTAGAGGCACCTCCCCCTAATTGATTTCGATCACCTCTTCCCCCACGATAACCTCCTCCACCTCGCACAGTGGGGCGAAATCGGAAAAAGAGGGTCACAATTCTAGAGCAGTCATAGAGCTACCAAATTTCGTACCCGGGGGTTTTGGGGGGCGCTGAATTCACTCCTGTTGTCCGTTACCATCTCCGGAGTCATCCTGAGGGGGTCCGGGGAGGTCATGAGGTCGCCGATGACCCCCTTCGTGAAAATTGCTATGCGGGGGTTTTCGGGGGCGCTGAGTTCACTCCTGCTGTCCGTTACCACCCCCGGGGTCATTTGGGGGAGGAGGTGCATCGGGGATGTCATGAGGTGCCCAAGTTTTGTCCGCGCACATGCACCGTTTCCCGGCGGGCAGTCTTCGGACGTGTGGAAACGGCCGGCTGAACCGGCTGATCGACCAGCCAGCCGACCGGCCGGGGGCTCTGGTTGCGTTGCTGCCGGCAGGTTGGGTGCCTACGAACTGTGCACGAAGGCGAGAGGGGAAGGGCGGCCGGACGGTCCAGTAGCCAGTCTCCGGAGCGGACGGGACAGACGCATCGTAGAAGTGTACAGGTCAGTTGTTATGGTTACGTCGCATCCTTTATTGCATGCTCCAGACTCTTTTGCTTTCATTATTGCGATTGTTGCAGTTTTATATTTTATAAATGTTGCATGTGGCGATATTATTTTGACGTGCTGTATTCGTGACTTTGGAGGAAAATGACTTCATGAACGAGACAGAGTGACGCGATAGGCAGTTGCCGTATGACCTGTTACGCGACACTTGCTGTCTTTCAAAAAGACGCGTCATCATATCTGCACCGAACGATGCTTTCAATTTAAGGTATTGAGCTGTGACACGTGAAGCGTTTGTTTTGATGGGAAAACATCCAGTTTGTCCTACATAGTTCAATTGTTTCCATTTGTTACGCCAGCACGTAGTCACTGGGAAGCCAGGATTGTGAGATCTCGCTAAAACGAATGGGATAAAATGTTACGTTTCTTGGAGCATTGTGTCGCATTCGTTAAACGTGATGTCATATTCCTCGGTTACCACTGGGTTAAAAAGTAATCGAAGGGTAAAATTTTAATTTTGTTCACATTGACTTTTTTTATTAATTTTTCGTGTTGTCATGATGTGAAACTGTTTTACAAATCGCAATGCGCATTTAAGGTAGCCTATGTTTTACTTGCACGATATTATCTTTTTTTGCATGGTGCAACCAGGGAATATAGGGAATGGAATGTACACGATTCGATTTCTCCGCTTGCATGGCTTGTGAGTGCTTTTTATGTTGTTGTAGGTATTCCACTAATATGGCGCACAGTTTTACCCGGCGGGCAATATTTCAACTATACAAAGAAGCGCCGAAGTTTCTGGTCATAACTGAAAAAATTGAATATGTTACTAAAGCTTTGCTCGCAAGGCTAAACTTGACAAATGTTGAGGATGAACCCGCTCCATTTAGCGAAGAAATTCGGCGGCTCTGCTATGAATTCCAAAGAAAAATGTCCCGTTCCAAGAAATCCATAGGCCATGAGAAAAGTCCATATAAAAGTTGGCTATATGAAAAATTTCAATTCGTCCAGTCTCCGGGTTCAGTTGGCCGTCCTGTGAAGCCCTTTGAGTCCCTGAAAACCAAACAGAAGAGGAGAGCAAAACCGTTACTGCAATCTGCGTCCCTGCAAGAGCTTGCTTTCGCTACTAAACTAGATAACCACCCAGTGGTACATCGCAGCGCTCACTTAATTACTTTTTGTAACGTATTTTAAATGGGTTTATACCTTCGCGTCGCTCGCTCGCAATGCTTTACATTAAAATATATTCTAATTTGTAACAAGGCAGGTCTGTAACAAGCAGTCTGATTTCGAGATTCGTTTTCCTCGCTTTCATTTTTCCTTTTTTTCTTGTACCTGTAGGAAATGCCCCATTGGTGCGAGCGAGACAGGACGATGAGAACGTTTCGGAATCAGTGTGGTGTGGAGTGGAGGGGAGAGGACGAGGAGCGATACAACGTTACATTGGCGAGTCGAACAATGGGCACACTGCACCTGTCTTGTCATTCTGGACTTGGAGACGGTTTGGAGTGCCGGCAGTGGACGGGGCAGTGCCCCCTGCACTACAAGGGCAGCTTGGCTACGCAGTTAAGGCACCTAAGGTACCAAAGGGCGTCTTTGGTTCCGCTCGGAGTCGCCCGCAACGATGAATGAAAAGGGAAAAGTGTTGCATAGGATGTTGCCGCGTCGTGACATACCACACCTTCCCCGCCTCACCCACCCCGGCATGTCGAGGACTGTGTGTCATAGATGTTCGCGCCGTGCCCCACTGCACCCCTTTCGGCTTCCCCTCACGTCGTCGTCTTGTATTCATGTGTTTGTTAGTTTTTCTTCCCTGTGTGTCTTTTTTGGGGTGTGTCTCACAAGACCGTTTTTTGAAGTTATTTTATGACGATCCCTCATTTTCATTCTTGTCCTGTGCTATTATTGTGAAACTGCGGGCATTGTTTGGCGCTGCAGAAGGAACTTTTATTTTTGGACCCTTCCCCAAATTTTCTGTTCTTAATTTTGGCTTGTTTCTGGTAAGATGATATCATTTGAGTCTTGCAATCCATTATACTATCGAGCATTGTGTGTTTTACATGTTTGTTGATAACTGTTTGTATTATTTCATGTGATTCCAAATTTATTTTTGTTGCATCAATATCTGAATCTTTTTTTTGTGTGTCCTGTATGGGCAATGAAAGATGGAAATTTTAAATGTGTGTTTATAAAGCAAACTAATGTATGCACCAATTATATTGGTATTGGAATGGAATATGTTGATATGAAGTTTTTTTTTCATTTATTAATAGATTATATAAATTTTTCACTTATATACATGTCTTGAACATAACTGCAATGTTTATCCATCACATTATTTACAGGAATAATTAAATTTTTGAATGAATTCAGAAAATTTGAACAATATGGATAACTGGTTTGAAATGTTTAATTGCTTTTTATGTAATCTAAACTGAAGATATTGTTGTGTTCAGCTGGCCAAAGGGCGAGAGACGACACAAGTACTGGGTTCTCTGGTTTATTGGAGGGGTTCACAGTTCGGGGCTCGACCACAGACTGTTGGTCGTCTGAATCACACTGGTATTTATAGGCTGGGCAACACAGTGGCACTGGTCGTAGGGTGTTCAAGAGTGGTAGAACCCTGGCTGTTGTTGGTGGTCCCCAGTCCAAAGGAAGGGAGAACAAAATAAAAAGAATTCGACCACTTGTTGATTCTCATTTTACCATTTCACAACACCACTCCCTCCTTTTAAAGGACTCATAATTTCTGACACTTCTTTGCTCCTGTTGCCCTTCCTTACAGTTCCATTTTCTACTTAAATTCACATTTGCTGCCCTACTTCCACTCTGGCCTCTCAGGTCAAGGGTGTCCAAGCCTTCCCTGACTCGCCAGTAATGGTAAAAGAAATTAAAAATAAAAGCGAAGCTGGTTGACCCTCAGAAGAGTGGGTTGCCAGTGACTCTCATGGCACGTCCTCAAGCTAGCATTTGGGAAGTCATCCTGAGGTCCTCTGACTAGCCTGGTCAACGAAACAAAAAGCGTAGCTCTAGTTAGGAAAGGAAATCGATTAGTCTGCAACGCTGGATCTCGAGACGTGGTGCTCTGCCTCGGACAGTTGCAGTGGAGACATGAACCGCGAACTTAGTCTAGAAGATCTGGACGATCTGGAAGGTCTGATGAAACCCCTGTGAAACACAAAAATACTGGCACAGAATTTTATCCTATTCTTCCCCTGTCTACTACGGTAGGGGTTTTGCCTTGGTGTTTCCTGACTAGCTAGCTAATTTCCCTATTTCTCAAACACCACGATTGTTCTAAGTAAGTCTAATTGGCTGAGCGATTAGCGAAGCCAGTTACTTCACTGGGGTTGAAAAACTTTTCCTGTCTGTCTGTCTGTCTGTGTGTCCGCACTACTCCTCCTGAACGGCTCGGCCGATCTGGCTGAGATTTTGCAGGGTTATTAGGTATGTCCTTGGCTCGCCACACGCAAAAATTCAGCTATCTATCTCATTCCATTCAGTCGTACTAACGAAAAAACACTAAAAAAACGGCAGAAAAAGCGCAACTTTTCAGTGACTTTATATTTTAGAGACATTTTACATGGTTTCCTATGTTTTTGAAGTTCCTGATGACGAAAATGAAATCAATTTCGACCCCTGACCAAACTTTTAACTGTGAATTGGCTACCTCGGCCCGAATTTACTAACATAATCAACTTCGACCATTCATCTTGAAAAAGGGGGTCGACCGACTAAAAATTTTTATTGCAGATTTCGATAGGTGTCGTCGGCAAGACCTTTTCAAAGAGGGGTCGGAAGGGGGGTCTAGGAGCCCGGTTTCATTAGTTGGCCGAATCAGGATCTTGAAAAAAGGGGATCGACCGACTAAAAAATTTTATTGCAGATTTCGATAGGTCTCGGCAAGACCTTTTCAAAGAGGGGTCGGAAGGGGGGGGTCTAGGAGCCCGACGTCATCAGTTTGCCGAATCAGGATCTTGAAAAAGGGGATCGACCGACTAAAACATTTTATTGCAGATTTCACGTGGTGCATTACTCAATGCCTCAAAAATCCTTGAGACAGCTTGCCGAAGGCAAGCAGGGAAGCGCCGCAGGCCAAGGTAGGTGTAACGCCAGGCGTGGATTGTCGTAACTGGCGCAGCATCGCGAAGCCTGTTACGACAAGACACGGTCTGGCGTAAACCTACCTTGTTAGCTAAGAAAACTAGATAGCTGCAGGGCAGCGGAACGCGGCGCGAAGTACATGATGTCCCTTTGTATCGTTTTATTTATTTAAAATGTATCGTTGTCTAACACTTTTCCAACCAGTACTTTCGCGTCGCTCGTTCGCTCGCGGAATTTTTACATATTTCATGTGTTTGTTTTGGAAAATTTAAGCTAGAATGATGAAGACATCTGGATTGATATTGAATCGTTAAACCTAACATGGCTCATATTAATTTTTACTTATTTCTTATTAGACCGTGTAACCGAAGTACGTGATATTTTCTGACGAACGGACAAAAGCTAAACTCGGCCATATTCTAAGTCCAGACGACCTCCTTTTCCAGAGACTAAGTTCAACTTTAACTTGACGAACGGACAAGAGCTAAAATTGGTCATATTCTAAGTCCAGACGATTTCTTTTTGCAGAGATTAAGTTAACCTTCTGGATCTGACGAACGAAGAAGACCTAAAATAAGCCATATTCTAAGTCGAGATGACACTTTTTCCAGAGGCTAAGTCAAGCTTTTGGATCTGACGAAAAGAAAAGAGCTAAAATCGGCCATATTCTAAGTCCAGACGATTCTTTTCCAGACATTAAGTTCAACTTTTTGACTTGATGAACGGACAAGAGCTAAAATTGGTCATATTCTAAGTGCAGACGACCTTTTTTCCCCAGACAAAGTTCAACTTTTCGACCTGACGAACGGACAAGAGCTAAAATTGGCCATATTCTAAGTCCAGACGACCTCCTTTTCCAGAGACTCAGTCAAGCTTATGGATCTGACGAACGGACAAAAGCTAAAATCGGCCATATTCTAAGTTAGAACGATTCCCTTTCCAGAGACTAAGTCAAGCTTTTGGATCTGACGAACGGACAAGAGCTAAAATCGGCCATATTCTAAGTCCAGAAGACCTCCTTTTCCAGAGACTAAGTGAAGCTTTTGGATCTGACGAACGG
Organism: Stenchaetothrips biformis; assembly: GCA_030522485.1. Lineage (NCBI taxonomy): Eukaryota > Metazoa > Arthropoda > Insecta > Thysanoptera > Thripidae > Stenchaetothrips > Stenchaetothrips biformis. The sequence continues at coordinate 17,364,840 of CM060090.1, read as the reverse complement.
ACAAAAGCTAAAATCGGCCATATTCTAAGTCCAGACGACCCCCTTTTCAGAGACTAAGTCAAGCTTTTGGATCTGACGAACGGACAAGAGCTAAAATTTGCCATATTCTAAGTCCAGACGATTTCCCTTTCCAGAGACTAAGTTAAGCTTCTTGATTTGACGAATGGAGAAGAGCTAAAATCGGCCATATTCTAAGTCCAGACGACCTCTTTTTTCTGAGACTAAGTCAAGCTTTAGGATCTGACGAACGGACAAGAGCTAAAATTGGTCATATTCTGAGTCCAGACGATTTCTTTTTCCAGAGACTAAGTCAAGCTTTTGGATCTGACGAACGGACAAAAGCTAAAATCAGCCATATTCTGAGTCCAGACGACCCCATTTCCAGAGACTAAGTCAAGCTTTTGGATCTGACGAACGGACATAAGCTAACCTAACCTTAACCTATCCCAACCTTACCTTCTTTTTCTGATTTTTTTAAATGTATTTTTGATCAAAATGAGTTCCTTTTCTAGGAACTAAGTTCATTTTTTGGACCTGACGAACGGACAAAGGAATCGTCAGGTCAATGAGTAGCGCTCCGCCGAGTCCGCTCGCTGCCGCTCGCGAACTCGCTCCGCGAATGAAGATACTTAACTCTTTCGGAAGACGAAATCCTGCTGCTGAAGTTCTGCTGGGCTTACACCGCTGTCACAGATGCTGTAACACCTTTTCTATGGAGCAATAAACCTCTTGAGGCCCTTGAGAAGCGTCGATCACTGCGATCAGCTTTTCCTCTTGAAACATCCAATTGAAAAGGGTTTCGTGAAGTTTTTGGAGGTAATGCGAGGACAAGTTGGTCTCTTCAGCTCTTGCCCTGTTTTTCATTCTTCTTTGGGCTTCTTTTGGTGAGACGTGCAGGTAGATGAAAACTTCCTGGTGTTGGAACCACTTAGACAGTGTTTGCGACATCCTCCCTAGGAGTGCATACTGTTGCTCTTGAATCAGTCCGTCGATGAGCTGAGTTGCTGTGAACATTTTTACCGCACTATGCACTGACCTTTCTGCGATTACTATGGAGTGCCTTTTGCAAGCCTCCATTTGTTTGTGCCAAACCGAGAACAGAGCTAGTGTTTGAAAGGTGAATGCCCATTTTGACAGATCGTCCGCAAACAAACTCAAGAAGTTTATGCCGTCACAATCAGTCCACAATTCCACTGGTTCTTGGACCACAGGGTATCCCCTCTTGGCTAAAAGTTCCAATAAACTTGACTTTCCTGCGCCGATGTTTCCCTCGATGTACACAATCACTTTTCTTTTCGGGCGTAGTCGTCTGCTTCGCCGGCAGATGTTCCATAACAACAGTGTTGCCAACACCACCAAAACTGTCAAAACCTCCATGACTGCCCTACCGCTCTGCTTCCCGTCTACTGCTTGTTTACTCGTATGGCACGGTCAGCGATCTCTGAACGTGCCTCGGGCGTGATTTCTGAGTATCCGATCGACTTCGATTTGAATGGGGCATTGTTTCGCTCGGGTCATTCCAGCCGAGTCCCGCTCCACTCTCTCGAGGGGGAAGGGGAATAAGCTGTCCAGTCGGGCAGTGTGGAGTGGTGCCGATCATTCGCACTTCGGAGTTCGCGCGCATTCGTCCCTTGCCTCCGCCCTCCAGGCTCAATGGGTGTACTGTTCACTGGGGCCCACCGCCAGTCAGGGCGGCAGTGCCTCATCGGGCAGTACTGCAAAGTTCGCTTCCCAGGCCGCTTTCCTGTGAATGTGAGTTTCTCCCTCCCTTTGCCTCTAGCCTCGGTGAGGGCTCTTCTTTAAAAGCGCGCGTTTCCAGGGTCATTTAGATTGTTGTATCTGGGCTGTCGCGTCTGAGCCTCGCGCGTGGAGCTTGGTTCCGGAGAGTGTCGTGACTGTCCACACCATCGCTGAATTAGCGGGTCAGTACTCTACCGGTTGGCTTTGCCATTTTTGGCGACAGTGTCCTCATTGTCCGGGCCGTCGAACCATTGATTTCTGGGACTGTTCGTGTGATCGTCGTGAGCGGGCTGAGAAATTCTCCTTATTTGTTGTTCGAGAGCACCAGGCTCCGGAGTGACAGGAGTGGCATGGGAAGATATTTGGTGATTTGGGGTCAACACAGTGTCTTGTTCAGGTGTGCGAACCGTGCTTGAAGTGGGCCACCAGTTTGCCAGGCCCTTGCCGAGTTTTCCGGGCCTTAGACCTCCTGCTTCATGAGCCCGCTACGGTCAGCAAACCCCTTCCTCGCTGCGCGTTTTGGGGTACACATGAGTCCTGCCGCGGCCGTCGTCTCTTGGATCTTTCTCCTTGCGACTGCGACCGGATTCAGCTCTTCGAGTATGTCTCCCAACCTGGCCGTCGACGGACTCGGCGATCCTGACTCCTGCTGGCGCTTGCCGCCTCTTCGTCCTGAGTGGGAGTACTTTGAGCCCGAACCGTAATTTTTTTTTTTTTTTTATTAATCCTTACTTGGTATTAATTATTTCCGAGGGGGAAATCACTCTTAAAACCTGTGACCCGACTATTACGTCTATAACGCTCTATTACGCCTCAAAATTTTAGGAATTTAGCCGAAAACAGACCAAAAAAACCCTAAAATAGATCAAATTTGAAACATTTCGGCTATTACGCGACTATTACGCACACTATTACGCGTGCTATTACGGACAGAGTGACCCGACTATTACGCGAGTGCTTTCCCCCTCGATTATTTCATTATTAATTTGTCCAATGTCCCATTTGCCATTTGCTGAGTAGGTTGGCAGCTCGCACAGTGGCGTTGCCTAGGCAGCGCCCCGCTGTTGATCTCGAACCTGAGCGCCTGGCGTCCCACTCCGAACGTCTTCGGCGACTGTTCCTGCTTGAACTCCCCTGGCCAGCGATACGCGTTCGCCTCTTGTCCTTCCTGCGCTCTATCCTTGGTCTTCGGTCTTCTTGCTGATCTTTCCTTCTTCTTTTCTTCGCTGCTATCGTTGTCTTTCTGTCTTGGTTCCTGGTCTTCCCTTTTCTGTTGTTGTCCGTCTCCTCTCGGTCTTTCTTTCTTTTTCGTCCCCCGTCTCTTCTTGGTCTCTTCTCTTTCGTCTTGTCTGTCTGTTCCAATGATTCCATCGTCCGCCTCCTGCTCGACTCCATGTACGTCGGGTCGCCAGTGCCTCGTGGGACGGCTGGCTCGGCTACAAATTCCGGATACAAATCTCGTGTTTTCGGTAAGTGGATTGGTCTGACGATCGTGGACGCGCTTAAGTGGGGTTGGTGTTTCCGTACTGTGCATCTCCAGATGTGCCGCGGGTGCGTGGAGTGGGCGAAAACCTTTTTCAAGAAAGGTGACCCCCTAAAAAGGGACTTAATCGAGCTGGAGGACTTGGGCTGCCATCGGTATGCGGAGGCCGCCCAGCTCTGGGTTGACAACTGCGACTGCATGGCTGCCTGGCCTACCCCCGGCAAGTGCCCGTACTGGGGGCGCAACCGGTCCTGTTACGGCTTTATTTTGAGGCTGGAGGACTGTGATTGTCCTGACCGGCAAGACGCCGAAGAGAACAGTGACTGGCGGTCCGAAAGTCCCGTGGACGGGGTTCCGACACCAGAGGCCCTGAAGCTCTTCTTGCAGTCTCCACTCTTGTGGAAATGTTGCATTTTTGAGTGACAGAGGTTGGCCCAACTCTCGTGGCGAGGGTGGCGACGGTTCGTGGAAATTGCATCAATTGTTATTTTGTGATTTCAGCCTCCAGTCGTCGCTCCTCATCGTCCACCGCTTCCAGACATTGATTCACCTGCCCCTTCCTTCTGCGTGGTTGGCGAGCTCGTCAAAATCGGCCCGAGTGATTCCTCCGCCTGCAAAGTGGTACAACACAGTTCCCGTTTTTTTTGTTTTTTTTTTGTACAAGTCCTTGCAGTAGGTGTAACGGTTGTTATTCTCTGTTTCTAGATGTGCCGCCCCTGTTCCATCTCCGCGAAGATATTCTTCCCCGAACTGGGGTTGGTCGACCGGGAGGTGGTGCCCTTCCACGAACCGGCCGAATTGGCGGAGGACGCCCTGAGTAGAGTCGTGGGGGTTCACCACGTGTGGGAGCATGGCTTTGTATGCCCCCTCGTGAGTGTCTCCTCGGCCTGCCAGGGCGTCTTGCTGTGGCCGGAGCTCTGCAGCTGTCTCCAGCGGGCCAGGCAGACCCGGCGCAGCCGCGAAACGGCCCGGCGACAGAGGGGCTGAACTGCCATGCATACAAGGCTGCGCCTGAGTGTTGCCCTGGTTGCCTAACTACCAGGGGCTGTGACGTCAGTACCGAAAATCCTGTCGGGCCACCTTGACAACAATGAACTGTACAACTCAGGCGATGCGTCCAAATTCAGCCAGAGGCACGAATCGCATGAATATTAATTACACAGTTCAGTTCCAGATCACGAACATCATGACACAAGACGACGCTTGGGTCCCGAAAGCACTTGAAATTCTCACTTTTCCCACTGAAATGGTTGTTTGGTTGGCAACAGAAGCAGGTGCCGGGCACTGGCGGGGCAGGTCAAATCGTTTTTGCGCTTGTTCTCGGCGGTGTTTTGAAGTAGAAATCCACGGAAAAAATACATATGTATGTTTAAAAAAAATGCTTTATTCGATAATTAAGCGAGGCGCAACCTTAAAGTGATGATACGCACAAATACTCTTCAACTAATACAAAATCAAAACAAACATCAAATACAGTAATTCAAATCATTGCAGAAATATCATTTGATAAGGTGGCAGCAGGTCTTCAAATTGACATTTGTAACTGACACTTCCATATTACTTTTACAACTTAGTTAGATAACATCTGGCCAACATGTCAACACAAACACTCACAGCCAAAATCACCCAATTTGGATGTGGACGTGCATACCGGCCACACGTGCCCGCAGACCACACCATGCATAACACTGGTCCAATTCACTGTTGCGGTCGCCAAGAAACGCCTCGTGGGCTTAGATAGTCTAGCAAAATGGGGAAGAATCGTTGTGTTGCAGGAAAGTGCACAAATTCAAGAGAAAAATGTCCCACAATTCGGTTTCATAACATACCAAAGGAGAAGAGAAGGTGAGTTTGGCATTGACCATTTCATCACATTGACATCACCTGCCATGCTTGCCCTCATTATTAAGTACTTCAAATCTAATGAGAGTTTTATAAGAAAAATTGTTTCCATAAAACCTATGTTAAATTAAGTTCTATCGGCTTTACAGGCAAGACGAATGGCTCGAGAAACTATTGAACCCTGACTTGTACAAAATTCTTCCTGAAGCCCTTTCAAAGAGACATGTGTGCTCTGAGCATTTTCTAGACAACGACTATAATAAACCTGGACGAAAAGGGCATCTACGAGACTCAGCAGTTCCTAGTAGAAACATTTTTCCAGGAAGGAAAAGTTTCTGTTGCTGTCGCAGTATTATTTTGAAAATTTCTTGAGTCTTGGTAGTCATAAATGTATGTTGTAGGTAGTGAAGCTGCAACTGTTTCTGCTGAAACCTCAGAGATAAGCTTGGATGTGGACGATCCTCAACCACTTGGCTCATACGATGCTCATCAGTCTAAGGATGCTGTTGTTGGGAGAGAGGACCTTACTGTCAATGATCCTTTGTTAGGTGAGTGTGCTGTAACAAATACAAAAAAGATAAGAAAAACTAAATTACACTAAAATAGGACAAAGTTTTTATAAAAACAGGAATTTAGCTTTTATTTTGTTGGTGTAAAGTAATTGCAAACCAATACTAAAATTTAAATAAAACTGAAAATCTTAAAAAGTTGTACTTTGCAACATTTTCTACTATACTGGTGTAAAATGTATGAAGGACAGTGACTCAAACAAACTTACCTCATTTCAATAGGATCTACAGTTGTTGAAGTTGAAGCTTCTCCAATGATTCTTGGACAGCAGGGTGGCAGCAGCCTCCTTGATCATGACTACTCCTTGGTTAAAGATACAGTTGGAGCTGAAGTTGTTTCAATGCACCATCTCTCTGAGCATGGCTACTCCTCTACCAAAAAATCTCCTGCAGGTGAAGAAAAAACTTTTTTTTATTCATTTGATGTTATAATTTGACACAAAAACTGAACTGTTGTTATGTGTACAGGTCATGACTCTACATCTGGTTCAAATGATGCTGCATTAAATCAAGGACTCAAGTGTGGTAGCAAAGCTCGAAGGTTAAAACCAGGGGCATCAATTCGAGTCCCAAAGGAACAAAAGTCTCCTCTAGTTGTGCACCTCCTTGCCTCCGTGTCCAAGTACCGACTTGAATCCAGGACATACAAATCAAAATATAACAAAAAATGTGAAGAAGTAAAAGCTCTGGAAAAAAATGATGAAGAAAGTGCTTTGGCGTGCTTGAGTGGGCAAATCAACCCTCGCCTTCACAAGCTTCTGAGGGCTGAAGTGCGGAATTTCTCTCGTAAACCTCAAGCCCGCAGATGGTTTCAAGATGAACTGGCTGAGTACGAAACTATGAGGCAAAGAGGACCGAAGTGTTTTAGGGGTTTGCCCTTTACGAAGCCATCAAGAAAAACTTTGACAGGACTGACTAAAAAGCTAGACCTCCAGCCAGGGATTAATCTACTTATTTTACAACTTATAAAATCAAAGATCCAAGAAATGCCACAACAAGAGAGACTTTGCAGTATTATTTTTGACGAAATGTCTATTAAAAAATACCTTGCACTGCTTGAGGCTCTGGATCTTGTTGGCGGCTACGTTGATATGGGGGGTGGAGACAGGAGGCCCGTAGAAGCAGAAGATGTGCTGGTGGTGATGCTTCGAAGCATTTATGGTTCTTGGAAACTGCCCTTTGCCTACTTTCTCACCGACAAGAAAATGACAGCCTTCGACTTTGTGAAGATTTTTGAGCAATCTGTGGCGGCAGTTCTGGAAGTGGGCGTTGAGGTGAGGGCTTTGATAACAGATGGGTTATCGAAGAACACCAGTGCAGAACAGATAATGGGAGCAAGTATTGACAAACCATTCATTCACATTCTGGGAAGAAAAATTGTTACAATAGTGGATGTTCCCCATCTGTTAAAATCATTGAGAAATGCACTTCAAGCTTACCTCCTTCTCATGGCTGATGGCACATTAATTGACATCAAATTTATTCGAGCATTCATTTTGCAAGACATGCAAATGGATGTGCGCCTGGCCAAGAAATTGAGCATGCGTCATGTCCAAGTCAGTAACTTTGATAAAATGAATGTCCCTTTGGCTGCCCAGCTGCTGAGCAAAACTACTGGTGCTGGTGTGATGACTTATAGTGCTATGGGCCTCCTTCCTCCAGAGGCTATGCACACAGGCAAGTTCTGTGAACTTATCAATAATTTCTTTGACTCGTTCAATGGCACAATATTCAATGAAAACCCTGCTCCGGATGATTATTCATGTGCCCTCTCTGCCTTGAGTGCCCACCTCCGCATTTGGGACCAGCTTCTGGAAGAAATGAAGCATTGGCAGTTCCTGGGAACAAACAAGGTGATGGTCATGAAAAATTGGCGAATGACCATAAATGCCTACAAAACTCTATGGAGAGATCTGCAAGCTGAAGGCCATCAGTACTTACCCGTAGGTCACATAAATCAGGACTGTCAAGAAAACTTGTTCAGTGGCATGCGGGGAAACCTAGGGCACAATGCAAATCCTTCTGCTGCAGATATTCCATCATGTTTTGGGAGGTCTTTTGTGAAAAATATTACAGCCGTCTCCAAGGGGAAAAACTGCCGTGATGATGAGGCTGTCAATCTTGTCTCCATGGAAGAGCTGATTGAGACGTTGAGAGGTCAACAAAACCAACAAGACCAGCAGCTGGACCTGGACTTGGCGCTGGACTTGGGACTGGATCTGGAAGAGGACGAAGAAGAACAGGACATGAACAACAACAGTAGTGATGTCGAGTCAAGACTGCAGCAGACTGCCTGTGCAAAGCTTGCCGCTCCTCATGTGGAAACACTAATGGCCAACCTGAATTGTGGTGATTGCAAAGCAGTGCTACAGACTGAAGCCCAGTTTCCTCTTCATATAGACCACACATTGACATCAGGGCCTTCAGATGCATTGAAGTTGATGCCATCACTAGTTGTTGCTGATGCGGTGAAGACTATTGCTCATACAGTGAAGCTGCCCCAAGGTTCGTTCCACCTGCAAAACATCACAAAAAGAATTCTGAATGTTGTCATGACTCTACCAAATGTTGACTGTCTTAATTTGTGTGTAATCCACAATGATAAGAAGCCAAATTTTATACATAGACTTGTCAAGCAGGCTCTGGAAGATAGACTTAAAGAAATCAACCGCAAGAGAAAGGAGGACCAGGCTATAAAGAGAGCAGAGGCGAAAGAAAAGAAGAATGCTAAATATCAAAGAATAACTCATCAATGAAGATATTCTTGTTTTTTTTTTCAGTTTACTCTGACTGTTGTTCTATTTTTAAGTTTATTTTGACTGTTGTTGTTTTTTAGTTTATCTTGACTGAAGTAAACAGATTTAATGGAACTTCTGATTAACTTTCAATATGAAATTCGAGTATATTTCTCACAACTGCTGTTACTTTAATTCCTACAAGTTTTGTAAGAAAGCAAACAATTCTTTTAAAATCACTGTTATGATTATTTTCATTCAAAATTGTAAGATCAGAAGAAAATTGCTCACCTGGGTTCATCTGCATAGCTCAAGTTTAGTTGTAAGGGTTAGCTTCCTTTCCCACGCTCACGCTAGGTTGATGCCAGTCTTTTCAATCAATTTTCAGTCATTGTTTTATTGTTCACTGACATCAAAGACTATTCTGCTATTATCTAGCAAGAAACAAGACCGAATAGCAGAGGTTAGGTTACTTAGGACTTCATATCCTTTGATGTGACACGAACACAACTGTTTCAGGGATTAAATTACCTGGACATGAGACGATTTTCGTTCTTTATAACCCTCAAATCACTCGTACATGACACAAAGTGGTTGAGTCACCACAAAATCGCGAATTAAGTTGTGTACATTTTTGAGCTTGGCCAGCGTTACCAGGTACACCAACATGACCGAGCCGATTTCTTTGCAGCGTACCCAAAACATTGAGAGAGGACAATAAATGACCTGGTTGCACGCAGTAATAAATCACCATTTACCAGAGGCCCATTTGTGTTGATCATTTACGATGAAAACCACAATTTTTTGTGACTTTTAGATATTTCAGGGGAATCAGCGAGAGACCGCTAAGCTTCCATTGTTGTCAGGTTGGCCCAACAGGATTTTCGGTACTGACGTCACAACAATAGCAAAAACAACAACTAAACCAGTGCCTTTCTCGGCCGCTTAGTTCACCCCCGCTGCCCGGCGACGGATGGAGGCGGCGGCGGAGAGAAGAGCAGGAGGACGGCCGTAATTTGCTCCAGTCGTGACAACTTTTGGCTCCGAAATTTTGGTTCTTGTTGGCCTTCTATCGTTGGTATTTTGACGTTGTTTAAAATTGTTTGTTTCTTTTGTATCGCCTGCGCTTTGATTTGTTGAGAGTGTTTTACTTTAGTTTGGTTTTTTGTATCGTCTGCACGTTTGATTTTGAGAGTGTTTTAACTACTCTTCAACTCGCACATTCTGTACAAGTCCTGTATCGTCTGCACTTTTGATTTTGAGAGTGTTTTAACTACTCTTCAACTCGCACATTCTGTTCAAGTCCTGTATCGTCTGCACTTTTGCACTCTTGTTTCATAGCATCGCACTGTTGGTTTCTCCTTGGTGGAGTAATACATTAGTTTCTTAGTGCTTCTTTTGCAGTAGTGTGTAGCAATAAAGATGTAGAACCTGGAGCGACTCGTTTGTTTGTGTGGACGGATGGTGAGTGTTCCAGTTCAAACGACAAATGTTCCCAACGGTTCGACATTTCTCAACCTCGTCGAGCGAATTTCCTGTGTTATTGCTGTGGACGTGCGTCTTTCTTCCCGAACGTGGGGTAGCAAGGTGAGTTCAAATTTTCGCGGTTGTCGCGAAACGGTGATTTGAGTCGCGTAGTATGAGCAGCGCTCGCTCAGTTCCGTCGTTCTGATTCGCGTAGTAACATGGCGGTGCTGTCGTACCGACGAGTTGTGTGAGTACTGCTTTGCGGGAGCGAAATTTGTGAAGTTTTGAAGAAAGAACGTTCCAGGAAGTCGAACGCTTCTTTTGTTTTTTTTTACGGCCTTGTCTTTGGACAGGTACTCGAGCGTTGTTGTATATTCTGTGTCCCTCGTCCTTTGAAGTCGCTCTCTGCCTAGCCTGGGTTGTCCGGAGTGTAGGTTATGTTGTCATGTAGTTGGGTGCATTTCAAAGCTCTTATTTCTTTAAGAGTTCCAGTTTAAACACTTTAAATGGGTTTGAACACTGTATTTATTTTGCTAATTCATTTCGTCTCACATTCATCTCTTTATCGTTTTGCCGTTTGATATGTAACTAATTAATAGGAGTTGGATTCATTAAATGTCACAGAAAATTTTCGTTACTAATATTTTTGTTTTATATATCTTGTAGATTTCTGGCCTGTCTCGAGTCTCCTGGCTGTTATCCGTCCAGGATGTCGCTTGCGGGATCAAGAGTCTGCTGCGTCAAAGAAGGTGGGGCTGGGAACAACGACAGTAATTGCTGGAGTTCCATCGTCGCAGTGGTTTGTTGAAGGTTGGTGAGTGATAGATCCAAGTTGCACGCCAGTGCTAATTGCTTGAGGCCTCGACGAGTTATGTTGGTACACTCAGACCGTACGTGGCCTCGTCCACTGCATCTCCAGCAGCGTCTCCTCTTTGGTTTCAAAGGACCAGGTTTGGATGCGATGGCTTGTGGGACGTAAACAGGCGTATTCTCTGTTAAGTCCATAGGCTCGGGTACATATTCTTCACAGGCCTTCTCGAGGGTGTGTTCGGAGGCAGGTTTCTGCGCAAACTGTTGCATGATGTCGTCTATAGGAGGGGGGGTAGGAATTTTCAAAACCTCTTCAGATATCTGTTGTAGACCCTCCAGAGCCCTGGAAATGTTGTTGATTTCTAACTGTAGGTCCTCTTGTTGTAGGAGGAGTGTTTCTTCGTCGGCCTCTGAAACCTCCATAGCTGCGGGCCCTTGCAGCAGGATGTCCTCCTGTTCCTGCTCCGTTGGCGTCAAGTAATTGGAGGACATCGCTGCGCGGCGTCTGGCCGCCTCGGCATCCCGTTGTCGCCGCCGGTCCGTAGTGAGTGCGCTTTCATTGCCTCGTTCCAGGGTGAGTGGAACTCGCTTCCGTTTTTCCGGCGGCTGTTGTGCAAAATCACGGGTTTTCAAAATCGCTTTTCTTTTTTTTTTTTTTCTTTTTTTTGTTTAGGAATTTATTGCACTGCTTCGTACCTTCAAAGCACTTGACGGTGGTGGTCTCCTGTCACCGAGGGGAGCGTCGTATGTCTTCGGAGGCGGCGCTATCGGCTCGGTCACTGGCGTCAAGTTGCTGGTACTGCCGGCGGACTCCGGCCCCATTGTACTCGTCCTCTTGGGAATGCGATACCGGGCCAAATACTCGGTCATGGTCAGTTTCTTGACGGAGCTCATGACTAAGGGCCTAGCCTTGCAATTGGGTTGCTGTGGTGCCCCCCCGTCTGTGTTGGCTAGCCCCTCATTGTTACAAGGAGTACTGTGCTTTCTTTTTTTTTTGTTTTTCTTCGTCCTTGCTGAATTTCAGATGAGAGTCCGAGTCTTCCGCATCCATCCAGTTGAGCCAGGCTCCAATTGGATCTCCTGCAGCTGGATATGGCGCCAACCGGTCCATGTGAACGATTTGCACATCGTCCGGTCGTCGGTCATTCTGGATCCGAGCGTCGCAATCGTTTATGATGGTGAGTACTGTGTAGGGCCCTGACCACGGTATATGGAGGGCCTTTGAAGCCTCATTCAATTTTAAGGCCTTATTGAACAGGAAAACTTTACTTCGTGGCACAAATGGCGCCAATCCCGCCGTCAGGTCATAGTACGCCTTCACTCTGGCCGCCGCTTCGTCGCGAATTTGTCGCACCGCTTCGTGGATTTTGAACAACGCGTTTCGAACCGCCCAAGGGTATGGCTCCACGCAAGCTCGGAATTGTGGAGGGGGTCCCTGTGATAAGGACAGTGGCGTCCTCATGGGCGCTCCAAACATGATCTCATAAGGAGAGAACTTATGTTTGGCGTGTGGGAGTGCTCGGTAGGCTTGGGCTATGAACGGCAAGTATTCCACCCATCTGTAGTGAGCCCCGTCACAAAGCAGTTTCAAATTTTGCTTCAGCGTGCGTACCCATCTTTCGGCTTTGCCGTTCGCCGAAGGGTGATATGCTGTCGTTCTGTTTTTCTTTATATGGTAGAGGTTCATTATCTCATGGAACAGCTGGGACTCAAAAACTGGCGCTTTGTCCGTGAGGATGGAAATTGGGGCTCCGTATACCGAGAAAACATGGGTGATGAGCGCCTGGGCTAACTCCTTTGCCGTTTGGGTTTTTAACGGTGCCAGCACCGGCCAGCCCGATAACGCCTCAATGGCGACCAGGACATATTTGTACCCGTCTTCCGTTACAGGTAGCGGACCGGCCGTGTCCACATGCCAGCGTCCATGGAGCACCCCTTCATGAAAAATTCTAAGGGGCACCCGTGTGGTGTGGAGCGGCCCTTTTACCCTGATGCACAACGTGCAGTTGGCCAGCACGCCTGCTACATCGTTGGCCATGCCGGGCCACCAGAAGAACCGTTTCAGCGCATGCAGAGTCTTGTGAATGCCATAATGGTTGGTCTCTCCCAGTTGTGTGTGATACATCATGATCGTGGCGTTTATGTGACGACGGGGCAAGATTAATAACATCTTTGCCTTTTCAGGGTCTCCAGAAGGGTGCTCCTCTCTCCGGAAGAGCAAATTGCAATCAATGACAAGAGAGTTGAAATAATGCCACAAAGTCCTGGTGACTGTACTGTACTTGGAAACTTCCTGGAAGTGGGGTTTTTGTCCTTCATAGACTGCCAGGTAAATAGGCATTATGTCTTCGTCTAACCGTTGGTCCTTGACCATGGTCATAGAGCTGACCCCATCTGGTGCTATGGTGGTCCAATTCAGCATTAGTTCTTCCGGGTCGGCCTTTAGGCTTTCTCTGTCCTCCACTTCGCAGAGATGACAATGCACACTGCATGCCTTCCAATGGACGTCCGTATCTGGTTCGTAGTGGTACATAAACAACTCGAGTTCTAAGTCTCCAAAAACCTTGTAAAGGAGAGTGATGAGGTCTGGAAGTTTAATTTTATCCAGACCGCATGAGAACTCAGGCATACTCAGTTGTTTTATGTTGTATTTCATTAGCCAAGTCTTAAACGTTAGTAGCGATTGTTCTATATCTTCCAGAGTGGGTTTGTCATAGTACCGAACCTTCGTTATCACGTGCGCGAAGACCCAGTCTTTGGTGTTGGAGATAACTACTCCCGGACATCCTCGATCTTTTTGTTTCAGGAAGTCTCGCCTGACGTGGTATCTGCTCTCTATTTCCAGTGCCAACCCTTGCCCGAACTTTCCGTCATGGCTTACGGCGTGGCATATTGGAATATTTGTCGGGCTGGAGAAGATGGATCCCTGGACATGGATTAACCTGAAACCATTGGAGGGTCCAGGCCTGTCCACTTCGGTCCAGTTCACCAGTGCGTCGCGTTGCTCCAGCTTGGCGCACTTCTGGCAACCTGGCATGCTCGGCCTGGCGGGGCGCCGGCTTAATGCGTCGGCGTGTCCGATATTTATTCCCCGCTCATGGACCACTTCAAACTTGTAAGGTGCGAGAAGCTCCAACCACCTGGCCAATTTTCCAGTGGGGTTCTTAAAGTACTTCAACCACTGAAACGCCGCGTGATCTGATCGCACTGTAAACGGCGCTCCCGCTACATAATGGTTGAACGCCTTAAGCGACTCCACTAACGCCAAGAGTTCTCGGTGGGTGGCGCAATAGTTCCTCTGAGCTTGGTTCAATATTTTGGACCAATAGGCGATGGTCACTTCGACTCCGTCTTGTTCTTGAGTCAAAACTGCTCCCAACCCGGTTAGGCTAGCGTCACAAGTGATTGTGAATTTGCCCTTGTCTACTTTGGGGGTTCCCAAAATGGGAGGCGAGACTAATTTCTCTTTGATTTGTTTGAAGGCCTCCTCACACTCAGCTGTCCAACGGAATTCGACTCCCAGTCGTGTTAGTGCAAAAAGGGGCGTCACTAGAGTGGCCAAGTGTGGGACGTACTTGGAGAAGTATTGCACCAGCCCTAGCCAAGATCGCACCTCCTTCACGTCTCTAGGGGTCGGCCAGTGAGTTATTAGATGGATCTTCTTTTTGTCCACTTTTATTCCTTTATGGGAGAGAACATGCCCCAAAAAGGACACCTCTGTTTGGAACAGCTCACATTTCTTTGCTTTTAGCAGGAAACCGGAAGCTCTGACCCGATTGAAAAATGCTTGAAGTCTTTGAAGCATCTGCTCCACTTCTTCTCCGGCAATGCAGACGTCGTCAATATAAACGGCCACCGTGTCGCCAATGTCGTTATCCGGAGTTCTTTCCTCCGGTGGCGTCACGAGTCGATCCGTTACGTATTGGAAAGCTCCGGGGGCCGCTGATAATCCGAAGCCCAGCCTGGTGTACTCATATTGTCGACATGGGAGTGCCAGGTCTTCAGGTAAGATTATCGCTGTTTTTGGCTGGTCATCTGGGTGTATCATCAAATTATGGTATCCATTTGCCAGGTCAAACGAGTGGTAGTACGCTTTTCCCCCAAGATGTTGTAGCAGTTCCTGTGTCCGCGGAATGGGTGCGGCCGGGACGCGAGTGATGGCGTTTAATGCCCGATAATCTACAGAGACCCGGACTTCACCGGTCTTTTTGGGGATGCAGAGAATAGGCGACGCCCACGCTGATTGACTCGGTTTTATTGCTCCCATTTTTAGGTATTTTAAGAAGGTGTCTCGCACTTCTTTCCTGTAATGTAGGGGTACTGGTCGGGAGTTTTGTTTGATAGGGGGGTGATTTCCCGTATCAATCCGGAATTGGAGCCAAGGACACGTCCCGAAGGTGTTGGTCTCTGTGGCGAAAACATCATGATTCTTTTTAAGAAGTATTTCTAACCGACTTTTCTGGTTATCGGTCAGGTTTTTGCTGCTTCTCTGGAGAAGTTCCTGTAAATCCTGTGGTAAGGTGTCGACCGGTGGCTGCTTGGGTGTGACGGTAACCTCTGCTCCGAAGTGCGGCAGCACTTCGTGCTCTACCAGAGCCGTCCCACACTCGCATACCACCGCCACCTTGTCCTTTTCTTCTTCTTCGTCTTCCTCGTTCGGCTCCTCAGGATCGGGGGCCATGTCCCCCATGAAGTCGTGGTAGTGTTCGGAGGGTTCCTCCTGCTGTTGACTATACTTTAAAGGATGTGGGTCATTCCATGTGAAATCGACAAGGTTCAAATCGACCAGTGCTCCGATTTTGATGAAACTTGCAGCGATTGTTGGTCTTATGGTCCCATTGAAGTTGCCAAAATATTTTGGTCGAAATGTCAAAGGGGTCTGAGTAGTGCACGATTCAATTTTTTTCACTTTTTGTGAATGGGTATCCGTTTTTTGCGAATATCTCCGGAACTATTCGTCGTACGACAAAAATGAGTACACCGTTGGAAAGAGGAGAAAAAACTGAATAAAATCAAAAAACAATTTTTTTTTTTTGAGAAAAAAAATTTTCTCTTTTACTAAACTCAAACTTTCAAAGTTATGTTTGAAACTGTTCCCCTTCATCAAAATTGACATGCTATGGCTCAAAAAGTAGCTTAACCCTTCCCCTAAACGAAAATGTCAATCATACAAAGTACTTTTTTTCGTTTGGGAGAACGAGCGATTTCCGTGGACCTCTGCACTGGATCCGGGCCTACCCTCTGCCTGAACGGTGCACAACGGCCCGGCGCTGTGGCACCGCGGTGTCCTGCCACCCACCCCCATCCCTTTCCGCAGTTCCCAGAGCAGAAGTAGGGGCGCCTGGAGGGTAGGCCGCACCCCGCACGCCGCCCCGGGCTCCCAGGGTCACCGCCCAGCAGGTAGGCAACTCATCCTACGTGACTACCTCTCTTCCCCTGTCCCCTCCCCCTACTCCATCTCCTTCTTGACCTTCAAATTTTCAGTATGGCCATAGGCGAGAGTTTGTGTTGCACATTGTCAAATGTTTGTTACCAGACTGAGATTTCTTTCAAATTGTTAGGAAATTTCAATCGAACACAAATTTTAAAATGCTGGGTGTTTATTCAAAGTTGTTTTTATACATAAAAATTATCTGACCTTCCTCTGAACCTTTAAAGTAGTATAACTGTAGCTGCAAGTTATACCTTGCTTCAAAACATATTTTTTTTCCTAGATTTTAATTTTACATCTGCTGCTTTAGCATCACTTACTCGAAGTTTCACAATTGTCCCTTTGGCTTGAAAGTACGGATTAACTAGACTAACAATGTCATGTAGACTAACAACTATAACAATATCAGTAAACTTGTAACTTCTTGGTTGTCCAGTAGCTTCCATAACTTCAACCGAAAAGTTTTCATCCTCTTCATGGAATTCAGATACGCAGCCTAGCTCCCAGGAATTTTCATCTTCTGTAAATGTTACAAATCCTTTTACCTCACTATAGTCTAGTTCAAATTCTTTGGTACATATCTTCTTAATATTAAACTTTGTATCTTGTGAATACAACTTAAGTAAGATATCCTTTGATGGCACTCTAGGAATTATAGCATGGTGGGATTTGATTCCATCAATGTCAAAAGCTGTCTCAAATCTCACAAGTAAAGCCTTTTCATTTTCAATAACTTCTTCTTTCGGAACCCATTTAGCAGTCACTCCTTGAATGTTTTTAGACACCCAATCATAGAAATCATAGGCAATTGTAATTTGTGGGTCTTTTGCTGTTAAGCGTAGGCAATGCAACATTGTAGTATGTTTGATCATGCCGCCCACACCATCACAGGCAGTTTTTCCATGGCTCGTAGCATAAAAGTGCCATTCTGCAGGTACTCCGAAATCCCTTTCATGAAACCATACATTGGCGGCAGCTTTTTTATTTTTGTACTGAGCAGCACAACCGTCTGAAAAATATTTGACTTTAGCCAGCTTTATCTTGAGGTCCTCAGTTATATGACGGATCAATTTTTTCTGAAATGTATGCACTGCAGCAGTACTATGGTCCAAGTGATCTGATATCAAAACAAATGCTGAGTGGCATACTTTGCCCTCTGCATCTTTATAATAAATCAAACAGGGATGCAATGTCGCCTGTTTATTATTAAAGTACCACCCCTGGGAGCTATTTTGTACAACAAAGGAGAAATTTTCTGCAAAGTCAACATTAACAACAACTTCACCATCTTTTAAATTTTCAATTGATTCCTTATAGAAATTTGCTTGCACTTTGCTAATAAAATCATGGGGTATGAGACTTTCAATCTGCGATATAAACTCAGAAATAAAATCATCAGTAGATTTACTTAAAGTTACAATATTTGCCCGGTCTGTGGACTCCCACTGGTTGTAAACCACAGTGGAAATCATTTCTGAGTCAAAATAAACTTCCAATTTTTCCTGTAAAACAGTGGAATCACAACAGTCATTACATCTTCGAAAAAAACAGTCTTCACTAGGCTCTGAGCATAAAAGCAACTTTTTGCACGCTTTTATATTTTCTAATCCAGCTTCACTTAGATTTCCCGCTTCAAACATAAGTTCTGGATTCTGATGATAGGTGCATACACAAATCACATGAGTCCCGGCACTACCAGCTAATACACACTCTTTTGGTCTCAGTTCACAAAATTTAGCTAAAGAGACTTTGTGATCAGGGTGTTCTTTTTTGTACTTTTGATGCAAGCAACTGAGAGTAGACAGCACTAGTCTTTTAGTTTTCTTCACTCTCTTCCCGTCCACTAAAACACTCAGTACATCTTTGGCTCCAGGGAGAGGCCGACTCACATCGTCCCTGTAGTAGAATTTGGTGATCAGCGCCACTGTCTCAGGTGAAAGTTTGCGTCCCACTTTAGGACCCGGGCCACACAGAATACCCTTGTCTTGCACTAGTAGACGGCTTTTCCTCGCCATGTAGTTGGATACCCCAAATGTGCTTTCAATCCTGGAAATGCTCCAACTTTTTGGTACAACTGATAAAGCTAATAATTTTTTATCGGGCTGGGGATGACAATCAATAAATTGCTGTAGTTGGCCTATTATTTCTCTGAAGTATGCTGCATCTTCGTCCTCAGTTAGTTGTTGATCAGAAAATTTTGTCAGCGCTGCTCTTATTTTCTTCATAACTTTACGCCCATAGCTCTTCTGAGTCTTTAATTTCCTTTCATTAACAGGAGAGAATCCAAGAGAGGACAGCCAAGTATTTAATCCATCAATACTCTCCTGAAAAAACTCTTCTTGAGAAGCCTTTCCATCAGCAGGTACAGTGGGAGTTGTAATATCACTGGGGACCAAAGTTGACCCTACACTAGGTGACGAAAATATAGGAGGATTGGAAATTGAAGCCGGGTCAGGAGCGTTGCTTGAAGATTCTTGAGCAGCCTTTTCTGCGGCAGATTTTGCAGCAGCTTTGATTTTAGCGTTCAGGTCAATCTTGCACTTGACACACACTTTCTTGCCGGGCACCAAAGCAAGTCCAATAGTTTTGGCACTGTCCCGCATTTGGAGTGTAATAACATGCAATTGAGGAGTGCCAGTTTTTTTCTTTTTGGCTGGAGGGCCATCATGAACAGATGTTGACTGATGAAGACAGCAGTTTTTCTGGTGTGCTTCAAAGCGGTGAATGAACTTAGTGAAATGTCCATCACAAACATACTGCAAACTCTTCCTGCAGCCACTTCTGATCTTGAGCAAACGAATCCTTTCTGGAGATAGGCTGGCTCTTGCAGTGAAATCCCCAGAGCAGGCACCAACATCAGGAAGATGTTGTACCTTTCTCAGGAAGCACTTCTTGGTGTCTGCTCGGCCCATTGTGTAGGGGGAACCTGAACCACAAAGAAACCAAACCTCAAAATAAAACAAGAAGCGTCATCAAACCAAAGCACAATCCTATAATATCAGATTTTTTTAAAAAAAGAGAAAGAACTCGTAAACAAGAAAAACGGACCTTTTCAGGGCATAAAATCGACTCAAAGTCAATGCTCAAAAAATATTTACTCCAACAAGTAGTCGGTGCAGAAAGTAAACAAACCAAGACAAAGGAACAACAACAACTTCGTCTTGTCGCCGCAGCCCAAACACTGGCAGCACCGTCGGGGGGAATGCCGTTTTCGCATCAACTTCGGCTGCACTTCGGCTGCGCCACGAAGCAAGGCTCGGGGTGACTAGGAAGGGTTGCCTACCTGCTGGGCGGTGACCCTGGGAGCCCGGGGCGGCGTGCGGGGTGCGGCCTACCCTCCAGGCGCCCCTACTTCTGCTCTGGGAACTGCGGAAAGGGATGGGGGTGGGTGGCAGGACACCGCGGTGCCACAGCGCCGGGCCGTTGTGCACCGTTCAGGCAGAGGGTAGGCCCGGATCCAGTGCAGAGGTCCACGGAAATCGCTCGTTCTCCCAAACGAAAAAAAGTACTTTGTATGATTGACATTTTCGTTTAGGGGAAGGGTTAAGCTACTTTTTGAGCCATAGCATGTCAATTTTGATGAAGGGGAACAGTTTCAAACATAACTTTGAAAGTTTGAGTTTAGTAAAAGAGAAAATTTTTTTTCTCAAAAAAAAAAAAATTGTTTTTTGATTTTATTCAGTTTTTTCTCCTCTTTCCAACGGTGTACTCATTTTTGTCGTACGACGAATAGTTCCGGAGATATTCGCAAAAAACGGATACCCATTCACAAAAAGTGAAAAAAATTGAATCGTGCACTACTCAGACCCCTTTGACATTTCGACCAAAATATTTTGGCAACTTCAATGGGACCATAAGACCAACAATCGCTGCAAGTTTCATCAAAATCGGAGCACTGGTCGATTTGAACCTTGTCGATTTCACATGGAATGACCCATGTACTAAGAATACTTCACCGATCACTGCGTATTTTTGGACTTGGACGCATTTATCCCCTAGATTCTGCAGTTTTACGGTTAGTGGGGCCGTGACACAAGGCACCATCCCTGACTTTACTAGAACGGTAGCCGGTAATTTTGATACTCTGTTATCCGTGAATTTATTTGCAGTGAATAATCCCGCTCGTGCTGTCGTTTGTTTCAGGTCCACCACATCTTTGGGCTGAACCCGACGCTGCTCTGAAGGTCGGCGCCCTTCTCTTGTCTGGGCCCGGCTTTCCATTTCAACGTCTCCGTCCGGATCTAAGGAAGATGACGCCGACATAGACACAGGGTGCGACGTTGATGCGGACCACACCTCCCTCGCCCCCTGTTGTCCGCCGACGGCATCCTCCTCACAATCCAGCCACTCACTTGCTGCTCCCAACTCTTCAGCCTTCATGTCAGCGTCCAGCACTGTGACGAGACTCCGTTCCACAAACGGCCTGAGGAGCAACTTTGCATTTGCTCGCACCAGGTAAGATAATTTTCCATCATTAAACATTCCTTTACTGAGCGTCTTTTTGATCCTGAACGGAATTATTTCACTGTCTCCTATCAGTAACTGGCGACGTTTACACCGAATAGTCGCGTCTTAAAAATCAAGGAAGTCATATCCAAGGAGGTCATCTGTTATTTCTGCCTCGTATACTTGAAAAGGGTATGTTTTCCCTTGAATGACAATATCTGTCCAAACCGGACCGTACAATGGTGCCTTATGTGCAGTCGCGCTTTTCATCCGTAACTTGGCTTGGGGTAAATCTTTCCGCGTCCGTTTTAGCACGATGATTTGCGCCCCCGTGTCTATTAGTGCTTCGGTGTCCTGCCCCAACAATTGGCATGGTATGTACGGGGCGTTCCGCAGCTTTCGTTCGTCAGAGCTGGTCTGACAAACGTCACATTCGGTACAGCGTTGCTGATTGTGTTCGTTAGCCTCGAGTGCCGTCCGGTCGGCTAATACCGTGAGCTTTGCGGCTCGTGCGGCCTTCTTTACGGACCGTTTAGTGGGTTGATTTTCCTTTCCTGCTGCCGACTCAAGTGCTTTATTTTCCCCGCGTCTGACGGTAAAGACTGCGGCTTCTGGGGTTGTATCTTTGTTTCTTTTGGTTCCAGGTGTCGGAGTGGGAGCCTCCTTGTTTTCGTCGGCGGCTCTTTCCTGAGACGTCCGGCGCTCCTCCGGCTTAGGGGGCGTCTCTTCTAGTTTTCCGGCGGCTGAGGGACGTACGGGTATTGGGCTGGGACTTGATTGGCCGGCTGTTGTCTCTGCCGTTGCTGTTGTGGCTGTTGTTGCTGTTGCTGGCCATTAGCTTGTTGGAACTGATAAAAAGCCATAGCCATTTGCAACGCTTCGGGCGGGAAACTCGGTTGTCGGTTTCCCTTTTGCCCTCCGTGACCGCCTCGCTGGGGCGTGCCATTCTGCTCATCGCGTATGCGATTCCAGCAGTCACGAACCAGATGTCCCCTCTTGTGACAGTAGTGGCATTCAATATTGCCGTTTGCTTGCCCGCCGTTGTTGTTTCCTCCGTTAGGGTGAGGTCGTGGTTGCGGACAGTTGGCTATGAAGTGGCCTGGCTCGTGACAATTATGGCACACGGCCTCGCCATGGTTATTGCCTCCTCTGCCTCGTCCGCGGCCTCGCCCTCCGCGGCTTCCTCGCCCGCCGCGGCTCCCGCGGCCATTCCCTCGCCCTCGCCATGGGGTTTGAGTGGGCTGCTCCGCCGAGGTTCCTGGCTGCGCAGGCTGTTGGTCAAGTTGTTGGACTGCCGCTTCCTTTTGTGGAGTGTCCTCGGCGTCCTCCTCAACCGTTGCCATGCGCATGCGCTTGCTAGGAACTTCCTCAGAGAGTAGTAAACCTCGGTTAAGGTTTTTCACTGCGTCGGCCAAATTGTCGCTGTGGGAGAATGCCAGTGCCCGAGCCGCTTGTCGGTCTCGAAGACCTCGAACGAAAGCCGTCACCAAGGCTTCCTGGATGTCACGTTCGGCATGTGTTACCATGTACTGGCGCCCCACGTGTTCTAATTCACAGGCGAATTCTTGGACCGACTGCCCTTCCTTCTGCTGCAACGTTTCGAAGTCCCGTTTCCGCTGCCAGAAGGACGTCTCCTTGAGGAAAGTTTTGGTCAAGATGGCGTGTAGCTCAGGGTACGTATTAGGTTTTTGCTGTTGTCTAAGCATGGACAGGACACTGGCAGCTCTTCCCCGTAAGGCTGCTACCATTTTATCCCCCTTTTCTTCTACTGTGCAGGTTTTTGTCGCCACCTGGAACTGCTCGTGCCAAATGGAGTAACACTGTTCTCCATCATAGTCGGGGACCTTTACATGGGCGACGTTGTGAGCGACGTGTTCTTGTCCTCCGGCCAGTCTTTGACCTTGCGGAAAGGCTCGTGTCATTAGTTCGGCCATCCATTGCCCCTGTTGAGCCATCTGTGCCCTCTGCTCAGCGATTTGCTGTCGCTGTTGTTCGAGTAAGTCAAGATATTGCTGAACGCCTGGGGGAGGTACGTATTGGCCTTGTTGTCCATTTAGGGGGTTTTCTAAATCGCCCTCCGGTTGCAGGTATCCTGCAACACCCGCTGCCCGTGCTGCTCGTACCGGTTGAATCCGAGGACGCCCAAGGCCCCGACCCCGACCTCGACCGCGGCCTCGTCCCCGACCTCTGGGAACTGGGACTGGAGGAGGTTCTGGGTCATTCTGCTCGTCAGGACCTTGGATGATCCGCAGCACTTCGTCAGGGCCTAACTCCATGTTGTCGAGTTGATCTTGCCACTCTTCCATATTAAAGACGCTTTGAATCAAGAGGCGCCTTTATTTGGGTGTCCCTGACGCAGCTAACACTGGTGCTAGCTCAAAGGAAACCTTTGCTTTCAGCTACCAGGTTTTCGCTTGGATGTTTTTACGCCGTTTGACTTTTCGCCTGACTGAATCGGACTTGTCGCCGTAGCCTTTCGGTGTCCCGAAAACCTACCTTGACAAGCCGATTTGTTTTGCGAGCAAGCCAAAGTCTTATGGAGGGTTGACTCAGTCCTTAGGCTTCGTTTGTTCAACAGCACAAAAGGCCTTTGGTCTACCTTTCCACCGTAGTTGGAAATGAGCACGAGCGCGACGCCCTTATTGTGTCCGGAGACTAAAGTGCGACTGCTTTTCCGTGGCTCACTGCCCCTTGCTCCCGTGGAAAAGCGAGCGCAACACCTTGGCTACGTCTGTCGACAGCGCAAAGTGCCGGCTGTTCCGCTTCTCCCTCCGTTCATTTACTAAACACTTGTGGTGTACCGAGCGCGGTTCTGCGGTTGCGGGCGCAGACGCAGGTTCTCCGGCTTTCCGATAACGCCACCGCAATCGCTCCTGGTGTGACGAGCTTGTCTGTTGGCTACGTCCGAGGACAGCGCGACAGTGACAGCTGTTCCGTCCACACCCCGAGTCACTCCGGGACAGGCGAGCGCGTTGCCTCGGCCACGTGCTCTGCCAGCGCAAGGACAACAGCTTTCCGCACTCTCCCTCCTTGCACTCGGCGAGAAAAGGAGCACTCCCCGAGGGGCTTTCCCGTTTCCTCCTAAAAGGCTGATAGTCAGCCTGTCTACCGAGTCACACTTAGCATTCGCTCATCGTGGCAGACCGGACTCACTCCCTCCTCAAAAACAAGCACCGCAGGGCAAGTGTCGTCACCGCTTTAAACCGCTGTCACCAGTTGTTGTGTTCAGCTGGCCAAAGGGCGAGAGACGACACAAGTACTGGGTTCTCTGGTTTATTGGAGGGGTTCACAGTACTGGGTTCTCTGGTTTATTGGAGGGGTTCACAGTTCGGGGCTCGACCACAGACTGTTCCATGAGATAATGAACCTCTACCATATAAAGAAAAACAGAACGACAGCATATCACCCTTCGGCGAACGGCAAAGCCGAAAGATGGGTACGCACGCTGAAGCAAAATTTGAAACTGCTTTGTGACGGGGCTCACTACAGATGGGTGGAATACTTGCCGTTCATAGCCCAAGCCTACCGAGCACTCCCACACGCCAAACATAAGTTCTCTCCTTATGAGATCATGTTTGGAGCGCCCATGAGGACGCCACTGTCCTTATCACAGGGACCCCCTCCACAATTCCGAGCTTGCGTGGAGCCATACCCTTGGGCGGTTCGAAACGCGTTGTTCAAAATCCACGAAGCGGTGCGACAAATTCGCGACGAAGCGGCGGCCAGAGTGAAGGCGTACTATGACCTGACGGCGGGATTGGCGCCATTTGTGCCACGAAGTAAAGTTTTCC
This sequence comes from Stenchaetothrips biformis, assembly GCA_030522485.1. NCBI lineage: Eukaryota > Metazoa > Arthropoda > Insecta > Thysanoptera > Thripidae > Stenchaetothrips > Stenchaetothrips biformis. The sequence continues at coordinate 17,340,526 of CM060090.1, read as the reverse complement.
TGTTCAATAAGGCCTTAAAATTGAATGAGGCTTCAAAGGCCCTCCATATACCGTGGTCAGGGCCCTACACAGTACTCACCATCATAAACGATTGCGACGCTCGGATCCAGAATGACCGACGACCGGACGATGTGCAAATCGTTCACATGGACCGGTTGGCGCCATATCCAGCTGCAGGAGATCCAATTGGAGCCTGGCTCAACTGGATGGATGCGGAAGACTCGGACTCTCATCTGAAATTCAGCAAGGACGAAGAAAAACAAAAACAAAAGAAAGCACAGTACTCCTTGTAACAATGAGGGGCTAGCCAACACAGACGGGGGGGCACCACAGCAACCCAATTGCAAGGCTAGGCCCTTAGGCATGAGCTCCGTCAAGAAACTGACCATGACCGAGTATTTGGCCCGGTATCGCATTCCCAAGAGGACGAGTACAATGGGGCCGGAGTCCGCCGGCAGTACCAGCAACTTGACGCCAGTGACCGAGCCGATAGCGCCGCCTCCGAAGACATACGACGCTCCCCTCGGTGACAGGAGACCACCACCGTCAAGTGCTTTGAAGGTACGAAGCAGTGCAATAAATTCCTAAACAAAAAAAAAAAAAAAAAAAAAAAAAAAAAAAAAAAGAAAAGCGATTTTGAAAACCCGTGATTTTGCACAACAGCCGCCGGAAAAACGGAAGCGAGTTCCACTCACCCTGGAACGAGGCAATGAAAGCGCACTCACTACGGACCGGCGGCGACAACGGGATGCCGAGGCGGCCAGACGCCGCGCAGCGATGTCCTCCAATTACTTGACGCCAACGGAGCAGGAACAGGAGGACATCCTGCTGCAAGGGCCCGCAGCTATGGAGGTTTCAGAGGCCGACGAAGAAACACTCCTCCTACAACAAGAGGACCTACAGTTAGAAATCAACAACATTTCCAGGGCTCTGGAGGGTCTACAACAGATATCTGAAGAGGTTTTGAAAATTCCTACCCCCCCTCCTATAGACGACATCATGCAACAGTTTGCGCAGAAACCTGCCTCCGAACACACCCTCGAGAAGGCCTGTGAAGAATATGTACCCGAGCCTATGGACTTAACAGAGAATACGCCTGTTTACGTCCCACAAGCCATCGCATCCAAACCTGGTCCTTTGAAACCAAAGAGGAGACGCTGCTGGAGATGCAGTGGACGAGGCCACGTACGGTCTGAGTGTACCAACATAACTCGTCGGGGCCTCAAGCAATTAGCACTGGCGTGCAACTTGGATCTATCACTCACCAACCTTCAAAAAACCACTGCGACGATGGAACTCCAGCAATTACTGTCGTTGTTCCCAGCCCCACCTTCTTTGACGCAGCAGACTCTTGATCCCGCAAGCGACATCCTGGACGGATAACAGCCAGGAGACTCGAGACAGGCCAGAAATCTACAAGATATATAAAACAAAAATATTAGTAACGAAAATTTTCTGTGACATTTAATGAATCCAACTCCTATTAATTAGTTACATATCAAACGGCAAAACGATAAAGAGATAAATGTGAGACGAAATGAATTAGCAAAATAAATACAGTGTTCAAACCCATTTAAAGTGTTTAAACTGGAACTCTTAAAGAAATAAGAGCTTTGAAATGCACCCAACTACATGACAACATAACCTACACTCCGGACAACCCAGGCTAGGCAGAGAGCGACTTCAAAGGACGAGGGACACAGAATATACAACAACGCTCGAGTACCTGTCCAAAGACAAGGCCGTAAAAAAAAACAAAAGAAGCGTTCGACTTCCTGGAACGTTCTTTCTTCAAAACTTCACAAATTTCGCTCCCGCAAAGCAGTACTCACACAACTCGTCGGTACGACAGCACCGCCATGTTACTACGCGAATCAGAACGACGGAACTGAGCGAGCGCTGCTCATACTACGCGACTCAAATCACCGTTTCGCGACAACCGCGAAAATTTGAACTCACCTTGCTACCCCACGTTCGGGAAGAAAGACGCACGTCCACAGCAATAACACAGGAAATTCGCTCGACGAGGTTGAGAAATGTCGAACCGTTGGGAACATTTGTCGTTTGAACTGGAACACTCACCATCCGTCCACACAAACAAACGAGTCGCTCCAGGTTCTACATCTTTATTGCTACACACTACTGCAAAAGAAGCACTAAGAAACTAATGTATTACTCCACCAAGGAGAAACCAACAGTGCGATGCTATGAAACAAGAGTGCAAAAGTGCAGACGATACAGGACTTGAACAGAATGTGCGAGTTGAAGAGTAGTTAAAACACTCTCAAAATCAAAAGTGCAGACGATACAGGACTTGTACAGAATGTGCGAGTTGAAGAGTAGTTAAAACACTCTCAAAATCAAACGTGCAGACGATACAAAAAACCAAACTAAAGTAAAACACTCTCAACAAATCAAAGCGCAGGCGATACAAAAGAAACAAACAATTTTAAACAACGTCAAAATACCAACGATAGAAGGCCAACAAGAACCAAAATTTCGGAGCCAAAAGTTGTCACGACTGGAGCAAATTACGGCCGTCCTCCTGCTCTTCTCTCCGCCGCCGCCTCCATCCGTCGCCGGGCAGCGGGGGTGAACTAAGCGGCCGAGAAAGGCACTGGTTTAGTTGTTGTTTTTGCTATTGTTGTGACGTCAGTACCGAAAATCCTGTTGGGCCAACCTGACAACAATGAAAGCTTAGCGGTCTCTCGCTGATTCCCCTGAAATATCTAAAAGTCACAAAAAATTGTGGTTTTCATCGTAAATGATCAACACAAATGGGCCTCTGGTAAATGGTGATTTATTACTGCGTGCAACCAGGTCATTTATTGTCCTCTCTCAATGTTTTGGGTACGCTGCAAAGAAATCGGCTCGGTCATGTTGGTGTACCTGGTAACGCTGGCCAAGCTCAAAAATGTACACAACTTAATTCGCGATTTTGTGGTGACTCAACCACTTTGTGTCATGTACGAGTGATTTGAGGGTTATAAAGAACGAAAATCGTCTCATGTCCAGGTAATTTAATCCCTGAAACAGTTGTGTTCGTGTCACATCAAAGGATATGAAGTCCTAAGTAACCTAACCTCTGCCATTCGGTCTTGTTTCTTGCTAGATAATAGCAGAATAGTCTTTGATGTCAGTGAACAATAAAACAATGACTGAAAATTGATTGAAAAGACTGGCATCAACCTAGCGTGAGCGTGGGAAAGGAAGCTAACCCTTACAACTAAACTGGAGCTATGCAGATGAACCCAGGTGAGCAATTTTCTTCTGATCTTACAATTTTGAATGAAAATAATCATAACAGTGATTTTAAAAGAATTGTTTGCTTTCTTACAAAACTTGTAGGAATTAAAGTAACAGCAGTTGTGAGAAATATACTCGAATTTCATATTGAAAGTTAATCAGAAGTTCCATTAAATCTGTTTACTTCAGTCAAGATAAACTAAAAAACAACAACAGTCAAAATAAACTTAAAAATAGAACAACAGTCAAAGTAAACTGAAAAAAAAAACAAGAATATCTTCATTGATGAGTTATTCTTTGATATTTAGCATTCTTCTTTTCTTTCGCCTCTGCTCTCTTTATAGCCTGGTCCTCCTTTCTCTTGCGGTTGATTTCTTTAAGTCTATCTTCCAGAGCCTGCTTGACAAGTCTATGTATAAAATTTGGCTTCTTATCATTGTGGATTACACACAAATTAAGACAGTCAACATTTGGTAGAGTCATGACAACATTCAGAATTCTTTTTGTGATGTTTTGCAGGTGGAACGAACCTTGGGCCAGCTTCACTGTATGAGCAATAGTCTTCACCGCATCAGCAACAACTAGTGATGGCATCAACTTCAATGCATCTGAAGGCCCTGATGTCAATGTGTGGTCTATATGAAGAGGAAACTGGGCTTCAGTCTGTAGCACTGCTTTGCAATCACCACAATTCAGGTTGGCCATTAGTGTTTCCACATGAGGAGCGGCAAGCTTTGCACAGGCAGTCTGCTGCAGTCTTGACTCGACATCACTACTGTTGTTGTTCATGTCCTGTTCTTCTTCGTCCTCTTCCAGATCCAGTCCCAAGTCCAGCGCCAAGCCCAGGTCCAGCTGCTGGTCTTGTTGGTTTTGTTGACCTCTCAACGTCTCAATCAGCTCTTCCATGGAGACAAGATAGACAGCCTCATCATCACGGCAGTTTTTCCCCTTGGAGACGGCTGTAATATTTTTCACAAAAGACCTCCCAAAACATGATGGAATATCTGCAGCAGAAGGATTTGCATTGTGCCCTAGGTTTCCCCGCATGCCACTGAACAAGTTTTCTTGACAGTCCTGATTTATGTGACCTACGGGTAAGTACTGATGGCCTTCAGCTTGCAGATCTCTCCATAGAGTTTTGTAGGCATTTATGGTCATTCGCCAATTTTTCATGACCATCACCTTGTTTGTTCCCAGGAACTGCCAATGCTTCATTTCTTCCAGAAGCTGGTCCCAAATGCGGAGGTGGGCACTCAAGGCAGAGAGGGCACATGAATAATCATCCGGAGCAGGGTTTTCATTGAATATTGTGCCATTGAACGAGTCAAAGAAATTATTGATAAGTTCACAGAACTTGCCTGTGTGCATAGCCTCTGGAGGAAGGAGGCCCATAGCACTATAAGTCATCACACCAGCACCAGTAGTTTTGCTCAGCAGCTGGGCAGCCAAAGGGACATTCATTTTATCAAAGTTACTGACTTGGACATGACGCATGCTCAATTTCTTGGCCAGGCGCACATCCATTTGCATGTCTTGCAAAATGAATGCTCGAATAAATTTGATGTCAATTAATGTGCCATCAGCCATGAGAAGGAGGTAAGCTTGAAGTGCATTTCTCAATGATTTTAACAGATGGGGAACATCCACTATTGTAACAATTTTTCTTCCCAGAATGTGAATGAATGGTTTGTCAATACTTGCTCCCATTATCTGTTCTGCACTGGTGTTCTTCGATAACCCATCTGTTATCAAAGCCCTCACCTCAACGCCCACTTCCAGAACTGCCGCCACAGATTGCTCAAAAATCTTCACAAAGTCGAAGGCTGTCATTTTCTTGTCGGTGAGAAAGTAGGCAAAGGGCAGTTTCCAAGAACCATAAATGCTTCGAAGCATCACCACCAGCACATCTTCTGCTTCTACGGGCCTCCTGTCTCCACCCCCCATATCAACGTAGCCGCCAACAAGATCCAGAGCCTCAAGCAGTGCAAGGTATTTTTTAATAGACATTTCGTCAAAAATAATACTGCAAAGTCTCTCTTGTTGTGGCATTTCTTGGATCTTTGATTTTATAAGTTGTAAAATAAGTAGATTAATCCCTGGCTGGAGGTCTAGCTTTTTAGTCAGTCCTGTCAAAGTTTTTCTTGATGGCTTCGTAAAGGGCAAACCCCTAAAACACTTCGGTCCTCTTTGCCTCATAGTTTCGTACTCAGCCAGTTCATCTTGAAACCATCTGCGGGCTTGAGGTTTACGAGAGAAATTCCGCACTTCAGCCCTCAGAAGCTTGTGAAGGCGAGGGTTGATTTTCCCACTCAAGCACGCCAAAGCACTTTCTTCATCATTTTTTTTTCAGAGCTTTTACTTCTTCACATTTTTTGTTATATTTTGATTTGTATGTCCTGGATTCAAGTCGGTACTTGGACACGGAGGCAAGGAGGTGCACAACTAGAGGAGACTTTTGTTCCTTTGGGACTCGAATTGATGCCCCTGGTTTTAACCTTCGAGCTTTGCTACCACACTTGAGTCCTTGATTTAATGCAGCATCATTTGAACCAGATGTAGAGTCATGACCTGTACACATAACAACAGTTCAGTTTTTGTGTCAAATTATAACATCAAATGAATAAAAAAAAGTTTTTTCTTCACCTGCAGGAGATTTTTTGGTAGAGGAGTAGCCATGCTCAGAGAGATGGTGCATTGAAACAACTTCAGCTCCAACTGTATCTTTAACCAAGGAGTAGTCATGATCAAGGAGGCTGCTGCCACCCTGCTGTCCAAGAATCATTGGAGAAGCTTCAACTTCAACAACTGTAGATCCTATTGAAATGAGGTAAGTTTGTTTGAGTCACTGTCCTTCATACATTTTACACCAGTATAGTAGAAAATGTTGCAAAGTACAACTTTTTAAGATTTTCAGTTTTATTTAAATTTTAGTATTGGTTTGCAATTACTTTACACCAACAAAATAAAAGCTAAATTCCTGTTTTTATAAAAACTTTGTCCTATTTTAGTGTAATTTAGTTTTTCTTATCTTTTTTGTATTTGTTACAGCACACTCACCTAACAAAGGATCATTGACAGTAAGGTCCTCTCTCCCAACAACAGCATCCTTAGACTGATGAGCATCGTATGAGCCAAGTGGTTGAGGATCGTCCACATCCAAGCTTATCTCTGAGGTTTCAGCAGAAACAGTTGCAGCTTCACTACCTACAACATACATTTATGACTACCAAGACTCAAGAAATTTTCAAAATAATACTGCGACAGCAACAGAAACTTTTCCTACCTGGAAAAATGTTTCTACTAGGAACTGCTGAGTCTCGTAGATGCCCTTTTCGTCCAGGTTTATTATAGTCGTTGTCTAGAAAATGCTCAGAGCACACATGTCTCTTTGAAAGGGCTTCAGGAAGAATTTTGTACAAGTCAGGGTTCAATAGTTTCTCGAGCCATTCGTCTTGCCTGTAAAGCCGATAGAACTTAGTTTAACATAGGTTTTATGGAAACAATTTTTCTTATAAAACTCTCATTAGATTTGAAGTACTTAATAATGAGGGCAAGCATGGCAGGTGATGTCAATGTGATGAAATGGTCAATGCCAAACTCACCTTCTCTTCTCCTTTGGTATGTTATGAAACCGAATTGTGGGACATTTTTCTCTTGAATTTGTGCACTTTCCTGCAACACAACGATTCTTCCCCATTTTGCTAGACTATCTAAGCCCACGAGGCGTTTCTTGGCGACCGCAACAGTGAATTGGACCAGTGTTATGCATGGTGTGGTCTGCGGGCACGTGTGGCCGGTATGCACGTCCACATCCAAATTGGGTGATTTTGGCTGTGAGTGTTTGTGTTGACATGTTGGCCAGATGTTATCTAACTAAGTTGTAAAAGTAATATGGAAGTGTCAGTTACAAATGTCAATTTGAAGACCTGCTGCCACCTTATCAAATGATATTTCTGCAATGATTTGAATTACTGTATTTGATGTTTGTTTTGATTTTGTATTAGTTGAAGAGTATTTGTGCGTATCATCACTTTAAGGTTGCGCCTCGCTTAATTATCGAATAAAGCATTTTTTTAAACATACATATGTATTTTTTCCGTGGATTTCTACTTCAAAACACCGCCGAGAACAAGCGCAAAAACGATTTGACCTGCCCCGCCAGTGCCCGGCACCTGCTTCTGTTGCCAACCAAACAACCATTTCAGTGGGAAAAGTGAGAATTTCAAGTGCTTTCGGGACCCAAGCGTCGTCTTGTGTCATGATGTTCGTGATCTGGAACTGAACTGTGTAATTAATATTCATGCGATTCGTGCCTCTGGCTGAATTTGGACGCATCGCCTGAGTTGTACAGTTCATTGTTGTCAAGGTGGCCCGACAGGATTTTCGGTACTGACGTCACAGCCCCTGGTAGTTAGGCAACCAGGGCAACACTCAGGCGCAGCCTTGTATGCATGGCAGTTCAGCCCCTCTGTCGCCGGGCCGTTTCGCGGCTGCGCCGGGTCTGCCTGGCCCGCTGGAGACAGCTGCAGAGCTCCGGCCACAGCAAGACGCCCTGGCAGGCCGAGGAGACACTCACGAGGGGGCATACAAAGCCATGCTCCCACACGTGGTGAACCCCCACGACTCTACTCAGGGCGTCCTCCGCCAATTCGGCCGGATCGTGGAAGGGCACCACCTCCCGGTCGACCAACCCCAGTTCGGGGAAGAATATCTTCGCGGAGATGGAACAGGGGCGGCACATCTAGAAACAGAGAATAACAACCGTTACACCTACTGCAAGGACTTGTACAAAAAAAAACAAAAAAAACGGGAACTGTGTTGTACCACTTTGCAGGCGGAGGAATCACTCGGGCCGATTTTGACGAGCTCGCCAACCACGCAGAAGGAAGGGGCAGGTGAATCAATGTCTGGAAGCGGTGGACGATGAGGAGCGACGACTGGAGGCTGAAATCACAAAATAACAATTGATGCAATTTCCACGAACCGTCGCCACCCTCGCCACGAGAGTTGGGCCAACCTCTGTCACTCAAAAATGCAACATTTCCACAAGAGTGGAGACTGCAAGAAGAGCTTCAGGGCCTCTGGTGTCGGAACCCCGTCCACGGGACTTTCGGACCGCCAGTCACTGTTCTCTTCGGCGTCTTGCCGGTCAGGACAATCACAGTCCTCCAGCCTCAAAATAAAGCCGTAACAGGACCGGTTGCGCCCCCAGTACGGGCACTTGCCGGGGGTAGGCCAGGCAGCCATGCAGTCGCAGTTGTCAACCCAGAGCTGGGCGGCCTCCGCATACCGATGGCAGCCCAAGTCCTCCAGCTCGATTAAGTCCCTTTTTAGGGGGTCACCTTTCTTGAAAAAGGTTTTCGCCCACTCCACGCACCCGCGGCACATCTGGAGATGCACAGTACGGAAACACCAACCCCACTTAAGCGCGTCCACGATCGTCAGACCAATCCACTTACCGAAAACACGAGATTTGTATCCGGAATTTGTAGCCGAGCCAGCCGTCCCACGAGGCACTGGCGACCCGACGTACATGGAGTCGAGCAGGAGGCGGACGATGGAATCATTGGAACAGACAGACAAGACGAAAGAGAAGAGACCAAGAAGAGACGGGGGACGAAAAAGAAAGAAAGACCGAGAGGAGACGGACAACAACAGAAAAGGGAAGACCAGGAACCAAGACAGAAAGACAACGATAGCAGCGAAGAAAAGAAGAAGGAAAGATCAGCAAGAAGACCGAAGACCAAGGATAGAGCGCAGGAAGGACAAGAGGCGAACGCGTATCGCTGGCCAGGGGAGTTCAAGCAGGAACAGTCGCCGAAGACGTTCGGAGTGGGACGCCAGGCGCTCAGGTTCGAGATCAACAGCGGGGCGCTGCCTAGGCAACGCCACTGTGCGAGCTGCCAACCTACTCAGCAAATGGCAAATGGGACATTGGACAAATTAATAATAAAATAATTAATACCAATTAAGGATTAATAAAAAAAAAAAAAAAATAATAATTACGGTTCGGGCTCAAAGTACTCCCACTCAGGACGAAGAGGCGGCAAGCGCCAGCAGGAGTCAGGATCGCCGAGTCCGTCGACGGCCAGGTTGGGAGAATGATACTCGAAGAGCTGAATCCGGTCGCAGTCGCAAGGAGAAAGATCCAAGAGACGACGGCCGCGGCAGGACTCATGTGTACCCCAAAACGCGCAGCGAGGAAGGGGTTTGCTGACCGTAGCGGGCTCATGAAGCAGGAGGTCTAAGGCCCGGAAAACTCGGCAAGGGCCTGGCAAACTGGTGGCCCACTTCAAGCACGGTTCGCACACCTGAACAAGACACTGTGTTGACCCCAAATCACCAAATATCTTAAAAAAAAAAAAAAAAAAAAAAGGGGGTGTTGCCACGACTTACTTGGAGGGGGTTACACTGGGAACAGTAATCCCAGGCAATACGCCGAACTACGCCTTTCAAACACATCCGACCGGTGCTCTCGCGATGCTTGACTCCCATGTCACTCCTGTCACTCCGGAGCCTGGTGCTCTCGAACAACAAATAAGGAGAATTTCTCAGCCCGCTCACGACGATCACACGAACAGTCCCAGAAATCAATGGTTCGACGGCCCGGACAATGAGGACACTGTCGCCAAAAATGGCAAAGCCAACCGGTAGAGTACTGACCCGCTAATTCAGCGATGGTGTGGACAGTCACGACACTCTCCGGAACCAAGCTCCACGCGCGAGGCTCAGACGCGACAGCCCAGATACAACAATCTAAATGACCCTGGAAACGCGCGCTTTTAAAGAAGAGCCCTCACCGAGGCTAGAGGCAAAGGGAGGGAGAAACTCACATTCACAGGAAAGCGGCCTGGGAAGCGAACTTTGCAGTACTGCCCGATGAGGCACTGCCGCCCTGACTGGCGGTGGGCCCCAGTGAACAGTACACCCATTAAGCCTGGAGGGCGGAGGCAAGGGACGAATGCGCGCGAACTCCGAAGTGCGAATGATCGGCACCACTCCACACTGCCCGACTGGACGGCTTATTCCCCTTCCCCCTCGAGAGAGTGGAGCGGGACTCGGCTGACTCGGCGGACTCGGCCGTGGTGGCTGAGATCGCTAAGGCGTCGGACTTGAACAGTAAGGTCCGGGGATCGAATCCCACCGCTGTCACCAGTTGTTGTGTTCAGCCGGCCAAAGGGCGAGAGACGACACAAGTACTGGGTTCACTGGTTTATTGGAGGGGTTCACAGTTCGGGGCTCGACCACAGACTGTTGGTCGTCTGAATCACACTGGTATTTATAGGCTGGGCAACAGTGGCACTGGTCGTAGGGTGTTCAAGAGTGGTAGAACCCTGGCTGTTGTTGGTGGTCCCCAGTCCAAAGGAAGGGAGAACAAAATAAAAAGAATTCGACCACTTGTTGATTCTCATTTTACCATTTCACAACAATATCTTGTATATGTATCCTTTCTGTGAAAGATGGATCAGGGTAGTGGCAATGTATACCTGTAGTTCTACTTTTGGTGGATACGATTCGTTCATTTTCTTGTGATGACCTATAATGTCTTTGTTCCATCTCTCACAGTCAACGTGTCTAATTGTGTCATAACATTGTTGTTTCTTTGTTAGGAAAATTTAAGTGATGAAGAAATTGACATTTGTTTTGAACGAGCAGTAACTGCTGATGAATTTGAAATGTATATTGGGAAGCCATACACTCAACCGTTAGAAACACATCTTGTTGTGAGTATTTTATAATTAATGAGAATAAACTAATCTATACATTATCTTGTATAACAATGTATTTTTTTTATTTTATCATTTCAGACCTGTCAATCATGTGATGAAAATTGTGAGTTAAACTTGTCTTCGAGTTTGTCTTGTTTTGCGCCATCTACTTCCAAATTGTGCGGTGGTAGTATTACAAAGGTATTTGTTTTATTCATTTATTACTATTTAAATCTGCATGTGTGCATCTTAATTTGATGTATATTGAATTATATGTTGTAGGAAAGATACGATGAAATTATGTTTTTGAAAAAGATTGAAGATATGACGAGAAATTATATAAACACGAGAGGCAATATAAAGAGAAACCTAAGTGATGAAAGTGATGTTGAAGAGGTTTAGCTTTGAAAATGAAAATTTATTCTGTCAATCTGTATGCTTTAGGGATCGAAGGGCCGGAAACTTTCCGGAAAATTTCCGGAAAATTTCGGAAAATTTCCGGACTCCTGAAAAAGTAGGAAATATTGGAAATTTTGATGTTTTTGACTCATAAATGCACACAAACCTGTCTTTACGTTTTCCTTCGTGTATTGTATGGTACATTTTACATAGTGCGAGCAACATTTCACCCTCGGGTGATTCCGTGCGTATGGGCGAATGCAGAGTGCCATAAATTTGAAAAATAAAACTTCCATTTCGGGGTCAATTTTGGTCCTCATAGCATCTAGACACCCCAAGGTAACTCTCTAAGCTTGAGTGCGCGTGAAGTTCATTTTCACTTATCACCCCTATAAAATATATCGAAATAATGACGGATCTTACAAATTAGTGATGACGGAAAATGTCATATTTCGGTCCCTGTACAAAAACTACTCATCCTACTTCCCCCGTATTTTGGCCTCCACTTTGGGTCTGCAGTCCTCAAGTTTTCCTGAATAGCGCAACCTTTCATCATTTCTCGTTTGGTAGAAAGAGGGGATGACGGAACTTACATCAATAAAAATACGCGCCTGTTTTTGTACCTATTTATCCCCGTGGCGCCACTCTGCTCTATTTCAAACTGCGATATCCACAGTTTCTCATCCTAGGGTAGTATCCGGCTCAGGATGATAAGAATGTTTGATATCTCGACCATGCACAGATAGGAACCAGCGTGTTTTTTAAATAGAAGACTGTTGCTGTGCAGTTACGCACTCAAAAAAAGTCTACAAAGAATGTGCTTTGTAGCTACAAAGAAAATGAAGGCATTGTAGAATTGCTTCGTATTACGAAGAAATGCTTCGTATTGCGAAGGATTTTGCTTCATAATACGAAGCATTTCTTCGTAGATTTTACAATGCCTTCGTTTTCTTCGTATTGCGAAGCGATGCTTCGTAGACTTTTTACTGTGCGGTGGACATTTTCCGGACACTGATTAGCCGTACTAGAAGTTTGATAAGGGAAACCATATTCTGGTGAAATGATGTTTGGGTGACAAGGAACAAGTTCCAATACCGTTTATTGCAGGCAATGATCCCTGTCTTTCGCACCGGTGTTTAAAAGTTTAACTATTACCTAGTAGGACAGGACAATGACGAATCTTACATTTGGACTACTTCTGCATCTGTTCCGAAGAATCCACGTGACATATGGGGTTGGTTGAAGAGGGGCATCATCAATTTCAATGCGATTCTTCATTTTGCTGCGCAACTTCGACGATTATATGCACTCCAACGACCCAAGATGGCGAGAACACAGAATTCACCCATACGCACGGAATCACCCGTCCAGAAAATGAAAATGCCAATTGCTAATGTGACTATTTTGACTGATTTGACTGATTTTGAGTTAGTTTAAGTTACCATGAAATTAAATAATTAGTTCCTTTGAAGTGTTTCTCCGTTTTTGTTTTTTTTTAAATAAAATTTTTGTCCTTATATCACATTCTAACGCAACAAATTTCAAAAATTTCAAAAATTTCCAAAAAAAATGGAAATTTTCGATCCCTAATGCTAATTCATATGTTCTGTTGTGAAATGAACAATAGAGAACATAACCAGAGCACGGCTTACTAGCGGTCATTCCCCTATGTCAGTGGTTCCCAACCCCGGGGTCGCGACCCCATTTGGGGTCGCGAAAAAAATTTGTGGGGTCGCGAGAAGCTGCCTGGGGTCGCCCGGGGTCGTGAGCTGACGTCTGGTTCAGCCGTAGCCACTGCTCCGGGGCAACGGCCGGTGCATTATTTCCTTATGTGAAGAAAAAAATGGGGTCGCATGGGGTCGCGAAGCTTTGGTCCTGGGGTCGCGAAAAAATTTGGCAGCCATTTTGGGGTCGCGACCCGAAAAAGGTTGAGAACCGCTGCCCTATGTTTACTACCACTGCCCTAAGGATCCTGGCCAGGACCTAGTATTCTTCTTCTTACTGTTCTTCCCCTAAATACCCTAGCCTCACAATACCATTGGCCACGCACCCCCACTCTCCACTCTTGTTCTTCCCTATGTTCTTCTGCTCCTGTAATATAAGCGCGTGCTGCCAAGCAGCCGCTACCGTTCTGTACACGGTCACCTACTGTCAATACAGAACGCTCCTGTCTCTACGAGACCTCTGACTCATCCTTTCCCTCCAAGTCCCTTACAATCGCACACTATAACACTGGTGACAGCGTTTAAGCGGGCTTTCAGGTTAAGGTCGGTCTGTGACTTCCCTGTTAGGGAGGAAGGGAAACGAGTGATTGTGCGCGCGAGAGTTCGAACTTAGCAGTTTTTGAGTGAGCGTGTGTTTGCGTGAGAAGCTGAAGCTGAAGAGGTTTGAGTGTGTCCAACAGGAGTTAAAGGGAGTGCTAGAAATAGTTTAAGGAACCTGCTATCTGAGTGGATAGTCATCGCCTGTATTAAATTGCTGAGCGAAATTACTCACTTATGAAACGGGTACAACCTGTAGATACGCAAATAGTGTGACGTTCGCCTGCATTAAATTGCTGAGCCCAATCGCCTATGCGAGTACTACAGCTAGAATAAGTTGATTTGTTACGTGAACAAGCGACGTCCACCGGCATTCAATTGCTGAGTGAAATTGCCTGCTCACCTACCAAACATACTCAGCCCACACCAGCGCTTGGTGATGATCGCCTGCATTCATTTGCTGAGCGAATTCATTAAGAATTAGTGTAAGGCTGACAAAGGAACAAGGAGTCTACTGTCCATAACGCATGATCGCCTGCACACGCCTGCTGAGCGAATTCGTGCAGTGGTGAGACTAGTTAAGGGCCTCCTCTGCCACTGTGTCAAGGTGACCAGCTGGCATCGAGCTGTGCTAGTTTTAAGGAGTGAGTGAATTAGTCTTAATTTAGACATTAGAGGCTTGAAATCAAGTCACAACTTTATTAAAGCCAAGTGTAGTATGTCCCATTCCCCACACCCTGCACAAGCCGAAGTCCAACTCGAGGTCCTCCAGGAAGCAGGGTCGTCGGAAACCTGCAACACAATAAACACAGATTACTGCACTGTAATTACCTGGGATAACAAAGGCAACTTAGTTGAGCGCAAGTTCCCAGTGCGCACGTACGCGAACGCGCCCCCGTCCGACGAACCCGTAAAACCTACGCCGCGAATCCGCCCCGTACAGCAAAAGCGCCGGTCCCTAAACACCGTCTTGTACAACCGCAAGTGGTGAGACTAATCGATTAGCTATGGCCGATGAACAGTTTCCGCGCGACGTAGAGGAAGTAGAAGTACCCCACACTGGTAAAACAAAGGCATTAAAATTATGCCCTTAAAGGGCGTTAACGATTTACGCCCTTAAAGGGCATAAATCGTTAATGCCTTTGGGAAGTGCATTAAAATTTTGCTTGAAATTCCTATACCATTTACGCCCTTTCCAAGGGCATAAAATGAATTATGCCCTTGCAAGGGCGTAAAAGAGTATTTATGCCCTAAAGGGCGTAATTTTTATGCCTTTGTTTTACCAGTGCAGGAACAACCTAACGAGCCGGATGCTCCAGCCCCACGAGGCCGAGGCCGTGGCCGGGGCAGAGGCCGCACTGTAAAAAATATCAACATGAATTTTCGTGTTGTGGCAGGTGAAACGCACCTTCCGTGTGCCACAGACTCGAAATTTCCTGTGCCATTAATTTTAAATTTCATTCCGTTGTGGCCTGCTAATTTTCCCTGGCCAGTGGCTAAGAGAAGGTGCCTTTCCTATGCCAAATGACAATTTTCGCAACGTGGCTGAGAAAATGATGCTTTGTTGAGCCACCACCCGAAATTTCAAGTCGTGGCGAAGCAAAGACGAGGATTCCATGTGGGTTACATATGAGCTATTCAAAAAAAATGACCTGAGGTCGGCGTTGAACCCGGGACTCCCTAACGCGGGTCTGATACACTGACCACTCTGCCACTGCTCCTACGTCTTGAACTAAGGTCTACAAGGCTATATGATCCTTTAATCGGCCTGTTTCGGGACTTCACCCTGCCACAGGACAACTTTTCAAGTTGTGGTTAGGCAAAGCAACCTTTCCACAGCCACAACTTGAAAGTTTCCAATTATGGCTAGCAACATATGTCTTTTGTGCGCCACAACTAATGCGCGAGTTAATTAATAGGCCTCCACCAGTGCAAATAGTCCCAGCACCTGCCGCAGCCACAGTTGCATCTACCTCAGGCTATGTTCCCCCATTTCATGGCAGTTCAGGCTATGATGTCTATAGGACTCAGTTCATGAGCATAGCAGAGCACAAAAATTGGTCAGAGCAAGAGCGGGGAACCTTCCTATTACAAGGCGAAGCCACCAAGGTCATCAGGACCTTGAACACGCAGGGTAAACCATTGTCATTTGTCAATCTTGACATTGAATTAGAAAACACCTTCCACATACGGAGAGAGTTGTGGGAAAGGACTCGGGTTTACGAGTCACTCAAACAAGAAGGCCAGAATCTGAGAGATTATGCTCAGAAAGTCAAGGAGGCTGTGGTTGACTACATGCCAAACAGCAATCAAGTGGATAGGGACCAAGCCGGAGTCAAGGCTTTTATTAAGGGGTTAACAGACAGAAAGATAGCAGAACGCATTTGCTATGCGTCAGTAAACTCAGTAGAAGAAGCACTCACCCATGTGAATCGGGCATTATCTCTGACATCGGAGCCGCCAAGCAAGAAAATTCGAAAAGTAGACGTTGACCAATCAGACGAACAAGCTGAAGTCAACTACGCGAACCAGGAAACTGCCCCTGGAACAGGTACACAAACAGGTAGAGGCAGGGGCCGAGGCCGAGGTTGAGGCCGGGGTGGCCAGACTAGTAGTGATCTAAATTGCCACAAGTGTGGTAATCCTGGGCATTTTGCAGCAGACTGTAAAATAGACACAACGTGCTACTACTGTGGCAAACCAGGCCACATAAAAACAGAGTGTAGATTCCGAATATCAGATGAAGCTGAAAGACGTTACCAGCCACACAGCTCCAATTACGAGCAAAATGGGACCCAAAATCCAAATAACCAAATAACCGTTTCACGGTACACTGTAATTCATGGCGCTCAATGCAGTGTGCGCCTTAAAGCGTTGACAACAGATCTGTCTCGCCTAAGGAGTTGTGGAACTCAATGCCTTGAGGTGTTGTGGAGCTTTAGGCCTTAGGGCGAGATAAATCTTTGGTCAAAGTCTTAGGCGTATAATTATTGAGCTCCCAGAATTACAGTGTAGTCAACAAGCACAGAACAGGCACTTTTAAGATGATTGTCGTTCAAGATCCAGGAAGAAGAGCATTTCGGTGAGCGGTACACCCACTTCAAAATAAGTTTCTTAAACATTAAACTGGATTCAGCCACAGAGTAGACCATTCATGGATTGCCCTTCGTTCGTGTTTTAAATGTCACCTGAGCAATTCTCACGTTTCGGGGTAGTTTTGACGTTCCTGATTTGCCGAAAGTAAGAATCATCGAATTTAGTTTTCGTTATTACTGGAGTCCTGAATAATACTAGAGTAATGGCAATGGTATTCATAGTCAAGACCTTGTACTACCTTCTTAAAAAAGTAAGCCGTCAGGTATTCACATGCGTTTATACGGGTGTTTAGATCACGGAAGTTACGTTATCGCGGAAGTTATAAAGTGTGAAAATCGACCTTAACGGCTGACTCGAGCTCGCTGTGGCTTATTTGTCGTTGCATGGTCAAATGATACTCCAACGCCGACATTTTAGCGAATTTTTTTCTAACCCAGTGCCGCTGCAACATTGGGTAAAGGGTGCCACGGAAGTTACATGTAATTGTTGATACACGCCATTTTTTGTAGCTGCAGCCCGCCTCGCGACCGTGCAGAGCATCTTCGACTTCGACGTCCCACGCAATTCTTTCTCAGGCACCCCATTTTGATGGCTGACGTCAAGAAAAGTGTAAAATTTGGCATGGGGAGAAATCCAGAGCGGCTTTTTCGTAATGTGTACAGTGAAATTGAACACACGGTGGACATTTTTCGCTGCAGCAAAAGAACCTTTGAAAACTGTCGTGTGTGTTAGTCTTCCGTTGAAATCAGTTTGAGACATGTCAGGTTTTGAATGACCATCGACAGTTGGCAGGATTTTCATACCATTCCTCTACATTGGGGACGGAAAATTCGAGTATGTTATCGGGGGACAATCACGGAAGTTACATTTGGGGTATTCTGAAAGCTAGGGAAACCATTCCAACGCAAGCGAACTATTCGAAACATTTGGGTTTAGTAGGTAATGAGCCTATCTAATCCCACAAGCAAACCCCATGTCGATATCTGCCCTCGTTTGGGCACAGGGGCCAAAAGAAACGAAACTACCCCGAAATGCGAGAATCGCTCACCTCGCAGGAGAAGGCAGGAAATCTTAATTTTCTCTTATGGCATACTCCATGTTAACAGAAAATCCTAAACTCCATTGTTAGTGCCGACACTCTCTTGTAAGCTACAGATGCCTCTGCACATGTTTTGAGTTTAGTCTATGAATTTTGAAGTACGTGAACTGTCAAGCACCCTGTATATTGCTATTTTACAGTTAAATTGCCATATTTGGTATGAAAAACCAAATAACTTGGGTTTTAAACCATGAAATTTTTTTTTGTATAATTTCATGAACTAAAAAGTTTCGGGCGTTCGGTTCAAGGAAACTTAACGGTTAAGAGTAAAAGAGTGCAGAAGCAGTTATTGATAAATGCAGAAGACTGCTTGACTTCCTTTCAGTTTTTAGGAGACTAATAATTTTCTTTGTCAATGACAAATAGGAATTGGAGGAGAGGACATGGAGGAGGGGAAGTCAGAATGCAACCAAGTCATTTGGTCAGGAGAATTGGACGGTAAGTGCAAAAGACTAGATATTTTCTTCTTTTAAGCCCATACCAACATACAAGTTTCTTGGTTTTTAACTTGCATAGTTCAGAAGTCAAGTCAGCACATGCTTATAAAGCACACTTTAATAAACTGCATAGTGTGCTCATTTGAGCATGCGTTGCAGAGTGTGCTTATAAGCAGGCTCCCAGTGACAAAATTAGAAACATCTGACGGAAAAAAAGGGAACTATATTTAAAATTTTGAGTTCAGCAGAGTCGCCAATACATGTTATTATAAGAAACAAAATTCAGCTTGTCTCTGACAGAATGAGGAGCAGCAACATTTTTCAAAAGGCCTAAAGAGAACTGTCTTTTTTTAAATCAGAAATGTATGGATTAGATTGTTTGAGCTGAAATTTAACTTAGAAACTGGCTTCACTTGACTTTCTAAGTGGCCAAATTGTTTTGAATACTTTAAGTCTACACTTGAAAGTATCAGAAGGGTTCCTCCTTAAATAGTCTTAAACTGACATACACTTTTTCTACTTACAGAAAACACCATGATCATTGATTTAGAATTGAATGAAGAAGAAATCAATACTTTGAATGTCCCATCGCTGAAATTGCCAATACATTCGGCAGTTGACACACAAGGTAACTACCAAATCCAGGTATTTCGGCAAATAACTGTAACAAATGCAACAACACACTTATCAGTCTTCTGCTTTTTTTATTTCCAGATAGTGAGGATGAGGGATACAACGCAGTTCACAACATCCATGCTGGCAGTGATGATAGTGACTCAGATTATGAACCAGAGTGTGATGATCATGGGAGCAGTGATTCACAACCAGATGAGTGTGAACTAAGCTCAGTTTGCTCTCAAGGTAACTTTTTATTGCATATCCATGCTCTTAAGGGGGCAGTAGCGCTTCGTGCACGTTTTTCTCATTTTTTCCGAACTTTCTGTTTGGACAGCAATAAAAAATTTGGTATAAACGCTACAGACAAACGGAAAGCACCATGTAAAAGTACAGACTTTTTACAACAATTTCAAAAAAAATAATTTTGTTCTGGCATTAAATTAGGCAGGGATATATAGCATGTGAAAAAGGTCTGCAAAATCATACATGATGTCACTGCGCGCACGATTGCGGCCGAAGTTTTCAACTTTTTTCCAATCGGGAAAAAGAATCCGAAAGAGCATAAAATTGCCCACAAAATGAACCACCGGCATTAATATCGGACGAAAAATACTGCTAGATATTTGATATTGAACTCAAAAAAAAAAAACGTTATAACGAAAATTTTGTGCAAAAGTACATTTTCATAGCAGTATTTTTCGACCGATATTAACGCCGGTGATTCATTTTGTGGGCAATTTTATGCTCTTTCGGATTCTTTTTCCCGATTGGAAAAAAGTTGAAAACTTCGGCCGCAATCGTGCGCGCAGTGACATCATGTATGATTTTGCAGCCCTTTTTTACATGCTATATATCCCTGCCTAATTTGATGCCAGAACAAAATTATTTTTTTTGAAATTGTTGTAAAAAGTCTGTACTTTTACATGGTGCTTTCCGTTTGTCTGTAGCGTTTATACCAAATTTTTTATTGCTGTCCAAACAGAAAGTTCGGAAAAAATGAGAAAAACGTGCACGAAGTGCTACTGCCCCCTTAAAGTAAACTGTATAAAACAATGAACTAATCAGAAACTATTATGTTTCCAGACAAACTCCATGCTGGCAACAAAGACAAGAAAGTTTTCAAGACAAGCCGGTTAAAGAAACCTTCATTTAAATACGAGAGCATCTTTGAGTTTCAAGAGGAGGAAGAGAAGGAAGAGACGCAAGAGGACTCAGAAGATGAAGACAAAGATAAGGGGACACTCAGGACAGAGAAAACAAACAACAAACAAGGCAGGCGATGGGACAAGATGAGTGCCTGCAAGTTTTGCCAGTGGGTGGGAACTGGAAAGCTCCTCCTCCATCTGGAAGCAAAACACAAAGAACAAGAAGAAGTAAAACATCTCTTGCGATTCAAGAAAGACCCCAAAATAAAGTTAAAGACAGATGAAGAAATTCTTGCAGATAAGCCACGAAAAACCATGATAACGAAATTACTGGCAGAAATAAGAAACGATGGGATGCAGAAGCACAACATGAGACTAATACTGAAAGGGAAGGTCAATGAAGACCCCAAGAAAAACATGATGCTTGTGAAGCGGAGAGATGCTGCAGCCAGAAGCTCTGATGACGTATTACATTGCCCAACTTGCAATGTATGCATTTCCAGGCATCAGCTAGCACTGCACATGAAGAAGGCTCACTCTATCAAGCCTGGACGGAACTGCCAGTCACAGGCCAAGGCATGTGAGCCAGTTGCCAAATCCCTTGAAAAAGACTTCAAAAAGCGAGTGATAGATACTGTTCAAATTGGAAAAGAAAGACTGCAAATAAGAAGAGATCATTTAACAATAAGAAAAAAAGAAAAAATGTTTGCAGCACATAATTGGCAAGACCAGCCAAGACACATAGAAACATGCCGCAACCGAATGAGGGAGTTGGCCAGACTTGTGAATGAGGCTCGAAAATTTGAACCAAAACTGCAAACCCTAGAAGAACTAATGGTGGCCCCAAAATATGACCTCATTGTGGTGGCCACAAAGGAACTATGTGAGTACGATAAAAGGAAGAAGATATTCAGTAAGGGCACCTTAGCTAAACAAATTGGACACTCCATCAACAGCTGTATTGGGATCCTAAGAGGGCAATACATACGTCAAGAAAATGAAGAGAAGCTAAGGCGGCTTCAGCACTTTGAAAGCTTGATGAAGGAGTTGAAGGATGACATATCGAGGCATGCCCTTCGATCAATTTATATGAAGCGGCAGTCGAAACCGCTATGCTTCCCTCTGGCCAAAGATGTACATAACTTTGGAAATTTCCTGAAGAGAAGGATCATAGAGGCCTAGGGTTTTAAAATTACCGGTAATTTTCAATCTGGACGGTAAATTACGGTATCATTGGTAATTTACCGCCATTTACGGTAAATAACGGTAAAATTCGATGTAATGTTTATGTGCACTTTTGCACATGAACTGTTAATAATTTGTTTTCAAAGGGAATTTAAGACTAGCGGAGTGTTTTAAAAGGCATATGAAAGTGGTTGAGACACTTTTATTGTCAAATATTCATGCCTTTGAGCGCCCTGAGTAAATTTCTGCTGTAAAAACATCAGGAAGGGTTAGGTTAAGTCGAAAATTACCGTAATTTACCGATTTTCGCAGGGTAACTTACCGTAAATTACCGGTATTTTACCCATTCTTACCGGTAAGTTTACCAGGCTTTAAATCCCTATAGAGGCCACCAGAAATCTTGAAGAAGAAGTTACAGTAGACTCCTTCAAGATTCTGTGCGAGCTTGTTTACATTCAGGTGACAATGTTCAACCGGAGAAGGTCAGGAGAAGTTGAACACTTGCTACTAGAGACATATGTCAACAGGCTTCCGAATGAAACTCATGAAGACATATTGGAAAGCCTCTCCGAGTTAGAGCAAGCACTCCTTCATGAACTAACTTTGGTAAAAACACCTGGGAAGCGTGGCAAAATAGTACCCATCCTGCTCACCAAAAGTATAAAAACATCATTAGACTTACTGTGCAAAACAAGAGCACAGCTTCCAGAGTTGAACAACCAGTTTCTGTTCCCAGCGACGACAAAGCTCCAACATATCAATGGGTCCAGCATCTTCAGGAGAATGGCAAATGAAGCAGGGCTGGTGAAGCCAGAGTTTGTGAGATCCAGGAATTTGCGGACACATGTTGGAACAATGTCTCAAATTCTGAATTTGGGGAAGAGTGGACTCCGGATACTCCGGAAATTCGGCTATACCGGAATGGACTCGATAATAATTTCCCCCTCCTTCCCCCTTCCCCCACCTCTCACCAAATCTGAGAGCATGCACATGCATTGTAGTAATGAAGGGACTAGCAAAGAAAGTGCTATGCCGTCCGGTGCCGAAGAACACACACTCTCTCCTCAGGGAACAACAAAACAAACTTGACAACAAGAATCAGGAGGTGCCAACATAAGAAAAGTGTAACGTTAAAGTAAATATTTTAATTGACACAAATTAGGGATGTGTTAAGCAATGTTATGTTTATTATAGCTTATTACTAGATTAAAGACTCACAGCAGCGCAACTTTTTAGTTCACTGTCTGCTTGGTACGATGTTATTTTCTTATGTTGGCACTCTCTGTTCTTCTTGTTTAGCTTGTTTTGTAGTTAAGTTTAAAAGCGTGTGTTTTGAAAATTTATTCCTTTTTAAAACGTCCTTGCAATAGTTTCGAATGTCTCAGACCCTGAAATTATGAACATAACTAAATAAAAGAAATACTGAAGTGCGTCGTGAGTGTTGACATGCCTACATATTGCAGCATTAGAAATATTCATGTCAAGCAGCCTGGCGGGTTAACCTTACCAGCATAGCCCGGCTCTTGGAAAAAGGAAATCCAAGTGCTGATCTCACCAAGAAGCTGGAGGATAAAAAAAAATTCCAGTGTTGAGTGGCAATAATTATGAATTGCATTTGAAACAACATGAAGTGTCAAATAACTTGTGACAAAGACAAAACTACTATTCACTGTCGCTCGTTGTTTCAAACAGTAGATGTGTACTCATCGCAGCGCTACAAACATTTACATGAAAGGTATGTGTCGGTTAGTCAATGATATACTTCAGAAATAAATGAGAAGGCACAGTACAGGCCATCCCTTTCTTTGCTTTCTGGTTGCCCAGCAAAAGACAGAAAGCTGGAAGCAGCCGCTGCTGCTAGGCTACCATAAGATGTTGAACTCCGCATCAGTTCATGCAGCCAAAATGTAAACTGCATCAGGTAATGCGGTTGCATTTAACACCGCATGACTCCTGCAGTGAAATCGCATAAAAACCCTGGCTATTTAGGTAACCGCATGACTTCATGCGGTGACTTAGATAAACCGCATGACTTCATGCGGTGACTTAGATAAACCGCATTTGAAATGCGGAATCCTCCGCATTTGTTTTCTCAGTGTACAGTTTTCTTTTTTTTTTAACTTTAAAACTATTTAATTTTCTTTTTTTAAAAATTTTATCATTTTATTTTTAATAAAATAGGTAGGTTAAGAAATTGGTAGGTCGAGTGGGCTACTTCGGGTTAAACTGTAGATCACAAAAAAAAAACATTTTTTGTTGTTCTAGATTTTTTTCCTTAATGCGATACCTCCTAACGAAAAGCGCGTACTGAACTCCGCAGTCATTCAAACTCGCTCACTGACGCGCCCTGCTGAACAGAACCGCTTACCGCCAGCCCGGCCCAGACGTAACAGCTTACCGCGCCGAGCGCTGCAGAAACTCGCTCAAGTGACTATTTTACACGAACTGAGATTATTCGTGATTCTGTTGAATCGTTGTGATAACTATCTGCTGTCAAAATATTATTTGTGGGTTCCATATAGTTTATTCGCAATTTCAATCTCCAAATTGACCTAACCTCAAACCTGGTCAGACGCGTCCGGCGAATAATCGCTTACCGAGCCCCTCCGGGCAAACAGTCGCTTAGCTTGACGAGCCGACGAGCCGTCTCCAAGACTGACGCTCCGCTCTCTCTCTCCCATGGAAGCAACAAATGGTTGCAGTGTAATTTGAGTTGTGGCGAGTTTGAGCTTCATTATTACATATGATTTGAGCAGCATTATCCATTATGTCCAAGCGCAGTCGACTAATGGTGTCGGCAACGCTCGACAATGAGAAACCTGGTAAGTTAGTGATTGGTGTAACAACAATAATAAAATGTATCATGAAACTGCATTAGGTCGCCTTGACTCCTTCTACTTGAAATTTGGGTAATTGTTCCGAATAGTGAATGAACCTGGTGGGGGCAGATTTACGCTGAGAGACCTCAGCGTGGGGTTATTTTCTGTGAAAACCAGACATTTACCGTGTTCCTTTTGGCACTTTGTTAGGTTATGAACTTGTATTTCAAAAGACCTTGTTCTTCTTTTCTTTTCTTTTTTTGTTTTTAACCAACTATAATGATCAAAAGTTTTATCTCCACACGACTCGAATTCTAATGTTGCTGATGAATAATACTATACTATGTCATTTTCCATGACAGCAACTCCTCCAGTTCCATCCAAACCCAGCCGGAGACAGTCGTCAAGAACCATTTTGCCAGTTGCCAAAGCCCGACCAGGAACCAGCACTAAGGGTAATACGCGTAATTTGTCTTTGTAAAATATTTAGCCTATCAAATGCAACCGCCATACATACTACAGTATTTTTTTCTCTTCCCAGGTTCTCAAGTAAATGGAGCTGGTGATCCAGTAACATCCAAATCTAAAACTGTCATTCGATGCTCAGAAACTAGCACGGCTCCATCCAAACCCAGCCAGAGACAGGCCAGAACCATCATCGTGCCAGTTCGTGCAGTCCCGCCTGGAACCAGCACTCAGGGTAAATTGCGTAACTTGTCCTTGTGAAAAAGATAGCCCATCAAATGCAATGGACATAAATACTGCAATGTTTTTTATTAATTTCCTGCACAGATAATGGAGCTTGTGATCCAGTGACAACGAAAACAACTGTCTTTCCACAACCAGGAGATGGAACTGCTGAGCTTCCGTCTGTTGTCCCACCTGAAGCCAGCATTAGTGGTAATATACGTAATTCATGCTGGTGTAGAAATTACAAACTATCAAATGCAATTGACTGTTGTAAAATATGTCCAACCGATTATATTTTCAGAAAGCAACTCTATTTCTTTTCATTGAGATTGTGAGTAATAGTAATAATTGTTGACTTTGTGTGCTGCCTGCTGCTTCGTGGAGCTTTGGAATTAACCACTTGAACCACTTCTTTAATAAATGCCTCATCATTCTATCTTCTTAACACGGAGAGAAAATAATCAAACTCTAATGCAATCTTTACAAACTTTAACTTTCTATTATTATTGCATGTGAACTTTGTGACAGTTAAATCACTACAATTAAAATTTCAACATATCCCTGAACTGTGCCTGCAATGAGATTAAATATTACTTTCATGGTTATGGGACTATCTTTATCTTAAAAATCTGTGCTACTAAGCATGATTTTAATTGTTAATTTGTTCAAATTTGGTCTGATTTGGTGTATCGCTCCTTTCAGGAATGGAAAAGGTTTCGTCATGGCTTGGACTCAAAAAGCCCAACCTAGCTGATAACACTTCCTTTAAACGTCAAGCTGCTGCAAATAAGGAAAGTCACAGGAGGCGGCTCAGTTACACCCCAAAGAAGGCCACTGAAAGTAAGTTATATGTTTTCTATACACACTTTTTTCTGTGCAGAAATGTTTCTAAAGGTGCTCCTACAGTGATCTCACCTTGGCAACATACTTGAGTATGGCTTACAAGTCCTTACAATGATATAACTAGAAACACATTAGTGTGAAGTTAAAGTTTGATGTGGTAATTGTAGAAGCACCTTTAGTTTCTTAGAGTTTACCTTGTGGATAATTTATAAACTCTCATATTTTTTTTTGGCAGAGCAAAGCTCTTTTGTGAGTGCATTGGCTGGTCAAACCACAGGTGTGCTTGCTGCTGATGTGACGTCACTC
The DNA here is from genome assembly GCA_030522485.1 of Stenchaetothrips biformis. Lineage (NCBI taxonomy): Eukaryota > Metazoa > Arthropoda > Insecta > Thysanoptera > Thripidae > Stenchaetothrips > Stenchaetothrips biformis. The sequence continues at coordinate 17,314,673 of CM060090.1, read as the reverse complement.
CATCCAGATAGTACTTCAAAGAAGATCACTGAAAGTAAGTGATTATTGTTTTCTATAAACACTTTTTTCTGCGCAGAAATGTTTTGAAGTTTCTTAGACTTCACCTTGAGTATTCTTTAGTAGTGTGTTAATTAACTCTTGATTTTATTTTCTTGCAGAACAAAACACTTTTGTAAGTGCATTGGCTAGTCAAACTACAGGTGTGCTTGCTGCTGATGTGACGTCACTCCATCCAGATAGTACCCCAAAGAAGATCACTGAAAGTAAGTTATTATTGTTTTCTATAAACACTTTTTTCTGCGCTGAAATGTTTTAAAGTTTCTTAGACTTCACCTTGAGTATTCTTTAGTAGTGTGTTAATAAGTCTCGATTTTTTTTTCTTGCAGAACAAAACACTATTGTAAGTGCATTGGCTGGTCAAACTACAGGTGTGCTTGCTGCAGATGTGACGTCACCAGTTTCTGATGATTTGCTCCGTCCAATACATAGTCCCAAAATAAAGGTCACTGAAAGTAAGTTTCTGTTTTCTATAAGCACTTTTTTCTGTGCAGAAATGTTTCAAAGTTTCTTAGACTTCACCTTGAGTATTCTTTAGTAGTGTGTTTAATCAATTCTCAATTTTTTTCTTGCAGAACAAAACACTATTGTAAGTGCATTGGCTGATCCAACCACAGGTGTGCTTGCTGCAGATGTGACGCCACCAGTGCCTACTATTTCACTCCGTCCAATAGCAAGCACACACGCACACACACAGACAGACAAAACTTTTCAACCCCACTGGAGTAACTGGCTTCGCTAATCGCTCAGCCAATGGAATGTATCGTTTGTGACATTTATTCCAAGCGGCTAGAGTGTTTGTGGACTTCGCTCGTTTGAATTGGCGCGCGCTTCGCGCCTGGCGATACCCCTTGCGCCGGTTCTTAGCGCGGTGCAGTACCGTGCTCCGCCGCTGTTGCGTGGGGCGTTGGAGTCGCGGCGAGAACTTGCGTTGCGCTGCCCGCTGCCGCCGGCCGGTTGCTAGCCGCGGCGCGGTTGTTGACATTGTTGACGCGCTGGCCGGCGTCGCCGGCGTCCTCGCGCTCCAGTCCGTGCCGTTGCTCTGGTCTATGATTGGCCGCTCGGGTCGTGTGTTGTATCCGTGCGTTTTGATTGGCGAGCCGAGCCGCGTTGTTGGCTTGGCGTCCCCTGGCTCGGCGGCGTTGGCGTCATTCGGTGTGCAGAGCTGAGCCTGCGAGGACGTACGTGCTGCCTTCTTTGTTGAGATCCGCTGACTTTGCGATGGATCCGCCTGTCCTCCTGACTCTTCGGTTCCTGGCGTATCCTACCTTGTGTTTTTGTGACTCTCTGTGGGGGCACGCTTCCTACGTAAGTACTTCGTTATAAGAGTCTTCTGCATGGCGTCGGTGCTGCATGGTTTGTGCATGACTTGGTGATGTTCTGTGTTCTTAGCTCTGTGAAGTGTGTTATCATACGGGGTTAGCGGGGGGGCTTCCTCCTTTCATCCAAATTGTCTTCCCCATTACCGGCATCTTTGAGGATCAAGAGTGGGATTCGATTGCCCTTCTCCAGACCTGGCCCAATTTCCTATGTGTCGCGTGTGGGCTTCGCGTGTTTGTAAGTGGGTTTTTGATTGTTTAGTTCCTCACCCGTTGTTTCTTGTCCCTTTATATCCTTTTCCTTCCCCAAGGTTGAATTGCCGGGGCCTTTGTTCCCCGCCGGTCACTTTGCCCCTAAAGTATTGCACTATATCATGCCTCCTCACCACCCTCTTGTGGGTCTGCAAATTGCTCCCGGGGCGCAGATTTACGGATTTGACCCCTTCCCCGTCCCAAACTTGCACGCGCTGGAGGGAGTGCACGGCTTCTTGATTCCCGATCCTCCATGTGAATTCGTGTGGCGCGGTCCGGGGTTGGGTCCCGCTGCTGATGGCCCCTTGAGTTTACGATCCTCTCCCTTTAGTAGATGTCCCTTTCTCTGAGGTGAGTTCCTTTTTCTTTCCTTTCCTTTTATGTTTCGTCCGGGTGCCGATGGGTTTCTTGTACGTTTAGCTGGAAACCGAGCGTGCTGCTAGGGACCAGCGGGGGGGGGGGGCGAGGCTGCTGCTGCCAAAGAGTATGCGTTGGCCCTGGACTTTGCTGGGTTTGAGGCTGTAGAGGGAGAGCCTCTTCTCGACATGTTTGAGGCCTATGATGGTGACGTGAGCGACGCCGAGAGTGTCGGATCTGCATACTCTTCGCCTGAAGCTCCTCCTCGTGGGATCAGCCTCTTTAGATTTCCTCTGGACAGTTATGAGCGAGCCGCTGGCTTTGACCACTTTGATGGTTGCTCTTGTCGCTTATGTGCGGGTATCGACGGCCGCGAAGAGTTCATGATTACCGATCTTTGTTCCGAATGTAGCTTCGATATCCCTTCTACTGATGATGGTTTTTAATTATGAAGCTTTAAGTTCCACTGTTCCACTCTATACCGCGAAGAGTTCATAATTACTGATCTTTGTTCCGACTGTAGTTTCGATATTTTTCCCACTGATGATGTTTTTAATTGTGAAGTTTTAAGCTTTCTGTTCCACTGTTATTATTGTCCAGTGGTATCTAATGATTTGTTGCAGTCAGTACGTTCTTAGTATTTTGTTAACTGACTGATTAGTTAATTGTGATCAGTGTTTCTCTTTGGGGGTATCTTATCTCTTCTATGGTGGTTGAAGTTAGGACTTCTTCAGTCCTCATTAAATGGTTTTACCCTTGCATGTTTGGTTTTTTCAGAAGTCCGCAAACTATTTAACAAAGTATTAAATCTTGGGTTTCTGTATTAAACGGCGCACGCTCTGTGCCACCGTGCCCTGTTCCTTATGAGACATGATTCAATACCGTCCCCTTCGTCCAAAACATTCACATTGCGGCCACAAGGCAACTTGAAATCAAAAGCTTTCAGCTCAGTCAAATTGGCAGCCACTGAAGCATATCCTGTATTTTTTAACTTTTCAACAGGGTGGTCAGCTGGACATGACAAAGGGGTGTTACCTCCAGTCTGGCAAAAGCAGCATTCGTTCCATTTATAAATTTCTGTAACATTCCCCAACGGCTCAGGGCAAGCGCAAACCATCACCTTCTTTTTCGACATGTTCCCGACATCCGAAACCTGACAGGATGATAGAAGAAAAAATCCGACACTTGAAATAGAAACAGTGCGATAACCATAGATAGGGTATTTTAACGAATCCCTGCACCGGAAGTCTAAGAACAAAAGTTAGAAACGAAACCGCTTCTAAGCATGCGCTCTTAGTTTCGTTCTCTGACTTCCAGTCCGGATTCGTTCAAATACCCTATTAGATTTGAGTTTAAAATATGCGATGGTTGAAGACAGAAGACACTCGTAAGAGAAGGGCACGAAGATGTAACGCTTACCTTTACATGAAGATAATCATCGGCGACTGAAGTCTCGGAATCGATTCACATATTGGAACTGTAACGCAGAATGTTGACGCGCTGGGACCTGTCAGCCGCAAGCGAGACAGACGGACGCGCCCACTGTAAAAAACTTTTTTGTAAAATAACAAACAAAACAGTGTAAATTTTTTTTGCACGAACCGTTCGTAATTTTTTCAAAACGACTTGTTCATCATTTTATGAATTTGTCTTTAATTTTCTTAACTAGGACAAATCAAGCAGATTTTAAAAAAATCGCTATGGGGATCATCTGGTGGTGGGTGTATCACATTCGTTGTTTTAAACTTCAATTTATTTAATTGGACTGTAGGTGTCAAATGAGGAACATGTATTCTTTGATGCCTTCAATTTCTGCAGGTATGTCACCCAGAGCAAAACGTATCGGGAACCCACCAAAGAGAGACAATGACTCCCCAGGGCTGATTGCTGCAGTGAAGGCTCAGGAACTGTTATGGAACTCTGACCCTCCTGCTTACCATGACAATACTGCTAGATCTGGAGCTTGGGAGAAGGTGTCCCAAAAGTTCCATGATGGCTTCGCCGCTCGTAAGTAGTTAATATTTCCCATTTATATTATTGTATCATAATCTTTATAATTCAAATAATTTTAACTTGAATTTTTTTTTTAAATTTTATTTCATTTATATCTTTCCCAGCTGCATACTGCCTCAACTTGTGGAACAAAATAAGGGACGCTTGGAATACTAACATAAGAAGAACCAAGGCAAAGGAGCTTTCTGGGTCGTCCGGAGGGAAAAAAGGAAGGCCCTACTAGTATGCAGCCAACCTTTCCTTTCTGGAGGGGACTAAAGCAGCCAACAAGTGTGATGAGATCCAGGGAGGGAATATGCAGACTATCAAGGGCGGGAAGCCACTTCAGGACATCAGTCAAGTTGCAGTGCGTTTTTCCTAATTTAACTTTTCTGTCTTCTGTTTAGAATAAATAGAGTATTTATAGTTACATAACTCTAAAATTTTACTTGCAGAGAAGGATTAAATTCAATAATAGCCTTGGTTCTCCAGATTTGACAATTGACAACAAGGAGAACTTCATAAATAAATTTGACTCATCATGTGCTAGGTCTCCCGCAAAAAGCGTTAGTATGAAAACCAACTCAACTTTTCTGCAGATAATCTGCACTGTAGTATAGTAATTGATCTTTCTTTGCAGGATGTAACAGATCGTATGTCCTTGGATAGTAGTATTCAATCGTCTCCAGGTTTTGAATCAACTCCAGATCGCTGCATTAAAAAAAAGATAAGCTCAACTCCATTAAGAAAATGTCAGGTATTCTGCTGAAGACATCCCCTCTTAATAAACATATGTTGCGGTTAGAAGTAGGTTCCACCTAGTTGTACCCGGGTAGAACTAGGTGCAACCTGAGGCACCGGGTAGAAGTGTTCTGCCTAGTTGTAACCGACTTGCTTCGGGTAGAAGTAGTTGTACCCAAAGAGGAACGGGTAGAAGTGTCAGGGTTAAAAGTCATTCGGGTGGAAGTAGGTGGAATGTTCCAGAGGGTAGGGGGGCATTGTTTATTTAACAGTTTTTGCGTAGACTCTTTAGTTCTTAGTAACTTGGTTGTTTTTTTTTTTTTTTCTGCTGGCTTGCCGGTTTTGGAGGAACAAGGGGGCCTTTGTTAGTACATGAAGAGCTATGGTGACATTTTGAGTTACATAGGACATTAGCCCTCCGGCATCGGCATCGGTCGGTCTTGCAGCCCTGCTTGCAGTTGCAGCGAATGTACCCCTGCCCTCCAGTGGCACTTGGCAAAGTTGCCAGGCGGCGCAGCTTGAGACTGTGGTCTCTAGGAACGTCTCCCACCATCAGAAATCGCTCCCTGGTGACGGAAAACATGTTCCTAGAGAGCAAGGTCTCAAGCACACCCTCCTTGTTGCCCACCCGATGCAGTTGCTGGTCTGTGACCTCTAGAACGACGCACAGAATGTTGCGGGGATCCCCACGGCCTCTGTCCACGTCTGGAACAGGGACAGTGACATTGTCACCCACTGTTGCCGGCAGGAACTTAGACGTGGACATCCGCAACATCCTGTGCGCCTGGTCCTACAGTCCATCAACTGCCTGGGCGCGCTGGTTGCTGATCGTCTGCGACCTCTGGCACAGGGGGCAGCGTTCAGCGCAGTCGGTGTGCAGAGGACGACCGCAGCCACACGTCTCTGCACAAGGCTCGTCGCAGACGACGCACTTGGGGGCGGGACCAGGTTGCGGAGAATCGAAACCCTCAAAGTCAAGCCTCGAGACAGGAGTGTCGGTTGAAGGCGCGACCACAACCCGGGGTGCAGGCGGGGAGATGAACTGCACACGGGCGGAAGGCCGCCTGCCGAAAGGCGTACTGGTTACCGGTATGGACAGGGGATGGAGGTATCGGGTGATGATGGTGTCAGGCAAGGAGGCGTCCTGGGGCTGTCAGGACTGTCAGGTGATGATGACAGAGGCGTGCTGGAGCGGCAGAGCTTGGATCTGGTCGGTTTTTTGGTAGATTTTATAGAGCTTCTGCAGAAGGAAGGAGATGCCCTAGAAATAATGCAAAAGAAGTTCAACATAGCCATCCGTCATATGGACATCAAAACTCTCGCCCCTACAGAGTGGTTGAATGATCAGGTAAGTGTTAATTAGCTCCATGCCCTCCCATAATTCATGCATTTGAAATTGTCTTGTTATTTGTCGCAGGTCATCAATTTCTATTTGAATCTTATCTTGGAAGATAGTGGAAAAAAGAAAGTATTTGCTTTTGACTCCTACTTTTATCTCAAGGTGCAAAGAGGTGACCATGCTGCAGCTATGAAATACGCAAAGGTGAGATGGATTTGGTTAAGTGGGTGAGATATTCTGACAGAATAATGGTTTTTACGGAAATTTTTTCATATTCTGAATCTCAGGTTAACCTTTTTGAAATGGATTTGGTGCTGGTTCCAATATGTGAATTCAGCCACTGGTACTTGGCCACCATCAATATAACTGAAACGTCAGTGGTCATATACAATAGCCTAAAAGGGAGGCATCCAGAGTGCATTAATGTAAGTCCCAGGATAATTTGGCTCTAAATCTAGATTTATGCTAATTTTTTTTCCCTTTTTGTTATCCTTTTTTTTAAATTCTATGATGCGGGCTCTTCTGCAGTTTTTGGAGTTTTACTCCAATGATTCTTCACTGTCCTTTAACTCACCAGAATTATGGGACTAAACACATGCTGAGGTAAGCTTTTTTATTGTAGAAGATGGAATGTATTTTATTTTGTCACTGCACTGATGCACTGTTCTATCCAACAGAATATTCCAAGACAAGATAATTTATATGACTTTGGGGTTTTCCTCTGTGTATATGCTCAGCATCTTGTGAAAAGGTCAGCTCTTAATTTTATACAGGAAGACATGCCCTACTTTCGTAAGAAAATTGCCACCGAGATGCTATTGGGTAAAATGTTGCATTAAGAATCTGTTTACATTGATTTTCTTTGCTTTAATAATGATGAAAGGGCAATGTACCTGAAGCTCTTTCCTGATTGTTTTCTATTTACAGTAATACCTCCCCCCCTGTGATCTGTGAAGTGCCAAAGAGTTAGTAAATTATTGATTTGCCTTTTGTCTTCCTATACTATGCACTTCTTAGCCTACTCAGCATTTGTGTGTAAGGTTAAACTTTGTTCCCTGTCTTATCTAATATATGTTACTAATTTTATGTATTTTCTTGTGTATTTTTGCATGAGATTTATTGCATGTTATACTAGCCGTAACAAAAATGCTTGGGGAAACTAGACAAGTTTTATCATAATGGTTGTATTGTCTACTTTATTTATTCTTTTTCCATATAGATCAGTGATTCCCAACCCCGGGGTCGCGACCCCATTTGGGGTCGCGAAAAAAATTTGTGGGGTCGCGAGAAGCTGCCTGGGGTCGCCCGGGGTCGTGAGCTGACGTCTGGTTCAGCCGTAGCCACTGCTCCGGGGCAACGGCCGGTGCATTATTTCCTTATGTGAAGAAAAAAATGGGGTCGCATGGGGTCGCGAAGCTTTGGTCCTGGGGTCGCGAAAAAATTTGGCAGCCATTTTGGGGTCGCGACCCGAAAAAGGTTGAGAACCGCTGATATAGATTTGCACATCTAGTCTTAAGGGTAAACTGCAAGAACCTTTTGAGACATGGTTCATTGGAATCACTCTAAGTGGACGTTTCGAGAGCCGGGATGTTCAACTTAAGGGGGTATCCACGTGTATTTTTGGCGAAAAATCGAATTTCTTTTTTTGGCCTAAAAATGTTCTTAAGGGTCCCACTAATACGGTAGAAGATGACTGAGCACATAATTCGAATTTTCCTGAACATGGCATGCGCTTAAAGTATAAGGTGATAAAGGTAAATCCCTCCCGATAAGAAACTTTAAATGCGTTTATCTCGAAACGCCATTTTCAAAATGGCTGGAGTTCTCCAGGCCAGAAAAATTGAGATAGAAGTCCGAAATTTTTTGGAGACCTTCCTCTACCTATGCCCTACGCCCTGAACGTCAAAAATCAAATAAACCTCTTTTTTAACTTTTCGAAAAGAAAAATGCAACATAGTGCCAATTTTACTTTTCCCCCAAAAACCAATTTTTTTTTTCAAAAAAAATAATTTTTTTTAGGTTAAGGTCCTGGAGAATTTAGTTGGCCATAACCACCCGGCGGTTTTTTTTTCTAATGAGCCGTTTGGTTTCAGGAACACCAGCCATTTTTTGCGGTCGTCTCCGAAGAGGTCGCTTTGTTCGGAGACGGCCCATCCAATCAGCGTTTCGGCGGGGGAAAAGAAGCTAAAACCATTTGTGACTAAGGGGAAAACATTTCGATTCAATAAAATTTATAGTTTTGTATACATGAGCGACGGCGCAAACCTCTGTTTTAAATGTAGACACACGTGGATACCCCCTTAAGTAAATACTATTTTTTGTAATTGTGCATGAAAGATTTATTGCATGTTATACTAGTGTTAACAAAAATGTGTGAGAGCTTGGTTCTTTTTGGTTCTGGCATGTAAGTTCTATCATAACTCTAGTCGACATTTCAAGAGTAGGGTATGTTCAGTAACTTGCATGTAAGTTTTATCATAACTCTAGTAGACATTTCAAGACGGGTATGTTCGGTAACTTGGCTGTGTTTTTTTTTAGTTTTTATTGGTGATAAATAAAGCCAAATATTGTGTCTTATTTTACATATTTATTGAATTCATTTCCATTCATTCCTAGTTGTACAATATATACCCAATCCTGATGCAAAGCCTTGAGAACACATGACAAAAGTTAATGGAAAATAAACATACCGATTGGAGCCGAGCAACAAGCAGCAACAAAAACACATCCAATAATGAAAGCAAGAAATGAAATTAATATTAGACAGTTGAATTGACTTGAGGAACCTAAAAGACAATCAAAGAATTAAAAATTACAAAGACTGCAGGGGTTAAGGGTGGGAGCCAGATGAAAGCAGTACTGCATAATCATTCCCAAATGAAGTCCACCTGGAAATACGAGAGAATAAATTCATTGACAGCAAATTAAAAAATTATCACTGACATTAAAAGTAATAACATAAGTTATCAAATTGAAATGTTAGGACAGCACCACATTCATGTGAGATCCAACTGATGAGGAGTAGGGCTGGCAATAAAGTAATCCAGCAATGATTTCCTAATTTGTTTGCCACCAATCTGATTGTCTTCTTGTGGACCACTACTCTCCACCTGCTTCATTCCCTATGTGACAAAAGTTAATGGAATAACATGGAAGGAGCAACAATCAGCCACAATTAGACCATTTAAAAATTTGAGCTATGGGACAGTGATCAAAGAATTAGAAATTAATAAGAAATTGAAGGGGGTAGGTGGGAGGTAGGACCTAAGCACTTGCACAATATCATTCCCAAATCAAGTCACCTGGAAACAGAAAAGATTAAATTAATTGACGTACAAAATTTATGACTAACAATGAAAACAGATTGTAACTCACATTGAAATGTTAGCACAGAGCACAACCAACTATAGAAGCTCATACTACATGAGCCTTTTCCAACTGATGAAGAACAAGGTTGTCGATAAAATAATCCAGCAACGCCTCCCTAATATCTTCGCCAAGAAGCTGACTGTCTTCTTGAGGAACACACACCACCTTTGCTTGATTGAAGCGAAGCCTCTCCAAAGCTCTTCTTTCCTCCGTCAGATATTCATTCTTGTACCTCCCATTATGGATATGTCCATCCTCACACACCTTGTGACTGTAGAATTGAGGATGTGCTCTTCTCCATTTAGGTGGTATTCTTTCTTCATTTCCCTAGATGGTAGTTGTGCAACGCACAGCAGGCAAGAATAATCCTCCGTGCGCAAGTCTTTGACACCTCCATAGGCTTCTTGAACACTCCATACCTTTGGTACAGCAAGCCGAAAGCATCCTCAATGCAATGGCGTTCATCAGAGAACCTCGTGTTCAACACCCTTTCTGGAGCACCTAGAATTCCATTCTTCTGCCGAAAGGGGTTTAGTAGGTTGTGGCTCCTTTCGAAGGCACCATCCCCAATGATCACAAAGGGCACATTCCCTTCCATCCCCTCAAATGGACAGGGAGGTGGAAGGTTGAACCTGCTCTGATCTAGGAGCTTCTTGAAGGCAGATGAATGGAAGATATTGCCGTCACCTCTTCGCCCACTCGCTCCAACATCCACCATCAGAAACGTCCTTTTGGCATCAGCAACAGCCATGAGGATGAAACTGAATGTCTTTTTTTGTAGTTGAAATACCTCGGACTACTGAAAGGAGGCGCCTTAGAGAAAGGATAAGTTAGTCAATGATCAATAGTAAAATAATAAATGCACAAACCACACCAAAACTTACTGTGATGCTGCAATGCTTGCCATCAATGACACCAACACAATGGGGAATGAACCACATGACCTCATACTGTGCAGCCACCTTCAGCCACATGTCCTCAGTTATGGGTTTAAACACAATTGGTTTTAAAACCTCCCAAATTACTGTGGCCACTTCAAACACAATTTTGGAGATCAATTCATCAGAGACGAGGAAGACAAAAGACAAAGACTTAAAACTTTCTCCTGAAGCAAAGTGTCTTAAAGTGATAGCCAATCTTTCACCAGGACACACAGCCTTTCTGAAGAATATATCTTTCTTCTCAATATGTGGCGTCATCAGATTTAATATGAAGTCAAAACTGTTTTCATTTAGGCGGAAAAATTCGTTTAACTTTTCCGGGTCCTCATCTCGCATTTTTGGGATCAGTTTAAACCAGGCACCATCTGTTGCATGATTCTGGAAAATGGGCCTAACCCACCACCTCCGCACATGCTTGGCAGCGACAATGTTTTGCCTCAGGCGATTGATTCTCCGCCTTTGCAGCACCCTCTCATGCAGAAGAAGGCGATTAGCTTGGCCACTGGGGCACGCCCTAAGTGTGCATTGCAGGTTGATTGAAAGTCCTGTAATAGAGTAAAACAAAATTGTTACAGAATGATGACGACCCATCATTAGATGTAATACAGATATTCCCAGCTTTAAATCCCATATGGATATCTGGTCTGGAATATTTACATTCTGGTTTCTGATATCCATATGGTTTTACTATCCATATGTAAATTGGAACATTTTTCCACCCTGGGTTTTCAAAATCCATTCTGGAAAAAAAATTTCCATAATGGAAACTGAAAATCCATTCTGGAAACAATGAGATCCATAGTGGTGCATGAGTGGTGCATACTGGTTATGGATTCGTCTAAAATTTTGAGCTTTGATAGCCGACCTAATCGGCTATGCAGAGGCTAGCACCCAGAGGGCGAAAAGGCAAGCCTTAAAAATATGTGATGTGGGGTTAGCAGTTCACTTCGCACACATGGGGGGAAGAGAGCCCGCTTACCTAACTAAATCGCGACCCGTAGCGTCACCCAAGATTTTAAATAGCTAATGCTACAATTATCATACAGAGTTCAATTATACGTAGGTACGTAAGTCTCAAGTAGACCTTGCAGTTTCCGTCTACTTCGAAGTGTTGGAACATTCTCTCCCGGCTTGGGGAGCTCTTTTAACTGCTTGATTAGAAAAAGCGACACTAGCGCCACCTTGCGGACGAAGCTCACAAAATCCACTCTGGAAATTTGAAAATCCATTATGGATTTGGTCCTTTAAAAAACCACTCTGGTATTTCATAATTCCATAGTGGATTATTATTCCCATTCTGGATTTGACAATTCCACATGGAAACTAAATTTCCATCTGGAATCATAATTTCTAGACAAAAGCCCAGTATGGAATTTCTCTTTTCCATCTGGATATTTCTAAATCCATATGGATAAGAATATTCCAGATGGAAACCCGGAAATCCAGAGTAAAATCCAGGGGGAATTTAAAGCTGGGTTTTTCCTCTATTGTTGTGTCCACGACTTCAATATTCAACATTAAATAAATATTTTACTCACTCTTCGGAGCCACCCCAACAGCAGGTAACGGTCTTCCTCTCTTGGCCAAGGCCAGCAGGGACAGAAGCCCAAGCCCCATGGCATACAAATCAATGACCCAGGAGTGAAGAGGCTGGTAAACAGGCTGCAAAGATAGGAAAGGAGGGCTGTTGGAAGAAGAACAGATAACATGGTGCTTACCCATAGTCCAATTAAATAAATTGAAATTGAAAACAACGAATGACCGAACGATGAAATGATGGATGGTGCAAATGAGTGACAGTGAAAAGGCTGGGAGAATAGCTGTGCGATGGCATTATGAGGATGGTGAATTGGAATCAGTGTGAAGTGACGGATTTCAAGTTACTTATCTGTTGAAATCATCGGCAGTGTAGCAATGGCATCGAATGCTCTATTATACGATGGACTCGAAACTTGATCTAGAGTCGAAGTGATGGCAGTAGAATGCTGTGCTGGAAACGAGGAAAGACAGCTCTTGCTGGTGAGACCAAATAACCAGCTCGCACACAAACCCTATGCAAACCTCAATCTGAAGTCGAACATCCAACCATGCAGACGGAACATTGCAACCTAAACCACAGAAGTAACAGTGCTCCTTACAGAAAGTCACACCACATTCACAAAAACCACACGATCAAAAAACCACAAAAACCAAAAAACCACATAACCAACGGATCTTCTTTCAACAGACATTCCCATCAACACTTTCATCAATAAACGCATGCAACTTATCTGTGAGGTTCTGTATTTGTAGGGCTGGCGCAGGTGATGGAGCACCTGGTATGGTCTTCACCTGAATCTAAATTCCAAAAGACCAAACACCCCACTTTGGATATCCCACGTCTAGGTGGTAGCCATATCCTCTGTCATAGCGCAGGCGACTATCATATTTACTTACTGTACGCCGGCGGAAGCTTCGGTTTCCTGTATTAAGGACAGCCAAATTCGTTTTTTCACTTGACTGCGCTGAAGCTTGGCGTCACCGTTGGACAGATGACAGTTCAAAATTTGAATTCAGCAACAATACGCGGTGTTGAAAAGTTCCCGAGCTCTGATTGGCCGATGCGATTCCGAACCATTCCGAACCTCATTAGGCGCTCGCTCCGCCGACGGGTTCACGCCGTTTCCTATCGTTGCAATCGTGTAAGATGCTCCAATAATAATTCATAAATTGGGATTAAATAGATAATCGCGCTTGAAATCCGCTCTCCTTTTGGAATCGCACGTATTATCCCTTTATCGCCCGATCTATTTCGTTTCAGCGCCATCTCTCGGGTGTCGACCCAACTACGTCGCCCGGCTCCGACGCGGCAGGGTGGACATGAGCCCCGTCCCGTTTGAGCCCCGATGACCTGAGCCCGACTTGAGCCCCAGCTTGAGCCCAGACTGAGCCCCGACTGCCAGAGCCCCGACCTGAGCCTGGACTAAGCCCCGACCTAAGCCCCATTTGAGCCCCACGCCAAATAACTCGGGTGACTTAGGAAAGAATGACCCGTATGTTCTACAGCATGTCATTGTACGAATGCCAAATGGATTTTGGTGTTCCACTACATCCGCATCCACGGAGCACCATTCAAACTTATCAAAATGATTTTTATACTTGATTTTCGGTTTCAAGTTAAGACATTTTTGCTGTTCCTGATCATTCCGTTCTCTTTCCTCCTCGCACCCTATGATAATAACGCGACAGCTGTTACTTTCGGCTTCCGGTTTTGTTTTTCACGGCAGCGTCGTGCCCTATCGGGTGGCGATGCACGGCATGTCTGCCAGTTATCGTTCTGAAGTCAGACTCGCGCACGTCCACATTTAAAATCCACCATGCGTGCACTAGAGGCAAAAAAAGTCCATGGCATTGAAGGAATCCAGAAGATGATGAGTTTGATTGTTGTTCTAGCAACGTTAGTCCTGATAAGGCAGGTACGTGGCCTTTTACCTCCCTGAACTTGGCAAGGCGCAAACTTTGCAAAAGGTACAAAATACCCCTAATGAACTCGACAGATATGTTCCGAACATCTGCGGCCTCAAGCGCAGGACTCCGAGAAAAAATTGTGCGACCTTCGCACTCTCCTTCCGACAGCCAGTGTGCCAAAAGTATGACCGGGGTGGAACTGTGCGAAATTAGAGCGTCCGGTGCGAATTCGGTCCACCTCAGATCGCACTTTTCGCACTTTCTTCTCACCAATTCGCAATTGTTTGGTTGGAAGCACACCTCTGACCTCTGACCAATACGAGTTCAAAATAAGCGAAGTTAAATAGTCAAGTTTCTGCCCATACGTTTTTACTTCTTTCGGATTGCGAATAAGTTGACATTTTGACATGATTGCCTCTTCTTGTTTGATAATTAATTTCATATTCAAGTTAAAATGAACTAATCTGAATCTTTTGACGACTTTGTTGTTTGAATTTCGGGGTAAACACGTTAAAACATGTTTAGCATTTAAACGAATATTTAATGATTATGAACCCTCAAGGCAGCAAGAGTCGAAATGACAATACGATGATAGAAAGCGCCGCGGAAACCACTAGATAGCTGCATTCTTTGCTATCGTATCAGCGGCAGCGTGGCAAGTCACCAGCTCGCTGGCTGGAGAGAGACACCGCTCGCCGCCTCGCTGTCTCGCAGAGCAAACTCGTGGTGTAGTGGATAAAGGACATTGGCAGTGGCCAGGACCTCTCGGTTCGAGGCCCGTCTCGGCGACCCTTTTTCGCGGCGGTCGCACTCAGTTCGCACTTAAGGCGCACCAGGTGGAGGGCGGAAATCAGTGCGAAAAATTAAACCTTTTCCTGCCAACTTCGCAATGCCGGAACCAGTGCGAAACAAGGTTGAAAAGAGTGCGACCCGACACACTAAAATTTGCCTTCCGTTTTTGGTAAGGGAATAGTTCAGGGCAATTAGGAAATAATCACTGAACTTATACACTGGCCCCGCCAAATAACCACAAACAGTAAACAAACGACAAATGACGTACGCACGGTGCGACCAGACGACACGGTACCAACCTGACGACGCACACATCTCGCCTTCTTTACGGAATGTTTTCGGATTCATACTATCGCGAATGTATTGACTGTTGTGTGAGGGAAAGATCATTTCTAATCTCGGTGGGAATATAATAGTGCAAAAACATGGACCCTGGAACGTTAAACGGATGTCGTGTGATTGTCCGGTGGATGTCGGCCGAATGAATGCGGCCATTGTGGGGCCACCTTCAGTCTCGGCTTCCGGTTTTGTTTTTCACGGCAGCGTCGTTCCCTATCGGGTGGCGATGCACGGTAGGTCTGCCAGTTATCGTTCCGAAGTCGGACTCGCGCACGTCCACTTTTAAAATCCACCATGGGTGCACCAGGGGCAAAAAAAGCCGAAGGCATTGAAGGAATCCAGAAGATGATGAGTTTGATTGTTGTTCTAGCAACGTTAGTCCTGATAAGGCAGCTTCCTGAACTTGGCAATGCGCAAACGTTGCCGAAGGTACAAAATACCCCTAATGAACTCAAAAGATATGTTCCGAACATCTGCGGCCTCAAGCGCAGGACTCCGAGACAAAATTGTGTGCCCTTTTACAGGCATTATCACGTTACGCCACAGGGGCGTATAAGTCTATTATGCCCTTGCCCCGTTTTATGCCTCACCTTATCGGTGTAAACCCCAAATGTTGGGTTTTCAAAACTTATGGAAACGAGATACGTACCTGACACTCGGTGAAAATAAACCAGAGAACCGTGCTTGGCTAATCACTGAAAATCTATCGGCATGGCCTCATGCCGTTGCAGGGGCGTGAGTAAAGATTCACGCCATATAGCGGCATGACTTTTCTCGTAGAACGCATTGTGCGCACTAATCCACATGGTACATTGACGACAGATGACGGCGCGGTTCACGTGTCATACCGTTTTTCGGCGTGAATTTTCTGTCAGGCCAGTTTTTAGCGGGACTTTTTTTCACGCCGCAATTTGGCCTTGTGTCTGACCGTATATCACAGTGCGAGTGTGTGCGTGTGGAATCGAACAAGGAGACCCGTGTTGAACGCTTCCCCCTCCTCGTTATCTTAACTTAACCTAGTTGAAAGGTTAATTTTCGCTACCGTGCCGCTTACTACCACTGACTTGAGATTTGTACGTCTTAAAAGAGATATTCCAGTGTTAGAGCACCGTGCATTTATTAGAGTTTCCTGTCGGCAGGTGCTTCCGAAAGTACGTCTCGCCCCAAAGATTCACGGCATCAGGGTGTGTCCGGCAGGCATTAATCACTTCACCACCATCTACAACTACTCGGTGGGAATGGATGGCGCTGGAATTGACGTCCTGAATGTAGATGGAAGGATTGACAGAAAGATAAACACGGTCTCAATGGTAAGGTGAGGGAGGGTAAGGCAGTTACTGACGCTTGAAAAATTCTCAAAGAAACCGTATAAAAATTTTCTCTGCGTCAAAAGTCGCAAAAGCCCCCAGGCGAGTTAAAGTGAGTGTCAGGTCAGTAGCTGCCGCGGGCTAGGGCACTTCTTGACACAAACCTTTTTCAGACCGCTTATGTAGGGTATGTATTTAATTTTGGCCAAACATCTACCCAGGCCTTTGAAAAGTAGAGGGTTCCAATAAAATTTTAGTCCTGAACAGGTTCCACACTGGTAAAACAAAAGCATAAAAATTACATCCTTTAGGGCATAAATACTCTTTTACGCCCTTGCAAGGGCATAATTCATTTTATGCCCTTGGAAAGGGCGTCAATGGTACAGGAATTTCAAGCAAAATTTTAATGCACTTCCCAAAGGCATTAACGATTTATGCCCTTGAAGGGCGTACCTTTGTTTCACCAGTGCAGCAACCTTATATCCGAGGAATCTGAGAGGCACAGAAAATAAGCGTCAGTAACGGCCCATCCCCTCTTAAAAACATTAAGAACTTTTCCTCTTTGCACAACAGCTAATACCTGAAAATGCAACCCCCTAGCGTTCAAAGAATAACAGAAAATGTTCATAGCAGGACAGGGTGATTTCGCGCGTAGAGGGCGTTTTCGTGTCCGCACCCTTCCCACAGTAAACTAATGAGAGTGAAGTAAGTTTCGGCACTCTTCAATCTTGTTTGGCCTTGGACTAGCTTGACCCCATTGAATATAGAGTTTAAAAGTAATGATCTGACTCAGGAGGGAGGCTAAAAGGGCCGTTTTTGTAATTTCCGTCATGTCCATTCACACCTTGCACGAACTTTGCAGCTCTGTAACTTTGTATTTCTATAATATTTTTGAATTCCACTCACACCCATCGAAAGTCTAGAGTATTTTTACTAACTTGCTTAAGTTTCATAATTTTATGTCGACTGGAAGTATCCTTTGGGAACCTGCACAAAATGTCCACCGTACTCCGATTTTCACCTAAATGGTTTCACATTTCCCACCAAAAAACACTCCTTGGAGTGATCCCCGCCCAAAACCACTGCCATTTCTGAAATCGGTATGGTCCCTTTTCCCTATGAACGAATCCTGGTGGCGGAAAAGCAAGGGAGGTGGGCGTGCGAGTGAAAGGTGTGTGTAAATAAGGTGCGTTGTAACAATTGATGTAATTTCCGTATGTCGCTCTCGTGCCCCTCCCATTCTGTTTTAAAATTCATCCTTTGCGTGAAAAGATGTGTCATGACGTCGCACTTGTGTGCCAAACATATGACATATTTCTATGGCGATAGAGAGTCGCTGTGAGGAAATAACATCTGTTTGTAACTTCCGTCGTGCGTAATTTCCGTCATGTTTTTTGTAAATTCCTTCATTTTTCATGGGGGTAAAAAGGATTTTCAACTTGTAGCTCGCCCACGCTCAGAGGGTCATCTTGGGGTTCTGCTGAAGCCATCTAGGCTTAATTCAGGCCAAAAACAAAACATTCGTTATGTGACTTTAAGGGCTGTCAAAAACGCTGTCTACGCACGGAATCACCCGACAGCAAGGTAAATAAGATGAGATTTGTATGTGTCGTAGTGTAAGCAGGGTTTATTTTAAGTAATTATATTAAGGGGGCACTCAATGCGAGTGCGCTAAAACAAGATAGTTCTTTGGGGCCCAAAACTGGGATATTAAATGGCTCAACTATGCCAACAGTCATCAGAGCCTCACTCTATAAAATGAAATATATCAGTGCGCTTAAACACTGATAATGAAACAGTCTTGATCAATACCAAATTTTGGGCGAGAGGTGTATTCTCATTTTCGCAACGCACTTATGGTGCAATGTCGCCACGCATTGTACCTTACGCGCTTCGTTCATAGCCTTTTGAATCACAGTGTACTAGACGAATGTATGCTATGTGTAAGATGCATACTGTGTTCACAGAGTGGGTTAGACACGATCCAACTTAATATTGCCGTGAAACGAGCCCAGTTAAAAAGGTGCATCTGACAGATTTTGACTGTCTCAGGATGGAGGTGGTAATTCTTAGGTCAGCGCGTTCTTGACTTGGTTTTTTGTGCTCATGATGCAGGTTGCGATTACTCTGAACCGGTGTCGAGGTGGCATGTCGACGGAGAATTGCGAATACTTCGCTAGGTGGGCCTGGAATAAGGGTGGGTGCGGCATCATGGCAATGAAAGGTGTTCTATGGACGCCAATTATGGAATCCGTCCATCCACCCTTTACGTGCCCCATGGAAAAGGTAAGTCAATTGTTTCTTTAAGTCCTTTTTGGTTCGCACGAACACAGTAAAAATAGATCCGCTAATTCAGTGTTGTCTTGTCTGCAAATCTAGAAAATTGCGAGAACAGCCACAACCTTCAACCATACTCTACTTAATTTCATTCGATTATATGTTTTGGGAATCATTCCAATTTTCACATAAACAGATATGCACAAGGTTCAGGCTTCCCAATAGAGAGATGTTCGTGTTTCAGATTGATTACGCAGTCAGAAACTGTGGTGCCAACTACGATCAGGTAACCAATGTCCTGTCGAATATTCCCATCGAGAACTGGATTTGGCAGGTAAAATTTGAAGTTTGGAATGAAAAACGTGAGTTACCTCTATGTGCCGTTGTTGAAATGGAAATGAAACGATACAAAGTAAGGAACTGAGCAACGTCAACTTGACATAAGAAAATACATAGTTCGACCAAATTTAATCCTTAAACAAAAAACTACGTGGTTGGTCACTTTTTCGTGTGATATCCTGTGACATATACATGGTGAAGGACACCCGCCACTGTTAATGTGACGTGCTGCCAATGGGGACAACTTCGAACACTTTTCCGTGTTCGCATAACGCCAGCCTAGACTGACCCATGTCATCCCTGTAGCAAAAACATTTTTTTACCCGCCATTTCATGCTGGTCTGTTTCATTTGCTTAGTGTTTGTCGTTTTACGTTTCTTAAAGAGAGTCCGTGGGAACCCAATGTTCAGAAGTAACTTCGGACAGGTGTGGGGTGCCTTAAAACGGGGTTATATGAGACATGAAGGAAAATTGAGACAAAGCTCCAATTTCTCGAATTTGACGTACTGCCCCAAAACAATCGCTCAGAAGACGACTATGACTTTAACTTTTTCGTGAGCTAGGAATCCTTGGCACTTCAGAGGTTAAGAACGAAGCCCAAAGGCTGCAAGGGACGTTTTGCAACCAAGTAAACACCACTTATGGCAAGTCCTATTAAGTGGCAACGACTTAACTTTGTAAAACGATATGGAATTTAATTTTTGTGCTGTGACATCTGCTGAGCTGTGTACATACTTGATCCAACATTTAGACGACGGGGTATTTAAGGTGCTGGGCTCACAGTAATTCAATCTATGGCTGAATGCCTGGACTTAAAAAGCAAAGGTACTAACCAGCTTATGTTAAAATGTTTAAATCCAAAGAATGTTTTTTTTTAGCATAAATATTTGTGGGACACTGTGTGATGTAGACCCTAGACAAAGGCCAAGTCCCGGCCGGCCGGCCATCACCCGGCCAACTCCGGCCAACGCCCGGTCAAGTTCGGCCAACACCCACCCTGGACCCAGCCAACTCCGGCCAATGCCAACACCCCGCCATCGCTTGGCCAACACCCCGCCCAGTCCAGCCATACTCAACAAATGGCAGAAACATGGTAATTCGCTGTCTGAAGCGCTTCCTAGACTCTCTTTAACACTCCGGGCTCCTTCTCCCGTCTCATGGAAGTTAGGTCGGAGCAACCGAGATGTAGGCTGGGAAACCGGGCAACGCGCCCGAGCGGGGCCGGCCTTTCGGGTTGATTCAGAACTGCCCGCGCGGCAGCACACTTTTAGACTCGTGCTGAGTTTTTCTTTCGTGACGTATTGACGTTTGTGCGCATTAATAAGCGTACTAACATTTTTGTTTGTTCTGCAAACAATATTATCAATTTAGTCTTCACAAATTCTTAACAAAACTCTAATAATGCCCACAAACGCCAATGAATAATGTTAAAGTATCTATTATCTATTAAAGAATGAGAGTGCAGCAGTAGCAAGCAGAAGTCCACCTACCTTGCACGGCCGGCGGGCAGGGCGCGGCGACGGTGTGGGGAGTCCCAAATAGTCCCGGCCGGCCCTATGCGGGCCCGTTGCCCGGTTTTCCAGCATGCATCTCGGTTGCCCCGTATCTCCGGCGGGTTGTTGGTTAAGGGATGGCGGGGTTTTGGCCTTGGCCGGAGTTGACCCGGCCAGGTGTTGGCTGGAGTTGGCCCGGTGTTGACGGGGTGTTGGCTGACTGGCCGGGACTTGGCCTTTGATTTAGGGGAGCCATCTGTGTAGTGGCGAAGTAAGAGAAATAAACAAACGGCATGAAAAGTAGCTTGCCGAATTTGAACTTTGGTGTCCAGCAAAGATGAAGCTGAAAGAAATTGTGCTGTGTATGAAGGTATTTGGAGAACCGAATAGCTGAAATAATAGAAGGGACCCCCTTAAACCATGTGACTGTAAAATCTAATTTGCAGTTAACTCACCCTTATATGTTTGTTAAACATAGGAAAGGAAGAGGCAAGATGGTAATATTGATAACTCTATAAAAGAAGTTGGACCCTCCCCTCGTCTATGCTCCTCATGACTTAAATGGGGATGATAACATCCTTCTGTACAGTACATTCAGTCATCCCTGAGCCAGCGGCGACCAAAGGAAAATCAAACAGCCCACCGGGGGCCGCATTGTTGGAATGCTGTTCCTGTGCACCAGAAGGGTTCGATCCTTTGTTTTGCTCGTTGTTTCGAGGCTGTTTGCAACACTCAAGATGGCAGCAAGAAAAGACCTGCATAGCAAAGGGTCTCCGCTGGCTCAGGGACTGCTGCATGTACTGTATCTGACGAAATGATTCGGTTAAGGTATGGAATGTATGGAATCAGGCATTGTATGCAAAGAGATGACTCAGGGAGTTTCTTTAATAAAGTTGAAGAGACTGATCCTGTGAACTATATACCAATGAAAGTGACAGTGAATCTGATGGCAGCTCATAAGAGTGGTGATTAGAATGAGCAAGATAAGATTATTTTCAAACTCTTCGTTTCGACTACAATAAAGAGATTGGCAGGAATACTATAGAGAAACGGCGGTCACCATTTTAAAGCACAAACTTTTTACAACAATTTATTTTGAAACAAAAAATAAATAAATTCAGCATTAAGTTAAGAAAGGTCCCCGAATATTCCGTTATCTCTTTCTCTCTCGTACACCATGATAAAAACACCGAATAGCGGAAACACATACAGCCGACAGCTGGACAGGCAGCTGTTAGTTTCGGCTTCCGGTTTGGTTTAACACGCCAGCTATGGAGTACCCTTTCGTGGCGGCGATGCACGGCATATCCGCCGGCTATCGGTCTGAAGTCAGGAAGACAGACTCGCGCACGTCCACGTTTAAAACCATCATTCGTGCAGCAGAAACACAACAACCTTAGGGCCCACCTTTCCTTCGAACCGAGTTGCCAGCTCCGCTTGGCCTGCCGGCAGGCCCTCGCGTCAGGCCTCACCTGGCCCAATCGGAGGCGAACACTCGGGCCTTCGGCCTTCGCATGACACATCCCGTGAAGGAGAAACGCATAGTTAGCGATGTAACATTGCGGCAGAGGCCCGCCCATCTATTCCCACTGCGCTTAAGTCACTTCAACTGTCTTCAGTATAAATTCATGAACCTTGTCATTTCACCCTGATTTTAAATATATACCCATATTTACCCTACCACTGTAAGATTTATCCAAGTAAGAAATTTGAGTAAATTTTCAAAATCGACCATAATGGCTTTTCTTTGTATCAACGGATTCTCTACAAATTTAAAAGCGTACATCGTATGCTCTACCTGGAGCATGCCTGCAAGCACGCTCTAGCTAGCGCATGCCTGCCAAGCATGCACCATCAAATGCATACCTCCCATGTACACGCTCACTGGAGAAGACAACTCCCTATCTCTTATGCACTAGATATATGCTCCAGTAAGTGTGTACATGGCAGGTATGAACTAGTTAGTGCATGCTTCGCAGGCATGCACTAGCTAGAGCGTGCTTGCTGGCATGCTCCAGGTAGAGCATACAATGTATGCTTTTCGATTTGCAGAGTTCGTCTTGACAAGACAAACAACAATACATCCACATGTCATAAGCTTGGACGCAAATGCAGAAAGTTGGTTCCAGAATTCAAGAAAAAGGACCAAAATAATACATCTCAAACTATCCAGAATTAAAACTTATAGCGGGTAAACCAAACCCTTTAAGGATTTTGTTCCTTAATGATAGTAGATCATTGAGAAATTTACGTCGAGCTCGACGATAAGCTGTTTTGGAAATAGCAAGTTTTTTGAAAAAATAGTGACGTAAAATGGAAAAATGGGCATCAAAACTTCATCCATTCGTCTTGAAACTATTTTTAAAGTGTTCTTCAGCGCTAATCCGTAATAACACGGTTTTGGAAAAAATCAAAAAATTTCAGCCAGTTAAGAGAAAAATCGAGAAGAAGTAACGATTTCGACAGAAGTAAAAACTTTGTTATTTTTTCACAGCCAAACGGGGCGAGATATCCCAAAACCCTTTGGTCATGATTCTCTTTAAGATGATCCCTCCCCCCAAAAAAGAGTGTCATTCAAATCGGAGAGATGAGTTTCTATGAGTTCGTTAGTTTGGCATGGAATCGCACACTTGTAAATAGAAAATATTTCACCGTGATCTTTGTTTGAGTTCCAAACAATTTTCACGAATTTAAGTTTGAAAATACGGTTATTTTTTTTTTCATGAATTTTTAACAAGTTTGTAAACACAAAGTTTCAAATTTGACTGCCTACTTACTGTAAATTCTCGTTATAGCGAGTGTGCGCAGCAGATCTATCAAAAAAAGTTAAAGACATTATAAGCGGTGCTAGGGAAGGCTCTTGACGCTCTCGGTAGTCATGATGCGAGCCCTCAAAAGCTATAAAAGCGAAGGGGGAAACCATCTTCTATGTTATGGTACACCAGATTTCTGAAAAAAGGGGGCACAGGCGGCCGCGCGGGCAGCACCGAGCAGCGTTCGGGCGCCGATGCCGGACTCTGGCTGAGCCCCCGGGAGATAAACACTACCGGCTGACTCACGACAAAAAACGCGGTGCTGGCCGACTCGCAAGACAACCCCTGGGAGATAATCAGTACCGGCCAACTCGCGAGACAACCCCTGGGAGGTACGCAGTCTCTCTCGCACCTATGTGGGACGCCCAATGGGTGCGAGAGAGACAGCGCCGAAACCGATCATAAGATACAATTTGCAGATGCCTGACTCTGAAAGGTTACCTAAGAGGTTTGCAGCCGCCTGATGCCTCGGGATCGTTTCGTCCCCGAGTCTTTTTCGCAATGACCAGGTATATTTACTAGCCAGGGGAAGGCCTTCGGCCTCGATGCTGAGCTACTTTTATTTGTTGATCCAATTGCATTTATGGTAAACCTTCTGAATGTTTGAAGCTTCGTGTCTCGGAATGTAATGCGAACATGTGTTGTGTAGCCTTTAGTGTTAATGGTAATGTTAGGTAGGTAACATGTTCTGAATAGTTGCCTTGTGTGACAGATGTTACTCTACTCGTGACAGATCTTTCCCTACTCTCAACAGATTATATTCTCAAACTAAATGGTCCAACCAATCCTAACCTAACCTAACGGGTCGTGACAGATCTTACTCTACTCGTGACAGATCTTTCCCTACTCTCAACAGATTATATTCTCAAACTAAATGGTCCAACCAATCCTAACCTAACCTTACGGGTCGTGACAGATCTTACTCTACTCGTGACAGATCTTTCCCTACTCTCGACAGATTTTATTCTCAAACTAAATGGTCCAACCAATCCTAACCTAACCTAACGGGCTCGTGACAGATCTTACTCTACTCGCGACAGATCTTTCCCTACTCTCGATAGATCTTATTCTCAAACTAAATGGTCCAACCAATCCTAACCAAACCTAACCTAACCTAACGGGCTCGTGACAGATCTTACTCTACTCGTGACAGATCTTTCCCTACTCTCGACAGATTTTATTCTCAAACCAAATGGTCCAACCAATCCTAACCTAACGTAACGGGCTCGTGGACTATGGAGCTTGGACTGTAGAGCTTGGACCGTAGAGTTTGGACTATAAAAGTTGGACTATAGAGCTTGGACTATAGAGCTTGGACTATAGAGCTTGGACTATAGAGCTTGGACTATAGAGCTTGGACTATAGAGCTTGCACTATGGAGCTTGGACTTTAAAGCTTAAACGATTGAGCTGGGACTATAGAGAATGGACTATAGAGTTTGGACTATGGCGGTTGGACTATGGTGCTTCGACTATGTATACGCATATGAATATAGTAAAAATAAACAGAGGAAGATACCTCTAGTAAACTAAAGGTATCGGGGGGGGGGGTCGGACAATGGGGCTATTCAAAATCCCAAACAGGGTGCTTCGCTTCGCTCAGCAATGAAAAGCAGGGCCTCACAGTGACCCCGCAATACTTGGTGGTCTCCAGCGTGCCTTTTTAGCGCGCCCCTGGCACAGTGGGCCAGAAGACCGGTGGATGAAATACAAATCCCGAACGCGTTTTGAGCTCCAGAGTCGCTAAATGGGACTCGAACCGAACGTGTGACCATAGACTGCTCTACAAACCAGGAATCCATTGGTCGGGTCACACGTCCGGTTCGAAGTGGTGCCCCTACACGCCGCTGTTCCCGCCGGCCTGCCCCACCCCCTTCAAGGCCACAAATAATGTGAGCCCAAGCGCCGCGGTATGCGTCAGGGAGAAGATAGGTCACCCGTCAGTCACGCATATGTTGGAGTATGGCTAGGCTACCACGCATAGTGGGTGGGCCAGAACACCAGGGCAGGCGGCCAAAGCTTTAGATACGTTTTAAGCTAAATAGAATTCAAACCTATCGTGTGACCCCACGACGACGCCTCTCCTAAGACACGGCCTTGACCAACTCGGGAAGCGTGGCGCAGCGCGGCGGGGCAGGAGGGTCGTCGCGGGTTCCCGACGACCCCCCTACTAAGACACGGCCTTGGCCGCCTCGCGAAGCGTGGCACGGAGGGGCAGGAGGGTTGTCGCGGACGCCCCCTCTGAGGCACGGCCTTGGCCACCATGTTGTTCGGATTTGTTGAGGCTCCCTGACGACTATCAGCGTAAGGTGTAAAGAGACAACCTGCAACCGGACACCCACACACAGCTCAGCTGATGCCGTGCCGTGCGGAGCACAGGGCACGCGCGAAGACTCGCAGCGAGGCAAGCACGTTACGGCCGGTGGAGAGCCAACACTTAACCTCAAACCACAGAAAGTCCGTGGTCGTGTAAGTTTTGGTCGTACGACGCTAGATTATTTGTTAATAAGAGTGCCTCGTGACCAGTTTACCACACCGGCGATTAAGCAAAATGTGTCTCGGGTGGTGGGGGCAACCTGACCTGTATTCCTGTATTCCCCCTGTTCAAATCATCACATTTTACTGAACCTTGTTGTCCTGTGCTTTATCGATAGTTACTTACCTTAAGACGGCTGCAGCTTGACACTCGGGACGCTTGGAGCTCGACACTTGTTGAATATTTTTACAGTTCACAACAAACACCACTGCCCCACTCGACTGTCGCCGCGATCTCTTTGTGCGTGAGCTTCAGAAAATCGCCACGAGGAGCGCCACTATTTCCAGGAGAACTAGGAGAACCATAAGCACCATTGTCCTCTAATCGTAGATCTAAATGATCTTCAAGGTGACAGGATGTTGGTTTGACATAAGAGTAATATTGTTGAACACCTGATATTTGTCCATCATTGGACTTCAAGCCCTGAAATGGACTCCTAACTTCGAATTTTTCCAGGAGAGCTCTACCTGCCTGACTATGAATACTATGAGTACTGGTGAGGTAACGCCGTACATGGCCCTCCAAGATCTCATTGTTAACTCTTAAAACAAGTTCCGAAGCAGACATGGCTCTGCGGACTCCGACTCTGGTCATAGCTGCTACTCCTCTCATATTTATTACCATGTAAACTGCTGCATTGCCATTGGGCAATGTCTCCAAAGCATTGTATTCCTCATCAGGATCAATCTCTTGATTAAAATCAAAATCTTCTAAATTTTCTTCATTGACATTTGGAACATAATCTATGTCTTCATGATCCTGATTCTGATCAGCTTGATTTCCTATATTTTGATTATCTACATTATCACCACCTTGATTTTCATTAGCTAAATTGTCACCATCAACATTGTCTTCATTAACTTCCATACCATCTGCATTTTGAAGGTTTTGAAGATGCACATTTTCATGAGCTTGATTCTGAACCCCTTCATAATCTCCACCAACATTTAGATTACCTACATTACCCATATTTTCATCACCTTGATTTACATTGCCATGATCACCATTTGCATTTTCACTAAATTCCATATAATTTTGATTTTGGTGATTCTGAATATGAATATTGGTGGTGTGTCTTTTCCACCCAGCATATCTCAGAAACCGAAAGCCACATAATCTACAGGTAAACCCCTAGGGGCTCTGTGCTGTAACTCGAACAAGATGCACTTCAAACAGGTGATTGCGAACATCTCGCCAACTATTCCGAATGTCACGACAGTCTGGACACGGGATCTCAAAATTTACCTCCATAATGCTTTACCAAAAAAAAAAACTGTGACAACACTTGATGCATGCAACACATTCAGCACACATAAATACCATAAAGCTGGGCAATAGTTGATTCCTTCAGACACTCCAGTGAAAGAAGATAGGCATTAACCTCTTCTATGGTGCTTGTTTCACGCACCACAGGGACTTCCACTGCAATTCCTGAAGAAAATGGCCTGGAGGAAAAGAAAATCAATAAATTAGTAAGTAAGAAAGCAATGACAGGTGTGACAAGGTTCTTGGTGCCGATCCATGTGAGGCAGCTTTGTAGACTAAATTTAAAAGTCAAACTGCTTCCTGCCAATTCTGCCAAACAATAAATGGAAACCCCGATAAGCCACACAAAAGCAATAAAAGTTGATGGTGGGTTAGGTAATAAACTTTTAAAATAGTTTGTAAATTAACTTTGGAAAACACTGGTCATTTGACAAAGTGGCGTAAGTCCACTAGGAGCCAGATTCATTCTTGGTGAAAATGTTTTGGTGCAGCTACTAATCAGGAAATCGTTCAGAAACATTGCAGAGTTGGTTCCATATGTACATCTGGTCACTGTGCTTGGTATAGGTATGGTCCCAACTATGTCAACAAATTTACCTTATAACACATGCCTTTAAAGCAATTATAGTAAAACTAAATTTTCTTTCAAAGGCATTTGCTATAAGGTAAATTTGTAGACTTATAATCGGGACCGTACCTACACCAAGCACAGTGACCAGATATACATATGGAACAAACTCTGCAATAATTCTGAAGGCTTTCCTGATTAGTAGCTGCACCAAAACATTTTAACGAAGAAAGAATCTGGCTCCTGGTCGACTTACGCCACTTTGTCAAATGACCAGTGAAAAATTGATTCTAAGCGTTTGCGGGTTTGGAGTTGGAGCAAGGCCCCGCACAGGTAAACATACTGGGCGGCTTTCAACAAACAAGTTAAACACGGGACATCATCAGGAATATATTTACTTACTCGGCAAGAAAAACTGTGTGCAGACCGAGCAGAAGTCCAGGGTCTCGCACACTGGCACACTCACTGGCACACTGTAAACAAGAGACCAAAGTTCAAGCACTTGCCTGGGAGGGGTGAAGAACAGAGAAGTGGGTGAGGCAAAAATACCAAAGTAAAATAAATCAAAATGCAAAGCACTCTAACAAGCACAGCACAAAGTGCGACACCAATTGGGAAACAGAATAGGACTTTGGTTCATAGAGCTTGCGGACTGATTCAATTTGAGTATCAAGGTAAGGGTGAGAAATGAAGTAAACTGTACAAGATTGTGTAAGCATTACACATTCATGACATGTTTGACAACAACTTGAAAGCCTAAAGGTAAGGGTAAAAACCAGATGGGGGCTGAGATAAACATCTTTATTCAGCACTGCCCTACACATTTGCGGCTGAAACTGCGTTGTATTTAGGCACGGCAGAGCTTTCGCGATGGCTTCTAGAATGAATTCGAGAATATTTCGGTAGATAGCCAAAAGACATGCATAACGAAATAAGCGGTGAACGCCAAAAGTAAACAAGCATTTTAGGTTAGGAGGTTATTTATGAGCTGGTCGGCTACTTCTCTCGTTCGACAAACGTTGTGTCGCACAGTTCACTTCGCGGCAGAAACAAAATTGAGTGACTAGCCGGCGCATACGGGCCAAATGTCGGATCATAAACAACCACACAACTTGTTGTAAAAGTATCAAACCCGGCCAAATGAAGAGGTCACCTGGCTGAAGCTAGCCTCCTCGGTACCAGACCGCCACCCTGTGTGAGGCTAACTGGTACCTAGGATGAGAACCAAAGCGGAACACATCGGTCATCCGCTTATGTGCACTACGGTGGAGGGCGAATAGGGAAGTGTGCTGAAAGAGCGCGCGAGGCGGCCACGGCCAAGGTCACCCTAAAAAAAAATTAAAAAATAAATAAAAAAATAAATAATTGTACAATGTTTATCTAATGGTCTATTCTTGTCTATATGACTTGATATGGGGTAGAAACGTCATCTATCATGCTGTACAAAGTGTCATTTAGTATTTCAATCTCTATGGAACAGCCATAAGCATAATGAGGCCTTTCTTCCTAAGTACAAATAGACTAGCCACCGAACAGCACAATTTGCATGGAAGGAGACAGTGCCAGCAAGACGACAAACAAAAGGCTAATATCACAAAAAAAAAAAAAAGCCTCTTTATGGAAGGTACTTTGAATCAGTTATAAACAACTTATCAATATGTAAAGGCTTTGAACACTAACAGCTATACAGTATACCTTAATTTTTTGGTCTCAAGGGAAAAATATACTAATTGGAATTGTGAACATAATTGCTTTCAAATCACTCCAAAAAAAAAACATAAATCCAGACATTGTGTGAATTTTACATAAGAAAGAAATGTTATTTATAAAAAAAAGATCAAACTTTGGTTCAATGTGGCGAAAGCTGTGACGAGAAACTCCTTTATCAAATTGAAAAAAGGATGTGATATACATCACATATCATTACTGGTCTCTGGAAAAGTATATCACACACCGATATCCTACCACAATGCTGCTCCTTGCATTATGGACATTCTACTAAAACACATGAAAGTAAATAAATTGCAAAAAGAAATTGAAGAAATGCATTTTGATAATTCAATTGACAGTACGTCTCAAAGATGAGTGACTTGACAAACCCACTGCAAGGTGTCACTCCTCAATTGTGGATGCCACAATACCACAATACCAGTTAGTGTTGGTATGGAGGAAGTATTAAAGGAACGCTTCATACATATTTCAGAATGCAACAGTATATTTGTTTTGACTCTCGATAGAGCTATGAAAACTGATATAAAAATACATGCTGCTGGTACCGATGGTGTTCCTAACTCAGCTCGTCGCCCTGAGTCCGAAGATGCCTTGATACCAGGTAAAACTGAAGCCATTCCTTCGGTACCAGACGGAAGACCTTAACGAGGGTACCCACGCTGTTACCGAGGGAAAGGTCTTCTTATCTGCTGGTACCGATGGTGTTCCTGGCTCAGCTCGTCGCCCTGAGTCCGAAAATGCCTTAGTACCAGGTAAAACTGACGCCAGTCACTCAGTTCCAGAATAAAGACCTTAATAAAGGTGCTACTACAACCAGCTCATCACATCATTTTTCACTTTGACTTGCAAGTACTTTTGGATGTGCGTCACCAAGGAATGAAAATAGCTATCTGAAATCTGGTATTTTCATGCGCCACAGAAAGATTTAAAGGAGCAAAGAACCATCACTTGGTGTCTAGAAGTTAAACAGTATGGCTTATAGCTGTAACAGCATATACTGCTAATAATTAGCCACCACTGTTACAGCTCCAAGCCACACTGTTTAACAGATAGACACTCGTGATTTGTTTTTGGCTTCTGATAATCTTGCTGTGGCGCATGAAAATATCAGATTTTAGACAGCTTTTATCATTTATTGGTAACGCTCATCCAAAAGTACTGAAAAGTCGAATTGAAAAAGGATCGGTGATAAGTTGGTTGTAGTGGCACCTTTATGGAGGGTATTCGCTGGTACCGAGTGAATGTGCGTCGGTTCTGCTGGTACCGATGGTGTTCCTATCTCAGCTCGTCGCCCTGAGTCCGAAAATGCCTTAGTATCAGGTAAAACTGACGCCATTCCTTTGGTACCAGACGGAAGTCCTTAACGATCAAGGGTACCCGCGCTGTTACCGAGGGAAAGGTCTTCTAGTCTGCTGGTACCGATGGTGTTCCTAACTCAGCTCGTCGCCCTGAGTCCGAAAATGCCTTAGTACCAGGCAAAACTGACACCAGTCACTCAGTTCCAGAAGAAAGACCTTAATTTTGGAGGGTATTCGCTGGTACCGAGTGAATGTGCGTTGGTTCTGCTGGTACCGATGGTGTTCCTATCTCAGCTCGTCGCCCTGAGTCCGAAAATGCCTTAGCACCAGGTAAAACTGACACCAGTCACTCAGTTCCAGAAGAAAGACCTTAATTATGGAGGGTATTCGCTGGTACCGAGTGAATGTGCGTCGGTTCTACTGGTACCAACGGTTTTTGTAGCTCAGTTGGACGCCACGAGTCCGAAAATGCCTTGGTACCAGGCAGAATTGATGAGTATCTGTTGTTTGGGTTCCAGCTAGTGGATGCTGATGGGAGGAGGGGTGGGGGGTGTACCTCGCGGACCAATTTAGTCTCTTCAGTACGCTTCTGGCCATTCCGAAGCCACCACTAGTCGACAGTTTGTCTTGCCAGTTTATCGAACGGTGTCCTCTCGTTGTGCAATGATGGATGTCAATGAGGTCGAAGAGGCGTGGGAGGAGAATAGGCAGGAGCACTATGCCAAAATTTCGCTCCTTACAGAATGCCCTGACGTGAAGATTGCCCTGCGGAATTTGGCTGACTGGTTTTTTGATGTTGCTGTGAAAACTGAGGTGGCCAGGCAGCGTAACCATCAATTATCTGGTAAATCCTGATTTTTTTTTCTGGGATCTCTTTCAGACCCCTAAGGCACTGGTGTTCTATTTTATTAATTTGTAAGAATCTTAGAGTTTTTTTAAAAGAAAGAACATTCAAGAAGGTAAGAGGCTTCACTGGTTGTTTGATAATACGGCCAACATGGAAACTAAGTGTAAATCAAAAATATCAAGGTAAGCTTTCTATACACGAACCCCACCCAATACTAACACAAAAAGACATTTCTCAATTGTTTTGTTGTTTTAACATCCTATGTAGAATTCTAGGATGTGACCCAACTGTTCGTTGTGCTTCCGCATTTGTGGCTATGAATCGTAAAAGATTATTTTGGCATAATCTCCCTGAAGTGGATTGTTTCATGGCAACATTGACAACTAAAATGACTTTGTAACAATACCTTGAGCCCTTCAGGAAGGCACTTGTCCCTAAAGTTCCTACCTTGACCACAAATGTAGCTGCTCAGCGCTCAGGTAATTAATCCTTAAGCCATAAAAGAAAAATTTCCAAATTCTTAATAAGCAAGATATCACTCATTTCTTCCAGGCAAAGAAAAAATATTCCCAGTTGAATTTAATGGAAAGGGCGAATACCTGTCACCAATGGATTATGAACGACTGCTGGGATTTGAAAAGCACTTCACAGATTGTGGCCTCACACAATCTGCTCGAATCAAAGTTCTTGGGAAGTCTTGGAGTGTGCATGTAGTTGCATCATTGCTTTACCCCCTGTGTGATATCTAACAAAGGTCCAACTAGATAATTAATTATTGAGTTTTGTTTGGTTCTTGGTATGTAACTGATCACACCATTGATAAACAAATCGTCAATCAAGATTGTGAGAAGTAATGTAAAATCTTTCCGATCTAAAATTTCAATCTATTCATTAAATTAAGCCAAAGCCCCTTCTCTACAAATCGAAAAGCGTGTTTTATGCCATGTCTTTGATGGTGGCAGAGCAAGGTTGACAGCTGCACGTGGTAGCAGGGAATTGCAGGGAAGAGAAGACACAACACAGGTGAGATCAGGTAGCAAAGTAGGATTTTATTCAGTAAATCATTGGTATATATATGTGACAGGGAATAACACCAGGAAGAACAATGATCGATACATCGATCCACGAGAGTCGATTGTACACGGGCAGAGATGGGTCGTCTATCCAACACACCCCCTTAAGCGAAACGTGTTTGTCGTCGCTTACCACTGAAATCAATCAATGTTACCCGTTATCTTTGAGCATAACATGTTTTTAAATTTGTGGAACTTGTTTACTTTAAGATCCTTGGTGAATATGTCCGCTGTTTGTTCATCAGTCGGGCAGTACACTAGATCAAACAGTTTCTCTTCATACGCAACGCTCACGTAGTAAAAGCGCACATTTATGTGTTTGGTTCTCCTGTTCATTTGACCAGTTTTTATCATTCTTATGGCACCTTGGTTATCCATGTGCAGTGTCACTTCAGCAGCTTTGTTTGTGAGTTCACTGAACATGGTGCTTATGTACTGAATTTCTCTGCAACATTCCGCTGCTGCTATGTATTCAGCTTCTGTAG
This sequence comes from Stenchaetothrips biformis, assembly GCA_030522485.1. Classification (NCBI taxonomy): domain Eukaryota; kingdom Metazoa; phylum Arthropoda; class Insecta; order Thysanoptera; family Thripidae; genus Stenchaetothrips; species Stenchaetothrips biformis. The sequence goes on along the minus strand of CM060090.1, from coordinate 17,281,696 downwards.
ATGACAATGCTACTACATTTTGTTTGCGGGAACACCATGCCACAGGACCGTTGGCACATGTGAGTACATAACCTGTTGTGCTCATCATTTTTCCAGGAGGACCAGAGCCTGCAAAGTCTGAGTCGCTGTATGCCTGTATTTGTTCACCGGATGAGTAATGCAGTCCTAGTTCTGTATGTCCTTTTAAGTATCTAAGTATATTTCTCACATTGTTGATGTCATCATTCGATGGATTTTCGACAAATCGGTTCACATAATTCACTGCAAATGTCAGATCTGGTCTTGTTTTGCACGCTAGATGCTGCAGACTGCCTACTACTTCTCTATATGGAAACTTGTCTCGTTTCTTTGTTGGTTTGTTATATTTATCTTCCTTGTTGTTCTTTTTTAATTCCAGTGGAACACTTGCTGGGCGGCAGTCCTTCATTCTATATTTCTCAAGTATTTTCTCCGCATATTTCACTTGAGACAGAGTAATACCGTTTCTGTCTTTCTTCAGTTCCATGCCAAGGTAACTGGTGGGATTGTGACTTATCTTTACCTCAAATGTCTGTTCAAGTTTGTCTAACAATCTGTTTACTGTTTCCAGATTGTTTCCCATCACTATTCCGTCGTCTACATGAATGACCATATATAACGAGTTATCATCAGATTTGAAGATGCATTTGTCTGTTTTCAATTGTATCAGTCCTTCAGTTTTTAGGAATGAGGTGAGTCTATGATACCATGTAAGTATAGCCTTTACTGGAGTGCCGACTCGGGTCGGGCCAGCCGCCGCCCGCGCCAACTGCGACGGTTATACCAGACAAACCCGCACGAATTTCACGAAAACAAGGGTACTCACGTGTTTACGAAGGTCCACTCTAACTTTTCATAGCAAAACATCTCCCGAAAACTCTATCGGATTCAAACAGGGACGCTGCAACTTCGGTAGGCCTTCTGATCGCACCCTTTCCCCCTCGGCCATGCAACGCCACCTACGACGCTCAGAACGTTCCGCTCGCCAGATCGAGAGTATCGATGCCCCCCTCCACTCCTCCTCTGCTTGTTTTCGTCTGATCGGCGTCTGCTCTGCCGAAGCTTCTTGGCGCTCTAGCGTAGCTAAGTAATTTCTTAATAAGAGAGCAATGACTGAAGATGAAGATATCTATAACTGTAGTTTTGAGGAGGACAATGCTTGCGCGTCGTCTAGTGTCTCGCTAAATGCGTCGGCATTTGATTGCCTGGACGACACAGTGCTTTCCGCGGACGGAGATAACCTAGACGAGTCTCTGCTGAATGCCTCGTTCGAAAGCTCAGGTAATAAAAAGTATGCAATGATTTATCGCCTCAAACGCATTTTAAAAAAATAATTTTGAACTGGCGCGAGTATTTAGTTTTGTTGATATTAGTTTCAGACACTGTCCACTCGACTCCAACGAAAAGGACAAGATCTCGGGCTGCATCCGAATGTACACCTACAAAAAGGACCCGGACCAGATCTGAAACTGCAGCAGCCGCCACTCCTGAGAAGCAGAAGAAGGTAAAAAAAGGCAAGGAAACGACAGGCAAGGGAAAAAAGGGCAAGAAAGATACAAACAATAACAATAGTTCTGCCGCTTCGCCTTTCAAAGTTCCTAAAGTTCCCCCTGCGTACGTGGCAAAGTGTTCACGATGTGGATCTGGTTTTATGACCTTTGCCAAGTTTTCAAACCACAACAATGCTCACAAGTGGAAAGGTAACAGAAAAATTTATACTTTAATAAATTTAAAATGTGTGTGTATTTTTGTGCCTTGATTGTTCATGTGAATGCTTAAGAATATATATTTGTTTTTGCAGATCTTGCTTCTAAAGTTCCAACTGAAGAAGAAATATGTGAACAATCTCAAGAGAACGCTACAGCTATTTTGGAATCAATGATCGAAGAGGACTGGAATGAACAGTTCACCGGAGCTTGTGCATCACTCAGGGGAAACCTGAATTCCTCAGAATGGAAAATATTTATGAATACAGTGATGGGTATAATTGTGAAAGTAGTACATGGGGGTGACATTATTAAGAAACCTTTAACATTTGCTGCAACAAGCAGGGAATTTGTATTAACCCACATTAATTCTAGTCTCAATGATAAAGAAATTAGAGATGATTTGTTAGAGAAGCTTCTTAATGTGCACTTATGTCAGACCCAAATTGCTTACCCATTTATAACAACTTTCGTCCGTAGATTGGGGAACAAGGTCCTCGCCAGTATTTTCTCTCGCATGTCGGAAAGGGATCCACTTTCAAAATTAGGAAGCAAACATTCAAAAGATGACTTTAATTCCCTCCAAAGCCAGCGTGTTGTTCATCACATTGCTGGCTCCTGCATGCGAGGCATTGTTCGCCATTCCTACAGTCATCCCACCAGTGCCAAACTGCGGAGAAGAAAATTGTGTGTACTGAGACGGTTTGGCACCATTGGTGAGCCAATGGGTGCTGAGTTGTCAGACAAGGCCTACTGGACTGGGGTTCTCAACAGAAAGTCACTAATTTTTGTTAAAGATGATGTCCTTCCTTTTTTTGTGGAATTAGCTAAACTGATTCAAGGTCTGGAGTTACCAAATGGTTCGTTAAACCATGAACGTGTGATGCAGCGTGTTGTGGCCTCTCCTCATGTTTTAGGAAAGTGGTGTGACATTGTAGACTCTGATCTTGATGATGATGAGAGCATAGATTTATTAATTAAAGTGATACGTGCCCTCACAAATACATTTGGTAGAGGTGTCCTTCTCTTGCGGATAAACGAACGTTCTAAGAAGGGAAAAGCAAATAAGACAACTGTGTCTGTGAGTCATCGTGCAAGGTTGCTGTGAAGATTTTATTGTGGGTCAATGTGCAATTATTCTATATAATTTTATTTTGTCTGTTTTGTATTTTTCAATGTGATTTTATGTTGTCTTCATTTTATTTGTGTTGTGGCTTATGTTAATGTTTAATTGTGCACAGAAGTGTGCTTATAATTTTGATCTCCCTATGTGATTTATTTGTTTTAAGAATAACTGTTTGCAGTGGCATTTAATAAAAATGTATAGCCTACGTACAGGTAAAATTTATTGTTTCAAAACAAACATTGCCTTCAGTTCCTTGCAGAGCTTCAAGCTTTTCTTACTTTTAGAATATATTACTTCTGAGCATACTTAATATTTAAAATGTACATTACCAGAATTATCACAAGACACAAAATATACATTTGGAACATGTTATTTCTGAGCATACTTAATATTTAAAATGTACATTACCAGAAAAATCATAAGACAGAAAATTATTTCACATTACTTACTTTTTTTTCTCTTGGGGAGTGGTTCATCACTTATGTCCATATGCCTGCCTTCCGCTTCAGTGTTGCCAGACCTCCTTTTCACATTAAGATCCCTGTGAACACTAATCATATTGTCTGACTGGAGGAACTGAGTGGCATTGGGATTTGTGCTACCCCCAATTTGAGACCTCTGCTTGCTGAAATACTGCTCGAGTGGGTCTTGGCAAAACACACGAGCATTAATAAAAACTTTGCCAGGACTCAGGTTTATCATGATCTTGATTGCTGCAGTAATTGCTCTAATGCTTATTTCAATTCCTTGCACAGTTTGAATTGGTAGGCAAAGCTTATCTCTTTCAGCTTTCTTCATGTGTGTCATTGCATCAACTTCAGCTTTCCAATCAAGAATATATGTTAGAAAGTCGTCCAACATTTCAAAGCGTTGATCATCACAAGAAGTGTATGGATTTAACAAGGGGTTCTGCTTCCTTTTCCCGTGGTCTGAATGAGCACCATTCAGGCAATCAAAGAAATCATTGACCTTCTTTATGAATTTACATGTTTCAGAAGTATTTGGCCACTTTCTTCCTTCCAAGTCAAGGTAAACAGTATTCGACATAACTTGCCCAGCATAGGCGACCTTCATGCAAGAGTAACTATTGAGGTAAACATTCATTGCATTCAACTTGTGGCTTTGACGCCAAACATTCTGGTGATCTTCAAGGTAAAGCCGCTCAATAGTACTCCATGTAATAAGTTCACCATTCTTAGTCAGCTGCCTTGTACACTTGTGGTTTCGACCTGACTTGGCAAATGCATTACGAATGGTCTTAAGTAGGTGAGGTACATCAGACACAAAAAAAATATTGCGATCTGGTGCACAAAGATTTACTGTGTCGAACACTACTCCTGATTTGGTTGGCGTGGCTGGTTTGTGCATGTCAAAGAAGCTTCTATTGACACCAGCACCATCACACACAAGAGCAAGCACTTTTATCCCTGCAGCTTCAAGTGCAGCAATTACTTCCCAAGTAACGTCATACAATTGTTCTTTGGTGATGTTGCTTGTTAGAAAGCATGCCACAGTCTGCTTCACTCCACTTGCAACCCCTTTAACCATATAAGCAAGCATCTTCGTTGCCACATTCCCAACATCTGCTCCCTTTCCGGTCTGTATCTTCTGCACCAAGAAACGCATTTCATCACTCACTTCATCCAAATCAACATATCCAATCATTTCCCCTGTCCGCTTGTTGTAAACCAGCTTGTTTGAAATGTGGATTTCATCAAACAACACATTATGAAACTGTTGATATTCTTCAATTAGACGAGCCACTGCCTCTGCGATAAGTTGAATTTTGGCATGATTCACACCGGTTTTCTGCGGCAACACATGGCTGTAGTCAAACAAAGTGCTCTCGCCTGGAAGGGTAATCATTCCAGATGCTCTTATGGCACGGTAAGCTGCACTTGATTCACTTTTTTGGCCCGCCCTTCTATTCAAAAAATAGGGGGAGGGCATATGCATTTGCCTTTGTGTCTGTGTGTCGTCGTCGTCGTTGTTGTTGTCGTCGTCTGTGTACAAGGAAGGAGTTGAGCTGGAGTGACCAGATTTGGAGGGTACTTCAGGAGGGCCGTCCGAACAAACAATCCGGTGGTGCAAATCCCGTCCGACCCGCGCAAGGCCTGCAGCAGCTGCATCATGGTTTGCATGGGCGGGAGGGGGATTTCCGCCATTATTGGTGCTAGCAGGGCACATAGGGGTATTTTTGGAATCAGGGCGACGAGACAAGATGAATGGACCTGGTCCCGACCCCATCGGCCGCTTTTACAAGTTGGCCAGATCAGGATCTTCAAAAAAGGGGGTCGACCGACTAAAAAAATTTATTGCAGATTTCGATTGGTCTCAGCAAGACCTTTTCAACGAGGGGTCGGAAAGGGGGTCCAGGAGCCCGACTTCGTCTATTAGTCACATCAGGATCTTGAAAAAAGGGGGTCGACCGACTGAAAATTTTTACTTAAGTTTTCGATAGGTCTTGGCAAGACCTCTTCAACGAGGGGTCGGAAGGGGGGTCCAGGAGCCCGCCTTCATGAGTTATGTGAAAAAGTGCGACGGGCTCGTTTTGCGCTCCTGCTGTGCCTCCATTGCAAGGAGTTGCAGTAGCATGGCAAATATGAGTATTTTCGGAATGAGGGCTAAGAGACAAATGAAATGGGCATATTCTAAGGACAGTTGGAGTAAAAAGTGTAAGGACTTTTGCATATTGTGAATAGAAGGGCGGGCCTAAGTCACGATGGTACATCGATAACTTTGCCTTACCCGCTCCCGGGGTGTTTGATGAGAGCGGGCCGAAGGCCCGGGCCTTCGACTGGCCAAGTTGGGTCTGATGCGAGGGCCGAAGGCCCGAGGAAAGGCCGCCGGCAGGCCAAGCTGGGCCGGCCCCCTGTCGAACCGAGTTGCCGGCGCAGCGAAGCGGAGCTGGCAACTCGGTTCGACGGAAGGGCGGGCCCTAGCTTGTTATGAGTAGAGCAAATCTTATCAGTGTGGGATGCCAACGCATACCATTCTTACTTTCCACACCAGCTGACTTGCATTGTTGCTGAATGAACAATTCTTGTAAAGGTGTTAATTTTCTACCTTTCAATGCTTCGGTCAATTGCTCACTGTACTGCATACTTATAGTAACACCCTCATTCTCCAATGCTCTTGCCACTCTTTTTTCTAAAACTGCAATTCTTTTCTTCTGGGTGCGCAATTTCTTTTGTTGATCTTTTAATTTCTTCTTTTTCTGTTCTTCACTGAGATGTATGTTTGGGGTGTTTTCATTGTACTCTTCTCCAGTCTTCAAATGTCTGTGGCGAAACCTGTACCCAATTTTCATGCACTCTTTGCACCTCCACTTTTTCACTGGCACAAGCATAGAACAAGTATGACTTCGGAATGTTTTTGTGTATCGGTTCTCATCATAAGGGTTGTGGTCAGCACTTCCTCCCTTGTCAGAGTCCCAGAAATGTTCGTACTCTTCAATGTCCTGTCCAGCGCAAATTTCAAAGCTCCTTACATACAAAACTAAAGTGAGAGCTCTGTCAACATACGCTTTTAAAGTTGATTTAGAGAGTGGAACTGATTGAGGACTCTGCTTCACTATATCTTCTTGAAGTTCACTTGACAATGCTCTACGATGAACAGAAATCTTCACATCACCACTAAAGGAAATAAATACAGTCCTTTGAATAGCCTTGTCACTCCCACAAGATAAAAGAACATTGTGGATCCCATTCTGGTCTGCAAATGGAATCCATTCCTTTGGTAGTACAGCTCGCAATAAACTTAATGCATCTTCAATGGTGGGCAGGGTGGCAACCTCTTCCTCAACATCCTGTAAATAAATGTTAATGTTAAAACATGCTCTTACATGCAGTGCCAATCAAATAATAAATTAACACAAACCGTATGTTCACTCCTTTCCTCCTGGGGTGACTGGGACGATTCAGGGGATTGAGGCAACTCAGGAATGGAATGCGAATGCGATTCATTCTCACCAATCTAAAAAACAAAGAATTGATTCAAGTACTCTAAAGTCAGTTTAAAGATAAATTCATCCACTAGTAAAACCTACCAATGCTGCGGCAAATTCTCCGTCAATATCAGCATCACTAGCAGTCCCAGAGGAGTATCCCTCGCTGTCAGAAAAATCACCAACCTACAAAAGAAGTCCAAAATGTTACTTTTGCAATAAGTAATTCATATCAGGAATTGGGACTCATTAAAAAAATCTTTACCAGCTCAGAGTGGCATCTGCCTCTCGTTCCCCTACCGGTGACGCCACCACCTGACTTGTCTCTTCCCCTTTTGCTCCGAGTGAAGCCAGACCCCCGTCGCAATTTTGGGCGAGTCATTCTGCCAGTTCCAAAAAAAAATATTAGTGGTGATATCCTTATAAAACCTATAACACACTACGAACGGCTGAACGCGAAGGTTACGCCATAGTTGTGGCGAAGGAAACGTAACAGCCGTAGCTTCTATAAACACAATTTCCGATTTAAATACCCATGAGACGATATGAAACATACCTCCTCAGTCAATTCAATCCGCATCAACAGAGTTAAATGATGTTATCCATCCGTTTATCAATATTACACAGCGAAGTTTGAGCGCCGAGAAGCTTCGGCAGAGCAGACGCCGATCAGACGAAAACAAGCAGAGGAGGAGTGGAGGGGGGCATCGATACTCTCGATCTGGCGAGCGGAACGTTCTGAGCGTCGTAGGTGGCGTTGCATGGCCGAGGGGGAAAGGGTGCGATCAGAAGGCCTACCGAAGTTACAGCGTCCCTGTTTGAGTCCGATAGAGTTTTCGGGAGATGTTTTGCTATGAAAAGTTAGAGTGGACCTTCGTAAACACGTGAGTACCCTTGTTTTCGTGAAATTCGTGCGGGTTTGTCTGGTATAACCGTCGCAGTTGGCGCGGGCGGCGGCTGGCCCGACCCGAGTCCGCACTTAAGTAAAGGCTATACTTACATGATGATACCATTTCAACGGGGCTTGTTTCAGTCCATACAGGGCCTTTTTTAGTAGACACACCTTGTTAGGTTCATTATATCCTTGAGGGACTTTCATGAAGATTTCTTCGTCCAGAGAGCCATTTAAGAAAGCGGTTTTTACATCAAAGGATGTTACAATCATTTTTTTTCTGAGCTGCTATTGCAAACAGCATTCTGAGATTTGTTGTATCCACCACTGGACTGTATTTTTCTTCTACATCTAGGTCGCCTTTTTGTTGGCATCCTCTCGCCACAAGTCTAGCTCTATATATTCCATTTTCTTTTATCTTGAATATCCACCTGCTGGTCAGGATTTGTTTTCCTTCGGCGATTTCTTTATCAACCAATGTCCATGCTCCATTTTTGTCCAGAGCGTTTTTCTCATCAGCTATTGCCTTTTTCCAGTTGGGGTTCATCTGACATGATTCGTATGTGAGTGGCAGATCTTCTTGGGAGCATAAGTACAGTTCATAGTCTTCGAATTTCTTTGGGTGAGTTATCTTACTTCTGTCCCTGAGTTTGTAGCCTTTGTCCACAGCTGTTGCTTGGTCACTATCAACCTCCTGCTGATTCTGCTCAAAATCATTCTCAAGGTTGTTTTCATTATCTGATATATGTTCATCGTTGTATTGTTCCAGGTTTCGATCCTCGTGCTCATTGGCTGACATGTTATCCTCTATCTCCTGAATTTCTGCCTGGATCCTTTCATCTGTAACCTCTGATCGGAACTTAATCCTGATTTTGGTTGTGTCCTTTGTTGTTTTGAACAGGCTGTGTCCTGGTAGATCTGTGAATGTTACATCTCTAGACAATATCACTCTGTTTTTAATTGGATCCCACAATCTATAGCCATTGGGGCAGTATCCTATGAGCACAGTTTCTTTTGCTCTGTTCTCTAGTTTCTTCAGATGTGAATTTATTTTAGAATATGCTATTGTACCAAATGTTTGGATGTTGGACAGATTTGGAGTTTTCTTTGACCACATTTCAATTGGTAGTTTATCCACAGTAGAGGTGGGACTTCTGTTAATCAGATAAGTGGCTGTTAGTACAGCTTCTCCCCACATGTATTCTGGAAGTTCTGAATCGTTTAGCATGGTCCTGGTTTTCTCCATGAGGGTTCTGTTCATTCTCTCGGCTTTTCCATTCATTTGAGGACAATATGGAATTGTATAGTCGAGAACTATACCTTTCTGACCGCACCAGTCTTTTAGATCTTTGCTAATAAATTCTCCACCATTGTCACATCTTATTTTTTTTACTTTGTGTTGAAGTTGATTCTCACTCTGTGTTATGAATTCTTTTATGTGCTGAGCACTTTCACTCTTGTGAGACATTATGTATGTCTTTATCATGTGTGTATAATCGTCTAATATAAGCAAGTAATAGCTTTTTTTTGTCATATGTCTCAGGACTTATTCCTCCACCTACATCAATGTGTAACAGCTCCAAAGGCTTGGTTGCCCTTTCTCTGTTAGTGTTGTGAGGCAGTTTGGTTGCATTTGCTTCAGAGCAGATTGTACACACTAGTTTAAGATCTTTGACCTGAATGTTGCATTTAACTCCCTTGCTCATGTTTTGTAGTTTTATCAGATTGCCAACTCCAAGATGTCCCATCTTTCGATGCCATAGGATAAAGTAGTCGAGATCATTCTGAGTATACAAGGCCATTTTATTATCGGAGTTTTCACAGTGAAGATCAACAGAATACAGATTTGAGCACCTGGCTCCTTTCAAAACAGCTAAATCTTTTGGAACTTTGATTCGTCCCTCACAAAACAAAACTTGATCTTCTGTGAAGACCACGCTGACTCCAGCTTCTGTTGCCTTGGGTACAGACAGCAGATTCTTCATTAATCAGTGTTAGAGTCAGACTCCTTGTCTTTGTCCTTCTTCTCCTTCTCCCTGAGAGTCATCTTCTTAAATGCCATGTGGCATTTCTTCGTTCTGTCCTCAGATGTTTTCTTCCTTCCAAGATTCTCTTTTCCTGTCTCCTTGTCCTTGGTCTCGTTTCTAGATTTGCGGAAAAAGCAATCTTCCTCCTTGTGGTTGCTTTTTTTGCATATTCCACACGCCTCTCGCACAGGGTTTCTTCTATTGTATTTGTTCTTATAAAAGCACCTGTCAGAGTCGTGGTTGGTTTTCCTGCAGTATTGGCACTTTTCTCTCCTCTTGCATTCCCTGGCAAAGTGTCCAGTCTTTTTGCAGTTGTGGCAGACGACGCTGCCCCTAGTGCCAACTGCTTGGAAAGCCACCACATTCTCCTCTTTACTTGCTATGATCTTACTCTCTTCGAGTTGGAGTCTGGAGCACAGGTTGTCTATGGTTTTGCTATCAGCGGGCACACTGTCCCAGGCTGTTGCAAAATTATTGTACTGCTTGGGCAGCATACTAGTGATTTTAGCTATGACAGCAGTGTCATTGACACTTTGTTCCAGAGAGTTGAACTGATGAGCAAGTTGCTGCACAAAGCTCACATTTTCCAATGCAGTTTTGTTCGCTGCCCACTTGTAAGAGTACAGCTCCTGCATTAGCAAGCATTTTTGATGATCAGTGTCCCTCTCATAAATATTTTTAAGTTTGTCCATCATTTCTTTGGACGTCTCACATGCCATCAAGTGTGACTGCACTGTTTTACTTGTGGTCATCATTATGTACAGTTTAGCTTTGGCGTCCTCTTCCTTCCAGAGATGCATCTGATCAGGAGGGACTCCATTGATTCCCACAGTTCCATCAACAAATTTCAGAAGATCCTTGGCTTCAAACAGGATTCTTATTTGGAACGCCCACATGGGGTAGTTCGTGGCATTTTTTAGAACAGTCAAGTTAGAGACGTCCGCACTTTTTTCAGTCATGTTTATCACTAGTAAGATTTCACTGATATCAACGGTTTCACTCAAGCAGCACTTTCTTCAAAAAACGTCACCTCAGTAGACTCCACTGGGCCCATAACCTGATGGCAGAGCAAGGTTAGCTGCACGTGGTAGCAGGGAATTGCAGGGAAGAGAAGACACAACACAGGTGAGATCAGGTAGCAAAGTAGGATTTTATTCTGTAAATCATTGGTATATATATGTGACAGGGAATAACACCAGGAAGAACAATGATCGATACATCGATCCACGAGAGTCGATTGTACACGGGCAGAGATGGGTCGTCTATCCAACATTTGAATCAGATGTATAAAATGACATGGTTTAAAAATGGTTGAAAATCAAATGGGTTATTGTCTACTTTAGGGGCTCCACCTAGTTGGAGCCCCTAAAGTACACCACTGGATGCGTAAAATCACGTGCAGTTGAGATATCATGGTGGTTTTATGGCGCTCGGCCTCGTTCTTGCTTAATTTATCAAATTGGTGAGTCACCCTAACCTTCCAACGCGGTTTTTAGCAGACTCAGTTGGGCATTTAACTACTTCGAAATGGACCCAACGTGTTCGTAAACTTACTTTTGCGTGTTCTGCTTTAATTTTCACTCATTGTGATGTGCTGTTTACAAGGTAGGTTTACGCCAGACCGTGTCTTGTCGTAACAGGCTTCGCGATGCTCCGCCAGTTACGACAATCCACGCCTGGCGTTACACCTACCTTGGCCTGCGGCGCTTCCCTGCTTGCCTTCGGCAAGCTGTCTCAAGGTTTTTTGAGGCATTGAGTAATGCACCACGTGATGAAGGATTGAAGTAGAATATGTCAGGAACTGTGCACAGGCAGAATTTGGTTTTTTTTTACATGCACAGATAGATGAAAGTGTATTTTAGCTTTCTGCTAATAGTGAGTGTTGTAACGGACGGCACTTAGGTTTTATTTTAAATGTGATGGAGACCTCATTACCTGATGTGTTGTCTTCCTGTCTTTTAAGAAGACAGTCTGGCAGCTAAAAACCTGAGAGGCCTTGTTGGAACACAATAGGTACGCAGACTTTCCAACCGACCCAGGAGGTATCTGCGAGCGGTCGTTGACAGAGGTGTTATAAGTCAATGAGTTATGAATTCCTTGACAGTAAAAATACCATAAAAAAGAAATGTTTTACTGTTTTAATGAAGGGATATTGTGTTTCGTTATTTTAATTTGACTATGATTTGCAATCATAGCATTGGTTTTTCACGTATAATTATCTGTAATCAAATAACCATTTGCGCGAGAAAGTAAAAACAGAAAGAGACAATAATACTGTTCTTAAGTGGGGTTTCCCCAGACGTTTGTGCTAAATTCACCGACTTGTAAGAACTCTGACATCCTTTACCGTTTTCTTGGGATCAGTCAAGAAAGCGGATGGCGTTTCACAACGAATTTCAACACAAGAGTTACTTTAAATAAACAAGAATGAAAGAGTAACTTTCAAATGAAGAACTATTAAACGGTTATTCTGGATCAAAATGAATCGGATTTTACTGTTTAGGTTTGAAATTCTTTGTCCTATGCCCACATGGAATCGGAGAGCAGCAGACCAGCGGCGCACCACCTGTGAACCTTAAAAGCAGCAATATTAGTACATAGCAGTAAAATTGCGATAAAAATCAGTAGGAGAAAGGGAAGAAATCTCATCACACCGTATATTGTTAAGCAATCAACTCACAAATCAGCAGAAATTAAATCAAAATTAAGCAAAAAAGAAAATAAAAACCTTTGACAGAGTGATAGATTTTGATACAGGGCACAGATTTAAAATGAAGAAGATTGGGATGATAAATTGTTGAAAAAGGTGCAAGATTAGTTAAACATACTTAAACATAACACACTGGAAACACTTTGATAAGACAGTCAAATAGTCACACACAACATATTTGAAGTTAGGAAAGTTACAGTTACCAATTAAGTGAATCGAGATAACTACCTTCTTCACACTGCCTGAGTTATACAAAAAATATTATAATAATAATAATAATAATTAAAAGAGACGCTCGAAAATCACAGATAGAAGTTTTCTTATTAATGTTTATGGTTCAGTCAGAAAGATTATGTTCATATTAAAAAGCGAGACATATGAGCACAGGAGAGAGAGGAAGAACAGAGACGAACATGCTGAGATCTTGACGATATGATGTACACATTCCGATGGCAAACCGTTTACGGCAAAAAATGGTTACATATGATAAACGAGACGCGTAATTCTTTTGACGGCGCGAGAGGTGTAGAGACCGAGACGTGCACCCGAAGGCCTAAACGTCCGGTCAACCTCAATTCGGGCTGAAAAGCAAGACCCTTGATTCCTTTCACTGCGCGAGAGGTGTAGAGACCGAGACGTGCACCCGAAGGCCTAAACGTCCGGTCAACCTCAATTCGGGCTGAAAAGCAAGACCCTTGATTCCTTAAACTGCGCGAGAGGTGTAGAGACCGAGACGTGCACCCGAAGGCCTAAACGTCCGGTCAACCTCAATTCGGGCTGAAAAGCAAGACTCTTGATTCCTTTCACTGCGCGAGAGGTGTAGAGACCGAGACGTGCACCCGAAGGCCTAAACGTTCGGTCAACCTCAAATCGGGCTGAAAAGCAAGACCCTTGATTCCTTTCACTGCGCGAGAGGTGTAGAGACCGAGACGTGCACCCGAAGGCCTAAACGTCCGGTCAACCTCAAATCGGGCTGTCAAGCAGGAGAAATACTCTTTTTATAAGAGCGGTGACGTTTGTGTGGGCGGCTACCGTGACGAAGCTTTCAGTGTGATCGTATTGAGTGTCGGGCGGCGGTATTTATGAACGGAACCTAATCGGTGACGCTCTGTATGCTCGATGTCAAATGTCAGGTTAGGCGGGTCAAGTAATGACTTGCCACCATGCATCGACATAAACTCTCATATCCATGTCAATGCATGCTGTACGCATTGGCCACACGCCTACAAGCGTTGCACTATTGTTTGGACCTCCGCTGGCATTTGGCATGGAAAGCAAAACAGAAAAGACATAGGTGTTTGGTCAATCCGAGAGTTGCCTTACAATGCGTGTCCGCCTAGTCCGATGTCCCAATATTGGTGATTGATTACGTGACGCGATGGTTGAATAGGATTAATAATGCCAATCGGCTTTACATTTGGTCACAACAGTGCCAATGATGGGAGAAGAAACACGGTGGACACCTATTGTGAGACCACACGAAAATCTATTGAGCGATGGATTAATGCGACGAGGCCGTATTGACGTAATTCAGACAGAACTAAGCGCTTATTGAGGCTGCATACTCTATACCAAATGTCGGTTCCGACCCATCAGATGGAGCAACTTCAGACGGCGAGCAGACTTGCCACCATGCATCGACATGAACTCTCATTTCAATGCCAATGTATGTTGTAAGTATCCGCCTCACGCCTATAAGCGTTGCACTATCTTATGGACCTTTGCTGGCATTTGGCATGGAAAGCATGACAGCAAAGATATAGGTGTTTGGTCAATCCACGAGTTGCCTTACAATGCGTGTCCGCCTAGTCCGATGTCCCAATATTGGTGATTGTTTACGTGACGCGATGGTTGAATAGGATCGATAATGCCAATCGGCATTACATTTAGTCACAACAGTGCCAATGATGGGAGAAGGAACACGGTGGACACCTATTGTGAGACCAAACGAAAATTTATTGAGCGAAGGATTGCTGCGACGAGGCCGTGTTGACGTAATTCAGACGGAACTAAGCGCTTATTGAGGCTGCATACTCTATGTTAAATGTCAGTTCCGACCCATCAGATGGAGCAACGTCAGACGGCGAGCAGACTTGCCACCATGCATCGACATGAACTCTCATATCAATGCCAATGTATGTTGTAAGTATCCGCCTCACGCCTACAAGCGTTGCACTATCTTATGGACTTTAGCTTTCATTTGACATTCAGAGTATAGCAGTATTGTAAGATTGACTGACCGGTGAATGAGCGTTGCTGGACCAGAGCGACCGTGCCTCACTGATGCTGGACGTCCGTGACGCTGTCGTAGTGGTTCCACAGCGGCGCGTCGTCACTTTCTTGAGCAGGAGCCAGGCGGTAGACGATGGCCAGGTCGCGCGCAGCGTGGCCACCAACGGGGGTGAAAACGATGGGCGGGTATCCAGCTTCAGTGTACATGGTCACGTTGACATGCTCCAGCTCTGCGACGGCCCGCATGGTCTCGCCGCCGCCCCACTCTGCGACCAGCAGCGCCTCCAGGAAGTTGTGGATGCGCTCCGCGTCGTCCACCCTCTCCAGCACCACTTCCTCTTCACCTTCAACACGGCGGTACTGCGGATAGCGATCGCCAAGCCCGTCGATGGTGGTCAGCAATATGTTGGTCCACTCCTCCGCCTGCGGGCCCGCCAGCTGGGCCCTGATGTGCTGCACCACGCGTTGACGGAGCGCGGCCACCTGAGCGGCGAAGGCGCGGCCGCGCGGGAGGGAGCCGTTGAGCTGGTGCAACAGGGAGGAGAACAGGCAGTGTCCGTCACCAGGCATCCGGGCCGCAGTCACGGTGCCGCCGTGCACCTGCACGCCGAGGTCCACTGGTAGAGCTGGAGGGCGGCGGGGAGGCGCCCCACGGGCACCCCTGCCCGCCCTGCCGCGCGGCGCGCCACGGCCACGCTTGGAGGGGCCGCTGTCCAGAGGCTGCAAGGCTGGTCTGCGGCCGCCGCGACCACGAGCGGGAGGCGGGGGCGGTGGTCGGGGCGGAGGCGAGGGCGTTGTCTGGGGAGGCAGCGCACTGCCTTGATCAATGGCGTCCATGAGGCGCTGGGTGGAGCGGGCCATCCGCTCAATGCGAGCGATGGCGCCGATCTTCGTCTGCACACTGGGCCTCTTCTGCAGGTCGTCCAGCCTGCTGCGCGGGAAGGCGTTCTCAATGAGGAGGCCGCCCCAGTCTCTGCACCTGGACAGCGCCACGTACGCGAGGCCCGCAGAGAACTCCTGGTTGCCGATGTCGGCAACGACGCGGTCGACGCTGAGTCCCTGAGCGGCGTGCACGGTGCAGCCCCATGCCAGGGTCAGGGGAAACTGTTCTCGCGTGCACGTGGTCTGGTCGTCCTTCCAGGACCGCATGATGGTGCCGATGGGGACGGAGCCGTCGGCCGTGAGGGCAGGCCCTGTGTAGCGGTCGAAATGCACCATGATGACAGCCGGAGGCGAGTTAGGAGGCCTGGAGCCCTCGGGGTACACAATTCCGGTCACAGTTCCTGTAGCTCCGTTCACGAGTCCTGCTTGAGTCCAGAGGTTGGCCCTCAACATCACTCGCGACCCTACACTCAAGTGTAAGGTCTGGCTAAGTCCACCGGCGGTCTGGGGGAAGGCCTTCGCCGCGATGTCGTTGTTGTGCCTGGCCGGGATGCGTGCAACGGGGCGCCCAAGGCGCTCCAGCCTGTGCACGTTGTATTGCGACGCGCCCTTGTTTACGGAGAAGATGTGCAGGGCGTCGCGGAAGAGACGCAGCTCGGCCGGTGGCAGGCGGTGGGAGAAGCGCTGCTCGTAGCACTGGAAGGCCCCCTCCGAGCACTTGCCGAGGGCCAGCTCGTCCAGCGCAGCACGGAACGAAGGGTCGGACTGACGCTGCGATTCCCGCAGCACGACGGCGTGCCGGAAGTCCTGGAAGGCCCTGCGCCCATTCAGTTCCATGGCGGTGGAGCCCGTGTTGGAGAAGATGGCCTTCATGCGGACGGGGGGAAGCTGGGCCAGGTCGCCGATGAGGTACACGTAGAGCCCACCGAATGTCTCCCTGCTGCCCGGCTTGCCCTCGGAGCAGCGGCGCTCCATCATGCCCAGTATGGGCAAGCCGATCATGGAGTACTCGTCCACAATGAGGAAGCGCACGGGCTCCATGGTGTCCTGGAACGTCTTGGCACGTTCCCCAGTGAGCGGGGCGAATGCGGACATAGGGACGGGTATCAGCAGCGCACCGTGGATGGTTTGGCCGTCGATGTTGTCGGCGGCTGCCCCCGTCGACGCCACCAGCAGGAAGCTGCCAGGGCCGAAGGCAGCCACGATGCGGGACTTCATGACGGCGATGACGGTGGACTTGCCGCAGCCCGCCTTGCCCTGCAAGATGACTCGCATTGGCGGCGGCGGTCCATCGCCGCCCTGCGCGAAGGCGATCTGGCGGTCCAGGATGCTGATCACGGCCGACTGCTCCGCAGTCAGCTGCACGTCGGGGGCCTCGGCGGTGTCGGCTGCAAACTCATGCTGTCCTTTACTCACTTCCACGGCGTGCAGCAGCCGGCCCACGTCCCCGTACGTTGCGGCGTCCGCAGTCCAGTCGTGCGCCAAGTCCATCTCCCTCCTGCCGATCTCGATGCGCTGCACGTCCTGGTTGGGGTGCTGCCGGGCGATCACCATCCACTCCTCGTCGGGGTCGGCCTCGGGGATGTCCAGCTCCTCCAGCTCGTCGTCCTCGTCGGCGGGCGGCGCGGGCTGGCCGCCGCGTGGCACGATGCCGTGCTCCCTGTAGACCTCTTGCCAGTTGGCGTGCTGGCCGAGCAGAGCGCCCTCGTCGCGCCACGGCACGTGCAGCAGCACTTGCTGGCGGTAGAATCCTTCGTCACGGATCGCGTTGCCCGTGAGTCGCAGACGGGGGAACACGCAGACGACGGCGAACTTCCTTCTTTTGTACCACCTAAAAAAGCAAAACCACATTTAATTTCGCGTGCCCACGTATCGCGTTTAGGGGAGGTTGGAGGTTATGGTGAAAATCATACTCCTTTGAAAATAAATTTCACTGATAAAAAAAAGAAATATTTTCAACAGAAACTACCCTTTAGACGTGTTGCTCGGCTAAATCGAAAACAACGTTTTGATCAGGATCTCAGTCCTAATGTTAAATAAATATTTCAGATAAAGTTTCTATTTTTAGTTCGATCGTACTTTCTGTAACTACGAGAGAGATTTGCTTAGGCATGCGGTCAAGTTTTGTCATTCGTTAAAAAATACCTTAAAGTGGTTTTCATTATAGTGAACCGAGAACGATGCGAAAGGCGGTAGCATCAAATTATTAACGCTTGGTTTCACTCTAAAAAGCCTACGAAGAATCTGCTTCGTTATTACAAGAAAATGGAGGCGTTGCTATTGCTTCGTATTGCGAAGGATTTTGCTTCATAATACGAAGCATTTCTTCTTAGATTTTACTATGCCTTCGTTTTCTTCGTATTACGAAGCGATGCTTTGCAGAATTTTAAGGTGTTGAAGCTTTGGAAAAATGTGAACTTACCTCCGCGTTTGCCTGTTGAACTGGAAGTCCCGGGCGAACTCCCACAGCGTAATATTCTCGAGGTTGGCTGGTCTTCTCGGATACTTGTCCAGGAGAGAGCCCCGCGGAAGTTCTTCTTCAAGGACAAGCTCGCATTCTTGATCCTCGTCTGCATCCTCATTGGGGCTGTTGGGATCGTCGGCTTCAACGTCCTCGGCAACATCTGCGTCTTGAGCGTTGTGGCCGACCGGAACCCAATTGTTGTCAGTGAAGACGATCTTGACGAAGGGTCTGCTGGAGCGGAACAGCTTCTGAGAAGTGGCTAAGTGAAGAATTTCTTGCGAAGAGTAGTCACGCTCGCTAATGGATTGGATGCAGCGACGTTGGATGGCTTTCTTGGCGCTGTCCTCTTCCTGCAGCCCAGACAGAGCGTCTTCGAAAAGCTCCTGCATAGTTTTGGACTTGTTCTCGGGCTTGGCGGTGTACTTGGCCAGGTAGTTGACGCAGCCGTCGTGCGAGGTGACGGGCTTGGCGTCCATGTTGCCCCTCCAGGCCTTGATGACCGCCATGATGAAGCCATTGATAAGGGGGTCATTTCGCCGCCCAATGAATTTCGCCTCTCCCTTCTCGTCGAAGATGATGACGTCCTGGCCGGCCAACTCAAAGGGGAACTTGAAGCGGCACACAACCTGACCGTCCTTGTTCTTCCGCAAACAGTAGTTGTCAGTGCACTTGTGGCGCTGCACGCGGTTGAGGAGCTCCCCCAAGGCACGCTCCTGGTCCTCGGCGGGAATGTCGCCAAGGCGGATGCGGCATGGGTGCTCGACGGCAGGTGGAAGCCCCAGGCCGTAGTTGAAGGAGCACACGATGTTCCCGAAGTACTCCACCGCGGCGGCGAGTTCCTCGGGGGTCATCTCCTTGACGCGCGTCATGTCCGGAGCACCACGAAGCCAAAGGAGGCAGTGAACGTGCGGACTTCCTCGAAACTGCCACTCATAGCGGAACCAAATGTCGGTAAGTGGGTACATCATCTTGAAGATCTTGATGAGGAACAGCTCCGCCCTCTTCATGAAGAACATGCTGGGCACGAATGGCCGATTCGCGATGAAGTTTCGTCGGTGTTCTTCGGTTAAATCTTCGAGTGTAACGCGTTCTTCGGCAGAGAGCCCCTCGCATGCCAGGAAGAGGCGGAACAGGTCCGGCCAGTGGAAGTCGGCGGCGCTCAAAGTCAGAAACAGCGTGGGCAGGCCTATCTGGTCAATCATGTCCAGCAGTTCACTGAGACGAGCACCCCAGTACTGCCGCGTGGCCGGCAGCTTGGTGCCGTAGAACATGATGTTCTTGGCGAGCACGGCACACTCCCGCACCATTTCGCGCAGCTGGCGCACAGTCTTCCCCTGCAGGTGCTCGTTGCGGCGGACGTACAGGTTGCCCGCACGAAGAGCGTCGTGGCGCATGACGGTGTTGAAGGCGAAGAAGCGGAACCGGGCGTCGTCCGCGAATCGACCGCTGCGGTGCTGCAGCAGGTAGGAGAAGTACTGCCGCGATGAAATGCCGTGTGACCGGGCCTCGAAGAGGTCCGCCCTGCCGTACGGGAAGAGCTTGGGGAAGGCCATGACGACGTACCCTGCCGCCGCCTCGCTGACCGGGTCTGTGCCGCGAGAGGGGTAGTTAAGTACGGATAGCACTTGATCTTCTTGACGGTGCGGCTGGAGCATCGGCACTCCAGACACGGCGATGTCGTCCACGTCGGCGCGGTCCACGCTGGACTCATCTTGCGGTTGGGCTTCCGGGTCGTCGGGGTCCTCGTCCTGCACGGCGTAGCCCTGGACGACCTGGTAGGCGTCGCCGTCTTCCGGGAGCATGGCTAGGTTGCCCTCGCTGACCTCGATGTTGGCGTAGTAGGGGTTGTTGTCGCGCAGCCACAACAAAGCCTGCCGCACCACGCCGGCGCGCACCCGGAAGTCCACGTGGCCGTCGGCTCTCTGCTGGCGCACGGCGATGATGGAGGACAGGTCCTGGATGCGGTGAGGAAGAGCGCGCGCCAACTCGTTCACTTCTTGGGGGAAATTGATGACGTTGCCGCGATATCCGAACTGGTGGCCGCGGATCTTGTAAACAGACACGACGGGGTGGATGCGCGCGATGAGTTGGGCTTCCACGAAGGAAAGCCGCTCGAGCTCCGGGGGCACTACACCGGGGTCCATGAAGTCCTGCGGGAACTTGGCGCAGGTTTGCCTGGGGCAAGGCTTGTGGACAAACTCCATCCTTCTTACGTTGCAGCTATCGCAGTAGTCCCAGTGCAAACCCTGCATCGCGTGCTCGAAGACTTGCCAAGGTACCTCTGCCGTGGGTCGAGCACCACGTGCCCGAGGTTCGGCGCGAGCAGAGTTACCGTCGACGAGTCGAGAACGGAGATGACGGATGTTGTCGAAGTTAAGTCGCGCCGCACGTTGGTCAGATGTTTCTTCCGCACGAGCCGCACGGTGTCTTTCAATGTCTGCTTGGCGACGAGCTTCTGTAAGTCCTTCTTCCTCAGCAGCCCTTTGGGCTGCTGCTCGTGCAGCATCGGCAGCGCGGCGAGCTCTTCTCTCTTCGTCTTCCTCTGCAGCCCTTCGGGTTGCTGCTCGTGCAGCAACGGCAGCGTGGCGAGCTTTTCTCTCTTCTTTTTCCTCTGCAGCCCTTTGAGTTGCTGCTCGTGCAGCATCGGCAGCGCGGCGATCTCTTCTCTCTTCTTCTTCCTCCGCAGCCCTTCGGGTTGCTGCTCGCGCAGCAACGGCAGCGTGACGAGCTCTTCTCTCTTCTTCTTCCTCCGCAGCCCTTCGGGTTGCTGCTCACGCAGCAACGGCAGCGTGACGAGCTCTTCTCTCTTCTTCTTCCTCCGCAGCCCTTCGGGTTGCTGCTCGCGCAGCAACGGCAGCGTGACGAGCTCTTCTCTCTTCTTCTTCCTCCGCAGCCCTTCGGGTTGCTGCTCGCGCAGCAACGGCAGCGTGACGAGCTCTTCTCTCTTCTTCTTCCTCCGCAGCCCTTCGGGTTGCTGCTCGCGCAGCAACGGCAGCGCGGCGAGCTCTTCTCTCTTCTTCTTCCTCCGCAGCCCTTCGGGTTGCTGCTCGCGCAGCATCGGCAGCGCGGCGAGCTTCTCTCTCCTCCTGTCGCTCTGTTGCTCGTCGCTTAGCTTCTCTGGCGGCGTTAGCAAGGCGGCGAGCCTTACCTTTGTCGTCGCTCTCCGCAGCCCTGGCAGCAGCTTTTCGTTCCGCATCCTTGACGCGGCGCGCGGCGTCACTTGATTGTCCCTTTCGTGGCATCTCGAAAGGAAAAACTTACCTACAACAGATTTATAATACATGTTAAATATACTCTTATTAGGAGGGTGAAAACACCGGTGTGCTGCAACACCATGATTTTTCATTCTTTGAATGTCAGTAATTTTTGCTCCCAACTGTTTTACTATCCTGAATATTGTTAACAGGGGTGATGGTATTATCATAGAGCTTTTTTAACATACAAGAAAAGTATGTTGTATCATTTTGGTTACTGTCATAGATAGGGTGATGTTACCAAAAAAGGATCTTTTTTTAAATTATCCGGTCTAGATCAAAATTAAGTATAGGTTGACTATTGTTGTTCTCATTTAACAGTCAGAGGGTCAGTCTGGGCAAGGAAATCTGTAAATTTGAAATCTTGTCATCTGTTCTTGAGATATAAACTCACAAACAGAATTGATCAATGTTTGGTACCTTGATCCATGTTCGGCACTTTACCCTCACAAGTATTACAAAAAACAAATGTTAAAAATAAAAATGGTCTTATAGGTTTCCGGTATAGATATGGTGAACATTCTCACAAATTTTAGCCTGATTTGACTCACGATAAGCTTACTCTGTTGTAGTCAAAGCTACACATACGTTGTATTTGAAGAAAGCGAAAGGAGAAAACCGTAAATGGAGAGGGGGTTCCGGAAATCGCATGGTGAGGCTTGTGCGTTACTAATTTCGGTCAGAGGGAATACACGACGTAACATCGAGATCGTTAATGACCTGTTCATTCATTATGCTACGCACCTACAGGAGGACGGTCTGGTTCTGGTTTGTGTCACGCAGGTGTTTGTTTCACGGGGGACAGAGCCAGCGTAACGTTCCACAATAACAGTGGGAGGTCATTTCGAAAGGTTTGGCAGCAAGTGGGCGGATGGGAAAATTTTAATTGGCGTTACGCTGAGCAGGAGATGAAAGGAGAAGTGGGGGAGGGGGAGGGAGGTCTTGGATAGTGTAACGTCACACGACTTGAGATAACGGGGTGTCTGCAGATATGAAAGTGTCCTGAAGTGTGTCACGTCATTGGTGAATGTCTTTCAGGATAATGCCAAAGTGTGAAACCAGAGAAGGCACCGAGGAACTAACCTAAGATAGCCACACGCTTAATTTCTTACGAAGGCGAGTATTTGTATTATGGTACGAAACTTTCACGGTAAAAACGGAGTCTGGTTTTCCCAGGAGCTTTTTACAATTTCCAGGAAGTGGTGACTTTTTCCAGGAGGGCTCCTGGGTTTCGCCAAGTAGCTCCCAGGAACTTCCTGGGAGTTCCCTATATTTCCCAGGATGTTCCTGGGAACAGCGAACAGAGTCTTTCTTTCCCAGGAGGTTCCTGGAAAAAAAAAAGGGTTCCCAGGAGGGCTCCTGGGAATGCCTCACCAGATGGCCTGAGCGCTTCCGAGCGCCTGCGGAAGCAAGCCCGTCAACCCGCACGACCCGTCTGTTTCACGGGCTGGCCTACCTTCTCGGCAACAGAGGCTTAGGGAGGGGGGGGGGGTCTTTCTTTGAGATGGGCGAGTGAGATGAGCTTCGTCAAGATTGAATTAACGCGATCCGTGTAAAGTGAGTGGCTGTGTAAAACTAGACAAACGAAAATTATGAAAAAAATGTTTCTTGTTTTCCCGTTTTGGATTGTGTGTGAGCACTACAGGTAAACTGCCGTGTGCCGAACACGTCTCAGGTGGAATGCCCGGAAATGCGCAACAGCTTCGCGCGGCAGCGGCGGCGAACAGTGAACAACGCGCGGTGCGTCCGAGTTGACATTGGTTACGCTCGCTTTAGTGCTTTCTCAATTGACTTGATTTTTCTGCATTATTTCTTATCCGCTTTTACTGATCATGGTTTTTGGGCTACCGACTGCGTTTTAGTCGAGAAGGAATACCTCTTGCTTTGGCTTAAACCTGTCATCTTTGGCTGTTAGGTGTATCCTAACCTCTTAACCTCTCACCTGAAGTATTCCCTTTGCTGTAATTTGCCTTCTGCCACAACACTTCCCCGCAGTTGTGTTACTTTGAATGAATTGCAAACGTTAATAATCCTGTGGCGAACACAAGCGTGTCATAGTTTGATCATAAATATGTGTTGTGAACGGCAAGAGTTGCCCTTGGCTATGGCCTATGAAGTTTCTTGTTAACCAAACCTTCAATTATTAGTTTCTCTCTATCGTTGCGCTTGTGTTAAGGAAATTTCAAATGCATGACTATCACATTTGACTCCTTGCTTTGATCATGAGTCGCTGAGCTGACTTAGGCTCATAGCATAGCACCGTTGTTTCATTGCGTTGTGGTTTTGTCACAAGTTTGCATGCGCCTATTTTGTACTGATAAATCGTTTGTTTGTTTCAGGATTTGGTCTTATTTACCCGCTCACCGCTCTCCAAGTGCTGTTGCTGATGGCAGTATTGGTTGGTGCATTGGCGGTGTCTGTTTAAGCTTCAACCCCAAACTGTGCCTCGCTTCATCGTAAAAGGATGTGAGCACCTTTTTATTTTACGTTTACTATCCTTTATGCTAATCATGGCTATCATATTTGACTTGCTTGCTTTGAACGTGAGCTAATTTTGGCTCATGACATTGTACCTTTGTTATTGCGTTGTGGTTTGACTCCATTGTATGGACACTCAAAAATTTTATGGAAAGACTCTCCACCAAAATATGGCTAGACAAAAAGTCTTGCCAAGTTTTGGCAGACAAAAATGTCTCGCAATAAAATGGTGAGACTTTTTTGTCTAACCGCGGTACAGGCCGCATATTGACTTCGTTCAGAAGTCTGACCACATTGTGGTCAGACACAAAAGTCTCGCCATTTTGTGGCGAGACATTTTTGTCTTAAATTTTGGTGAGACTTTGATGTCTGACCTAAACTACACAAGACATTTTGTCTCTCCTCTGGAGTGCGTTGTGGTTTGTCACAAGTTTGTGTGTGCCCATTTTGTAGTGATAAATTGTTTGTTTGTTTCAGGATTTGGTCCTATTTACCCACTCACCACTCTTGAAGTGCTTTTGCTGATGGCAGTATTGTTTGCTACATTGGCGCTGTGTGTTCAAGCTTCAACCCTAAACTGTGCCTCTCTTCATCTTAGTTGAATGTGAGCACCTTTTTACTTTTACTTGTATAGCCTTCTTTACTTTTATCATAATTATTACTGTTGTAATATTATGCGTATTTTAAGATTGATTTGTTTTAATTTATTATTTTTTTTCATGCATTTAGGTTTTAGATACAGAGATGAGAAAGTTTTGTCTGTGGAACACCTATCTGCCAGCCATTTCATCTTTTTAATGTGAGTGATGAATCCTCTTACCTGGTATATTTGATTAGGCTAAAATCAATAGTGGATTATAATGGGTAATTGTGTGGATGTTCAAAAATTATTTTATTCATCTCGCTAAGGATTCACCAACATGCGAGTCAATGCCGAACAAATCATCTGATTGACGAGAACTATTTTATGTAACTTAAACATTCCTTTTGAATTGATACTCATTTACTTCCAAGATGAAAATATTTATAAAGCATCAACTTATCCTTAAAATTTAAAGTCTATTTTTCATTATATTTGTATTACGCATGCAATGGTCCTTTGTTTTAACAATTAGACGCTACTATTGAGAGTAAGTAACACCATTTATCTTTTTAGTTCAACGGTTAAAATGGATCATAAGATAAAATGGGTTGATTTGTTCAGCCTAGTGTTTGACAAAGTATTAGCACCATGAACTTTGAAGATTGGTTGATGCCTTTCTAATATTTGGATCCTGCGAGTGAATGATGACTGTTATTCATAGGAATGTTCTTGTTCTATAAAATATTTCTTGTCAACTATCACTCGATTGTTGGGGGATAGGATCACACTCCAGTTTTTTTTTTTTTCATATCTATGCAGAATGTTAATTTATAAGGTACGTGTTTTGGTGCATTCTACCTTGCGCGCTTAATTTACCTTTACCCTCATCTGTTGCAGGCACTGACTTTGTTTGAGAACAGCCACTGTTCTCCAAATATGGAGACGCGTCTTTTGTTTTCAACTTTGGGACAACCTGCTTCAACAAGGCGGCTTGTTCTTGCTCTCCAACACTTTGTTTGAAGTATTAAGTTGTCTTCAGCTCAGTTCAATGTCTGTCTGCATGTTTTTTGGTCTGTTAATTTGTTTTTCTTCCTGTTTTAAATCCTTCAATCTCTATTTTCTGTGAGCAAATAGTTTTTGAGTATTTGAGTGTTGGGGGTAAATAGAAACGTGAATAAACCAAATCAACTACAATTTGTAAGTACTTTCTGATTGTACATAATAAAACTTTTTAAGAAGTAAATGCACTGTTATGATGTCACATGTACCATTTTCATTACATCAGAATCTTTGCTTTTCTCTCAACTCCTGAGGTTGCATTTTTTCACTACATCATATTGGATAAGATTCAAAAAATTACAGAGTGATGAAGGTCAATACATTAATATACATAACATCAAATAACAACAGAGTTTTTAGTCCTTCACATGGTTTACATTCAACCTTCTTGCAAGCATTAGATCAATCAATGCGCACAACTACAGAGGGAATAATTGATTAAAATTACAGTTGTTAAGTGGGTAAAAGTAGCATATAGCAATAATGAAAACTCCTGAGGTTGTATTCAATTCATTACATCAGATTGGACAAGATAAACAAAATAAAAGAGTGAAAGGTCAACAGATTAATGTATAACATCAGATAACAAAGGAGTTTGAGTCTTTCACATAGTTTCCATTCAATTCAATTCTTGCAAGCATAACGTTTGTCTCAGTTCCTAAATTCACAAAATTGATTAAAGTTACAGTCGCTAAATGCGTAAAAGAAGCATAGCATTGTGATGAAAAACTGCTAACTGTATCTTTGGGAAGAATGATATTTTTAAACACAATCATGTTAAAAGCATAGTAATAAGATTAGAAATTTTATTAGTTGAACATCACACGCAACTTAAAGGGCAAAAGCATCATCAGATTAAAAAAAAAAATTAAATGAGGTACAACCTTTGCTGCTTCCACACCCGCACAGGTGTCAGTTAATTGCATAAGATTGGATGTGATTTTTAAAAATTCAAAAGCGGTTTGATGTCCCACTTCAAACAGACACACCTGAGATCGACCTTCCTATTGAATTAATATTCATCAAATATGGGATTTAAATTAAATAATCAATCTTAGCATAACTTTCTCAGACTTTTTCAAATTTAATGAAACAAGAGATCAAGCCCTGTTGTCCCAAATATTACATAAAACTACAGAGGAAGACAATTTACAAAATAACAGTTGGTATTAACAACTACTGTAAGTGCGTTGACTTATTTGCTTTAGAGCAGTGATAAAACGTTGAACTGACGTTACAGGAGTTTTGATGCCATACAAATATTCAAAATAATCACAAACTGTATATCTAAGGAACGGATGATATTTGAGATTAAAAACATGGTGGGCCTTCATAAAAATGTCAAATGCAGTGATGACACTGTCCTCATCCAAGCTGCGGCTTATGCAAAAGGATTTTCTGTCTATTTTCAGGTACAGGAGCCCAGTTTTTGAATCATTATGTTATAGTGTGCAACGTGTAAAGGGACTTGAAGGAGAAGGAGTAGTCGAGGTCTCAGAGAGACGGAAGGCTTCTGTATTATCAGGGGTTGACCGTGTACAGAATGGTAGCGGCTGCTTGGCTGCGCGCGCTTATATTACAGGAGTAGAAGAACATCAGGAAGAATAGTAGTAGAGAGTGGGGGTGCATGGCCAATGGCATTGTATGGCTAGGGTATTAAGGAGAGGAACGAAAGGAAGAATATGGGTTAGAGGTCCTGGCCAGGATCCTTAGGGCAGTGGTTGCGAAAGATAGGGAATGACTGCTAGTAAGCCGTGCTATGGTTATGTTCTCTATAGTTCATTTCACAACACCACTCCCTCCTGAACAAAAGAAACGAAGTTTCTTAAAATTTTCTTCCAATCGTTTTGAACTCGACTCGACTCAAATTTTGAATTTAGTACCATTGATCTCTAATGAATTAAACTTTAACTTTGCTCTCCTTCCTCTTTTGAAGGAACTGAATTTCTTTCCTCCCACACTCTCTCACTTGAATTTTGCAATTTACATGATTTTGATTAAATGTCCAATTTCTCTAGAATTTCTTGTTTTTCTTGACTTTTCTTGCGCTGTCTTGGATTTCTTGTCTGGTAGTTTGCCGAACGTTGTGGTGAATGATGCTACAAAGGTGCGCTTCCCCATTACACCGCACAGATAACACTGTACGATGCCGGGCGTTAGGGTGTCCAGTCCTAAGCCCACGGTTCCACTCGTTGTTAAAAAAAGAAAAATAAAGAGTGGTATGGCCCGCGGCGTGCTGTCACGCCAGGTGGACTTTGTCTGCCCCAGGCGGATGTTACAGTCGTCGTCACGAATTGCAACACCGCATGAAGTCGAGTATTCCTCCTGTAGGCCAACCAAAGTTTAAGTTAGTTTTTGATGAGGCTCCAACTGAAACAAACAGAAAACACTCTACACAGTTTTGCGCTTTAAAATATCCAACCCCTACTCTGTTTGGTTGGTTTTGCCTGGTGCCATCCTGACTATCTAGCTAATCCTATTCTAAAGGCACCTTGAAATCTAAGAAACTTAACTAACTGTTTGTTAGTGCAAATACTTAACTCATGGAATTACTCCTCGCGTGTAGACGGGGACTCCCGGACAGGCGTGACGTCATCCTTCAGATTCTGGATAATGTCCAAGGCGGCTGCCAGTAATTGCTCAGGGGTGAGCGTTCCATCCAGGACATGTACTGCATTGGTTTCCTCTCGCAACAGCCAGGTGTCAGTTAATTCGTGCAGTAGGCTGAGGTACTCGACAGTGACACCTGCTTCTTCAGTGCGACCTCTACGGTTTAAACGTTGGTACGCTACAGCTGGAGGCGTGCGTACATAGATGTAATGGATTGGTCTGTGAGTTGGCGGGGCGACAGCGTCGCGCAGGGTCCGTAAAATAGCCATATGTTGTTGGCTTATGGCATTCATTTCAGCAAGGGCTTGTGCGAACACTCTCAGTGAACATTGGGGAGAGCGTTCCAGGACAGTTAGCCTTTCCGGGTGATTAGCCAGCATGTGGGTCTGGCGGCGTCCCAACGTAGCTAGTGCCAAGACTTGGAAAGGGTAGCTCCAGGTTGCTCGATCAGTGTAGAGCATTTCAAGCAGATTGTACCCTTCGACATCTTGCCAGTCTTTGACCGGTTCGTCCAGTACTGGGAACAGTTCTAATTTCTTCAAGTTGGCTGCCAGAGTCGATTTTCCAGCGGCAATGTTGCCTTCCAGGTAAATGATTGGTGCGAACTTGCGCTGCCGTTTCATGAAGTAATGCACTATCAATGCAGCGATGACAGCCAAGAAGGTGACGTTCAGCATGATGAAAAGCATTTTGGCTCGGTTCGGCGTGAGCCGAGTCGACAGTGGTCCTGCGGATTAGACTTGTTAATTTGCTGTTTTGAATTTAGTCTCCCACTTCCCTCTGAATGAACGAATGCGATGCATCTGATAATTATTTTACTTCTTCACTTGTTTTTGTACAATCAGGGTTATGACATGTATCGTTTGTAACATTTGTTCCAAGTGGCTAGAGTGTTTGTGGACTACACTCGTTTGAATTGGCGCGCGCTTCGCGCCTGGCGATACCCCTTGCGCCGGTTCTTAGCGCGGCGCAGTACCGTGCTCTGCCGCTGTTGCGTGGGGCGTTGGTGTCGCGGCGAGAACTTGCGTTGCGCTGCCCGCTGCCGCCGGCCGGTTGCTAGCCGCGGCGCGGTTGTTGACGTTGTTGACGCGCTGGCCGGCTTCGCCGGCGTCCTCGCGCTCCAGTCCGTGCCGTTGCTCTGGTCTATGATTGGCCGCTCAGGTCGTGTGTTGTATCCGTGCGTTTTGATTGGTGAGCCGGGCCGCGTTGTTGGCCTGGCGTCCCTCGGCCCGGCGGCGTCGGCGTCATTTGGTGTGCGGAGTTCGACGCATTCGCACGTGTCGCTCTGTGTTCTTCGTCCCGTGCTCTTTTCGATCATGGATTTTCCTGTCATTTTATCCCTGCGCTTTTCCGCGTATAGGGTACTCTGCTTCTGCGAGTCGTTCCTGGGCCACTCTGGATACGTGAGTACCCTTTTTATGTTGATGTTCGTGATGCATGGTGCACGGTGCATGGCACGGGATTCGTCTTGTTATAGCTGTGTACTTCGTGCTTCACCGCCTGCGAAGAGGGGTTATCTCCTTACGTTTTTCACCTGGTGTTCCCAACTGAGGGCATTTTTGGGGATCAGGCTTGGGATTCGGTGGCCTTGGTACAAACTTGGCCCCGTTTCTTGTGCTTGCATTGCGGCATGCGGGTGTTTGTGAGTGCTCCTTTCCTCTCCCCTATTTAATCCGGTTATGGTTATTTTCTTTTCTTTTCCTATCTTTACCTTGTTCCCAATTCCTTGCGAAGGAGGAGTTGCCTGGTCCTGCATTCCCGGCCTTTGCCCCTGAAGTACTTCATCATGTCCTGCCTCCCAACCACCCTTTGGTCCACTTCGAGAACGGGGAGCAATTATATGGCTTTGGTGACGGGCAGGGTGAGGGCGAACTTCCTGGTGAAGGTGGGGTTGTTCCTTGGAACGGGGGCGAAGCCGCTGGGGAAGTTATGTGGGGCGACCTCCCCGATGTCGAGTTACTGGAGGACATTCACCCCTATCTCCTTGCCCCCGTGGAGGAGGACTTCGTCTGGCGTGGGCCCGGTTTGGGGCCGGCTTGGGGTGTCCCCCTTAGTGCCATGGACCCCCTCCCTTTGGTGGATGTACCGCTTTCTGAGGTGAGTGGTATTGTAACTTTTTTGTTTGCGGTTGCACAAGTTGTGCTCTTAAGCCGTCTTTCCCTTGCCCTGTCCCTTAGTTGGAGACTGAACGTGCGGCTCGGGATGCGCGTCGTGCAGCTGCCGCGGCTGCCGAAGAGGTGGCCCTTCAGCTTGATTTTGAGGAATTCTTTCCCGAGGTCCCTGAGGAATTCTTTCCTGATCTGGACGATGATGTCCCCGTCCCGCCCCGGGGAATCAAGTTATTTAGATTCCCTCGAGACTACGAAGAGCGTTTAGCTGGGATTATGCCACTCCCAGACCCGAAGGTTCCTGAATTTTGCTGGGGGTGCGGCTTCGACTTGCCCTCGGACTCTGAGGATGAGGGTGACAACTGAATACAATTGAGTGTCGTTTTCTGCGTCGCTCCTGACTTTTGTTAACCTATTACTGTTCTCTTGTGCCTAGTTTTTTTGGCAATGTCCGTTTATTCGTTCTGAAGTGTGGCCATTCACTGTTTTTATTACTGTTCTCTTGTGCCTAGTTTTTTTGGCAATGCCTGTTTGTTCGTTCTGAAGTGTGGCCATTCACTGTTTCTCATTCGCCCTCGTTACTGCGTCTAGTCTATATATATGGTTACACCATAACTAAAGTCATACTGCACGTTATGTCTGTCGTCCTTTATTTTACCTTTCGCCCCTTTGCATGTAGCTTGCATGTTTGGAGTTGGGTCGTTTTAAGTCTTTTTTCTTGGTAAGTGTTTTCTTTCTTTCCTTTTTTTCTTCGTCGGGTCTGGTATTTGGTAATATGTGTTGTTGACGTATTGTAGTTTATTTCTGGTGGGGCCATCCTGGCGCTCCCCTGCTCAGTTGTTTTAATTTATCTTGTTTGTTTCAGGTTTGTTTATTTTATTTTGCTTGAGATCCACATTGGGCTGCTGTGAAGCCATTTACTTCTTTGCCCAAGGGACCGAAATTCTCTTTCTGCTGCTTCACTTCATCTCGTCTTGTTGTTTACTTGGTGAGTTTGCATTCTTTGGTGATGTGGTCTCTTTGTCTGCATTTGTTGCATCTTGCGTTCTTGGTTTTGCCTCGTCTCTTAGTCATGTTGAGGTTTGTTTGTTTACTTGCTTCATTTTTCGTCTCTTTTTGTTGCAGTGTGTCTATGACTTCTACTTCCGTTGGTTTTGCTGCGGTTTCTGGAGCTGTCTCGAGGCTTGCTGTGAACCTGGCTGCGGTTTCAATGTTGTCCGTGTTGCTGCTGACTGGATCGTCTGACCGCTTTTCTTGGTGATTTTCTTTGGGTGAGTCTATTTTCTCAATTGCTTGTATCTGCTGTTCCATTTCCTTAATTTCTTGCATGATTTCCATCTCTTTTGCTCTGATATTCTCTAATGCTTGTTCTACTTGCTCTGTTTCTCTTTGTTTTTCTTTTTCTACTCTTGGGCTTGCGACGTAAATTTCTTCTATGTCTGAGTCTGCATTTGCTTCTAAATCTATTGTTTCAATTTCTGGTTCTGAGTCTGTTTCTGAATCTGTTGCCCATGGGTTTGTGTAGCCTGGGTCTTCAAACCAACTTATCATTTCTTCTTCTTTTCTAAGTTTCTCTGCATACTCTTTCCTCTTTCTTGCTTCTTTTTCTCTCTGTTCTTGAATTCTTTCTTTTCTAATTCTTTCTTTTTCTTCGAGCTGCTTTCTTTTCAGTTCTGCTTCTAGTCTTTGTCTTTGGACTGTTTCTTGGTGTTGTTTTTGTCTGAATTTTCTGTCTTTCTCCTCCTCTTTCTTTTCCTCTTTTTCAAATAGTTTAGCTAAAGGTGATATTTTAGATGTGTTAATCTTCTGTTCGTTTTTCTGTTGCAGTGGCATTTTCCGATCCATTTCCATTTTGCGAGTGTCCTTTGGCTGCAGTGGGGATTCCCTTGTCCATTCCTTGTGCCTGTCAGTTTTGGGAATTTGGTAAGTTTTTGTTACCTTTCCATGCTTCAATTTGTTGGTAGGTTCCTTTGCGTTGGTTCCGTCATGAGCAATCCATTTTCTGGGGGCCATTTTCGTAGATGTTTTCCGATTTCCGATTAGTAATTGAGTTGGGTTTGATTCAAGTTTGATTTTGATACAAGATGGCGGGCGTAGTTTCCGGTTCTCTAGATGGCGGTGCTTGTATAGTCGGTTCAACTTATGCTTGTCTTTTGTTTTCAGGTTATGTGGACTTGGCTATTTTCGAATGCTTGAAGTGCCGATTTCGAGCAGGCAGTGCCTTAGAGCTTGCAGTCGATTGAAGTTTGTTTACAAGAGTTGGAGGTTAACTTTCGACATGGCCTTGTTGGTCTTTGTCTGATCACGTCCACAAAGGACTTTTACCCGGCGGGGCTTCGGTCCCGGAGGTTGTTGAAGGCTTGGGATCCTGTCAGCAGCCTTTCTTGTTGGCCACAGACCGGGTGGATGTTTTGGGCTGGAAGTTGCCTATTCGGCGGGGCCCGGAGATCAAGTACGATAGGGCCCTGGGCCGCCTTCGGGATTTGGCCCCCGTTGTGCGGCCCCTGCCGTTTGGAGGGTTGGAGCGACTCTGTTGCTTCTGCGCCATCCTCAGTCGAGAGCAGCAGAGCAGGCCTTCAACTGGTGTCGTCCATCACCGCCGCGAAGACCAGGAGAGTCTGCTGCGGCATCATAAGTGTGAGGCTGGTCAGCCCGGACTTGTTTGCGGAAGGCGTGCGCCAGTCCTATCATCTCCAGCGGGTGATGCCAGGTCTCCTGACGCTTCGCAGAGGGAGCTAGACGCGCCTTCGGTGTGACACCCTGACTGACGGACATGACTTAGACTGACATAAGACTATGAGAGGACCCCACTGTCGAGCCAGGTTGGGGTCTCTGTGGACTCTCAGGCTCCCGGGTCTCTTGGTGTGGGTGCAGCCAGGATACGGGTCCCCGGCGGCCGCCCTGACACTTGACTGTTAGACTCAGCCCTGGATGTCTTTAGACATATGTCAGCCATGCTGACTGGGTTTCTTCTTCGGAGTCTGGATACGCAGCCAGTCGATCCATGTGGACTATCATCATTGTATAAGGGTGAGCTTCTTTTTGAATTCTTGCGTTACAGTCATTTATGATATTTATCACGGTATAAGGTCCTTCCCACGGTGTTGTTAACTTTGGAGACACTCCCTTTTCATTTTTGGGTCTGTACAAGTAGACTCGGTCTCCTGCTTTGAATGGTGCTAGCAGTGCTGTGTTGTCATAACGTTGTTTCATCTTTGTTGCAGCTTGGCCATGCATTTTTCTGACCAATTCATGGATTTCTGCCAGTCGTTCTCTGACTTGTTGTGGAACGGCTTCCATTCCTTTCGTCCATGGTGGGCTTCCTTGGTTCAACGTCAGTGGAGTCCTCATTGGTGTGCCAAACATAATTTCGTATGGTGAAAACTTGTGGACAGGATTTGGCAAATTCCTGTACGCCTGAGCTATGAAAGGTAAATAGTTCACCCATTCTTTTTGAGTTTTGCTGACCAGCATAGATAGTTGTTGTTTTAGCGTCCTTATCCATCTTTCCGCTTTTCCATTGGCTGAAGGGTGAAAAGCTGTAGTTCGATATTTCTTTATCTGGTACAAGTCCATAATTTCCTGAAATAACTGGGATTCGAAAGGTTTTCCTTGATCTGTAAGAATTGAGCGTGGTGCTCCATAGACTGAGAAGACATGGGTTATTAGTGCATTTGCGATTTCCTTAGCATTATTTTTAACTAGTGGGACCACTACTGGCCATCCGGAGAATGCTTCTATTGCTACTAATATGTACTCGTAACCTTCTGTTGTTTTAGGTACTTTGCCGCAAATATCTACATGCCATCTGCCATGGAGAGTGCCTTCTCTGAATATTTTAAGTGCTGCATTTTTAGTGGTGTGTTTGGGCCTTTTGAATTTTTGACACGTGTCACAATTGGCTACATGTGCTGCAATATCATCTGCCATTTTGGGCCACCAGAAGAACCTTCGTAAGTAGTCTCCTGTCATTGTTTCTCCAAAGTGATTACCCTCTCCTAGTTGACGATGGTATTCTTTAATTGTCGTTTTTATGCTAGCCCTTGGTAGTATTAATTGTAATGTTTCCTTTTTAGGGTCACCTGATGGGTGTTCGTGTCTTCTGTATAGGACTCCGTTTTTGAGTGTCAGTGATTTATACTGATGCCAAAGTGTTCTGGTGTTGCGTCCGAACCCTATGATTTCCTGGAGGTGTGGTCTCTTACCACTCTCTACCGCTGCTAAGATGGGTGCTATCTCCTTATCTGCTTTTTGCAGTTTGGCCATTTCTTCTGGTGTTTCTCCTTCAGGTGAGACTGCCGTGTGTAGTATTTGTGTGATTCTTTTGACTTCTGCTGTTGTCTGGCAAATAAGACAACTTTCCTCACAAGTTTTGGCTTTTGTCGGATCTGGCTGAGTGTGATGGTGACAAATATTAATTGTCATGTTGGTGTCTTTAAACACTTTGTAGAGAAGTGGAATCATCTCTAGATTATTTTCTGGGCTCTTGTAATAGTCAAACTCTGGTATATTCCACTCGGTGATGTTTTCTTTAATGAGCCATGCTTTTAGAATGTTGAGTGCAATCTCTACATTGTGTATGTGTGGTCTGTGCTCCATTTTCTCTTTGACTATGAGACTAATGATTGTTTTGTTGTTTCTAGTGTATTGGACCAACCCGGGGCATGTTTTGTCTGTGTTGGAGTGAAATTCTTCCTTAACCTGGAACCATTCTTCAATTTGGCTGGCTAACGGGGAAGTGAATTTTCCTTCGAGACTGATTGGGTGGACAATTGGTCCATCATTTGGAGCCTCAAGTACTGATGTAAATACTTCTTGAATGGTTAAGCCTTCAATCAAGGTGGAACTGATAAGGTAAGCTACTGCATCTTTGGCTTCTATTTTAGTACACTTCTTACACTCTGGGTCGCAGGGCCTGTTGGGGCGTCTGCTTAGTGCATCTGCATGGCTGATATTTGTGCCTTTCTCGTGCACAACAGTGAATTTATAGGGTGACAGTTTTTCTAGCCACCTTGCTAACATTCCTGTTGGATTTTTAAAGTTTTTAAGCCATTGCAAGGCTGCATGATCTGATTTTACTATGAATGGGGCTCCAGCCAGATAGTGATTAAATGCTTTTACTGACTCTACCAATGCTAAAAGTTCCCTATGAGTAACACAGTAATTCCTCTGTGCTGGTGTTAAGGTTTTCGACCAGTATGCTATTGTTACTTCATTGCCGTCTTGTTCTTGTGTTAGGACTGCTCCCAAGCCAGTGAGGCTGGCATCACAAGTCAGCGTAAAAGGACCTTTATCTACATCTGGTGATCCAAGGACTGGTGCTGTAGTTAGAGCTGTTTTAACGGAATCAAAAGCTTCCTGACAAAAGGGTGTCCATTCGAACTGGACTCCTTTCCTAAGTAGTCTATACAAGGGATACACTTTGGTGGCCATGTGAGGTACGTATTTACCATAGTAGGCTGCTAAACCGAGCCATGATTTTAACTCTGTGCTGTCAACTGGTTGTGGCCAGTGAATTATTTTGTCTATTTTATTGGTATCAACTTTAATGCCTGTTTCAGACAAGATGTGTCCCAGGAATGAAATCTCCTTTCGGAACAACTCACACTTTTTGGCTTTAAGGAGAAAACCTCCTGCCCTGACTCTATTGAGGAATGCTTCTAATCTTTGCATCATCTGCTGGAAATTGTCTCCTGCGATGCAGACATCATCAAGGTAAACTGACACTGTTGGTCCTAAATCGTTATTTTCATTTGGTTCCAAGGCTGGTGTTACAAGTCTGTCTGTTACCTGTTG
The DNA here is from genome assembly GCA_030522485.1 of Stenchaetothrips biformis. Classification (NCBI taxonomy): domain Eukaryota; kingdom Metazoa; phylum Arthropoda; class Insecta; order Thysanoptera; family Thripidae; genus Stenchaetothrips; species Stenchaetothrips biformis. Next base: position 17,245,805 of record CM060090.1, on the reverse strand, counting down.
GAACGCTCCTGGAGCTGCTGAGAGTCCAAAACTTAATCGGGTGTACTCGAACTGTCTGTGTGGAAGACCCAAGTCTTCTGGTAGTATTATTGCTGTTTTGGGTTGGTCGTCTGGGTGTACTTCTAAATTGTGGTAGCCATGGGCTAAGTCAAAGGTGTGGTACATTTTGTGTCCGCCTAGATTTTGTAGTATTTCTTGGGTTCTGGGTATTGGTGCTGCTGGTACTCTGGTGATTGCATTTAGTGCTCTATAGTCTACACAGACTCTAACTTCTCCTGTCTTTTTGAGAACACATAGTATGGGTGAAGCCCAAGCTGATTGACTAGGTTTAATTGCTCCCATTTTTAGATATTTCATGAATGTCTCATAAACCTCTTTTCTGTAATGCAGGGGCACTGGTCGTGCATTCTGCTTGATTGGTGGATGGTCTCCTGTGTCTATCCTGAATTTCATCCATGGACAACGCCCAAAAGTGAAGTTATCTGGAGCAAATACATCATGGTGTTTACGGATGAGCTTCTCTACTTCTGCTTTTTCTCCTGGCGACAATGCAGTGGCTTTGATCATGGCGTCTAGATCTGCAGGTAATGGTTCATTTTCTGGGATTGGGTCTTTATCTGGTAGTTTATACTCAGCATCATGGAACTTTTCTATCTCATGTTCAGTTAAATTTAGTTGCTCTGTTCCATTTGCGATTCTAATTGTTCTACACGGGCACTCTTTAATTTCATCTTCAATTTCAATTTCATACTCACTCTCTTCCTCTCTTTCTAACTCTTCCTCGTAATTTGGGTTTATGTCATCATCAAGGCCATCATACTGTAATGGGTGTAAGAGTAAGACTTCGGCAATAATTGCATACTTAGGAATTTGAACACAAGTGTTTCCAAGGTTTAGTAAAGTTACATTTACTGGACCTGTCACACACGGTACGACGCCTGTCTGTGTGACCACACTTTCTGAGATTCTGCTTTTTATATTGGGATTGCTTTTACTGTTTGTTAGCAAACCTATGTGCATCTTGCCTTCTGCTCTTTCGGGTGGTTGGATTCCCAAAATTTGTTCATTTCCGTGTGCGTTGGCCGCACCACTTTCACTGTCACTTTTTTTTACCATGGTTTTTGTTTCAGTTTTTAGACCATCATTCCGGATATGACTGGCCTGGCTGTCAAGCTGGCGATGATCAGCCCCCCTCGCTCTTGCCTGAGACTGAATTGTGGTGCACGTCGTTTCCGGAGGAGGATCGGAAGTGGACAGTTTCCTTTCAGACTCCGGAGGACGACTATACCCACTGATCGTCATGGCAAGCAACGCGTCAGACAATTCCGACTCATCAACCACCAGGTCAGTATCTAACTTTGTAGATACCTGCCTCTCTACGAAAGGTTTCAGCAAGATTTTCTGATTAGCACGTATTGGGTAGGACAGATTTCCGCTTGCGAAATCTCCTTTATGCACTGAGTTAACCACTTTGTATGGTACTTGGACATTATTTTCAAGTTCTAGCATTTTAGTTTTGGTGTTGACTACACCTTCAAAAGTGTCAATAAAATCATAGCCAATTAAATTTTCTGTAATGTCAGCTTCGTAAACTGGGAATCTATAGGTTTGTTTACCAAATGTAATGTCAGTCCACTCTGGCCCATACAGTGATGTCTTGTGGGACGTTGCACTTTTAAGACGTAATTTAGATACTGGTAAGTCTCTAGTTCTTTTAAAAACAGTTATGGTTGCCCCAGTATCAATGATAGCTTCTCTGCTGATGCCTGCTACTGTACAGTTAACCAATGGTCCTTTCTTATGGGGTAGACAGGCTGCACATTTTAATTTACTGCTGGGGTCAACATTTTCTTTATCCACATTAGTTTGATGCTTACATGCTTTAGTAATTATTGGTGGAGTTACCTGGATTCTTAGAATTTCAATAGGCTGATTAGGTTCATTAGATTCAGTAGGTTCAAGTTTACTAGTTTCAATTTCCGATGGTACTGTTGCATTTTGAACTTCCATTTCCATCGGTTCAATAGAAGTCTTTACTGGTTTTCCGACTTGGGAACGTAGGGCATATTTACCTTGTTATCGTTTTGGGAATTATTACCTTGGTTGTTATTTTGTTGATGGTTATTGTTTTGCAATGGCTGTTGTTGTTGGTTACTTTTGGCGTACCAGGACATGGCTGCCTGATAGAAATCTGGTGGTACATCAGGGAATCTGACGTAGGGGCCTCTAGACTCATTATTGTTGTATTGCCCTCTGCTATAACTACCTCGCCCTCTACCTCTGTAGTTTGAGTTACCTCTGGGGTTACCTCGACCATTTGAACCCTGGCCCTGACTTTGCTCGTAATTTGAGCTGTGCTGCTGGTATCGGCCTTCGGCTTCATCAGCAATGCGGGTCCTACAATCTGGCTTGATATGACCTTGTTTCCCACAGTAATAGCAAGTTAAATGGTTTTTGCAATCAGCTGCAAAATGCCCTGGCTTACCACAAGAGTGGCAAGTTGAATCATTACTGTCTTGGCCACCCCGGCCTCTGCCTCGGCCTCGGCCCCTGCCTCGGCCTCTACCTCTGCCTCTAACTGGTTGTGCACTTGTTCCAGGAGGCGCTTCCTGCTCTGCATAATTGACTTCAGCCTGATCGTCTGAGTGGTCAACTTCTACCTTGCGGACTTTCTTATTTGGTGGCTCTGATGTCAGAGACAACGCCCTGTTGACATGGGTAAGTGCATCTTCTACTGAATTTACTGATGCATAGCAAATCCTTTCTGCTACTTTTCTATCCGTTAACCCTTTAATGAAAGCCTTTACACCGGCTTGGTCCCTGTCTATTTGGTTGCTGTTTGGCATGTAATCTACCACAGCTTCTTTAACCTTCTGAGCGTAATCCCTCAGATTTTGCCCCTCTTCTTGCTTAAGTGACTCGTAAACTCGAGTCCTTTCCCATAACTCTCTCCGTATGTGGAAAGTGTTTTCTAGTTCTATGTCAAGATTGACAAATGTCAATGGTTTGTTTTGCGTAGTTAGGGTCCTGATCACTTTAGTGGCATCACCTTGTAACGCTTGCAATAGGAAAGTCCCTCTGTCCTGCTCTGACCAATTTCTATGCTCTGCGATACTTAGAAACTGCGCTCTATAGACATCGTAGCCAGTAGTGCCATTAAAGGGTGGTACGTAACTTGAAGTGGACGTAGCTGTAGCAGCCGCTGGTGCTGGCAGGGGTCTATTAAACATTTCACGCATGAAGTTGTAAAATTGGCCTTGTTGTGCATTATCGCGGTGTTCGCGTCTATCTTCACGTTCATACGGGTACGCGCGCCGACGGCGACGTGGTACCTGTTCCATTTCGTCTTCTTCTTCATCGTCATATACGTCGTCGCGGCGACGGTTGTTACCGGCGTCCTCGTCCCAGTCCATTTCGTCGTCGCTACGATCGGGCGCGCCGGCTTGTAGGCCGTGGTTCCTAGCTCGCGGTCGTCTGAGTTCGTCGCGTCCGCGGTCCTCGTCGTCGGCCTCATCGTCGTCCTCATAGCCGTAGCGTTGTAACGGTCTGATAACGCGGCGGGGGCGGTCTGGGACTTGGCCATCTCCGAGCCCTCCGCGGCCGCGTCCACGGCCTCGGCCACGTCCGCGACCTCGGCCGCGTCCTCGCCCGCGGCCTCGTCCGCGTTGGACAGGGGCATCCAGTTCGTTAGGTTGCTCGTGGGGTACTACGACTTCCTCCACGTCATGGGGAAATTGCTCGTCAGCCATAGTTAGCGCGTTAGTCCCACCAGCGGCGGTTGTACAAGACGGTGTTTAGAGACCGGTGTCTTTGCTGCACGGGGCGAATACGCGGTGTCGGACGTGCGGGTTCGATAGACGGGGGTGCGTTACCGTACGCGCGTACTGGGATTTTGGTTTCGACCAAGTTACCTTTGTTATCCCAGGTAATTACTGTGCAATAATCGATGTTAACTGTGTTGCAGGTTTCCGACGGCCCTGCTTCGCGATGGACTTGGATTTGGACTTCAGACGCAGTCGGGTGTGGGGTTTGGGACATAGTACACTTGATTTTAATAAAGGATTGACTTGATCTCAAGCCTCTAATTTCTAGTTAGATTCACTCACTCTCTCACACTCCTTAAAACTAGCACAGCTCGATGCCAGCTGGTCACTTTGACGCAGTGGCAGAGTAGGCCTTTAACTAGTCTTACCGCAGCACGAATTCACTCAGCAAGTGTGCAGGTGATCATCAATGCGTGGCAAGCACCGAATTTGTAGTCTACTGATCAGTCGGCAATTCACGCAGCAATAGTGCAGGTGATCATGCGTTGTGGGCAATAGGCTACTTATTCCTTGGTCAGTCAAGCACTTGTCCTTAACGATTTCACGCAGCAAAGTGTGCAGGTGATCCTCATTAAGCAGTCGTGTGGACTGAATAAGTTCGATAGGTGAGCAGACGATTTCACACAGCAAAGAGTGCAGGTGATCCTCACTTGTTCACGTAACAAACTGACTTATAATTAGCTGTAGTACTCGCGTAGGCAATTTCACACAGCAAATGTGCAGGTGATCCTCGCACTACTTGTGTATCTACAGGTTTGACCCGTTCCGTAAGTGAGTAATTTAACACAGCAGAGGTGCAGGTTATGACTATTCACTCAGGTAGCAGGTGCGTAAACTATTTCAATCACTCCCTTATACTCTTGCTGGACACACTCAAACCTCGCGGCGAGTTTCCAACACTCTTTCTCACACAGATACACTCGGGGTACCTAACCTCGAAAGGTAGGTCCGGCTCACTCACACACTCACTTATCCACTTTCGTTAGTCTGAGTTAGCAGCTTTTTCAAACACAATTCACACACCAGTGCCGACTATGGTGGGCCTTCACTAGCTTCAAGCTCGCACACAATCACTCGCTGACACAAAACTGCTAAGTTCAAACTCTCGCGCGCACAGTCACTCGGTTCCCTTCCTCCCTAACGGGGAAGGCACAGACCAACCTTAACCTTAAAGCCCGATTAACCGCTGTCACCAGTGTTATAGTGTGCAACGTGTAAAGGGACTTGAAGGAGAAGGAGTAGTCGAGGTCTCAGAGAGACGGAAGGCTTCTGTATTATCAGGGGTTGACCGTGTACAGAATGGTAGCGGCTGCTTGGCTGCGCGCGCTTATATTACAGGAGTAGAAGAACATCAGGAAGAATAGTAGTAGAGAGTGGGGGTGCATGGCCAATGGCATTGTATGGCTAGGGTATTAAGGAGAGGAACGAAAGGAAGAATATGGGTTAGAGGTCCTGGCCAGGATCCTTAGGGCAGTGGTTGCGAAAGATAGGGAATGACTGCTAGTAAGCCGTGCTATGGTTATGTTCTCTATAGTTCATTTCACAACAATTAGTAAGCCACAAAATAAATGGGAAAATAGGAGTAGCTTGCTCTGATAGGATGGGGTGTGTTTCAACAGAAACATAGCCATCAACATCTGTTCCTTCCTGAATGAAAGAAAGCAATTATATTAAAGTTTACAGCAAGTAAAATAAATTCAGATGTCATAAGTAAACTTGACTCTTACAGGAGCAATCTGAAATAATGCACTGCTGGGAATGGTTTCAATAATTGTTGGTTTAAATGTTTTCACATGCTCCAATTCCTCTGGGGTGGTTGTGTTTTTGTTCAGCGGAGGTGTCAAAACCTTAGACAGCAGTACCAATGCTTTAAAATTGTCTGAAAACCAGAACAAATACAACACAATTTACTTTGAATAAATAAATCACAAATAAGTTGATTTCCACGTTTTTGTATCATTTATAAAATAAAAATATTCTGATTCCTAAACCTTGCCTTACCATTGGAAAACCTTTCCGATACTTCGTGATAGATTGCTGGCTTTGATGACTTGGCATAGTCTAAAATGTAAGGCACAGCACGTTTAAATTTTGAGACTCCGTCATCTTGCAATTTTTCTATCCGAGCAAATTCTTCGCAAATCTGAAAGGGGAGAAGTTTAGAAAACCTTGATCCATTAACAAATAATAAAAACATAAGACTTTACCATAATAATTTCTGATATGCAATTTAAATTTGAAAGGTATTGAGCTTATGCATTATGTCTGTACCATTTCTCCATCATAGTTGGTCAAGTGAGGATACTGCTGAAGAATTTCAGTTAAAGATGGTTGCGTCCTATTGATCCAGCTTCTCCTGCTAGCAAATGTCTGATTCAGAGCTAGACTTATCAATTGCTTATTTTGAGAATTTGGCAGTAGAAGTTTCATTGTTGTTTTCTGAAATGCATGAACAAAAATATTACACAATTGTGAAGGAATGATACCATTAGAATATCCCAACCTTTCTTCAAACCTGATTTTCAATACATTCAGTAGTTTCTTCAGATTCAGCTTCATGGGAAGATACAGTTCCAGAGGTCAAAAGTCTGGAACCTGAAGCTGTCTTAGAGAAAGAGGTAGTAGATCTCTTAGACGATGTCAATTCAGTTGATGGTGCCTTCGAATTTTTTTTTTTACTAGGTGATAGGCCAGATTGCACAGTTTCAAATTTAGTTTTGACGACTTCTAGCCACGACTTCTGAAATGGATAACGGTAACCACTGGATAGAGTCAGTATAAGAAAGAGAATAGTGTTTTTTTTTGGGGGGGGGAGGGAATATAATCTTGAACCACTGATGCTTGAAACATATAAAAAGATCTATTTAACATACCCAGCTGCATTCTCCAACATCAGCTAAAACTGGAAAGTCTGCCACTATTCCTTTTGCCATAGCAATTTTGGTTGCTGTTATTGGATAGCTAAATCAACAAACAAAAAATTGGGAGGATATAAATGAAAAACAATCAGTTCCTTTACTTCATTTGTATTTAGCTTAATACTTACTATTTTGCTGGGCTCTCTTTACCAGCAATATAGTGATTATAAATTATTTTCATCATAGCCAACTGATGCTTTCTATCACAAAACCCATTTGTTTTTATAAACTCAACAACGGTTTTTCCTTCATGTGTTTTGTCTAACAAGTCAATAATTTTCAGGGGCTTCTAAGAAATAAATGTTTTTAAAACAGATTAAAATCATTTTAGGATGAATCAACGGAAACTCAAGATTAACAGCGAATCAAAGGTACTTACAATATCATCTGGAGACACTTTTGCTCTTTTTTCTTTATTTTTTCCCTTTTTGTCACCTACTTTCCTTTTATTGACAATAAAAGAGGAACTCACACACGGCATCACCTCTACTTTATCAATTGAGCTAATCGTAACAGGCTGGAGAGAGCCATCTTCTACATAAGCTTCTAGAACTGAGCAACCCTGATAAGACGGATCGGGAAAGAAATTATGTAAGATCCAGATATTAAGTAGGCAGACAGGACACAAATTTAAGACATGATAATTTAATATGCTTTACCAATTCTTCATCGAAAGGTAGGACAACCACATTTTCATCAAATTTGAAAGTATTGCTCCCATCTGCTTTTGTTGTTATGATAATTGGTTCATTAGACTCAGAATTAATCCCACTTGTGTTGTCGAAAATAAATTTATGTTTATGAAGTAAAATTTCATTGATTGCTTTCAAACATGCCTTCCTCTGGCCAAAATTAAGTTTTGGGAAATTAACCAGCAAAGATTGTTCATTTAACTCCACAAATGACGGCCCATCCACCTCTTCTTCTGCAATAAAAATGAAAAAAATAATTAACACACAGTAACCTAGACTAAACATTAGGAACTTCCATCTCAATAAAAATAACAACTGGGGGAAAAAAAATTAAACAAGGGATACACACAACCTTCACCAACTTATCTCCTCATGCTACTAACCATTAATACACCTTATATTTGAGGCAAAGGTAGAACTGGTCAGTGGAATAATCAGTCCATCTACTAATTGCAGGGTGAATGGGGAGATCCCTTGAATGTATTAGGTGAGTAGGAGAAGGCTCATACTCCGCAACAGCATATGCATTAAATCTATCATATAATCCAATGGTTCTCCACGGCTTCAGAGCAAACCAAACGTGATCAGTCCCATCAGGACAGTAAATCCTTCCAAAGCGGGGCAATCCATCATTGTTTTCACATGATCTACTATACAGCAGAAACTCTCCGATCCTAAAGCTAAAGCCCCATACTGTCACCGCTCTGCAAACTGAGATTTCATCGTTGTCCCTGAATCCCATAGCATGCAATTGAGCTCTAACAGGTGTTCCAAGAACATAAACATTCTCTCTTCTCACATATGTCCTGTTGTCCCTCACATTTTCATTTCGAATACCCCAAACTTTGGACACACGGACTTGGCACTGCTCCATCGCAGTCTTTGGGGGATTAATGAAGTTGTTGCACGTAGCTACATGTCTCTTGATAGGACAATTTTGAGATTCTTCCTTAAAGCACCAAAATTGTCTTTGAGGGCCTTTCCGTAATGTGTTGTCGCACAGATGCATGAAGTGATGGAAACGATTTATAGGATGGATATGGGGAAACAACACATACCACATCCTTCTGAAGGTTTCAATCAATCTTCTCAGATGGGGAATTACACCTTGAGGAATTCTGGGTGCACTTCCTATTTGAAATATCTCAGACAGCAGGAGTAAATATTGAAGATGTTCATCTTCTTCATCAACACCGGCACCCAAGTTGTCAATGATAAATGGCAGAGCACGAAAGAGGACTAGTGTTTGCCCTGCATTCATTTTCTGTGTGTATACAGTCTCAGCATTTTGAAGAGATTCAAGTGAAAAGTTTGGGGTTGGCTTATCCTTTGAATTCTGCTGCCCATAATCAAAAGCAAGTATCCGTCCATTTAACTGCTCAACAGTAAATAATCCATCAGTAACAATGAATTTCATCAAACAGAGTCGTATAAGCATCATGATTATGCCCTCTGGACCATCATGCATTAGATCAAAATTTCCATTATTTTCAGCCCGAAAGTATACACTGTTATGCAGCACAGGCCTGAACCTCAATCCACACTCTGTGCTAAAGGCAGGGTTTTGAGCTACTCTCTGCAATTGAGCGTCAGACATTGCTTGAGTTCGAATCTCTCCCACAGCCACTTGACCTGCATGAAGCTCCTGCCTAGATATCATGCACTGTGGGCAGAAATGTCTAGCACTACATGCCAACATACCAAGCATTTCATGAATGGCCTTCCCATCACCTTTGACTGAAACGAGGGTAGCTCTTAACATTACAAATTCACCTCTGATGAAAACTCGAACACCCTCTTCTAAACGACGCAATTCATCCACAAATGGGGTCAGTACTCCAGCAAAAGTGTCTGTGCAATCCTGAGCATTAGCAATTTCCATGGGAAAAATTGAGTCTTCAGAATAAAAAAGATGAGGAGGTAGGTTCAGTACACTTATAAAGAAACAATACATCTCATGTAACCCACTCTTGGGTCCTGCCATTCTTGCAGGATCAACTCCATCCCCATACAGCACCAGCTGGAGAGCATCAGGAAACATTTGGAAGAATGGATGCTCACGATATTCTGATCCATCGATATAAGATTCTAGCATACCATTCTCTGATGGACGACGGTTTCTGACATACTCCATAATTTCTGGTTTTCTTAACAGCATTGTCAGAAAGTCAATAATTGAGCAATACTCAAAAGTATTAGGCACCTGTACCAAACCATATGCACCCCCTTCACCAACAAGCCTCTGATCAAGGCGCTCACCAACACCAAATGTTGAAGGCGCAATATAATCATAATATCTCTTGATGCCTGATATCTGACCTTGATTGGACTTGATTCCTTCAAAGGGGTTTATATTATCAAATTTGTTCAGAAGCTCTTGTGCCCTAGCATTATTTCTTTGTCCAGTTCTTTCAAGATACTCAGATACATCATGCTTTAGGGATAGGTTGTTCACCCTCAGAATGAGGTCAGCTCCTGTCATGGCCCTCCGAACCCCTACACGAGTCATAGCTGCAACTCCCCTCATAGCCATCACCATATTAACAGCTGCATGGCGCATGTCCCTTCTTCCATTTGGCAGGAGTTCCAGGCCAACCATATCATCATCTTCCTCCTCATCAGACGAGTTAAATTCATATTCATCATCCACTTCCATTTTATGCCACTCCAAATACAAATAACTAAGCTATAGTCCCCCCCCCCCAAAAAAAAAAAAAACAAAAAACACAAAAGCAGAATATGGAACATGCAACTCAAAAGCACACAACACAAAAATAAGGCTAAAGAAATTCCAAGATGAACACAAACCAAAAAGATAATGGGCTGTCTCTTCCTTGACGATGTCCTGTTGCAGCAAGTAATTTCTTAGATCCGTACAAGATGTGAGACTGACCGACTGTGGTAGGGCCCCCATTGTCAAAAAATGAAACTGTAAAGGAAAAGAAACTTTATAATGCAAACAATCCCAAAACATTCACTTCAGAAGACCTAAATCATATATATTCATAGGCCATAGCCAAGGGCAACTCTTGCCGTTCACAACACATATTTATGATCAAACTATGACACGCTTGTGTTCGCACACACAAACTTGTGACAAACCACAACGCACTCCAGAGGAGAGACAAAATGTCTTGTGTAGTTTAGGTCAGACATCAAAGTCTCACCAAAATTTAAGACAAAAATGTCTCGCCACAAAATGGCGAGACTTTTGTGTCTGACCACAATGTGGTCAGACTTCTGAACGAAGTCAATATGCGGCCTGTACCGCGGTTAGACAAAAAAGTCTCACCATTTTATTGCGAGACATTTTTGTCTGCCAAAACTTGGCAAGACTTTTTGTCTAGCCATATTTTGGTGGAGAGTCTTTCCATTAAATTTTTGAGTGTCCATACAATGGAGTCAAACCACAACGCAATAACAAAGGTACAATGTCATGAGCCAAAATTAGCTCACGTTCAAAGCAAGCAAGTCAAATATGATAGCCATGATTAGCATAAAGGATAGTAAACGTAAAATAAAAAGGTGCTCACATCCTTTTACGATGAAGCGAGGCACAGTTTGGGGTTGAAGCTTAAACAGACACCGCCAATGCACCAACCAATACTGCCATCAGCAACAGCACTTGGAGAGCGGTGAGCGGGTAAATAAGACCAAATCCTGAAACAAACAAACGATTTATCAGTACAAAATAGGCGCATGCAAACTTGTGACAAAACCACAACGCAATGAAACAACGGTGCTATGCTATGAGCCTAAGTCAGCTCAGCGACTCATGATCAAAGCAAGGAGTCAAATGTGATAGTCATGCATTTGAAATTTCCTTAACACAAGCGCAACGATAGAGAGAAACTAATAATTGAAGGTTTGGTTAACAAGAAACTTCATAGGCCATAGCCAAGGGCAACTCTTGCCGTTCACAACACATATTTATGATCAAACTATGACACGCTTGTGTTCGCCACAGGATTATTAACGTTTGCAATTCATTCAAAGTAACACAACTGCGGGGAAGTGTTGTGGCAGAAGGCAAATTACAGCAAAGGGAATACTTCAGGTGAGAGGTTAAGAGGTTAGGATACACCTAACAGCCAAAGATGACAGGTTTAAGCCAAAGCAAGAGGTATTCCTTCTCGACTAAAACGCAGTCGGTAGCCCAAAAACCATGATCAGTAAAAGCGGATAAGAAATAATGCAGAAAAATCAAGTCAATTGAGAAAGCACTAAAGCGAGCGTAACCAATGTCAACTCGGACGCACCGCGCGTTGTTCACTGTTCGCCGCCGCTGCCGCGCGAAGCTGTTGCGCATTTCCGGGCATTCCACCTGAGACGTGTTCGGCACACGGCAGTTTACCTGTAGTGCTCACACACAATCCAAAACGGGAAAACAAGAAACATTTTTTTCATAATTTTCGTTTGTCTAGTTTTACACAGCCACTCACTTTACACGGATCGCGTTAATTCAATCTTGACGAAGCTCATCTCACTCGCCCATCTCAAAGAAAGACCCCCCCCCCCTCCCTAAGCCTCTGTTGCCGAGAAGGTAGGCCAGCCCGTGAAACAGACGGGTCGTGCGGGTTGACGGGCTTGCTTCCGCAGGCGCTCGGAAGCGCTCAGGCCATCTGGTGAGGCATTCCCAGGAGCCCTCCTGGGAACCCTTTTTTTTTTCCAGGAACCTCCTGGGAAAGAAAGACTCTGTTCGCTGTTCCCAGGAACATCCTGGGAAATATAGGGAACTCCCAGGAAGTTCCTGGGAGCTACTTGGCGAAACCCAGGAGCCCTCCTGGAAAAAGTCACCACTTCCTGGAAATTGTAAAAAGCTCCTGGGAAAACCAGACTCCGTTTTTACCGTGTTCGTATTATTGCTGCTGCTCTGCCCTCGTATCCAACGAAGTGAAGTTTGTTGAAAGTTACGAATAAATTGACGTATGTTCAAACGATTTTCGCACCATAATATAGCAGCACAGCCTTTTTATGTAAGGTTTAAGACTGCGACGAGTGGAACAGTCGCGAAGTTTTTAAAAGTGCCTTTGTTACTAAACGCAAATTAGCCATCGTCAAATACTTTTGGTAAAAGATAAACGAATAAGCAGTAATGTCTCCCTTTAACTGGATTTAGTACTCGCTCCCAATGCATGTAGTTATTCTTAACGTCCCACAGGTGACGATGGTTAAATGAGTGGTAGTGGTTAGTAGGGTACTTTCGTGAATCCCTGGGCCGGAAACGCCTGTATCAAAAACATGCTCCCGGACCGGCACCAGTCGAGGCGGCCGCGCTCGGTATGATAAATATTGGCGTTATCGTTGTAGTTGGTTGATGTTATTCAGGGACTAAGCGTCACAATTTTCACAAGAGCGAAGAAAGACGGAACTCACGATGCATCAATTACAAACCCGATTACAGATATCTTCATGTCTCTGTCTTCTTTCAACGTAAACTTTGTATTTGACCTTCAAAACGCCGCACAGCGTTCCGGAAACATCAACCGACAACGATAACGCCACACCGATTTCTCGTACTGAGCGCGGCCGTCTCGACTAGTCCGGGAGCATATTTTTGATACTTGCGCTTCCAGCGTTGCGATACACCTAAGTACCCTATGGTAATCACGTACCGGCGAAAACCTCAGTAAAATACAAAGTTAGCACTGCGCTTTCATGCACATTGCATATTGATTAAAATACGATCCAACCCTCTTGAACATAGCATCTGTAGATAATGAGAGGCAATACAATATACACAAAATGTAAAATCTAAGTTTGAAGGAAAGGTCGAAGTTACCGAGGCAGATGAACTGCCGCAGCCCTCCTGCATTCTGTTGTGCAATGCATATCGTAATGTACACGTTTCTGAAGCAATGCATCGGCCCGGGGATTCAGTCCTAATATTCTACAAGTGCTATTTAATCGCGACTTCACTTTCATCCCGAAATGTTACGCACGCACGCTCTCTTTACTCAATAACTCTTTCATCGCCTATCATCCTTCACTCGTCTCTGTGATCTAAGTGGGAACACGAAAACGGTATGTTACGCCAACAACATGCTTACCGTTGGCGGTTGATAGCCTTAACGGACTTCTAACCCTGTGTGAGCCCACGCTGTAAAACTTTCTGTACTTTTGTGCGGAAAAGTACAGAAGAATATAGTACGAAAGTACGGAACGTCCGTACGTGTTCCATGTAAGGTCACGTAAACGGGTACGGAAAAAAGTACAGAAAGTTCCGTACTTGCAGGTACGGAGGGTCCAGGCAAATTGTAAAATGTTCCGTACTTTTTCTGTACTTGTTTCTACCAGTGTACGTCCAGGGAATGAGCAAATTCTCGAGAAATAGATGTTACGCCAATAGATTTGATTGAACAGATTCTTACCTTGTCAGGTGGCAATGGATTGACGTTTCACGGGCGTAGCACGGCTCGATGGAATGTAAATAACTCCTGGATGAAGATTGACAACCGATTCGTTGCGCTTGACAGCAACCACACACTAAAACAGCAGGAAGGCGAATTAAGGAGAAGACGCGTGTATACCTGAATGCTGAGGTCCGAAGACTGGACCGGGCCTTCCGCTGCCGCGCCACTCCTGCAGTGCTTCCCCCACCCTCGCCCACCTTCCCCCACCCCCGCCCACCGTCTGTTGCCCGCGTCAACTCCCACCTGAACGCGTTTATTCTGACGTTCTATGGCGTAACGCAACATGATAGTTTTCAGAGCCATCGTAACGTTGGGCAGCATTTATGTTGTAGATTCAAAATGTTTCGCGTAACAACTTTGAATGACAGGGTGAGGGTGAAGGGCAGCCTGATGCTGTGATGGGATTTCCGGAGTTTTTCTAAGCATGATTTACCTCAAGTACCTGCGTTTTGTTTTATGGTGCTTCCGGTTTGCGGGTTGAGCTGCATGTCTAACTTGCAATTGCACGGCAAGTTGGAAAGAAAAACGGCGGACGTTTTAGTAGTCTTTGTCAATAATGGTCTTATGGCCACGGCTCAAATTATATTTACCCTAAACTGGGCTGGGGTGAACGTTGAAGCTGGTGGGGAAACCTTAGAAGGGTGTGCGAATCAATGATTTTGGTATTGAAACCGAATCGATTGTTAAATTGTTCTTCGAATCGTATCTAATATCAAAATTCTACACACCAGCAGGCTTTGTAGTTCGTCACTCTCTGTGTATCAAGAACACATTTTGAGTTGTACAGAACTCTTCAAATAATGGTTGATAATGATAGAAAATGTTGATCGCACTCAAATTACATAATCGATGCGGCACATCAAACCCAACTGCCTTCTTATCACGCACTTATACATGCATGCTTAGCAAGTACACACTTGAAATTGCATATGCGTACCATGGAGTTGTACGGTGCCAAGAGAGCAATTGTGTTTTTGCCAAACATGCGTTTCACTGGTAGAAAAAAGTACGGAACATATCTGGTCATCAAATTTAGAGACCACTGAATTATGCGCGTGCATAATCGCATACTTTGTTAAAGTATTAGCAAACGACTACACTGTTAAAAAAATCAGTTGTAATTTTCATAACATTGGTTGGCATTTTTTTCACAAACAATTGTTATGAAAATTAAAATTACAAATGATTGTAAATTGCTTTACAATCATGTTATGAAAATTAATATCATGTAATGAAAATTCATATCCGTTGTTTGCGAGGTCATTCAGGGCAGTTGAGCCAAAGGACAACTTCGTGTTCAAGTATATGAACACATATCCGACCTTGTAGCACCTTTTGAACCGATTTCTCTTTTAATCGGCGGGTTTCAAACCCGGGATCATTGTTTTGCGGTGCACGCTCTTTGCCGCTGTGCTACCACGTCCCACGGGAGGCGGAGGGTCAGCTACCTGACGACTGTACACGCGCCCCTTGGCCACGCCCCTTGAGCCAGTTATGAAATTTACGATGGCATTCGTAAAATTACGATCGTGTGCTTAAAATCAACATTCAACTCTCGTAATTTTCAGAACACGATTTGAAAATTACCGACGATTGTCAATTTTACGACTTTGTTTTGAATCTTCGCATAAAGTTATGAAATTTGCAATGTTTGTAAAATTCATATCCGTGTTCGGAAAATTGACATTCAAATTGCTACGAAACTTCAGAACTTTTTTAACAGTGTAAAGAAAAACAGTTGTACATGTTTCCAAGTTGGTCTACCCCCGAAACAAGACCGCATAGTGAGGCATAATTTGGATCAAACGCAACATAACGCGTATTAGCCTTTTAAGCGCATATAGTCACGTTCCCTCGCATAATTGTCCCTTTTTCGCCTAAAGCATCCAGTAAATATGCCAATTTATCTTTTTCGACGCGCCACCGGTTAAAAAATATAAACCTTTTGGTTCCTACGCCTTCTTGGTAGGCTTTTCGCGGGGTCTACAGCTCTCCGCTCCGCGATGAAACTTGGTGGCTGTGTGGAGTATTGGTTTGCGCAGGGAATGACGGATTTTATTTTCTCCGGAGGCATCAGGGGGCTTCGCAGCGGATGACCAAAGTAAACGGCGATTTTCAAGGCTGTGGGGAAGCGCACAGCACGCCCCACTCTGGCCCGGTGTGCTGTGGAAACCCGCCAGGAATAGTCATTTGCAGACCACCAGTCTGGTGCAAGTGGAATATTTTTTTAGTGTATTTCTGCTGTCATTTCTGTATTCATCTGACATACGGGTGCAAGTCAGTTAATTATAGTTTTGACTCAAAATCACTGACTTACGACCTCATATCGGATGACGTTCCCTTGCGTGGTCTGGTCACTGGTGGGGCAGCGCGGGCCACAGGCCCTCTTGACTTGACTTACATCCATATGACGTTGATTTGCTCGTAAGGCGTTTTGAAAATATAGATTAAAATTTTGGTCCAGGAAGCCGCTGCTCGATCAAAACTTTGGTCGGTGGTTTACATTAATTTCCTTATCGTCATCAGCACATTCCAAAACATACGAAACTATGTAACAAGCTAGGGCGCGCCCTTCCGTCGAACCGAGTAGGCCGCTCCGCTTCGCTGCGCCGGCAATTCAGTTCGACAGGGGGCCGATACCAGCTTGGCCTGCCGGCGGATTCTTCTCGGGCCTTCTTCGGCCCTCGCACCAGACCTGGCTTGGCCTAATCGGAGGCCGTCTCTCGGGCCTTCGGTCCTCGCATCTCATACCCCGTGGAGGTAAAGCGCTAACTTCTTGATGTAACATCAGGACTAAGGCCCGCTCTTGTGTTCCCACTGTGCGAAAGTTAATGTGCAAAACATGGCCGTTGCACCAATTTTCACAATACATGAAGGCGGGCTGACAGACCCCCCTTCCGGCCCCTCTTTAAAAAGGTCCTGCCGAGACCTATCGAAATATGCAATAAAATTTTTTAGTCAGTCGATCCCCTTTTTTCAAGATCCTGATTCGGCCAACTGATGAAGTCGGGCTCCTAGACCCCCCTTCCGACCCCTCTTTGGAAAGGTCTTGCCGAGACCTATCGAAATCTGCAATAAAATTTTTCAGTCGGTCGATCCCCTTTTTTCAAGATCCTGATTCGGCCAACTGATGAAGTCGGGCTCCTAGACCCCCCCTCCGACCCCTCTTTGAAAAGGTCTTGCCGAGACCTATCGAAATCTGCAATAAAATTTTTTAGTCGGTCGACCCCCTTTTTTCAAGATGAAGGGTCAAAGTTGATTATGTTAGTAAATTCGGGCCGAGGTAGTCAATTCGCTGGTAAAAGTTTGGTCAGGGGTCGAAATTGATTTCATTTTCGTCATCAGCACCTTCAAAAACATACGAAATCATGTAAAAATGTCTCTAAAATATAAAGTCACTGAAAAGTTGCACTTTTTCTGCCGTTTTTTTAGTGTTTTTTCGTTGGTACGACTAAATTATTTGAGATAGAGAGCTGAATTTCGGCGTGTGGCGAGCCAAGGATATACCTAACAACCCTGCAAAATCTCGTCTCGATCGGCCGAGCCGTTTGGGAGGAGTAGTGCGGACACACAGACAAACAAACAAACAAACAAACAGACAAACAGACAGACAGACAGACAAAACTTTTCAACCCCACTGGAGTAACTGGCTTCGCTAATCGCTCAGCCAATTATTGGGGCGTCATAAACACAATACCTCAAATCTTCGTTCTAAAGTGCGTAATTCACCCTCAAAGACCAGCGAGTGGACACCATAGTTAACCAGTTGGCCGGGCCAGAGCCTTGCTGCGAGGCTAACAGCGCTAGCGCCATCTATCGTGGGAATGAGCAAATGCGAGACGGATCACAGGCGAAGTTTATTTGTGGCTTTCGAATTTTGTTGTCATTCCCATATATTTTCCCTTCTATTAATGAGAGGAAACGTGTAAAAGTTAATCCAGAAAGGTTACCTTGGTTCCTGTCGTCGACTTACTGTCAACTAAAAGTAATTGCTGAAAAGTTGTGGCCACCCCGAACTATGCTCACGACGGGAGGGTTAAAATTGTTTCTGCTCACCCAAATCTTCTTCCACCGACGATGCGAGCCCAGTTGTTCAAAAGCAGAGGAGCCTGTCAACACTCAAATATTCTCCCTTCTATTAATGCGAAAAAAATAGTGGAAAAGCATATGAGTCCGTTCATGGGCAACATACTGTGTAATTGAAGGTTATGTGTCCATGCTGACTTGATGGTTACATGCCATGTACAGAAATCAGCCAACAGCACAGTTCTTGACGACCTCCCATGAGGCTCAGGCATTGAGCAGTCCAAGGTTTGAGGGCCAAAAGTAACCCAACAAAATTTCAGACCTCTACCTACCATACAAGGGCAGTTGCAGACAGATGAAACTTCCAGACCAAACTTACAGAAATATCAACGAAGAAGAAATTGGCTGAAGTGACACCTGGTTTGAAATCTAAAGCTTGATTTGTCCAAATATCCTAAGGGGTCATAAAAGCAAGTCTTAGTTGACAAAACAAACCTACAGAACCTTTACATGAAGAATGATTATAACAATAACATTACCATCACAAAAAGATGAAACATTCTTTTTCATCCCATTTCAGATTTATTTAGAACTTAACTTCTGAATGTATTGAATATAGAAAAGCATCCTCACAACACAATCTCAATGAAAACAGAACCGTCATTATGATTTTCCTTTGAAGTGGCTTCAATTGATTGATTGAATTTAAAGTAATAAAAATCTGAACTATTTTCTCATCTTTTCAACTAATTTTTATCACAAAGACACTCTCTCTCTCTCATAAAGACTGATGCAGTGTTAATTTAAGACAAGAAAAGAAGGGCAGAAAACCAAAGCCTTGAGTGGGTGCATGTCTGGCACATTCCCCGTTGGCTTTAGAGTCGGAGAAGTTGTCAGCCTCTAACACACTAAATTTAAATGGATATTCTTGAATGACAATTAAAATAACTACCTAAAATGCATAATTGTGCCAAAACCTCTATTGGAAATCAATAATAGCTTCATCAAGTCTATATGAACACCAGAACATGGGTAAGTACACTGCTAAAACACTTTATTGGATTGGGAGACGGAAAAGCTTTCAACAGCTCTACATCCTGAAAGTCCATGTCCTGGTCATCATATTGAGTCGATGAGGCTATGATTGATTTCCAATAGAGATTTTGTATTACTGATGCTTGTCAGATAGTCATTTTGGTTGTCAAAGAAGAATTTCTATTTAAATTTATCATGGTAGAGGTTGACAACTTCTCCGACTCTGAATCTAACGGGGAATGTGGCAGGGATGCATCCACTCAAGTCTTTGGTTTTCTGCCCTCCTTTTCTTGTTTTAAAATTAAACCGCACCTAGATTTCATGAGAAATAGTGTCTTTTTGATCAAAACAAGTTAAAAAATTTAGAAAATGGTTCAGATTTTAATAACTTTTAATCCAATCAATCAATTCCAGTCACTTTAAAGGGAAATCATATTTTCAGTTCTCTTTTTATAGAGATTATGTTATGAGGATGCTTTTCTTAGTTCAATACGTTAAGAAGCAAAGTTCAAAAGGAGAGGTTCTCACTGTCATAAGTAAGATGATAAAAAAAAAAAGTTTATCTTTTTGTGACGCTTAATGTTATTGTGATAATCATTCGACATGTAAAGGTCCTATAGTTTTGTTATCTCAACCTAGATTTTTAAGCCCTCTCAGGATATGTAGGCGAAACGAGCGTCAGATTTGAGATCAGGTGTCACTAGGGCCAATTTCTTCTTAGTTGGTATATCCGTAAGTTTGGTCTGAAAGTTTCATCTGTCTGTAGCGGCCCTTGTATGGTAGGTAGAGATCTGAAATTTTGTGGGGTTACTTTAGGCCCTCAAACCTATTGGACTGCTGAAAGTTAGGCCTCATGGGAGGCCCTCAAGAATCGCCGTTGGCTGAGTTAGGTACATGGCATATTACCGCCAAGGCACCATGGACACTTAACCTTTAATTACACAATTTGATGCCCGTGAATGAAGGGGAAGTTTGCTAAATGGGTAGCTACTAATTCTCAAAGTAACCACAACTTCTAATTACACACTTTGCTCATTTTCAGCAGCAAGAGCCGACCGCTAACGCCAGCTTAAAGCGAAAATATGTGCAAGCTGACAGCGAGAAAAGAAACTAAAGCCTTTTCCCTACCCGACACATCTCCCAGCCAAAAATGAAAGGTCGATTTGATGTCGATTCAATGTCGACACCTTCGACAATCTGGCGATGTCGATAGAGACATCGAAAATCGATAAGTTTCGAGAGAGTCGAAAATGTGTTTTTAACAATGTGTAAACAACCTGGAATCATCCCCGCTGAGTTTTGACCTCTATTTCATCGCTGAAACCTCAAAATAACCCCCAGGTCGAATCAACATCGATTTGATGTCGAAATATGCCATGCATCGTAATATATCGTGAAAGTCGTCGTGGGAAGTTTTGAAGGCCTGAGACCCATTTTCGATCGGTTGTGCACACTATGGGAGTTTCGACGAGCATTTTGTTTTCTGTCATGGTGTGTAGTCCTAGATATTGTAGAATAAAGTCTGAAGGAATGTTATACTCATATTTGAATCAAAACTTACATTTTGAAGATGCCTAAAAAGAGTTTTTGACTTCGCTTCTTTTAATTTTACCCGCCGCGTATTGCCAACATTTGCCGCGTAAATGACGGAAATGTCGCCGTGATCAGATAGGTGTGCTTATCGTTATTTCGTAAAGCTTTCGCTTTTTTTGCAAGATATTATGGTGAGTTGATTTCCCTTGACATTCATGATTGATATAAAAACGTTGAATCAAAACCATAAGGAGCTAATATTGCGCTGTTCCGTTGTTGGTAATGCCAATCATCTTTCTTTTGTTTCGGTGTTCACTGCCGCCTCCTCCGCCCGACCCCGACCGACGCCATGACGCCATATTGGTTCTAGTCTTCGCCGGTCTTCGCTCAAGGAAAGGTCAGTGTCCCTCTTGTAATTGAGCCAAATGTTTTCCAAAATATATGGTTTTGAGCCATTGGTCAGTTATTTGGTGGCTTTTAGTGTGCTGGTGATTAAGTTAAAGCAGTATGGTCGTCCAAAATCCATCCTTCTAGTGTCCAGAAGTTCTGGCCTAGGCCATCGGCGGTTTGGCGGCAACCCACCGATTCTCCAGTATTTTTATTTTCGATTGGAATTTTGCACAAATCTTGTTATTTTGCGTGTTCTATCGTGCTGTTAGTTTCTCATGTGTTTGTGGACGTGCTGGTGCGCTGAAACTTAATCTCTTTCCACTTGTTGTGTTGTACCGGCTTTTAGGCGCGCAACAGGCCACTCCTCTGCTTACTTTCTGTACTTTCCGCCCATCTTCTGTGAAGCCTCTGAGTTCATGTTTATTTTCTCGTGTTCGTGCTATCGATCTGCGGGGTATTACTGCCACCACACAGGTTATAGGCTTCAGCCGTGTTAATTTCAGATGAGAGCTTCTGTCTCGCTGCGCATCTAACCTAACCAGTACCCACTGTTTGGTCCAATGTGTTCAAGTTTATCAATAATATTTTTCATGTGTTTCTATTTTGCTTGCCGGTGCCGTCACTGACTCATCAATTCGTTATTTTTTTTATTGTTGACAGGTTGCCTCACTACTTGGTACTTCGGCTTGGGATTTCGGCTTGGGACCACTTACGTCAGGACTTGGCTTCGCTCAACCTTATGATTTATCATGGATGTCATCAGTAGTGACAAACCGGTAAGCTAAGTCCTAGTTGTTCAAAGAGTGCATCAAAATGTCAGCGTCTTTGAAGAGGACTCTGCATCGCAGGGCTGTGAAGGAAACTGACAAACGGGCTCGGTTAGATGCACTGTTAGCTAACATTCACAGGCATCACTCATCTTCAGAGTCAGACGGAGAAGTTCAGGCACCTCATGAAGAGAGTTTTGGTGAGGGTGGTGGTTCTTCCAGTGATGGTGAGGCTGAAGATGACGTTGCTGATGAAGGCGAATCTTCGGCTGATGGTGCCAATTGTGAGCGTGGGGAAGACTTGCATGATAATGAAATTTTTGAGCGGGATTCAGGATCTGATGCAGAGTCTAATCCTCAATCAAGTGAAGAAGAACTGGGCAGTGATGACGACGCTCCTCCTCAATTCCAAGATGATGCTGCCAAAGAGCGCCATGTCATCGATATTGTTCGGGAATGGGCTCAAGAACCAGGACTTCTCTCCATGTCCAAGTTAAATGATTTGCTGCATCGTTTAAGTGTTGTGTTCCCAAATATGCCTTTAACCTGTACCACACTGTTTCATTGTGATTATGATTTTGATATTTCTGATTTAGCTTCAGGTGGCTCAATGTGGTATAAGGGAATACGTGCCAATCTAGACCAACTTGACTTAAGAGAGTACCTTCAAAAGTTTCAGAGAATTGTTTTGGATATTGGCATGGATGGCTTGCCTATTGTGAAGATTAAACTTTGGCCGATATTGGGCTCCTTGGTTGAAACTGATAATGATCCTTTTTTAATTGCTGTGTTTAAAGGGGACTCTGATCCTTCATCAGCAGATGAGTTTTTGGAGAAATACGTTGTTGAAGTTGAAGATTTGTTTCAGAATGGTTATGAACATGAGGGTAAAGTTAATCATTTTGAAATAAGAAATTACATTTTAGATGCTGTAGCTCGTGCTTTAATCAAATGTTGTGTCCGCCATAATGGTTATGAAGGCTGTGAGAAGTGTACTGTTCATGGTGAATTTATTGACAATCGCATGACTTTTTTGGACATGGATGCACCTCTTCGTACTGATGAATCCTTTCGCAATCAAGATAATCCCAGACATCATAAAGGCAGATCTCCATTAGAGGCTGTGGGAACTGGGATGGTCTCTCAGTTCCGTTTAGATCCAATGCATCTCATTTATGCTGGTGTGTTCAAGAGGCTGCTGGAATATTGGTTCACTATTGTTGGTGCTTGGAAACTTCATTTTGAGGTGGCGGATCTCATATCATCCGTGTTTCAATTCCTCAAGCCATCTTGTCCATCCGATTTTAACAGGAAACCTAAAACACTGAAGTACTGGAAGAGTCTCAAGTGCACTGAACTACGTCGGATTCTTCTCTATGATGGTGTCTTGGCTTTTAAGGACTTGCTTGAAGAAAATATTTCCAAGCACTTCCTTCTCCTTCACTGTGCTGTGTATATTCTTCACAGCAAACCATTATTTACAGCGAAACGGGATGTTGCCCTGGAGCTTCTGCGGCTGTTTGTTTCCCACTCTGCTCGAATTTATGGAGATCAATTTGTCGTCTATAATGTTCACTCATTGATTCACTTGGTTGAAGAGTGTGACAGGGGCTTGCTGTTGGATGAATTCTGTGCTTTCCAGTATGAAAACAAGCTCAAGACTATTAAAGAAACCCTAATATCTGGCCTTCATCAACTTCAGCAACTTGCACGTCGAGACGAAGAGAAAGCATCCCCTGTGGTGAAACTGAGATCCAAGGATACTCGTATTTTTCTGTCTCTGAAACACCGAGTCTTAAATGAAGTTGTCCATGGGCAATACTACAAGAAACTTGTGACAGGGTCATTAAAATTCAGGATTGGTAAGGCAGACAGCTGTTTCAAGACTCGCGGTGGTGATGTTGTTGTTCTTCAAAATATTGTGAAAAGACAACGAAAGGTCTTCCTGATAGCCAAGAAGTTTCACGCCTTAGAAGATTTTTACCAGTATCCAATCCCATCATCTGACTTAGGCATTTACAGAGTTTCTCAATTAGGAAGAGAGAGATTGGTGTTGCGCCTCAGAGATGTTGAGAGCAAATGCTATCTGATGCCTGATGGGCACCATTTTCTGTGTGTGCCCATCCTCCACACCATGCAGTGAGTGTGATGGGCTTCATTTTTTTGCCAATCGTCAAACCCTTGGTTTTTTGTTTCCAGTTTGCAGTCATCAGGTTCCACCCCACTGAGGAGGATGACAATCAGTATTTTGAAGTTGGTCTTACAAGTTGGTTGTGCGGTCAACTAGATGATGACTTGAACGGCCTCACCTTCTGGCCACCTGATAAAAAACCCGCCACCCCACTTGTCAAGATGCAGGTGGCTCCTGACCCATCGTGGAATAAACATAATGTGCAAGTCATGAGATTTTATGGTAAGTTACTTTGCCATGTTCTGAACTTCTTACTTTACATGCTAAATCATTTATTAATCTCTCTTTTCTGTTTACAGAAACCTACGTTCAAGCAAGGGCTGCGGTTCCTAAGTTCGTAGAGGATTCCACGTATGAGACTGAAGCAGAGGTGCCCAAGAAAAGATCTCGTATCAGGCCAAATAGGTTTCTTTCTTCAGACAGCGAAGATGATGTTCCAGTCCGCAAGCAAACGAAAATTGCAATCCCACCCCCACCGCCCATTAGTCGTGCAGTCTCTCAGAAGTCTACATCTGTGTCCAAATCTGTGAAGGGGCAGGGTCTTTCAAAAGAAGAAGAGAAAGCTAAGATGAAACAAGAGGTAATGGATAAACTGAAAGCTGCCAGGGCAGCTGCTGCTTCAAAGATGAATAAAAATTCGTCATGTGAACTTCTCTCACCTATGAAGGTCAGCCGAAACCCTCAACAAGTTTCTCCATGGAAGATTACTCCCACGAAGGAACACGGAAACACCCAAGTAAGATCATGAAGTTATTATCTTTTTGGTTGGGGTATGCTTTTGGTTTAATTTGAAATTTTACTTTTATTTTTGTTAAGGATTTGGACACTTTGCCTGAAGGCAGTCCTGTGAGAGCTCATGTGGCAACTCCTGTGAGAACTCCACTGGGAAGTCCTGTTTGTTCGCTTGTGCCAACACCTGTTAAGGATCAGCCCATTGATCCATCTGAAATGCTGGAGGTTAACATCAATGAAAGTCCAGATAACCATGTAGGTGTTTGTTTAATCAACATTCAGTTTCACATTTCATAAATAAATTTTCTCATGCAATACTTTGATTTCAGGAGACTCCTCTTGTTTCTCCTGCGCCATCTTCGCATGGCAGTGTCAGTGTCATTCCACGATCCAATGCATTCTGTCTCAGTCCGAGCAGTGCGAGGGAATTTTCTGAAAGCCTGAAGGCTCGCTTGAGTAACAAGAGCGCACAATCCAAGGGGAAAGTTGTGGAGTCCATGTCTTCATCAGGAAGCCGGCGTCAACTATTCTGTGCAGAGAGCCAGCCCTCAGGTTAGTTCGATGTCACACATGTCATGTAAATGATTTTTTTTAAAAAAAGTATAATGACCTTCTTTCTGTTTTTGTTTCTTTTTTGTAGTAACACCAAATCAATTTGACTTGAGACTAGAGAGGCTTGAAGTCCAGTCACGAGAGACTGCTGCTAAAGCTGACTTAATTCTGATGAATCTTGCTAGACTGCAGCGGTCTTTGCTCCCAAATGAAAAGCGCATATCCTAGTAACACCGACTTGTCGCTCGACAGTCGAAATAGTATCGGCAAGTCGATAGCCGATAACTAAATTTCGTTTGTTGAGCGACTGTCGACGCATCGTCGCGCGGTCGACATTTGGCGGCCGATGATTTCTCGTTGTCGCCATTCTATCGGTTGGCCGATAACGCGCTTCCGACAACGCTGCGATAGTCAGTCGATGATGACCGGCCGTTGTCGAGGAGTTATCGGGACCGATGTTGGTGCGATGCTGGAATTTCGAAAGTCGCGCTCCCGACAACGCAGCGATAACGACTCGATGGCGACTGACCGATGTCGAGAAGCTGTCGAACTCGATGTTGGCTCGACGGGGAAACTTTGAGGAAACTCCGATGGTCGTGCTCCCGGCAACGCTACGATAATGACTCGATGACGATCGGCCGTTGTCCGGGCGGTCAGTTCCTGAGCGCATTTGTGGCACGCCCGACGATGCGCTAGGAAGGCGACGCGGCCGCCCCCGAGCAGTGAGGGGGTTGATTATCCTCTCTGCTCTAAGAGACGGAGGTACTAGGACGCTTCTCGGGGCCTTTGTGAGTGGTCCGCGGCGCGTCGGGCAAATGCAAGTGGGCTGCAGACTATCTCTGGTGAAGCCGGCCATCTGAGCGCAAACCAGGAAAGTGAAGGAAACCTCACTAGCCGGCGCCAATAGGGTTCACACGCTCTCAAGACGCACAAAAATTCTAAGTCCCGATGTTGGCGTGGGTTGCCTTGGCGGGCCGCTCCGCACCCCCCTCCACCGCGCGCCGCAGCCGCGCGCTTCCCGCCTACCCCCACCCCCGCACGCAGCAGCTCGCTGCGGCCCGCCCGGGCCATGTGCTCGGAGCCGCGCGGCCCACACCCCAACAAGTCCGGTAGTCTCGGGGTAAGCGTCCGCGCTACGAAGCTACAGGACCGGGATTCAACTCCTCCCGACCGCGAGCGCACAAGCGTCGTTCGGCGGGGAGGTGAGGCTTCGTTCGGCGGGGAGGCGAGAATGGTCAGCATGTTAGAAAGGACAGATAGAAGGCACCTAACAAAAATCGGTCAAGGAAAACAATTTTTATCCCGCGATCTGCCGAAAATTTATCGACCACCGGATAGCGAGGTGATATCGCATTCTGATGTCGAGAAATCATCGGCGCCGATTGTCGTACGATCTCGGAAAGTGTGCCATTCCGATGATTTAAAAACGTCGGGACCGACGGTCGACCGACAATTTTAAGCCGAGGTGCCGACAATCGATCGACAATTTTTCGACTGATCTGTGCTACTAGGGTAGTGGCTCCTCCAAATATGCCAAGTTTGCCACTCTTGGACAAGACTGACCTAGACAACTTTGATCTGATGCTAATCTATCTGCAGTTGTAAGTAATATCTCTGAATTTCTCCTTTTTTTAAAAAAAATGTCTTCAAACCATAATTGTTGTCCTTTTTCTTTTAGTGTGATTATCTATCAAGCTTCATTCGGACTTCAGTGCCAGACCCAGAAAGGAAGAGTGCTCACTCAATCTTGACCCATATGCTTTACAACAACCTGGCCATGCATATGAACCTGGAAGGTGGAAACCATAAAATTGGGTTTCGTGGACTTAATTTGTACAAAGTCTTCCTTGGTGAGGTCAAGCTCTTAAGTCGTGTGTTTGCCTTATGTACTGTACTTTGTTACTATAGTAGAGGATTATTTCAGGTACTCTTCAAACTGCTTTCCCTGAAAGTGACTTAGTTGTTGCTGAAAACGCTCTGCAGAAATGGCTGAAAGATGCTAAAAGCAGGAAGCTGCATCCAGGGAATTCCAGCTCAAGCCAGCAGTCGTCAGGTGGCAACTACAGGTCCCAGTCTCCAAATGTCAAGAGGAGCAGCCAGTCTTCAGGTGGCAACTCCAGATCCCACTATTCTAATGACAAGCGGAGCAGCCAGTATTCAGGTGGCAACTCCAGGTCCCACTCTTCGAATGACAAGAGGAGCCGCCATTCTTCGAATGGCAACACCAACGGATCGAGAAGCCATTCTAGTCCCAACCGACATTCAAGTGGTAATCCTAGCCGCCATTCAAATACTTCAAGGTTTGCTGATGGTGCCTGAGCAGCCAAGAATGTTTGTGGTTGAAAAGCCTAAGTACCTCAAGCAGGAAAAAGGGTGCCCTTTCTCATGCATAAAGCTAATGTGTCGCTGTGTATTGAAACCTGTGATTAATAGGTATTATTTTCTTAATTTTTTTCTAATTTTGACTGTAATTTGACTGATAGGAATCAGTCATTAGTAGTTTCTATCTTTAAAGTTCTTAAATAATTTTGACTGATTTTGACTTGTCAGTATTGGAACCTGTTATTAATAGGTAATACATATTTTCTTTATGTTGTTTCATGTTAACTAATTTTGACTGATTATTTCAAAGTTTAATTAGTCATTAGTACTTTACATCTTTTAAGTTCTTAAATAATTTTGACTGATAATTTCAGTATTAGAACCTGGTATTAATAGGTAATACATATTTTCTTTATGTTGTTTCATGTTAACTAATTTTGACTGATTATTTCAAAGTTTAATTAGTCATTAGTACTTTACATCTTTTAAGTTCTTTAATAATTTTGACTGATAATTTCAGTATTGGAACCTGTTATTAATAGGAAATACATATTTTCTTTATGTTGTTTCATGTTAACTAAATTTGACTGAGTATTACAAATTATAATCAGTCATTAGTACATTTAGTACTCTGTATCTTTTAAGTTCTTAAATAATTTTGACTGATAATTATTGTAACCTGTTGTTATTAGGTAATACATTCTTTCTTTGTTTCATGTTAACCAATTTTGACTGAACTACAAAGTTTGTTTAATTCTTTAATTTTTGACTTATTATCACATAGTGAAAATTATTTTATCAATAAATATTTTCATGTGTTCTCAACTGAGTTTGTGTAGCTTGATCGTTTTTATAGAACATACAATTTATTTCCCAGCACATTCGATATCCATCGATATTCCCATCGACAGCTACACCGTTCAAAATGCCGGGAGGGGGCTGAGGACCTATGTCGGAGGGGAGGGGGAGGCCCTGGGGCCGAGTCGATTTTCAACGGTCGATTCGATGGGATTCATCGATGTATTCTCGATGTCGAAATCGTTGACACATATCCCTCGAATCGACTCGAATTTTCGACAGGTTCTCGATAGCCGCCCTCGACGGCGAATCGACATCAAATCGACCTTTCATTTTTGGCTGGGTCTGCTTTTCTACAATTTATCTCGCATTAATAGAAGGGAAAATATTTGGGGGTCATTAGCCTCCACTGCGTTTACACAACTGGTGTCGCATCGTTCATGAAAAAAATATTTTGGGGACTTTCAAAAACATGAACCCTCCCGTCGTGAGCAGTTCGGGCTGGCCACAACGTTTTCTCAATAACTATTAGTTGACAGGTCGAGGACAAAAACCAAGATAACCTTTCCAGAATAGCTTTAAGTTTCGCATTTTTTTTCTCGCATTCATAGAAGGGAAAATATGTTGGGATGACAACAAACACAGAGAACCACACAACAAACTCGTCTCTGATTCGTGACGAAACATTCGTCTCGCGATAAATGCACATTCTTACGAGAGATGGCGCTGCTAGCCGCTAGCCTCGCAGCAAGGCTGGCTTGGTTCGCTAGGGTGGCCACTCGCCGCTCTTTGAGGGCCAATGACGCGCTTGAGAACGAAGATTTAAGGAATTGTGTGTACTACGTTTAAGGAATTAACAACACATCACAAAAATCGAAATTAACCCGCAGCCCACAAAAGTTTGTTTACAAACACGTTGCGCACATGAGGAACTAGTTAGTTGCCCATTAAAGTCTGCTGAAAGTGTGCGTCCGTAGGTTAGGGTGACTCACTATTTTGTTTAATTACGCGAAAACAAGTCCGAGCGCCATGAAACCATTAAGATATCCTAATAGGGTACTCCACTGAATCTCAGAGCGGAAGAAGAAGAACAAAAACAAGCCTAAACCGGAAGCCGGTTAGGGCCTGGATCTCGGATATGGTATGAGAAATCCGGCAGACGAAGCACTACGCAGCACGGATTTCTCATACCATATCCGAGATCCAGGCCCTAACCGGCTTCCGGTTTAGGCTTGTTTTTGTTCTTCTTCTTCCGCTCTGGGATTCAGTGGAGTACCCTATTGTACTTTATATTCCGCATCCAGTGGTATACTTTACGGGCTCCAACTAGGTGAAGCCCCTAAAGTAGACAATTACCATCAAATGCATTGCATTCATTCATGATTTATCGCTTAAATCAGATTGAAGTTACTTTAATCTGTTCAATTTTATACAAGGTAGGTTTACGCCAGACCGTGTCTTGTCGTAACAGGCTTCGCGATGCTGCGCTAGTTACGACAATCCACGCCCGGCGTTACACCTACCTTGGCCTGCGGCGCTTCCGTGCTTGCCTTCGGCAAGCTGTCTGAAGGTTTTTGGGGCATTGAGTAATGCACCACGTGAAATCTGCAATAAAATTTTTTAGTCGGTCGATCCCCTTTTTTCAAGATCCTGATTCGGCCAACTAATGAAGTCGGGCTCCTAGACCCCCCTTCCGAACCCTCTTTGGAAAGGTCTTGCCGAGAACTATCGAAATCTGCAATAAAAATTTTTAGTCGGCCGATCTTCTTTGTTCAAGATCCTAATTCGGCCAACTAATGAAGTCGGGCTCCTAGACCCCCCTTCCGACCCCTCTTTGGAAAGGTCTTGCCGAGACCTATCGAAATCTGCAATAAAAATTTTTAGTCGGTCGACCCCCTTTTTTCAAGATGAAGGGTCGAAGTTGATTATGTTAGTAAATTCGGGCCGAGAAAGCCAATTCGCAGTTAAAAGTTTGGTCAGGGGTCGAAATTGATTTCATTTTCGTCATCAGGAACTTCAAAAACATAAGAATCCATGTAAAAATGTCTCTAAAATATAAAGTCACTAAAAAGTTGCACTTTTTCTGCCGTTTTTTTACTGTTTTTTCGTTAGTACGACTGAATGGAATGAGATAGAAAGCTGAATTTTTGCGTGTGGCGAGCCAAGGACATACCTAATAACCCTGCAAAATCTCAGCCAGATCGGCCGAGCCGTTCAGGAGGAGTAGTGCGGACACACAGACAGACAAACAAACAAACAGACAAACAGACCGACAGACAAAACTTTTCAACCCCACTGGAGTAACTTGCTTCGCTAATCGCTCAGCCAAAACTGCAGTGATTATTCACCTGTCACTGCGACCTTCAGATAAAGAAAATAAATCTGCGATCCCTTACAAAATGATCCATTCCTTGAGGTGGTTTGCGCTTTGCACCAGTCGATGAAATATTGGATAACTGTTGTAGGAATGTCCTAATCATCCCTGCAAAAGAGCGAATAGATACATACTTTTGAAACTGTTACTGTGTGAATGGGTGTTGTTAAAATACCTGATCTGACCTCCACACTTAAAATAAAATGAACACATATGTTTTACATATTGCATCTAGTGTGAAGCAGCTACACTATGAGCGCTGGTGAGCACCACCACCTACAGAATTGAAACTAACATAAAAATTTAGTGACTTACATCTTCTCGAGTTCAGCTGCTTAAGAACAGGGAAACCATCGAAGAAGGAATATCATGGAAACACCAGAAAGAGGACAGCTTAGCAGAGGGCACCATGGGGCACCTTGATTGAAGTCATACAATACAGGCAAAAAAATGGAGGAAATGCATTTTAATATTTCAATTGACGGTACCTTTCAAAGATGTAGCTTACATACTTCACAAATCCGCAAGTGCAATTACAGATGAATGCAATGTCTCGCTCCTGAATTGTAGATGCTTTTTATTGACAGAAGCTCGAGTCATCCTACATATGCCCTTGCTATTTTTCAAAGTGATGCCGCACCTGTAATAGCATGGATAGTGTGACAATCACAAAAAAATTGGAAATTTGCAAAGGAAATGAGTTTCCCTTGAAACAGGGTGTAAAAATTAAATCATATCTGATGCCATTTAAGAAAATAAATATTTTGTTCCAATTCAGAGAAACATTAACTGAGTTAAAATGGAATAAAGTTATTTGAGCAATTATTTGTTGAAGGAGAATTCACAAGGAACATGTTTTTAAATCTGCATAAATATGTTTCTTAGACTTAAAACATATTCCATGTGAATGCTTTTTTCATATGGTCCAGGAGGCACGCTCATAATTTCCTTTGAACAATTAATTAGAGGAAGAAACAGCAGAGAGAACAAAATTCACACAGGAACCCAGTAATTAGTCCAAAATAAATGTAAATAACAGTGCAAAATTAAACTTGTTTACCTTTGTAAATGTTGTTGCGTGGTGGTTCTATTGTACCTTATGGGAGCCTGATACATGTCACAGGAAATTAGATGCAACTTGGGGGACCATTAGGCAGCATATTTCGTCCATGGGGGTTCCTAACATAAAAGTATTGAAGCATGAAAATTAAAATGTAGGCAATGTTCAATCAACATTATTGAATGAAGACAGTTACGTTGGATACCAAATGTGATAAGCCAAATCAAGCATCTGCCCATGTCTGTAATGTTGCTGTTTAATGTTCTGACAGTCATCACTCTTGCAAGCCTCCTGCAGTAATTAAGCTTGCAGCATGGAGTATTGAGGATCTGAGGTCGGGAGGACTCAGAGTGGCCTGCATGGAGGCTGATTACAAATTTCTAAAACAACCAAAACATAACATCTTAATACTCCAGTGTAAATTTAAAATATTTAAATTTAAAATATTTAAAATAAAAATTTAATTAAATTAAAATAAAAAATAAAATTTAAAATATTTAAATTTAAATAAAATTCTGCGGGTGTTTGACCATGGATATCTAGATATGATTTTGGCTCTATGGGTTCAGGCCAGTCTTCTCTTGAGTTTCTGCGTTGGTAGTAAGCCACAGTTGATGATACCGCTTGCCAGATGGTCTGACGAACTGTGTTTACTCCTTTCCTTCCTGAAAGGGAATGCAGGGAACTATTCAGTGACCTTAATAAGGTCATATCTCTCGTACAGATGAGATTGGCCCAAGCACAGACATAAGGCCCACAGACAGATTCCTCCTGCTGAGGTACATCATAAGGGACCATGACTTTCCAGTCAGAGGCCTCCAGATCATCGTTGTAGTCACTATGATACAGGCTGAAGAGAAGGCGATAAATTCCTCTGAGAATTCTTTGCTGGTAGTCATTTCCTGGCTCCGAAGCCATGGAATCCAACATTACAATTAACATGTGCTTGATGACGACCAGCACCATGTAATAATGAGCTCTGGCTTCATCAAATATGGGCCACATCCACATATCTGCTTCAAATGCAGATGTTTTTTGGCAATATACATACAATGATTGAATGCATGTGTCATCCTCTAGACCTAGAAATGAACTCACTGAACAAGGACAACAATTTATAGAGACACTGTACTTGTTTGAAGCTTCTACTGCCTGCAAGTGAAAATACGCATCTATAATATTATCTGAGAACCAGCCTTCAACAGACCGCTGATCATCTGGTGTCAGAATTATTTGTTTTGAAGTGGGGTCCTGCTCTTCTTGTGGTTGCTGATTCTGACGAGGAGCATTGTTATTTGCTCCACTTCTATGATCAGTACGTGTTGGTGCAACGTGCAACAACCTTGTTCGAAACAGTTTTGTTTCCTTCAGCAGAACGACCAGATTGAGTAGATGATGGAACATCATCCTTGTCACCAACTTCCGGAGCCAAAACTGGATCACTTTTCTTTGGTTGGACAGTGCAAGCAGATGGATGAGTTACGCCATTTCCTCCCTTGTCACCTGCATTCTGAAGATAATCATGGTCAAGTCGTGTCACAGAAGTGGAGCAGGGCTCAGATTCAACTGTAACCTCAGAAATTGTCTCTAAACACGTCGAGTTAGAGCTTTTATTGTCATAGTGAACAAGAGGGGTAAGCGGAAGGCTTGTCTTACTTCGCTTACGACTCCACTTTTCCTGAGAAGTACTGGAATCATCAGCTTTTATTTTCCTCGATTGGTATCTGACAGGTGGTGGGGCTCCATGCTGTTGCCTCAAGGTTGCAGCACTTTTGCTTCTGCTCCCAATTTGAGATCCAGCACTCCGATTTCGGTGGCGAAACTCAGTGTCGAAGAGAAAGTCTTTCTCTCTCATTTCAATCTCATGGGTCATCCTTCGTACAAAATCTGCTGGTGTCCTTCTTTGATGGTCATCCAAAATGTGATTTTTTACTTCATTATACCAGCCCTCGACACCATTGTTGGTCAGGAGACCTGAAATGGGGTCAACGGAATCTTCAACTAAGTTTTTGGACCATAATGGATAATATGGAAGCTGGAACTTCAATAGATAGTTAATAAAATTAGGGAAATAAAATTTGTTTTGAACACTTGCCTCTGTTTCAACATCCAAATTTTCATCTGCAGTTGACAAATTCTTGAATGCATGATAAAATGGAGAGGATTCATACAATGTTGATCCAGTGGTATCTGGCGAATCCTGCGGCTTGTTTCCCAAAGGGGCTTCTACGTCATCCAGCTCTTGCGATGGCAGCAATTTGTCATCCAGAATAGAAAGTAAACGATGGTAAGCATTGTCACTCTCTGAACCAGAAAACTTGCAATTAAAGACTGGTACCATGACAGAAAATATTTCCTTAGCTTCATGAAGGGAACCTGAAACATCTGCGAGCCAGATGAGCTGTTGCCTTTCCCACTCTCTGTCTTCCAATCCATGTGGAAACAGTATGTGATTCATGGGCTCCACAAATGTGTATAATTGAAAGCAGAATATTGTATGAATCATCAGAATAGGCTTCAAAACAAATTTTCAAGTAGTCGACAAGACCTTTCCCAGCAAATGTTCCTATGCATGCATGCATGCATAAAGGCCCAACTGTAGTCAATAACAATTACCTTTGGGTAAGGCGTTTTCACATTTCTGCTAGGCCCACATGTCTTCTTAAACTGTTCCAAAACACCTCTGATGACATGAGCATAGTGTGAATCTGTCAGAAACTCTAATACAGGATAGACCTTCTTTCAGTTTAGAGATGGACGTATCACACCAGTATAATAATATGTGGTGTTCCCAAATATGTCATCCACAACAGACTCAGTGCAATCCAGGTAAAGGACAACTTTCTCTCGTGCTGCTGGGATTGCTCGCATATGATACTCATTTCTCCAATAAACAATGAATGGCTTAAAACTCAGAATATCAATACCACATTTATTTTCACCGCGCAGGGTCAATTTAAGGTCTTCCCATGGGTCAGAGTACAGTCTTGCCTTGCACAACTCTTGGCTTTTAATTTTTTGCAAAGTTGTTAAAGAAGGGGCCTCATTGTAATTTCCTTGCATCAGGATGTCGCCTGGCACTTCATGTAACTTTTTCAATCTCAACTGATTGGGTTTCCACCCCGTTGATAAAGATTTAGCGTACCAAAGTCTATTGGTCCCTGTTACGTCTCTCCTGAACCTGTCTTTGGGATCGTGATAGTAATCACCTCTAACATAAATATCCAGGTGCACATTAGATTGCCCTTCGGATGGCAGCTTTACTAATTGAATGAGTATTTTTTGACAACCCTTATGCTTGCAGGAGCCACGGATTTGCATTGCAGGACCTCTATGTCCTGGAGAGAAAACTTTGTTGAATTTATGGCCTGAAAACGTCCAAACACAATATAGAAAGTTTGGTTTAAGGAGAGAGGCCAAAGTATTTGTCCATTCTGGTTTTAATTTCAGTACACAAGAATCACATCCCTTGGACTCTTGCTTTTCACAAGTTTGTTCCAACAGGGACTTCCACCTTTCATATGAAAGATGCAGTTTAGAATGGAATCTGTAAGCAGTGAGTTTCTCTCGTTTATTATTAGCAACATTTGAGTCTACATGTAACCGTGACATCACTTCATCAGCCTGCATTGGAGCAAGTGGTTGAGTGATGTTCACATTACTTGAAATCAATGGTAAGTCTGGTGTCACGTCAGCTACCTCTGGGCTAAGAGAGGTGACACAGTTGTTACTTGACTTTAATCCTGATGCCACATCAGTGAACCCTGTAGGGCATTGAGTGGTGACACAAGGCAAAATAATTGAATTACAGTTCAAGTTACTTGAATCAATTGGTAATACTGATGTCACTTCAGCCAAATGAGAGCTATGAGAGGTGACACAGTTGTTAATTGAATTTAATCCTGATGCCACATCAGTGAACCGTGTTGGGCATTGAGTGGTGACACAAGGCAAAATATTTGAATTTAAGTTCAATTGATCAATTTGTAACGAGTTAATGAAAGCTGCTGCAGTTTCGATCAAATCAATCCTTGGTGTCTCTTCAGGAAACTCTGGTAGAATTTCGGAAGAAACACATGAATGACCTATTGGTTTGTTAGTTACATAATCTATATCCATATAACGGTATGCCAGGTCATCAGAAAGCTTGTTTAGAATCAAGTAGGTGAGAACAATGTCACAATTTTCATTCGTGCAAATCACCTTACCATAAAATGCCCAATAGCCTTCTTTTAAAAGCGAATTGTTACTTTGGAACTTTAGACTGCACTGTTCGAAGTCATAGGCAGCAAATACCTGAAGGGGCACTATGTCTGAAAGCTTGTAGACGCAAGTACTACACCCAACACAATTTTCTCCCTGAGTGGCACACTCCTTAGAAACAAACGAGTCCCAGAATTCAGGCACAGACATTCTAATACTATGTCTGTATTGAGGTGCATCAGGGTCTTGGGGTGGGGTCACAGCATTCTGCAGCACATGAACATGACCTGTATCGGATTGGAAGTGTAGGGCAGGACCATCATTGTGCCCTTGATCAACATCCTGATGCAGGGGGGCTTCAGAGACCAAATCAGGCAGCTCCACCTGAAGGGTGTCATTGCAGGGCAAATCATTCTGCATTGACGGCACATTTTGCTCAAGTACATCATTTTGCAGTGGTTGTGCATCCTGCTGCAGTTGATTATTATTTTTATCTCTTATTTTGGTATCAAGCCCATCTATAAGACCTTGCATACCACCACGTAATTTCTTGAATTTAGTATAATATGAATGCCCCTTCTTTTCCTTGTCCTGAAAAGTTGCAAGCAGTTTACCTTTGTCCAATTTTATGGCAATGGCATGCCAAATACTTAACTAGTTTGGTTTAGACCTTTTATTTTGTAAATCGGACAAGAATTGGTCTTCCACAGTGCAGAGATGAAATCTCTCATTCCACATAGCCTCAACTACCTCCTGAGTGGACTCCAAATAATATCTGCCAACTCTGAAACAAAATAAACATTTTCATCAAAGAAAGTCCCCAGAGCACCAAAGAGCCCAAATTGGAAGAAGTAAAAAATTGTGAACACTGGCGTTACTGTCCATAAACTTTAAGGTTCTCACAAAAAAGGAAGCATCCAAAGTGATAAACAATACGTGTGAGATGATGGGAGTTTTCATAATACGTGTACTTGACCAAAAAATTACATAACCATTTGATGGTTTAATTTAGACAACCCTTGTCTATAGCCTTACATGCAATGCGCCGTATGAGGTGGCACCAAGATGGGAACAACCTACCACATTCGTTGTACAAAATTTGAACACATTCCCACATTCTGGAGGCAAAAACGCCTGTACGTAGGCAACATGTGTGACAAATACAGCAGAAATCTTGCACATTCTAACACATTCCCACATTCATTGCACACATAATCTTACAGCGAGTCACCCCTCGGGTGGCACAGCTGAATCCTCTCACTAACTGAGATCTTACTTCAAGACATATAGGGAAAATTTAGCCAGATAAAACATGCAAAAGTGAGCCAGGCACAGGGGTAAGGTCGGGAAAATGATTCTTGGAAATACTCAACTGATTCAGATCTGGGTGCTCGCCTTTAATGACAAACTTCATACTTTGCATTTCAGAATATTGTGCGGACTATAATTACGCTGGGACATACCTTTCCAATGGGACAGCATCCTCCATCATCTTGCCAAGTAACTCCACTAGCCTAAGCAATTGTAAAAACCGTCCTCAAGAAAACTGAACACTGGAGGACTGGACACGCACTTCACAGACGGAATCACAGTACGACTGCTGTTCCTCACAAGACTGACGTTCGCGCCCAACTGACGCCCTTTGTTGCCGACGCCGACGCCAACAGCGGCTGGGGGGCTCAGCCTCCCATTGGCCCAACAAGTTTGGTCATTCCCTCCGCCCGACTACACTAGATCAAGACGACGTCTACGCTTGTTTCCAAGAAGCCCAATGCTCGGAATCGCAATAACGCGAGAATTTTATGTAAAATGTTTTCCTTTAAAAAACGACGCGCGGGAGGACGTGCTGGTGAAAGGAGGGGGCGTGCTGCCGGGGCAGGGGGGAGGGGGGAGGTAGCTGGAGCGGGGAGGGGGGTAAACGCCTACCCGGCGTCATGGGGCACTCATGGGCGCTGTCCGGGCTGCCGGCGGCTGCCTCACGACCACCATGTCCAGCTTGACGTAGGCCGACGCCAGCACCCTGCAGAAGGCCAAGGGGTGGTGACCGCGGCCCGCGTCACCAGCAGAGCGATTCCGAAAGTCGTTTTCGTCGCTCCGTCTCAATCGCACTCATGGGGTGTCTAGTGTAGTACGAGAGAGACACAGCGACGAACAGGACCCTGATGTCCTGGACCGTGAACTGTTCGAGGTGCTGGAACGGCGCGGCGACGGCGCCCAGTTCGTAGACGTGCTGAAGTCGATGCACGAGGGGGCGTCTTCGAGGCTGCGAATCAACGGTGAGCTGACGGCGTCCTTCGCGGTCGGCCAGTCGGTGCGGCAGGGCTCTCCCGCCTCCATGCTTGTCCATCGTGCTGGCGCCACGCCTGCAGGACGACGGCGGCCGCGGCGGAGCCTCCAGCGAGCGCCGCCATCCGCGGTGCCCAGGGTGGTCGCCAGGGCGTGCAGTGGCAGCGCGTCTGGGCGAACGTCTGTCACAAGGGCATCCCGAAGGACGTCCAGGACTCCTGATGGAAGGCAGTCCACGACCTGCCAGCAACGCGCCACCGCCCCCACAACATCGGCCGCTCCGAGACGAGGACCAGTCCCAAGTGCGCCGCGCCGGACACGCTGGCGCTCCGCCTGGCCCGCTGCACCCCGATCCAGGACGCGTGGCGCTGGACCCGGGCCACGCTCACCAGGCTGCTGGGCAGCAGGGCCACGCCCAGGACGCTGATGCAGCCCGGCTTCGCACCGGACGACCCGGATACCGCCACGCCACGGCGGCGTGGGTCGCCGGCCACCACGTCCACCCGGTGGCCACCATGGCCAGGACGGACGCCGCCACCTACGCGCGGCACCTCGTGAAGGCCAAGGTGACGGCCTTGGCGCGCCAGGGCCTGCCCGCCAGCGCTGCAGCGCGGGCTGGCGCACTAAGTCACGTGAGAGTAGCGCCACTCGCCGAGGTGGAAGAAAGTTCAGTGTTCCTTTCATTACTGAAAACTAGTGTCACTTTTAGACAGATCAAGTCCTGGTTCATGTTTTTACGTATCAAGTTTTTAATTGTTTTTACCTTGTTTTATTCTTCTGTACCTGGTCTGATCATGTTTTAGAAATGTTCTATAGTATTTTATGTCTTTTCATCCTTGTATTTATCATAGCTTTCTGTTTAATGTGATTTTTATTGTCTGAACATTCGCTGGCTTTCGCAGGTCCTGTCGGCGACGCAAGGTGCAGAACCCATGGAAATACGCAACGCGCGTACCTCGGCGAGGCGGCCAACACTCTACACGCGTTTTGAGCTCCAGAGTCGCTATGGAACTCGAACCGAACGTGTGACCCCACCTATGGATTCCTCTGCAGAGTTGGTGGTAGGGTTACACGTTCGGATCGTCTCCCATTTGGCAACTTTGGAGCTCAAAAGCAGGGCGTGGTAACATAACATTTGTTGGCGATTTAGGGCATTTTATCTCGCAAACGGCTAGGGGTAAAAAAGTTATGCATGGGATAACTTAAATTCAAATTTCAATTTTAAATTTATGTTATCCTTAGCATAACTTTTTTTTTATCTCAGGCCGTTTACGAGATATGGGCACCTAAAATCTCGATAAATGTTAAGTAACCACGCCCTGCTCAAAAGGCGTCTATAATTTAGTCCGCCTCAACGGTCTTCTGACCCACTGTTCATTGGTGGGGTCACGTTCGGTTCGAGTCCCATTTAGCGACTCCTGAGCTCAAAACCCGTCTAGAGTTTTGGTCGCATGCGCCGAGTCTGTTGTAGTTGTTTACTCGAACGCTCAGGGTCTTTTGAGACTTAAAAGCGCTGCTGATGATGATGCCGCACAGTGTGACCAAATGAAAAATAAGCGGACAAAAATCGTTGTAAGAAAATCGCTCGCCCGATTTCGCTGCTAATATGGACTTTTGGGTTTTTGAGGGTGCTGAACACGATCCTGGTGTTATTTTAGAATAGTGGCGGAGGGGAAAGTCAGTAGCATAGGTCAAAATCGTGAAATTCGTCCAGATTTAATGATATTGCTTCACTTGACGTTTGGGAGGTCGCTGAACACGATTCTGGTGTTAGTTTTGACCAGTGGCGTAGGGCAAAGTCCGTGGCGTAGGTGAAAATCGCATTTTTTTAAACTGAAATTCAATTTGATTGTCCCTGTGTACGTTTTCGTAGTCTCAGAAAACGATTCTGGGATTAGTTTTGAGTAGTGGAGTAGATCAGAGGCATTGACGAAGGAAACAGTATGAAATTTTGCGAAAACAATGCAATATTCCTTTGCGGGGTCAGTGTGTAGATGTGGATAAAGAAGAAAAATCTTCGTTTTAATGTCTTCAGACATATATCTGTCGTATTTCATATATATATATATATATATATATATATATATATATATATATATATATATATATATATATATATATATATAATGGACCAGCAGGGCGTGGAGCTCGGGCGGCAGGCCGGGGAAGTCCAGCAGGGCGTGGAGCTCGGGCGGAAGGCCGGGGAAGTCCAGCAGGGCGTGGAGGTGGACAGAGGGGTCGAGGCGGCCGCGGTCGTGGAAATTTCCGCCCCGCCGACTAAGATCGCACCCGCGCTCAACTACGACGACTAAGAGCTGAGGTATTGTACCCGAGACTCCAGCAGAGGCCACTTCTGCCAGTTCCAATTCGCACCCCCCCCCCTCCACACCCCCTCATGTTCTTCTTCATTTTTAGGACAGGGAACGTGACCAACGGAGGGCGCAGTTAGTCCACGAGCACCACCGCCTAGGTCTTCGTGACAATATCAGAATGCAAGCCGAAGCCGCTCGCAACCGCCCCGATCCGCAGCCAGCCTTCGGGCCACAGCCAGAAGGGGGCGAGTTGGCCATTCTACGGCAGTTCCTCGGAGAGAGAGAAATGGACGTCCACGGAAACTTCGGCCTGACTGTGGCGTCCCACCTGGGTAATTCTTTTATAAGTGTGACACTTTTCGGATTCAACCTCACCGATTTCGCTCATTTTTGGTGGATCGTCACCAATTAGGGTCTAGTTGATGTATATAAAATTTTAGCCGTTTTTGTCAAGCCGTTTCGGAGATCTGGGCATGGGTCATTTTCGTTCTTTTGGTGGAAATTAGAGACAAGTTTCAGAAAAGTCCCATTATCTCGGCCAATATTGACGCCACAGAAAAAGCGCGTATACCATTCGAAAGAGCATAAAAAATGGAATCGATTGCGATCCAGAACACGTTTCTGGTGTGCATAGTTTGTACGGTGTAGGCACTCAAAGTTTTCAATTTTCACTCTTTCGCCCCCAAAATACCTCATCTTCGATTTTCTTAAAAATTGGTGAAAATGTTCCTTATTCCTTATTCTAAAAGGGGTCGAAGAGTTTTTCCCGGATTTTTGTCTCAGACGTCCTCCAGGGGGTCAAACGTGTGTTTGGGGGCTTAAAAACACCTCAGAAACGTCTCAAACGGGCATCGTCGATAGCCCGCCGCGTTTGTATCGCGCGCCAGCGGTGCTGCCTTGGTGAATTTTTCATACTCCA
Source organism: Stenchaetothrips biformis (assembly GCA_030522485.1). Classification (NCBI taxonomy): domain Eukaryota; kingdom Metazoa; phylum Arthropoda; class Insecta; order Thysanoptera; family Thripidae; genus Stenchaetothrips; species Stenchaetothrips biformis. Next base: position 17,204,458 of record CM060090.1, on the reverse strand, counting down.
CCGTCCCACTGTGCTGTGAAGCTTTAGGTTATGTGGCTTCGTAGTGGGTTTGACAGGACTTCGACTGAGAGACTGAATTTGATGTTGTCATGCAGAAATGCAGCCTGAAGGATGCCCGCACCACTATTTGTGGTGCGGAGCTCATCCCCCGGGCCCAAATAACGGAAGAACATGCTGAATTGATCCGGCGGAGAAGTGGCATCGGACGCATAGACTACATATGCTTGCAGCACAAGAAGGAACTATTAGATTTCTTTCCGTTGCGGCAAACAAAGTGTTGTGACCCGTTTGCCAAACACAACAAATCCTGTCGCACTTCATTGACTGAAATAGACTTGGCTCTCGTCAAACACTGTGTGGATCTGGGTGTTCTTTCCGCCCCTCTCATACCAGGAAGAAAGCTATGTAAACCCTGTAAAAGTTCCCTTCAGAAACGGTGCAAAGAATACAGTGAGTCACTTTCAAAACCAACTTCCCCTCAGGTACTTTATTTCGTTATTACTTGAAATACCTACTTTCGCGCACACTGTTTTTGATTATCGCTTTTGGTTACTAGGATGGAGTAAATGAATCTGACCCAAAGCCACCAACTTCTACCTCTTCTATATCTGTAGACCTGGTATGATCACAGAATCACTTAGTTTTAATGTCACTGTATTTGGGAAAGTGTGTCACTTCTCTATATTTTCCTCAGGTTCCACCTAATTCTACTGGTATCCGACACTCAAGCTCTGGGAGTATGAAAGTCATAGATGATGATGTGTTTGCAGAGTACGATGAAATTTTCCCCACACCACCGGACGCAGCTGAGGCTGATTTAAATAAATGCTTTAGTGCTCTTGGAATGGATCCCATCGATAGAAAGAAGTTGAATGTCAAGCGCTACGTCAAGGACAAAGTGGATGAAGCTAGAAATAGAATAGTTTCAAAACTGTTGCGTGCTGGGTGTACTAGTCCACAAAATATAGTTCTTGACAAGGACTATTTTGATGAAATGTTGCAACAGCTGAAAAACAGATTTGACTCTACCACTGATCGCCATCTGAGGCTTCAACTTTTGTCCGTTCTGCCAGCCTCATGGAGTGCCAGGAAAATATGTGAAGAATTTGACACAGCCATTTCAGTTGCCCTGAAAGTAAAAGGACTTGTTGATAAGAATGGTATTATTCCGTCCCCCGTGAAAAAGACACGGTCTGGTTTGGACCAAGAGCTGGTGGATAAAGTAGTGAAGTTCTATCATGATAACAGCAGAATGATGCCAGGCAAGAAAGACTGCATAAGTGTAAAAATTGATGGTGAGAGAAAACTTGTGCAAAAAGAATTGTTACTTATGACTTTAAAGGAGCTCTATTCCCACTTTAATACATCAGTTGGAGCCAATCTTTTATCATTTTCTATGTTTGCATCACTACGTCCTCCAGAGTGTGTCCTTGCAGGAGCAAGTGGTACACATAGTGTCTGCGTGTGTATCTATCATGAAAACTTTTCTTTGTTAATTCATGCTGCTGATCTTAGAAAAGAAGATGGGAAGTTAATGACCCTCAGTGAAGTCTTACGCCTGACCATTTGTAATGAACCAAAGCCTGAGTGTTATCAAGGCGAGTGTGCTCAGTGTCCCGGAACACTTCCACTAAGGGAGAAATTGGAAAAAATTTTTGATTCAGCAATGGTCTCCCAGATAGAGTACAAACAGTGGATCTCTGTTGATAGAGCCTCACTTGAAACATGTATTTGCAAAACTGAACAATTTATTGAGAAGTTTTTGGGAATGGTTCCCAGTGTGTTAAAGCATCACTTTATTGCCAAATCTCAAGCTAAATTTCTTTCTGATTTGAAAGAAAAACTGAAGCCTGGAGAATGTATAGTGTCTGGTGATTTTTCAGAAAATTATACCCCTGTGACTCAAGATGCAATACAATCTGAACATTGGAAGAAAAATCAAATTACTATTCATCCATTTGTTTGTTACTATAAGGAAGGTTCAAAGCTAAAAACACATAATTTTTCTGTGATATCTAATTACTTGTCCCATGACAGCCTGGCTGTGTACACATTCCAGCGCAGACTCATAGAGTCTTTGAAAAGTATTGTGCCTAATCTCAAAAAAATTTATTACTTCAGTGATGGCTGTAGTTCACAGTACAAGAATAAGCAAAATTCACTAAACTTAAGAATGCATTTCCAGGACTTTGGAATCTATGCAGAGTGGCATTTCTTTGCCTCTTGCCATGGTAAAGGTCCATGTGACGGAATAGGTGGTACCATCAAGAGAGAAGCAGCTGCAGAAAGCCTGCGCAGAGTTCGCAGGGATGGTATCCAGTCGGCCTACCAACTATATGAATGGGCAGCCAGCAAGTTTGTGGGGTCTATCACCGTGACTTTTGTTTCTATTGATGACATTGAGATTGTACAGGTCGAGTACGCTCATAGGTTTGAGAACACCCCCCCTTTGGAAGGCATAAAATCGTGCCACTGCATTGTCCCCCTTTCACAGAATATGGTTCTGATGAAATTATATTCAGCTGCTCCTTCCTGCCATTATACCTATTATGGTAAGAATTCAGCTCCTCTGTATGAAGACTTGCATGGATTTGTAATAGTAAGTCAGCCCGAGGCATGGTACCTGGCATTTGTAAATGATCGGGATGAAGTACAAAAAACATTTGAAGCAATTCTATTGGAAAAGTCTTCAACTGCTCAACAATTTATTTTGTCTCCAAATAAGAGCAGTGTCATAAAATGTTTAGATGATGTCATTTCTGTTGTCAATGTAGTACCAATTGACTACAACATCTACAAATTGACTCGGCCAACAATAACCCATGCAAACCGCCAACAAGAAACAAGGTATTGTTCACTTTTCTTTTTTTCTTTTCCTTATTTCCTTATTCCTCTATTCCTGGAGCTAATATCTTTATTATTTTCAGACATCCAACGAAGCAACCTACAAATGCACGGTCAAACCAAAATTCCAAAAGACGGAGGAACTGATTGATGTGTCATGTGTCTCGAATCAATATAAAAATACCAAATAATTGATGTATTTTGTATTTTACTTTTGTTATTTCCAAAACTGCAATATTATTTTTGCAAATGTATACTTTAAGACAGGAGATGCATGCTTACCATAATAAGAGCTGCATTTTAAAAAATAAGTATAACATTTTACCAAAAGATATCTGCTTCTTTCTAGGCATTTTAGCAGGACTTAGGAACCCACAGCAGCCCGCAGGAAAATAACAGGAACAAGAGGGGACATAAGCAGACATGATGATAAATCAGCAAGGGGTAGCGTAACTTCAATTCGATTTTTCAGCACAGGTTTTGCATGCTTCATGAAAGGGTCACAACATTTTCTATTACGCAAAGGAAAAAACACCAGCACCTCTTTTAGGTGACTTTAGCAAATGCTTTCCAGTTGTCCAATCCCACTTCTCCGCCGGATCAAGTCGGCATGTTCTTCGGTTATTTAGGCCCGGGGGATGAGCTCCGCACCACAAATAGTGGTGCGGGCATCCTTCAGGCTGCATTTCTGCATGACAACATCAAATTCAGTCTCTCAGTCGAAGTCCTGTCACACCCACTACGAAGCCACATAACCTAAAGCTTCACAGCACAGTGGGACGGTGGAGTATGAAAAATTCACCAAGGCAGCACCGCTGGCGCGCGATACAAACGCGGCGGGCTATCGACGATGCCCGTTTGAGACGTTTCTGAGGTGTTTTTAAGCCCCCAAACACACGTTTGACCCCCTGGAGGACGTCTGAGACAAAAATCCGGGAAAAACTCTTCGACCCCTTTTAGAATAAGGAATAAGGAACATTTTCACCAATTTTTAAGAAAATCGAAGATGAGGTATTTTGGGGGCGAAAGAGTGAAAATTGAAAACTTTGAGTGCCTACACCGTACAAACTATGCACACCAGAAACGTGTTCTGGATCGCAATCGATTCCATTTTTTATGCTCTTTCGAATGGTATACGCGCTTTTTCTGTGGCGTCAATATTGGCCGAGATAATGGGACTTTTCTGAAACTTGTCTCTAATTTCCACCAAAAGAACGAAAATGACCCATGCCCAGATCTCCGAAACGGCTTGACAAAAACGGCTAAAATTTTATATACATCAACTAGACCCTAATTGGTGACGATCCACCAAAAATGAGCGAAATCGGTGAGGTTGAATCCGAAAAGTGTCACACTTATAAAAGAATTACCCACCTGCGGTGAAAGCGGGCTCCAGTTAGTGGGAAGGCCATGGTCGAAATTCTGACCTTTCTCAACAAGATCAGCAATTTCACTGAGGAAGAAGAGGAGGAGTATTGATGATGACTGACCCGTTTGTGGTATCAAACTTTGATTCTTTTAGTTCCTTGACTTTGTGTTAGCAACAATAATTACTCAATTTTTTTTACCTACTGTAGTACTGTAGAGTCTCTATGTGTGTTACTCATACTTTTAACTAATTTTAATGCTTGTTGTATTTTTATTTTTTTAAACATTATTGTTGCTGCTGTACCAACAATTTATTATTTTTATGTTTACATTATTCATGTGATTAGAGGCTAGAGAAATAATTACCGGGTTCTTTTATTTAAAACATTTGTTTTATTAAGGGGACCCCACACCTTGAAAATCGAATTTTTGACCATTTTCCAATTTTGTCCTCCAAAAACCCGCTAATGTTTCCTGATCATTTTGCCGCAAACCGCGTTCAAATCGACCCAAAACTAACAAAGGTACGAGCAGTTTACTGTGCGGGCGCGCGCTTGCCCGGCCTGGCGCGGCGCGGCCGGCGCGGCGCGCTGTGCCGCCGGGCGAGGAGGAGGGGGGACGGCTCGCTCGCTGGCTCGCCCGCGCGGGGCCGCGGGGCAGGCTTTCTGCTCCTGCCGCTTGGTGGCAGCCCTGTATGGAGCTGGTACTGCAGACTGAAATGGTAAGTGGCAAAATTATGTTCACAATCTTTAACAGCCGTTTTCTCAGAACACCGTTTTTAAAACTGGTGGGCAGTCCAGAGACTCTGTTTTAGTACTTAGCCCCAAAATTTTTTTTTCAACATGAAGCTGACACTTAAGACTATCCGTTAAACTAAAAATATTAAAGCTGAAAATTATTTTAATGATGTTTCTGGCACACTGTATCACAAGAATTACACCTTGATTTCGACAAATTCCGTCACTTTTTAAGACAAATTTTTTTTTTACTGAAACTTTTAGTTTGACGGAAGGGCTATTGTTTCAGTATTACAAAACCATTTTTGGATTTCTTTTGCAGGACTTCTGTGGAGCTGAGGAGTGCCCACCAACATTGAAGGCAGCTAGCGCAGCACTTCTAAGAAAAAATTAACAAAAATATTTGGATTTTTTTTTTCTTTTTGAAATTTTTAAGTTATTTACTGAAAGTATTAAATATTTAAGGCAAGGAACCCCAGTTTCTCTAAAAATACCTATGATCTCATAAAAAAAATCAAGAAATAATAGCTACTTTTGACCATGGAAGGGTGTGGGGTCCCCTTAATGGTGGAAAGTAATCCCAAAAGTTACTCTATTGAAATTAACAACAGCTGTCACAAACCAGAACAAATCACGCATCACTCGACTGCAGATCGGACTGCCAAGACAGTGGACAACTTTCAAAATATTCTACAAACTTCTCACGAATGGCATGGGCATTAACAATATTCACATTATCTTCCTGACGGCACAACCTGTGAAAGATGCCTCTTTCTTCATCTTTGCATTCATTTCTTTAGAACACCATTTCCTCTGTACACATCAACATATCCTGGAGGCAAAAAGAGGCGCTGCTTTGGTGGGACACTGTCCTCTCTCATGAGATGAAAATTGTGCGGTGCAGTACAAGCAAGGACAATATTTTGGGCTAGAGTCTCACTTCCAACAATATATCGCCGAAGGATCCTGAAGCGAGCAGAGAGTACACCAAAGGCATTTTCGACCACTCTCCTTGCTCGTGAAAGCCGGTAATTGAAGATAATTTCTTCTGGTACCTCTCCTGCAGACTCGTCGAAAGCCTTCATGAGGTGCAGTCCAAATGGGAAAGCATCATCCCCCAGGAACACATAAGGCAGGTGAGACATTCCATGCCGGTTCGGCCAGGCCCTGAAGGTGACCATTGACGATTTCCACGCCGCTTAGGAACTTTTTTGTACTCGTGGAGACTGGGCGGTTGCCAAATTTTTAGGTCCCTGGGTCCATTTTTGAGGCCAGGGTGGAAGTTTTTAGATTTCTCTGAACTTCCTTTGTTGTTTTTGTTGAAATTGCGTCCGTTACTCCCTTTCTTGGCTCTCTACGGCACAATTTTAACGCCAGCACAATGATTTTGTGCTTAAAAGACGCGTATTGAGTGGAGGAAGAGATTCCAGTGGTCAAATCTCACTTTTGAACCCATCTTTACGGTGATCTGAGCAATTTAGTAAATTAAAACCATGTCAAAATAGGTTAATTTTCGCCAACTTTGGGGAGGGATCTTTTGGTGAAGGGAAACGAATTTTTAACTTTTTTTGACGGATTCTTGAAGGTCTCGGGGAGGTCTTTCGAGGGACGGTGCCAAAAAGTATGGGTGTACCCCAAGTTTAGCCGCTACAGCCTTCCAAAGTTTCAAAAAAACCTAAATTTGCACCAAACGGTACAAAGAGTGGACGTAGGCTTCCCGGCCCACGCGAATCGCCATGCGCGGCCTAGGCCATACTGACCCGACGATAACTGGCGTCTGCAATTATTTTTACTTGACCCCCAAGCCCTTGAGTCACCCACTGGTCGGAGGAAGGCGAGGGAAATCACGAGAATTTTCACAAAATGTTGCACTTTTACCTGTGTCGTCCCAGTCCCTCCCCAGTGGTGATAACAAACCTAAGGCCGGATAAGCTGGACAGAAATTGACCTTCCCCTTTCTTCTCTCTCTCTCTCTCTCTCTCTCTCTCTCTCTCTCTCTCTCTCTCTCTCTCTCTCTCTCTCTCTCTCTCTCTTTTTTGCCACACACACACCATTTCCCCCAACGGGTAGAAGCGACGCATTGGCGTTTTGCGGGAACGCCTGTGATCAAGAAGGGTAGGCAGCCCGTGCAGCACGTGTGCCGACAGTTGTCCTTCCCTGCAGGCGTTGGCCTCGGCAACGCTTTAGTAGTGGTGTGCAAATGGCATTTTTCAGAATCGAATCGAATTTTTATTTTTTTCCCCGAATCGAATCGAATGTTAGTTTTTTCGCTCGAATCTAATCGAATCGAATGTCCCTACTCCGAATCCGATTCGAATCGAAGCAAAAAATGTACTGGAATGAACGCAATCGTGGACAAACTTGCAAATTGGAACAAGTAAATGTTCTGAAAATCACAGAAAGATTGGATTATGATTCATTTCGACGTGTTTTGCGTAAATTATTAGGGTAAAAGAAAAATACTGGCAATACGAATGGGAGGTGTCCGGTTTTCTCGAATCACCTAAATCTGAATCCTGTTCATTCGAAACCGATCCGAATCGAAGGTAGCAAGATTCGATTCAGTTCGGATTCGAAGACTTTGCACGTCACTACGCTTTATCTCATAGTTTCCACATAAATGGACGAAAATTCTTAAGCAATCATCAGTGTATGAACTGCCAACCTCGATCTGCCTAATGGACTTTCTGAAAGAGCAGCCCGCAGAATAGAAAAAAGCAGTCACAACAAAGAGGGAATGCCATCCACATTTCACAACAACCAACCTGCGAGACCAGCACACACTTAAAACCTTACGAAGTATTTTGAGCGTACATAATACAAACTAATTTACTTTGTAATACGAAGAAATAGGACGTTTTTTAAGCTTATACAGGCTATAAATAGTTTGTTATAACAAGCTGCTCTTGTTTTCTCAGTGAGTGTTCCAACAAAAGAAAGCGAAACTTCCCACGATTACAGCAATGCCAACAGGGTGGCTAGTCCTAGACAGGCCTTTCACGCCAGGAAAGCCGGAAACAAGTGAGCCATGAAGCGGAAGAAGGGGATAAACTAGCCAGGGGAAGGCCTTCGGCCTCGATGCCGAGCCATTTTCTTCTGCGGATGGAAATTTATGTTCACAAGAAGGAAATAAATTTAATGGCAATTAAGTTTTTTTTAGGATAGTATCAGCATTGAAAGCAAGATTTTTTTTATTTATTTTTTTGGACAGGGCCCCTAGGAGGGCAGTGGTGGATCCAGAGCCGGAATAGGGGGAGGGGGGGAGTAGCGTTTTTTGCCTATTTACAGGGGCAAAGTGTTGCTTTTTGTTTACTTTTCAGTCGGTTATCTAGGGGTCAAGGGGGGGGGGGCAATTGTCCTTTTGCCCCCCATCCCCTGGATCCGCGCATGCAGGAGGCTGGGTTAAGTACGGAGCGGCAGGGGCGGGGAAGGAGGGGAGGGCGGCCGTGGCGACCGACGGGAGGCTCAAAATAAATGGTCCAACCTATCCTAACGAAACCTAACGGGCTCGCGACAGATCTTACGCTATTCGCGACGGATCTTACGCTACTCGCCGCAACAGATCTCTAAAACTAAATAGTCCTACCTATTCTAACCAAACCTAACGGGCTCGCGACAGATCTTACGCTACTCGCGACGGATCGGGTTTGTAACATATTTTTGACTTCGGACTATTGACCATGGACTATTGACCATGGACTGTTGACCTTGGATTGTTGACCTAGGACTATTGACCTAGGACTATTGACCTAGGACTATTGACCTTGGACTTTTGACCTTGGACTTTTGACCTTGGACTTTTTACCTAGGACTTTTTACCTAGGACTATTGACCCAGCCGGTGGCAACTACTAGGGCGACCCGTGACCCCCTCTGGCGCTCGAGCCGCTGGACCGGGCGGCGCTGGGGTCGCGCCGTTTTGAGTTCTTAAAATCATGACAGTATTTGTACAAATCTTATTTTGGCTTGAGGATGTACCGATTCCGATAGTAAAAAGGACAAGGAATCGATTGGTACACATGAAACTCTCCGAAAGTGGCCGAAAACTAATAACAAATGGAAATATAAGCTGACTGAGCGGCGGAAAAACGCGCCGCGGCTACCTATTTTCAATATTTTAGGGTATAAGAAAGCCTCAGACAGACAGGTATACATGTCGCGAGAAAGTTGTTCCCCACATTGTCGCGAACCATTATCACGGAGCCAACTCTTCAGTATCACCCTCGAAAAGAATAAAACGGCCCCGAAATATTGTAAGGATAAGCGCTTAGGCGCGCCCCCCTCACTGCTGTACACAGTGCTGGTGTTGCCCACGGCACCCAGGCAACCGCGCGCCAACTCGAAATACACTTGCTGAAAACCCTGCTCCTGACTGCCCACGATTCTTACACTGGTGTCAGAAGTGGGATAACCAGCTCTCCCGGAACCCCTCGGAACCTGGAACTTCTCGGAACCCGGAACTCCGTGAAATGCCGAGCCGGGATCGCAGTCGCCGACGGCGGGATCGGAGCCGACGGCGAGACCGCAGCCGCACCCAGCCCCGGGACAACAACCAGGGCGCCGGCAACCAGGGCGAGGACGGCGCGGGGATGCGGGACATCTTGGCGCAGTGGGCCGGTGCCTCCACGGCCCTTCAGCAGCAGAGCCACACCCTGCTGCAGAACATGTCGGAACTCTGGCTGAACCGACAGCAGCAGCCCAGGTTTGAACCGGCGCCGACCTACGACGGGACCCGCGCATGGTCCGTGTTCCTGGCGCAGTTCGAGGGCGCGGCGTCTTCGAACCACTGGGACGACGCCGAAAAGGGACGGCGTTTGTTGCGCGCCCTCACCGGCCAGGCCGCCGACCTGGTGTTGACACTGCCACCCGGGCAGTACACGAGGTACGATGCGCTGTGTGCCCGTCTCCAGCAGCACTTTGACCCGGCCCAACGCCAGACGCTGGCCGAGTCGCAGCTGGACCAGCGCACCCAACTGTCGACGGAGTCCGTCGCGGCTTTTGGTGCCGACGTGCTGCGGCTGGCCAGGATGGCGTACCCCTCTTGGCAAGAGGACGCCCTCCAGACGGTTGCGCGGAAGGCCTTCATCGAGGGCTTGGCGGACCGCGAGACGCGCCGGGCAGTCCGCATGCGCACCCCGGCCTCCTTCAACGAGGCGCTGACGGCGGCCGTCCAGGTGGAGGCCGTCGATCGGATGGAACCGGCCTCCAAGCGGCCGCGCATTGCTGCAGTCGCCGCGGATGCCGCATCCCGGCCTTCGACTTCAACCGACGTGGAGGACGACACGCCGCGCGTGGCGGCTGTACGCCCCGCTAGACCTACGCTTATTTTTTCAAACGGCGAATTTTTATGAGTTCCGGGTGTCAAAATGACTGAAATGGTGTGAAAACTCTTGGGTTCAAGTTTGGAATTCGTACGACCACTCTAAGCCGTGCCCCAAGGGATTTCATTTTAACATGGGGCTCTTATGGAGAAAAGTCGCAAAAAGAACTAAAACGGGTTTTTTTGAAATTTTTTGCTTCTGCATGCACTCAATTTCAAAACCAAGCACATTATCGTCATCTACGCCCAAAAACGCATTCAAAGGTGTATCGGATGCAATTTTTTTTCTTCCGCAACCTCGTTTCCAATGAACGCCAAAACCCCACAAAACCGCCTTATAGCCGGGTTTGAAAACAAGATCCCGGGCTAGAAAAATCGCAACCGATGCATCGTTAGATGCGTTTTCGGGCGTAGATCACGATAATGTGCTTGGGTTTGAAATTAAGTGCATCCAAAAGCGAGAAATTCCCAAAAAACCCGTTTTGGTCTTTTTTGTGACTTTTCTCCATAAGAGCCCAATGTTAAAATGAAATCCCTTGGGGCACGGCTTAGAGTGGTCGTACGAGTTCCAGACTTGAACCCAAGAGTTTTTACACCATTTCAGTCATTTTGACACCCGGAACTCATAAAAATTCGCCGTTTGAAAAAATAAGCGTAGGTCTAACGCCCCGCCGCCACTGCTGGTGCCCCCGACCAGATGCAGGCCTTGGTCGCCCAGCTGCAGGCGCTGGTGGCCGCCCTTGCCCGGCCCTCATCCTCCGGGACGGCCGATCCAGCCCGGGCAGGTTTGTGTTTCACCTGCAAGGGCCGCGGCCATTTCGCCAGAGACTGCCCTGAAGGTACCAGTCGGGGGCCGCGCTTCCCCGAGCGTCACCGCGGCGGTCGCCAACGGAACCGCAGCCCTGACCGCCGCCGCGATGCTGGCCGAGGCCGGAGCCGCAGCCGCGGCCCCCAAGACAAGTCTGGCAGGTCGGGAAACGCGTAGCGGCCGCGTCAGTGGGCGTGACGTCGGCGGCTCCCGCGCCCGGCATCAACACGACGCCGCTCCGCGTGTCCTGGCTCCTGGATGGCGTCATCGACGGTGTCCCGTGCCGCTGCCTGCTGGACACCGGGGCGGAGTTCACCCTCGTGCGGCGCGGCCTGCTGCCGGCCGTGCCCGGCGCCGCCACGGTGCCGTTGCTGCAGGCCGAGGGCGCCTTCGACGGGGACGGCTCCGCGTCCTTGTCTGGCCCCCGTGCCGCCACCGCTGTATTTTCCAGTGTCAGCCTGCCGCTGCACGTGTTCGAGGCCAACATCCGGGACCAGTGCTTGCTTGGGGCCGACTTCGCGGCGCTGCACGTGCAGCAGTTCACCCCGGAGAGGGATGAGGTGGTGCTGCGTGGCCCTGACGGACCGCGGTCGCTGCGGCTGACCCGCGTCACTAGACCGGCGCTCGGGAGCGGCCTGCACGGGGACCTGCGGGTCTCTGCCCTGGAAGCAGTGCTGCTGCCGCCCCGCACAGAGATGTTCGTGGCGGTGGGCGTTCCTGCCTGCAGCAGCTGGAACGCGACCGACTTGACCGAAGTGACGGACAGGACTAGCCGAGACCTGTGTCCTTGTGACCTGGCCAGTCCCAAGGACCAGGGGCAGGCGCCCGGCAGAAACACATCTGTCCACCGTGGGACCGTGGCAGAGCGGTGTGTCCGCTGCGGTGTGTCCGCCGCGGTGTGTCCGCACTACGAGGGACTGCCACGCAACGAGGGACGGCGCCTCACCGAGGAGACCGTGGCAGGGCGGTGTGTCCGCTGCGGTGTGTCCGCCGCGGTGTGTCCGCACAACGTGGGACTGCCACGCGCCACAGACGCCGGTACAGCACGGCACGCTGACTGCGGTGTGTCCGCCGCGGTGTGTCCGCTCAACGGGGGACAGCCACGCGCCGGCCGTCCGCCAGGTCCCACCACGGCCGCCAACCCCGAGGCCGCCGCCGACAACTTACCCCCCGTTAACGACGACGATCGAGTCCGGGTAAGCCGCACTCGCTGTGAAACGGTGCCCGTCAGCTTACCCCCAGGGCTGGTCGTGTCGAGCCCAGTGTTGGTGGACTCCGACGGCACGACACTCCTGGTGCGCGTGCGCAACATCGGGGACACTGCACGCGGACTCCGCCGCGGCGCCTGCCTCACAAAGCTGCGCGTCAGCACGGTGGCCGCAGCGCTCGCCACATCACCAACGGAAGCGTCACCGCCCCTACTCCCGCCACCGCTCGAGAGCTTGCTGGAGGCCTCGAAGGACGATCTGACCAAGGAACAACATGAGCAGGTGAGGGCCTTGCTGCATGAGTTCCAGGACGTCTTCTCGATCTCGGGGGAGATCGGGCACTGCACTCTTGTCGAGCACACCATCGACACTGGGGACACGCCGCCGATCAAGCAGCCGCCACGCCGGTTGCCGTTCCACCGGCAACACGTTGCCGACAAGTGCGTCAAGGAGATGTTGGAGCAGAACATCATCGTCCCCTCCGACTCTCCCTGGGCGTCCCCCGTCGTGCTGCTGACGAAAGCAGACGGTAACCCCAGGTTTGCAATTGACTATCGGCGCCTCAACATGGTCACGCGGAAAGACGCTTACCCGCTACCGAGGATCGACGAAACTCTCGACTCGCTGCGCGGGTCTGCGTGGTTCTCATCGCTAGACCTTCGTTCCGGCTACTGGAACGTGCCGCTTGCTGCCGAGGACCGCCAGAAGACCGCCTTTTGTCTCCCGGGCCACGGTTTATACGAGTTCCTCCGGATGCCGTTTGGTCTGTGTAATGCTCCGGCGACCTTCCAGCGGTTAATGGACAAACTCATGCCACGCCATCTGTCCAGAGTTTACCTAGACGACATCATCGTGCCCGGGACCACCTTCGAGATGGCGCTGGCGAATCTTCGGGAGGTCTTGCTGCGCATCAGGCGGGCAAACTTCTTGCTACACCCCAAGAAGTGCCGTCTCTTCGGCCGGAAGCTGAACTACCTGGGTCATGTGGTCAGCGACCAGGGCGTCGCCACCAACCCGGCCAAGGAGGCCAAAGTCAAAGACTGGCCGACACCAACGTGCAAGCACGACGTGCACGTGTTCCTGAGTCTCGCCCAGTACTACGGCAAGTACGTTCCAAACTTTGCCACGGTTGCAGAGCCACTCCGGCAGCTCCTCAGGAAAAACCAAGGTTTCGAGTGGACCCCGGAACTCCAGGCCGCCTTCGACCAGCTCCGGAACGCGCTGACGTCTCCCCCGGTTCTTGCTTACCCGGACCCGGAGGGCGAGCCGTTCATCCTAGACACGGACGCCTCCAACTTCGGCGTCGGCGCGATCCTCTCCCAAGTGCAGGACGGGGTCGAACGCGTCATCTCCTATTTCTCTCGGACGCTCGACCGGGCCGAACGCAATTACTGCGTGACGCGGCGGGAGCTGTTCGCCGTGGTCGTGGCGATCCGGCACTTCCACCACTACTTGTGCGGGCGGGCATTCCTGGTCCGGACCGACCACGCTGCCTTGCAGTGGCTGCAGTCCCTCCGCGACACAGCCGAGGGCCAACTGGCCCGCTGGCTCGAACGCCTGTCCTCCTACGAGTTCCAGATCAGCCACAGGCCCGGTCGCGAGCACGGCAACGCGGATGCCCTCTCCCGCCGTCCGTGCCCGCCTGAGTGCCCCCACTGTTCCCGGCACGACCCCCAGGCCGCCGTCGCCGTCCGCCGGACGACTGGCGCTGACGGGTCCTCCCCCTCGCGCGCGGAACTTCGCGTGGCCCAGGCCACGGACCCGGACATCTCCCCGATCCTCCTTGCCATGAGGGAGGGGGTGAGGCCGAGCCCGGACGCCGTCGACCGCTGCAGCTCCCGCACCAAAGGACTCTGGCTGCAGTGGCGGTCCTTGGAGCTCCAGGACGGCCTCCTCTACCGCCGATTTGTCAACGGCGAGTCCGTCACTCTCCAGGTGCTTAACCTAACCTAACCCTTACCAATTATGGGCCATATATCACCGCGGCAATAGTGCAAGAAGTTTGTGGATACATCGCACCGTTCTGGTCTTGGATGTTGGTGCTTGGACCAAAGATCGAGGCTAGAAGTCTGTATGCTGGAAATGGGTGGATGTTAAGCCCCACGGCCACGGGAGCCTCATGGCCAAAACAGGAACCTGACACCACTCCATACGATACAGCTATGAAATTTCTCAAGCGCAGCTATCCTGAGTGGCTGCCTTCTCCAGTGTTCTACCAATTGCCCTTATTGTACGAACACGCCCAGGTGGTTAGCCAGGCATTAAAGCGGAGGGAAGTGTTAAGTTGGCCTGAGTTGGACGGTTTTTATACCAAGTGCGTTGGTTGGCTGCAAGAATATTATATGCCTGAAATGACTTTGTGTCCTAAGCACGTTGTGCCAGCTGATCACCCCAATGCCAAGTTCTGGCACAACTTCAGAGTAAGGAAGTATGCTTCACTGCCAAATGGAGCCACCATGCGCCGGCAGAGTTTTCCGGTGTCTGAGATTAGATCTGCCTTGCTTACCGCTGCGTCACCCATAGAACGGGTGCGTCCTTTCAGCAGAGAGATTGAGCAAGACATCGTTGATAGGCCACGACCGTCAACAGTTGCTGCCTATCGTGCTCCTTTGGGCTTAGGTGCTGTGCGTACGGGAATGAGGAGCGTTGAAGTGATGGGGGTTGTTGCTCAAAGATCATCTGACTTGAGCCCTTCTGGATCAACACCAAGCCTCACACTATTTGAGCGCATTGGCATGCATCTAGGAAGAGCAGGATACGTGCAGTGTGAATATGACCCCGCCGCCAACTTCTACACAGTGAGTTCGCTGTTTGCACCAACACAAGAGGCAGACACTAACCGTGAAACTGCATTCCCTAACATTGAACAATGTACCTGTATTATACCTGATCTTGCTCATATTGAGCCCGTTGTTCAATGGGGACACGGCGAAATGGAAAACTGCACCGACCAGGCAGCAGTGACACAGGTGAAGACCGGCGACGCGGTCGACGGCAAGAAACTAGCAACGCAGCTCAGCACTAAGATTTCGATTGAAGGGAATCTTAAGTTAGAAAATTATGCCTTCTTGCTAAACTTCAGGACGCAAAGAAGAACACTGCATGGACTGTTCCTGATAGGACATATTCTGATCTTTCAGCTGAGGAGGGCTATACGTGCCAATGTAGTGCTTGAGATGCAAGGGTTGGTGGCTGGAGTCCTGAACACCGTTGATATGCCCCTTAATGCCCAAGGGCTGGCTGAGCTATTGACCCAGTCAATCAATGAAGAGGTAGTGCTCACCTACCCTGGGGATGTGGTAAGCTCTACTGACATGACTTGTGCAGCACTGCTTGCGGTGGGTGGCAATGTACTAGCCCCTCCAGAAGACACTCCCGTCACTGTAGTGGACGCTATGCAGTGGCCGGCAGTGCCTATCATGGTCCTGGGAACTGCTGGGTATGGGAACATTCCTCCAGTGGGTGATGACCTCCCAACCGCAGCTGCACTGTTGGACTTCCTATCCAGGTTAGCTACACGCCATGGAGCAATTGATTCCTTCCACTCCGGAGCTGGAGAGGCGGCGTCTGTTGTCGGAGCTACATGGCTGCTTGCTCCTGACGCACCAGTTGCTCATGAAAATGTGCCGTATCAACCAGGAGCTAGAAGACATGAGTTTGATACCATCCAAAACTACACTGGGAATGAGGAGCAGTTTAGGCGTGCTGTGAATCCCTGGCCACCACACCCACAGGCTAGGATGGGACTCAGATTCTACACCGCCGAAGGCCGCCCAGTACGCATGCGTGCCGTACCATTACTACCCACCATGGAGGTCATCAATGTATTACATGTGCCGGAACCTGGTGAAGTCTCCGCCTTCCAGCTACTTCTCGGTTTAATCCCTCGGAAATGCCCGCAGACAGCCCCCATTCACATGGCCTCAGCACCAAAGTAGCATCCACTGCCAATGCGTTACCTTGAGACGGTACATGCATAGCAAATGAGTGTCTGAAGCTCAATGCCAGCACTGGATTTGTTTGCTGGGTCCTGTGGTTGTTCCAAATGCGTGTGCCAAAACAACCTGACGGCAACACACTTCCAGTTGTTCTCTCCACAAGTGCTTTCAGCCGTAAAAAGAACGCTGAGCACGTTAAATTGGTGCCACTAATTGAGTGCCCACCAAACTCATCCCCAGCTTCGATGACCAGTAGAGAATGGGTTAAGTCAGCTGATCTGAGCAGCAGAGCAGAGATGTCACGTCCTGTGAGGTTCATGCTGCGTAACATGGATAAGCGCTTAGGCGCGCCCCCCTCACTGCTGTACACAGTGCTGGTGTTGCCCACGGCACCCAGGCAACCGCGCGCCAACTCGAAATACACTTGCTGAAAACCCTGCTCCTGACTGCCCACGATTCTTACAATATGAGGCGAAAATGACGGCCAAAACATGTTCCACTTACAGGCCTAAAAATATAGAAGTAAACATTTGATTTGGAAACCAATAACCATCCTACGCCATGTGAAATTTTGTCTAGTTTCCGAATCTGTGCTTGGATTTAAGATACGTCGAAGGATTGCTGAGATCTAGCTGGATCCAATTTCCATTGCAGAGGCCGGGCGGAAAACGCCATTTTGGCAACATGTTCAATAATCGTCCTAAATGTCTTGCCGCGTTGTCAGAATGATATATAAACATGCCTCAATACTTACTTAGCTTATTTTGATGCTCTCGCACCGAGGAACAGACGAAATACCATTTTATTAGACTAAAAAGATCGCAAATCGGCAGTTGTTTGTGCCATAGCCCCTTTGAGTATGAGAAATTTCACGGTCTCGAAAGGACGACATAATAGCTGAATAAGCGTCGAATAAAACAAGTTTAGTCTGTTCCTCGGTGCGAGAGCATCAAAATAAGCTAAGTAAGTATTGAGGCATGTTTATATATCATTCTGACAACGCGGCAAGACATTTAGGACGATTATTGAACATGTTGCCAAAATGGCGTTTTCCGCCCGGCCTCTGCAATGGAAATTGGATCCAGCTAGATCTCAGCAATCCTTCGACGTATCTTAAATCCAAGCACAGATTCGGAAACTAGACAAAATTTCACATGGCGTAGGATGGTTATTGGTTTCCAAATCAAATGTTTACTTCTATATTTTTAGGCCTGTAAGTGGAACATGTTTTGGCCGTCATTTTCGCCTCATATTTCGGGGCCGTTTTATTCTTTTCGAGGGTGATACTGAAGAGTTGGCTCCGTGATAATGGTTCGCGACAATGTGGGGAACAACTTTCTCGCGACATGTATTGTATACCTGTCTGTCTAAGGCTTTCTTATACCCTAAAATATTGAAAATAGGTAGCCGCGGCGCGTTTTTCCGCCGCTCAGTCAGCTTATATTTCCATTTATTATTAGTTTTCGGCCACTTTCGGAGAGTTTCATGTGTACCAATCGATTCCTTGTCCTTTTTACTATCGGAATCGGTACATCCTCAAGCCAAAATAAGATTTGTACAAATACTGTCATGATTTTAAGAACTCAAAACGGCGCGACCCCAGCGCCGCCCGGTCCAGCGGCTCGAGCGCCAGAGGGGGTCACGGGTCGCCCTAGTAGTTGCCACCGGCTGATTGACCTCGGACTATTGACCTTGGACTATGTGTATACATATAGCTATAAGATTAAGATTAATAAAAAGAGACCTATTGTTAACTAAAGGTATCCGGGGGGGGGGGGGCAATTCGAAGGTTCAAACTTCCCAACAGGGTGCTTCGCTTCGCTCAGCAATTTATTTTAATCATTTTTCAGGAGAAACAAAAAACTGTTTGCAGAAAAAACTTAAACTGAACAAATGAACATGCAAATGGATTTTATTTAAAGCATCAGTAATAACACTAAAAATTTTGAAAAGTGTTAGATCACTCCGTAGATGGTTTCTGTGATTGGAATCTTTATGTGACTACGGAGCCATATTCACTTAGTTCTCCCAAACAAGGTGAAATTTGGAGGTAATTCAAGTGGAGCTGAGATCTGCGTAGAGCCTATATTGCGCTGGTACATTTAAGGAGTTACCTTTTTGTTCCAACAACTAATCTAAAAGGGGGGGGGGGGAGTTATGTTGAATTGACTCTATTAATATCAGACTCATCAAAATACAAGTAGACTTATCTCTTTCTACTATTCTGTCGAACGGAGTCATGGAGACTTTGGTTCAGTAATCTCCATTTTTCGATGAAATTTAGACCGTAAAAGGGGTTGAGTTATACCCATTTACCAAGTGGATTTTTTCCTAAACTGTTAGGAATTGGGTCAAATAATTTGGTGTAATGATGCAAACCACCCTGAGGAACAATAATAAAACAAAAACTCAATTTGGAAATAAGTCAAGTTATTTCCTTCTTCCGCTTCCTGGATCAAGTCTTTAGGGCTAGTCGAGGTAGGCAGTTCCTACACTGATGTTTGCTTAGGAATTTTCGTCCATTTACGTGGCAACTATGATATAAAGCGTTGCCGAGGCCACCGCCTGTAGGGTAGGACACCTGTCGGCACACGTGCTGCACGGGCTGCCTACCCTTCTTGATCACAGGCGTTCCCGCAAAACGCCAATGCGCCGCTTCTACCCGTGGGGGAAAAGGGTGTGTGTGGAAAAAAAAGGAGAGAAAGTGAGAGAGAGAGAAGAAAGGGGAAGGTCAATTTCTGTCCGGCTTATCACCACTGGGGAGGGACTGGGACGACACAGGTAAAAGTGCAACATTTTGTGAAAATTCTCGTGATTTCCCTCGCCTTCCTCCGACCAGTGGGTGACTCAAGGGCTTGGGGGTCAAGTAAAAATAATTGCAGACGCCAGTTATCGTCGGGTCAGTATGGCCTAGGCCGCGCATGGCGATTCGCGTGGGCCGGGAAGCCTATGTCCGCTCTTTGTACCGTTTGGTGCAAATTTAGGTTTTTTGAAACTTTGGAAGGCTGTAGCGGCTAAACTTGGGGTACACCCATACTTTTTGGCACCGTCCCTCGGAAGACCTCCCCGGGACCTTCAAGAATCCGTCAAAAAAAGTTAAAAATTCGTTTCCCTTCACCAAAAGATCCCTCCCCAAAGTTGGCGAAAATTAATCTATTTTGACATGGTTTTAATTTACTAAACTGCTCAGATCACCGTAAAGATGGGTTCAAAAGTGAAATTTGACCACTGGAATCTCTTCCTCTACTCAATACGCGTCTTTTAAGCACAAAATCATTGTGCTGGCGTTAAAATTGTGCCGTAGAGAGCCAAGAAAGGGAGTAACGGACGCAATTTCAACAAAAACAACAAAGAAAGTTCAGAGAAATCTAAAAACTTCCACCCTGGCCTCAAAAATGGACCCAGGGACCTAAAAATTTGGCAACCGCCTAGTCTCCACGAGTACAAAAAAGTACCAAAGCGGCGTGGAAATCGTCAATGGTCACCTTCAGGGCCTGGCCGAACTGGCATGGAATGTCTCAGGTGTGATTTAACTGCTTCATTGTTGACTGGAGGTGGTAACTGTAGTCAGGCCCGGACTGGCCCGGGCATATGAACAGAGAAATATGCCGGGGCCCCCGGCTCGTCGTGGGGCCTCCGCCCGCGGCTGCAGGCCGGGGCCGGGGGCCTCCGTGGCCGCAGGCCACGCTGCAGCCAAATATCGGAGCCTCAGCTCCAGCTCAGCCAAGCCTGCAGCCAGCCAACAATGGTCAAGGCAAGCCAACAGCCAGCCAACAATGGTCAAGGCGGCCGGTGGCACTGGTTGCAGGGCGTGGCTTGGAGAGTATTCCCCTGCAGCGAGCGAGGCCGGTGGCATGGCAAGGCAGGGCATGCGGCACAGTCGAATATTCCCCTTCGCCTGCCTTGCCTACGGTACTCTACTTAACACCTAAAGTACGCGTTTTGAGCTCGTACGGTTTTGTCTGTCGGCTGAGTTCCCACGCCCCAACGGGTGGCAGCAACGCCTAACCGGACCCTAACGCATAACCGTTAAAAAATGAATAATTTTTCATTACCATTAAAAATCAATCAATTTTAAAAAACCATAAACCCGGTAAAAAATTTGGAAAGGAGGGGGCACTTTGCACCATTTTCCGCCGGGGCCTTTTTGGGGCCAGTCCGGGCCTGACTGTAGTTGATGACTTTTGAACAAGTGTCCAAACTCCGATCTGTCAAATACTCCTCCATCACTTTCACGCCCACGAGAACCATAAGGAATTTGTATTTGGCATCGCTTACTGCAAATAGAACAATGCTGTGCCCAGATTTGTAACTTTGTCTTTCTTTATACTTTTAAAGTAAAGGTTTCCTTTTTTATGTTTGTGCAGGTATTCAGATGGAATCTTGTATTTTGGGTCTTACTCATCTGACCGAGAGTCACACAACAGATTACCTTGCGCTCAAATTTGAAGAAATTCTAGACCAATGGGGTATTCGCAATGAAAAGGTCAGCATGGTTATCACAGACAGTGCAGAAAACATTAAAGCTGCTGTGAAAAAGGTCTTTGGTGCTGATCGTCAAAACCCCTGCTTTGATCATCTTCTCAACCGAATTCCAACCACAGCGTTTGAATCTAGAGAGGTTTCTGCTACAAGAACCCTGCCCAATGGGGAGAAGGAAAAAGTGAAGCAAAGAGTGGAAAATGTACCTGGCGTTTCAGACCTACTGAAGAAGGTGAAGGCCATAGTTACTTTTTCTCGGCAAAGCTACAACTTTTCCAACCATCTGAAAGCTCTGCAAATGGAAAGAGGAAAAACTGAAGGCACATGCCTTCGCCTTATTTAAGAAGTCAACACTAGATGGAGTTCTAAGTATGCCATGCTCGAAAGGTTTCTGGACATGGCAGATTTAATCAGTATAGCTGCAACTCGTTTCACTGAGATTATAATGTTGAATGGATCAGAACTGGCATCTCTGCGCATACTCATGAAGTTGCTGCAGCCATCTGCAAAGATCACAACTGAGCTGTCTGCAGAAAAATCTACTACTCTGAGTAAAATCATTCCTTCAACTTCCATTTTGCGTCAGGTGAGAATAACTCTTTTAACTGCTGGTTATTTTTAAAAATTATATTTTTGCTTTTAGGCCACTACAGGTTTTTTTTATCATTTTTCGTTTAGAAATTGGAGGCAGTTGAAGCTCCAGCAGGAAATCTGCTTGCCATAAACTTGAAGAAGTACATGTTATCAGAATTAAAGAGGCGATTTGGGGAAATTGAAAAAAAAACTCTAATATAGCAGTAGCAACTCTTCCGGACCCTCGCTTCAAGAAGCAATATTTTCAGAGCATTCAGGCCTCGGCTGATGCTCTCTCTTATATTTCTAATGAGGTTTGTCCTGGTATTATTTCTGCATTAACTTTGTGTCTCTAAAGCATTGCATATAGCTTTGTATAAAATGTACTTTTTTTCTAAGCCAAAAATATTATGAGAAAATCAGCTGCTTCAAGTGCTGCCGCTCGGCTCGACAGGAATGCCCAGCGGGCCGAAGTTGACTCCGACGATTTGTGGAGCTGCCACGAGACAGTCGTTCGCCAGAGTGAGATGGCTGCTGGGGACGACTTCCCTGGGGGCTATCCTGTGGAGCTGCGCCAATACTTGAGCAGGCCCATCCACAGCGTGAAAGAGAATCCATTCGAGATATGGGAGACCATGAAGCTGGAATACCCAAACTTGTATCCCATTGCGCGCCGCTTCCTGGCCATGATGGCCACATCTTGCCCCTGTGAGAGGCTGTTCTCTGGTGCCGGCCTGATTGCTACAGACGAGCGCACCCGCACCACCGCCAAGCACTTGCACCAGGAGACTTTCCTGGCTGCCACGTCTGTGGAAATGTGGCAGGCAGCGTCGGGAACTCGCTAGTGTGATTATTTGTCATAATTCATGTGATTCATTTGTACAAACGCTGTACTAAAACTATTGTAACAATTAATACAATGTTATTGTAACCATGTTGTGGTTTAACATTTAATGTCATAACCAAAAAAATGTGCAATAAAGATAGTTAATTCATGTTTACCCCTAATTCTTCCAGCCTTGTACCCTACTTACTGAGGTTCATTTTCCGCGCTATTCTAGCGCAAAGTATCGACTCGATACTCAGGGGTATCGATACTTTTTAGGTCGAGGATCGATACTCCGATACCATACGCTGGTGGAAGTATCGATACCCAAGTATCGATACATTCAGAGGTATCGGCCATCCCTACGACACGGTACCAACCTGACGACGCACACATCTCGCCTTCTTTACCGAATGTTTTCGGATTCATACTATCGCGAATGTATTGACTGTTGGGTGAGGGAAAGATCATTTCTAATCTCGGTGGGAATATAATAGTGCAAAAACATGGACCATGGACCGTTAAACGGATGTCGTGTGATTGTCCGCTGGTTGTCCGGTGGATGTCGGCCGAATGAATGCGGCCATTGTGGGGCCACCTTCAGTCTCGGCTTCCGGTTTTGTTTTTCACGGCAGCGTCGTGCCCTATCGGGTGGCGATGCACGGTAGGTCTGCCAGTTATCGTTCCGAAGTCGGACTCGCGCACGTCCACTTTTAAAATCCACCATGGGTGCACCAGGGGCAAAAAAAGCCGAAGGCATTGAAGGAATCCAGAAGATGATGAGTTTGATTGTTGTTCTAGCAACGTTAGTCCTGATAAGGCAGCTTCCTGAACTTGGCAAGGCGCAAACGTTGCAGAAGGTACAAAATACCCCTAATGAACTCAAAAGATATGTTCCGAACATCTGCGGCCTCAAGCGCAGGACTCCGAGACAAAATTGTGTGCCCTTTTGCAGGCATTATCACGTTACGCCACAGGGGCGTATAAGTCTATTATGCCCTTGCCCCGTTTTATGCCTCACCTTATCGGTGTAAACCCCAAATGTTGGGTTTTCAAAACTTATGGAAACGAGATACGAACCTGACACTCGGTGAAAATAAACCAGAGAACCGTGCTTGGCTAATCACTGAAAATCTATCGGCATGGCCTCATGCCGTTGCAGGGGCGTGAGTAAAGATTCACGCCATATAGCGGCATGACTTTTCTCGTAGAACGCATTGAACGCACTGATCCACATGGTACATTGACGACAGATGACGGCGCGGTTCACGTGTCATACCGTTTTTCGGCGTGAATTTTCTGTCAGGCCAGTTTTTGGCGGGACTTTTTTTTCACGCCGCAATTTTGCCTCGTAGTGCGAGTGTGTGTGTGTGTGGAATCGAACAAGGAGGCCCGTGTTGAACGCTTCCCCCTCCTCGTTATCATAACCGGACCTAGTTGACAGGTTTATTTTCGCTACCGTGCCACTTACTACTACTGACTTGAGCTTTGTATGTCTTTAAAGAGATATTCCAGTGTTAGATCACCGTGCATTTATTAAAGTTTCCTGTCGACAGGTGCTTTCGAAAGTACGTCTCGCCCCAAAGATTCACGGCATCAGTGTGTGTCCGGCAAGCATTAATCACTTCACCACCATCTACAACTACTCGGTGGGAATGGATGGCGCTGGAATTGACGTCCTGAATGTGGACGGAAAGATTGACAGAAAGATTAACACGGTCTCAATGGTAAGGTGAGGGAGGGTGGGGCAGTTACTGACACTTGAAAAATTCTCAAAGAAACCGTATAAAAATTTTCTCAGCGTCAAAAGTCGCCTCTGAAAGATAAGTAATTGGCCAAGATGATGGCCAAGGCCTGAAAGAAGCACAATTCAACATGTAGACCAAGCCCCCGGTCGCGTTAAAGTGAGTGTCAGGTCAGTAGCTGCCGCGAGCTAGGGCACTTCCTGACACAAACCTTTTTCAGACCGCTTATGTGGGGTATGTATGTAATTTTGGCCAAACATCTACCCAGGCCTTTAAAAAGTAGAGGGTTCCAATAAAATTTTAGTCTTGAACAGGTTCCAGCAACCTTATATCCGAGGAATCTGAGAGGCGCAGAAAATAAGCGTCAGTAACTGACCACCCTCTCTTAAAAACATTGGGAACTTTTCCTCTTTGCACAACAGCAAATACCTGAAAAGGCAACCCCCAAGCGTTCATAGAATAACAGAAAATTTTCACAGCAGGACAGCAGGGTAAATAAGATGAGATTTGTACGTGTCGTAGTGTAAGCAGGGTTTATTTTAAGTAACTATATTAAGGGGGCACTCAATGCGAGTGCGCTAAAACAAGATAGATCTTTAGGGCCTAAAACTGGGATAATAAATGGCTCAACTATGCCAACAGTCATTAGAGCCTCAGTCTATAAAATGAAATATATCAGTGCGCTGAAACACTGATAATGAAGCAGTCTTGATCAATACCAAATTTTGGGCGAGAGGTGTATTCTCATTTTCGCAACGCACTTATGGTGCAATGTCTCCACGCATTGTACCTAACCCGCTTCGTTCATAGCCTTTGGAATCACAGTGTACTAGACGAGTGTATGCTATGTGTAAGATGCGTACTGAGTTCACAGAGTGGGTTAGACACGATCCAACTAAATATGAGTCCAGTTGAAAAGGTGCATCTGACAGATTTTGACTGCCTCAGGATGGAGGTGGTAATTCTCAGGTCAGCGCGTTCTTGACTTGGCTTTTTATTCTCATGATGCAGTTTGCGATTACTCTGAACCGGTGTCGAGGTGGCATGTCGACGGAGAATTGCGAATACTTCGCTAGGTGGGCCTGGAATAAGGGTGGGTGCGGCATCATGGCAATGAAAGGTGTTCTATGGACGCCAATTATTGAATCCGTCCATCCACCCTTCACGTGCCCCATGGAGAAGGTTAGTCAATTGTTCGCTTTCTTTATGTCCTTTTTGGTTCGCACGAACACAGTAAAAATAGATCCGCTAATTCAGTGTTATATTGTCTCCAAATCTAGAAAATTGCGAGAATAGCCACAACCTTCAACAATACGCTACTTAAGGGGGCAGTCACGTCCCCGCCCGGTTTTTTAGGTTTTTTTTACCCCCTCTTCAGATTGCGATAACGTTTTTATTATATCTCACAGAGAGAAACGGCGATGCCCAAATGAAACAACTGACTTTTTTGAACTTTAAAAAAAAATAATTAAAATTACTTTGTTTTGAGTTGTGAGGGAGTTATAGGGGATGCACCAAAAATTAACGAAACATACCAAATTTCACTGCGCGCAGTTTCTCTCCTAAAGTTCTTAACTTTTTGGCACTCGGTTTGCGGCATCTTAAAAATTAAAAAAAATCTCTTTAAATCGACCTACAATTATCCAGGTAGCCCAAGAAAAACCTTTATTTAAACCATTCAAAAATTAGTGTGTATCTTTGGGTTTGTTTTCGGAAATGGTTGTCTTAGGCTACCTGGATGATTGTAGGTCGATTTAAAGAGAATTTTTTCATCTTTAAGATGCCGCAAACCGATCGGCAAAAAGTTAAGAACTTTCGGAGAAAAACTGCGCACTGCGCGCAGTGAAATTTGGTATGTTTCGTTAAGGGGGTACCCTCGTGTGTCGACATTTAAAACAGAGGTTTGCGCCATTTCTCATGTATACAAAACTATAAATTCTATTGAATCGAAATGTTTTCCCCTTAATCACAAATGGTTTTAGCTTCTTTCCCCCCAGCCGGAATGCTGATTGGATGGGCCGTCTCCGAATAAAGCGACCTCTTCGGACACGACCGCAAAAAATGGCTGGTGTTCCTGAAACCAAACGGCTCATTAGAAAAAAAATCGCCGGCGCGTGGTTATGTCCAACTAAATTCTCCAGGACCTCAACCTCAAAAAATATTTTTTATTGGAAAAAAATTTGTTTTTTTGGGAAAAGTGTAAAATTGGCACTATGTTTCATTTTTTTCGAAAAGTTGAAAAAGAGGTATATTTGATTTTTGAGGTTCAGGGCGAAGGGCATAGGTAGAAGAACGTCTCCAAAAAATTTCAGACCTCTATCTCAATTTTTCTGGCCTGGAGAACTCCAGCCATTTCAAAAATAGTGTTTTGAGATAAACGCATTTAATGTTTCTTATCGGGAGGTATTTACCCTTATCACCTTATACTTTAAGCGCATGCCATGTTCAGGAAAATTCGAATTATGTGCTCAGTCATCTTCTACCGTATTAGTGGGACCCTTGAGAACATCTTTAGGCCAAAAAAAAAAATTCGATTTTTCGCCAAAAATACACGTGGATACCCCCTTAACTTTTGGTGCATCCCCTAAAACTCCCTCACAACTCAAGAAAGAGTCATTTGTTTTTTGGAAAATGTTCAAAAAAGTCCGTTCTTTCATCTGGGCTTCACCGTTTGTCTCTGTGAGATATAATAAAAAATTTATCGCAATCTTAAGAGGGGGTAAGAAAAAAACCTAAAAACGGTGCGGGGACGAGACTGCCCATAATTTTATTCGATTATGTGTTTCGGGAAGCATTCCAATTTTCACATAAACAGACATGCACAGTGTTCAGGCTTCCCAATTGAGAGATGTTCGTGTTTCAGATGGAATACGCAGTCAGAAACTGTGGTGCCAACTACGATCAGGTAACCAATGTCCTGTCGAATATTCCCATCGAGAACTGGATTTGGCAGGTTAAATTTGAAGTTTGGAACGAAAAACGTGAATTACCTCTATGTGCCGTTGTTGAAATGGAAATGAAACGATACAAAGTAAGGTACTGAGCAACGTCAACTTGACAAAAGAAAATACATAGTTTGACCTAATTCAATCCTTGAAGAAAAAAACTACGTGGTTTGTAATTTTTTTCGTGTGATATCCTGTGACATCCAAGGACACCCTCCACTGTTAATGTGACGTGCCGCCAATGGGGACAACTTCGAACACTTTTCCGTGTTCGCATAACGCCAGCCTAGACTGACCCATGTCATCCCTGTAGCAAAGACATTTTTTTTTACCCACCATTTCATGCTGGTCTGGTTCATTTGCTTAGCGTTTGTCGTTTCTTCACGTTTCTTAAAGAGAGTCCGTGGGAACCCAATGTTCAGAAGTAACTTCGGACAGGTGTGGGGTGCCTTAAAACGGGGTAATATGAGACATGAAGGAAAATCGAGACAAAGCTCCAATTTCTCGACTTTGTCGTACTGCCCCTGAGCAATCGCTCAAAAAACGACTATGCTTTTAAATTTTTCGTGAGCTAGGAAGCCTTGGCACTTTAGGGGTTAAGAACGAAGCCCAAAGGCTGCTAGGGACGTTTTGCAACCAAGTAAACATCACTTTTGGCAAGTCCTCTTAAGTGGCAACGACTTAACTTTTTAAAACAACATGGAATTTAATTTATGTGCTATGACATCCGCTGAGCTGTGTACATACTTGATCCAACATTTAGACGACGGGGTATTTAAGGTGCTGGGCTCACAGTAATTCAATCTATGGCTGAATGCCTGGACTTAAAAAGCAAAGGTACTAACTAGCTAATGTTTAAATGTTAAAATCCATAGAATTTTTTTTTTGAGCATAAATATTTGTGGGACTCTGTGTGATGTAGACCCTAGACAAAGGCCAAGTCCCGGCCGGCCGGCCAACACCCGTTCAAGTCTAGCCAACACCCGGCCAAGTCCGGCCACCACCCGGCCTGGACCCAGCCAAATCCGGCCAATGCCAACACCCCGCCATCGCTTGGCCAACACCCCGCCCAGTCCAGCCATACTCAACAAATAGCAGAAACATGCACTCCCAATTTCCTACTGAGAAATGCCGTGCTGTTAAAATGCTAAGCTGATTCTTAGTACTCTACGACACAAATGTATCATAATACAGAGAAATTTGTTCGTTATACGAAGAAATTAGTCATAAGTTACTGAGAATCCTTCACCATAGGTTACTACCTTCGCTGTGCTGTTATAATACGAAGCTTTTTGTTTGTACTACGAAGAAAAAGCTCTGTAAGATCTTGAGAGTGTGGTATTTCGCTGTCTGAAGCGCTCCCTAGGCTCTCTATAACACTCCAGGCTCCTTTTCCCGTCTCATGGAAGTTAGGTCGGAGCAACCGAGATGTAGGCTGGGAACCGGGCAACGCGCCCGAGCGCGTCCGGCCTTTCGGGTTTATTCAGAACTCCCTGATCCGCCGCCCTGCCCGCGCGGCAGCACACTTTTAGGCTCGTGCTGAGTTTTTCTTTCGTGACGTATTGACGTTTGTGCGCATTAATAAGCGTACTAACATTTTTGTTTGTTCTGCAAACAATATTATCAATTTAGTCGTCACAAATTCTTAACAAAACTCTAATAATGCCCACAAACGCCAATGAATAATGTTTAAGTACCTATTAAAGGATGAGAGTGCAGCAGTAGCAAGCAGAAGTCCACCCACCTAGCACGGCCGGCGGGCAGGGCGACGGATCGGGGCATCCCAAATCGTCACGGCCGGCCCTATGCGGGCCCGTTGCCCGGTTTCCCAGCATGCATCGGTTGCTCCGTATCTACCGTATGACTTTAGTGTGGCCGGGGATCGGGCAGGCTATTTACTATTGCAATTGTACCCTCGACCTCAAGCTTCATAAATATTTGTGGGACACTGTGTGATGTAGATCCTACACTGTCATTTGGGGGTGCTCTGTGAGGTAGCGCCTTTAGGCGCTTGTCCTTGGTTTTGAAGCGCCCTTTGACGCCTCGCCAGAAGGCGCCTAAAGGTGCCTCATTTCCAGGCGCCTTTTGGCGCTGAGTTTTGAGACA
The DNA here is from genome assembly GCA_030522485.1 of Stenchaetothrips biformis. Lineage (NCBI taxonomy): Eukaryota > Metazoa > Arthropoda > Insecta > Thysanoptera > Thripidae > Stenchaetothrips > Stenchaetothrips biformis. The sequence goes on along the minus strand of CM060090.1, from coordinate 17,175,559 downwards.
CCTTTGGTCAAGCCCACTGGCCCGACCCCTATGGTTCCCTACGGGTGCATTACAAGGTGTTTGCTAGCCATACATCTTTCTGCTGCAATACATAGGGAATGCATGGCCGAAGCCATACTGCATGGACAGGGTGCGTGGCCTCCACACACCTTTGGCTTGGGTAATTAAAGGCGAGCCTTGCTTTATCCAGTAGGCTGGACCAAAGGTGTCTCAAAACTTAGCGCCAAAAGGCGCCTGGAAATGAGGCACCTTTAAGCGCCTTCTGGCGAGGCATCAAAAGGCGCTTTAAAACCTAGAACAAGCGCCTAAAGGCGTTACCTCACAGAGCACCCCCAAATTACAGTGTAGACAAAGGCCAAGTCCCGGCCAGCCGGCCATCGATCGGACATCACCCGTCCAACTCCAGCCAACACACGGCTGGGTCAACTCCGGCCAAGGCCAACATCCCGCCAGCCCTTGGCCAACAACCCGCACAGTTCAGCCATACTCATTATCCGGAAGAAAAATGGAATTTTCGCTGTCTACAGCGCTTCATAGGCTCTCCACAACACTCCTGGCGCCTTTTCGGTCTCGCGAGCGCCTGGTGGGTAGGCAGCCCCGATGTTATGCCTGTTGAGCGGGCTGGCCTACGCTGCGCCCTATTGCTATTGTTGGCTGGACCACTAGTGATCGCCCAGTCGATCGGCGGTTGCAAGTGGCAACGCGGGCGACAAGGCGATCAGACGCGCCTTGTGAAACGTCTGGCTGTTAATCGGCAGGCTGTTTACTATGTCCATTGAACCCTGGACCACAAGCCTCAGCAGTTCTTTCTCTTCGTTTCTTCTAAATATTTTTTCTTTCCTTAATTGTGTGTTGTCAGGTGGGTACCGCAGCCCATCTGGACCCCCGCTAGGAAGCAGCAGTCATCAGCCATGCAGGATGTCCTGTCAAGTCAGATTGGAGAATAATCGTCACCCTTGTATTACTTCTAACCTTTTTTCATAATGCTACAAGTCTGTTTCTAAAGGTTGGAATCTTTTTGTGGAGAGCTTCACAAAATTTTAAACAAAACCAGGGAAAGAGAGTACTCCATGGGAATGAAAGACTCTTCACGGTAAAAACGGTTCCCGGTTTTTCCAGGAAGCCTGTAGAAAAGACATAGGGATTTCCAGGGAGTTCGTGGGAAAACCAGGAACAGTTTTTACCGTGTTGATCAATACCCATTTTTGGGTGAGGGACACTTTATCACCCGAATTTGGGTGAGGAAGTTTCCTCGCCCAAATTTGGGTGAGAAAGGGGTATCGGCTACCTATATGGCTACATAGTATTCTCACCCAAATTTGGGTGAGGAAACCTTCCACACCCAAATTTGGGCGAGGAAACCTTCCTCACCCAAATTTGGGTGATAAAGAATTCCTCACCCTACATTTTAGTCATGATCATGACCCTTTCATTCTCAGTGCTGCTCAAGTGATGGAAGGGAGACGATTACTTTCCAATCTGACTGCACAGGACATTCTGTATGACTGATGACTGCTGCTTCCTCAACAGCAATGCACCCAGGGAACGATTAACTTGTTCCAAGAAAAATTGCATTGGCACAAGACAAAATTTGTCTTACGGTTGGGCAATGCAGGTTAGGTCATTGGTATGAGAATGGAGATTGTCTGCCTCCAATGCAAAAATCCACTCGTATCGAGACAATATTACGTTGCCGCAAGAGGTTTTTCATCAACTGGAGTAAATCCCAGCATCAGCGATGTGACGTCAGACAGCAATATTTTCGCGAGGTATTTGTCTCAGCATGTTGCTTGCCACAATGCTACATTTCTCAGCAAGTAGTGAGAAAGGAGGGTTTTCTCAGACTGAGGCTCATATTCTTGTATTTTCTGCGCCTGCGCACGTCTGATCCAGTCGACCAATGAGAAGCAGAGCGGGACCTTTTTCGAACGGTGACCCAGTCTCTAATTGGCTGGGGCCTCGAGGGGTGAATCACTCAGTGTTTTGGTGTACACATGAGTACATGAGTACGGGGGAGTACACCTCACAAACCTCGTAAATTTCACCTTTTTAGACGTTTTTAGGTATTATTTAGCGTTTGCATACGACATACAACGCCAAATCGTGCAAAAATAAGCAAATTTTGCCCCATTTAAACTTGTGAGTACACTGAGTACGGGCCAATTTGTACACATGAGTACACTAGTGATTCACCCCTCGTGGGGCCTGCCATACTGAAGGAGAGCGCCGCGCTCTATGACACTCTTCCAAACGCGCCATAACAGCAACTGCTCTCGTAGCACAGTGGTAAAGTGCCAGCCCTCCTGGATAGTAACCCGGGTTCGGTTCCCACCGAGGCGCCACCAGTTTTCTCTGGCCAAATTATCACGTAGCAACCCAGAGATGGACGGAAGTATCAAAATTTCCGGAAAGAAGGGGGAGTAGTTTTTTCCAGATTTTTTTTGACGGAGGGTTGGGGGCGAGTAGCAAAATTACGGGCGGGAGGAACCGATCCCGTGGTCTGATTTTCCCAAGACTACCGGATTTGCTGCCGACGTTGTAGTTGCCATTACCGCTCAAAACTCGAAAAAAATTACTGCGGTGCCGGCATTTGAAGGTGGTCAACGGGGTGAGGCGAGAAATGGAACGCGGCCTGAGCATCCTAGACTCAGTAGTATCATCTTCAAGGATCTAAACTAATAAAAATTATACGGACACTGCTGGGGGTTGAACCCGGACCCCTGGAAGTCAAAGGCAGGTACCTAACCTACTGCGCTACTGCTTGTGTACTTATCAGGCGCTCAACGCGGCACATTTGTAGACCACACAAGCTCGGCACTCTTGGAAAGCGGGGGCCTGAGAAACGCCAGCGCCCAGTCATCTGTCATCGCCAATCCACCTCCGTGGTGACGTGGGCTAGGCGACGGCTCGCCACTGCAGGGATTCCAAGTTCGACTCCTACTTGCAAGCGTTTTGCGATAATTCTCTCAAAGTCTGAGACAATATTTGTCTCACGCATGAGTCAAAGTACGTGAGAAAAGTGCTCAATTTGAGAATAAAATGTCTGAATCAAATCTAATATTCTCAAAAGTCAAATGAGACAAAATCCAGCATCGGTACAAGTAAATCGTTCCCTGGGTGTGGTCGGTCCAGATGTGCTGCGGTACTCACCTGAAAACACACAACTAAGGGAAGAAAAAGTTTTTCGAAAAGGAAAGAGTAGGAACTGCTCACCCACAGAAATCATTTCTCGGATCGAGATTAGAACATTTCTCGATTTTGTGTTCTCGATTTATGTTCTCAGAGCTAGAGCATATTGCTCTCAGCTTAGCCGAGAATATTTGCCACTCGGATTTAGTTCAGTTTTCTCCGTCCGTATGTTCTTGATGTATGATCGAACACATTCATGTTAACACCCAAAATGACTCCTCCAGGAATCGAACCTTCCGCCTTTGAATCTGAGATCACTGCCTCTATCGACTGCGCTACGAAGTGGGCCATGTGGAGTAGGGCACATTTGACGGACCCGATTTGCTGCCGTTTCGGAGATGTCGCGACGCTGGTCAGTCGGGCCGAGCCGGCCACGCGGTGGGACACCAGGCAGAGCCTCGCCGTTTTGACGGCATCCTGACTACACAAATCCCAAAAACACAGAAGTAATGATATCCTGAGACCATGACCTCTCATTGCGTACACTTAATTAACATTGTAGTAAAAAAAAAAAAAAAAAAAATTACTACCCGCGAGCGTCGAACCTCCGTCACTTCGAGCGCGTTTAACTTAGCCCGGGCCGGCGAGCGGCGGCTGCTTCCGCAACGTGTTCGCATGAGGAGACAGCCCGGCTGGCAGGTAGTGGCTTCTCACATGCGGTCAGCATTGAGTGGCTCTCGGAAAAGGCGTGGAAGCCGCGAGGTCAAAGACGCTGTGCCTCTACACTGCTAGCGTGGGTTCAAAGCCCGTCGGGGTGCGTCCCGTTTTGACCACTAAAATTTACAGTTGGATCCATATGTCACGTGACTTAGCCAGCCAATCCCATCGTCTGAAGCTCGAGAACATAAACGTTCTCAAGTACTTCGAGAACATGTTCTCGAAAAATATGGTGCGATTATTCTGCAGCAAACGAGAACAAAACAAGGCGAGAGTAGAATATGCGCCTTTCGGCAGCGGGTGGAAACTGCTTTTCCGAAACGGGCGTGCAGACGTTCTGTAATCCGCTTGCATCGGCCAAACGAAAAGAGCTAGGTAAAAACTGCTTACATATTTGGAATCCGCACACTAATTTACTATGTACTTTTTTGTGCGCAAGTTTCGCACAAAATTGTGCATGCGTTTTGAAATGCACGAATTTGTGCGTAACTACGCACGAAAGTGTGCGTTGTAGCGCATAAAATTCTTGCATATTGAAACGCATGCACAACTTTGTGCAAAGGTTATGCACAAAATAGTACATAGTAATTTAGTGTGAGCACAAAATTTTACAGGGCATAGGGTACTTTCTAGACGGTGATCTAAAATCATCACGGTTATATTTCCGACTAAAGACAAATCTGTTTTAATAAGACCCGCAATTCCTATGTCTCGTCGGGTAACTTTTTGATCTTGCAAACGTCAATGTGAGCGAACGGATTGTCGCATTACAAATCTGAGACCAGATTCGGAATCCTCAGAAAATTTGCCTATGTATAGCCTATGTAGATGGAAAAGGTCTCTACTCCTTCTTAGAGCAACGTTCCCCTAAAGTTGAGGGTAGCTGAGCCACGCAGATGTTTGTTGAAAAACCCGAAGTGGACTGAAATTTGCCGCCGAATATCATGATTAGAACTGAATATTTTAAAGATCGCATGGTGCCTTATACCATAGTAAAGGTCTTGAGGATTCCAATTCTGTTTTAAGATTTGTGATATGACGCTCGGTTCGCCCACAGTAACATTTCCAAATCCGTGATTTTGAGCAAACCACGATCGTGCAAGACATGGGATCAGGGCGCCTTTTAGCAACTCATTTGCGTTTGGGCTGCAAAATAACCATGATGATTTTAGATTCACCGTCGAAAAAGTACCCTATTCCCTGTAAAATTTTGTGCTGGTTCCAAATATGTAAGCAGTTTTTACCTAGCTCTTTTCGTTTGGCCGATGCAAGCGGATAACAAAACATCTGCACGCCCGTTTTGGAAAAGCAGTTTCCACCCGCTGCTTTCGGAGAAGCAATTGAGTACATTTTGATCTCGTACCAAGAATATGGATCTAGCAATCAAGAACATTGCGCTAGAACCGAGTAACATTGCGCTAGAAGCGAGTACAACTCGGTATCGAATTTTCTGAGAGAAAATTTCTCTCGTATTGATGCATAAATTGCTCTTGTTTCGATTGAGAGCAAAATGCTCTCGTTCCGAGAACTAATTTGTGTGGGTGTGCTCAAAAAAACATTATATGGATTTAAACATTTAAACATAAGCTAGTTAGTACCTTTTCTTTCTAAGTCCAGGCATTTATCTTAAGATTGAATTACTGTGAGCCCAGCACCTAACCTAACCTAGCCTAGCCATCTGTGTAGTGGCGAAGTAAGAGAAATGAACAAACGGCATTAAAAGTAGCTTGCCGAATTTAAACTTTGGTGCCCAGCACAGATGAAGCTGAAAGAAATCTAGCTGTGTGTGAAGGTATTTGTAGAACAGAACAGGTGAAATAACAGAAGGGACCTCCTTTAAACCATGTGGGTGTAAAATCTAATTTGCAGTTAACTCACCCTTATATGTTTGTTAAACATAGAAAAAGGAGAGGCAAGAAGGATAACATCCTTCTGTACTGTACAGTCATCCCTGAGCCAGCGGCGACCAAAGGAAAACCAAACAGCCCACCGGTGGCCGCATTGTAGGAATGCTGTTCCAGTGCATTATAAGGGTTCGATCCTTTGTTTTGCCTGTTGTTTCGAGGCTGTTTGCCACACTCATGATGGCACCAAGAAAAGACCTGCATAGCAAAGGGTCGCCGCTGGCTCAGGGACTACTGCATGTACTGTATCTGACGAAATGATTTGGTGAAGGTATGGAATGTATGGAATCAGGCATTGAATGCAAACAGATGACACAGACAGTGTCTTTGATAAAGTTGAAGAGACTGATCCTGTGTACCATATACCGATGAAAGAGACAGTGAATCTGATGCCAGCTCAAAACTGTCGTGATTAGAATGAGCAAGATAAGATAATTTCCAAACTCTTCGTTTCGACTACAATAAAAAGATTGGCATGAATACTATAAAGAAACGGCGGTCACTATTTTAAAGCACAAACTTTTTACAACTGTTTATTTGAAACAAAAAAACAGTTTCAGCATTAAGTTAAGAAAGGTCCCTGAACATCCCGTTCTCTTTCCCTCTCGTACTCCGTGATAAAAACACCGAAGCGGAAACACATGAAGCCGACAGCTGGACAGGCAGCTGTTAGTTTCGGCTTCCGGTTTGGTTTAACACACCAGCTATGGAGTACCCTTTCGTGGCGGCGATGCACGGCATATCCGCCGGCTATCGGTCTGAAGTCAGGAAGACAGACTCGCGCACGTCCACGTTTAAAACCATCATTCGTGCAGCAGAAACACAACAACCTTAGGGCCCACCTTTCCTTCGAACCGAGTTGCCAGCTCCGCTTGGCCTGCCGGCGATTTCTCAGGACTACGGCCCTCGCGTCAGGCCTCACTTGGCCCAATCGGAGGCAATCACTCGGGCCTTCGGCCTTCGCATGACACATCCCGTGAAGGAGAAATGCATAGTTTGCGGTTTTGTGGCAGAGGCCCGCCCATCTATTCCCACTGCGCTTAAGTCACTCCAACTGTCTTTAGTGTAAATTCATCAACCTTGTCATTTCACCCTGATTTTGACTATACCCTTATTTACCTTGCCACTGTACAGATTTATCGAAGTAAGAAATTTGAGTAAATTGTCAGAATCGACCAAAATGGCTTTTCTTTATATAAACGGATTCGTCTTGACAAGACAAACAAGACGATATCCACAAGTCATAAGCTTGAACGCAAATTCAGAAAGTTAGTTCCAGAATTCAAGAAAAAGGGCCAAAATAATACATCTTTAACTGTCCAGGATTAAAACTTATAGCGGGCCGACCTAACCCTTAAAGGATTTCGTTCCCGAATGACAGTAGATGGTTGGGAAATTTACCTCGAGCTCGACGATAGGCTGTTTTGAAAAAAGCAATTTTTTTGAAAAAAAAAAAAAAAAAAAAAAAAGGCGTAAAATGAAAAAATGGCCATCAAAACTTCATCCGTTCGTCTTAAAACTATTTTTAAAGTGTTCTTCAGCGCTTATCCGTAATAAGACGGTTTTGGAAAAAATCAAAAAATTTCAGCCATTGAAGAGAAAAATTGAGAAGAAGTAACGATTTTGACAGAAGTAAAAACTTTGTTATTTTTTTCACAGCCAAACGGAGCGAGATACACTGGTCATGAAAATTAGCGCCCCACTTCTGTTTTACACGATAACTTTCTCCTCACTTGACCAAAGTGGTTCAAATTAAATTGGCACAGACACACCTCAAGGGGTGTCCTTACGATTCTTCGCATGGCAAACCTGAAAGCTATCCCAAAGGGGGTAAAGCACCCCCTCAAAAGAAAAGGTGTCAAAATAAGGTTTAAAAAAAGATCAAAAGGGGGCCTTAAGAATTCAATTTTGACTAAATTTATGCAGAGACAATTTCACTGACCGTATGAGAAGCGATTTGCCGAGTTTCAACCCCCCTGTTCATACCCACCCCTTTCACCCCAACAAGGGGTAACTTCTGATCGGTTAGTCGCAGAGGGACGGGACCGACGCCAGTTTCTCGGGCGGTGGATGGAACATGGTGGGAGCCCACAACGCCAGTGTTGTCCCGTTTTGACCCTTTAAGGTGCAGACAACTGTGTTTTTTGGACCACGATTTAACGCTGAGTTCAACAGCACTTCCCAACGTGTTCGGTCGGTAAATTTTTGGCCCGTCCCGTAATATTTATGAAAATAAATATCGGAGGACGGGCATATAGTATGATGCGTGCTGTGCGTTCGTCCGTCCGTCCGTCTGTCCGTCCGAGGACTTCCCGTGGTCCGATCTTCACCAAATTTGGTATGCAGCCTCCTTGGGTGATCCTAAGGACCGCCCGGTTACGGCTTTCTCGATCCGAGCCCCGGGGACGCTGCTGCAGGTGCATCATGGTCTACACGGGGTGGAGGAGGATTTCGGCAACGGGTGCATCTAGAAGGGCATGTAGGGATATTTTTGGAACCGGGGCGACGAGACAAAGCTAACGGTGTTAATTTCAAGCAAATCGGAGAAGTTTGGACCCGGGTTCAAATCCCGGTGGGGTATATTACGACTAAAATTTTTATTCAAGTTTTCTTTCGTTTCATAGGTTTTTGAGGGTGCTGATGACGAAAATAACGTCCATTTTGACCCAGACCCACGTTTAAAGCCTGTAAGAGTTAAACATTGGCGACATTCGTTAAATTTAAAATATACGGGACGTGCCAAAGTTGCCGATTTGTATCGCCACTTTTCCTGTTATTTGTTTTAACGCGAATTTAAGAGGCTCAACTAAGTGTCTTTAAGTAGCCAGAAGCGCAAAGTCCAGCACTGACTCTTTCAACCTTATAACCTCTGTCAAAAGTACCCCTGTAAGAGTTGCAGGCAATTTAAAAAATAAAGAACGCCCTCTACCCACCAAAAATGCTGTTTTTAAAGGTACAGAGAGGTAAAATGAGCCTTACTGGATCGTTTCCGGTTAGCTGGTACCTCTTTCTGACAAAAAACGGCAATTTTGAGCATGTGTCATTTTCAAAATTGTGTGTGGGGGTACTTTTGACGCAGGATTCAAGGTTGAAAGAGTCAGTGCTGGACTTTGCGCTTCTGGCTAACCGGTCAGCTGTCACTTCGTGCCCCGAGTGTATGCACTCCGTGTCTGCCTCGGTGTTCATTATATCCGTGGACTTCAGAATTTCGGCATTTGAAAAAAAACATAGATGAAGAGTTCTACTTGCGATTCAAAAACTAACACTGACCCACACTCGACGTTCCGGTTGAATTTACCAAAGGACAAAGAAAACCAGAATTCAGTTCCGCAACTTGTTTTAGGAGTCGAAAAATGTGAATGTGAATAGACAGCCCATGAAAGCGCTCCGGAGTCTCTGCTATCTGGCAAACGACTTACCAGCAAGAGAGCATTCAGACGCGTGGAATTGGAATTTTAGCGACGGGTAGTTCTTGAGATATGGGGTAGTGTCACTTGGTGCCCCTGTCCCTGTCACCCTCCCTTAGTACCAGTTTTAACTAACATTCTTCCTGATAAGCACATTAATATATGGCCTTTGATTTCCCAAGGTGTCTATTTACTGTATCTGACTGAGATGTACGCAAACCGAGTCAATACAGCAGATGTCCATCTGAAGAAATTTCTAGTACAGTGGCAGGAGACGTATGGAGAGGCCAGCATGACATTTACTTTGCATCTGTTGTATCACCTTGCAGAATATGTGGCTCGATGGGGAAATATCTTTCCCCCGAGTTCTTACTGCTTTGAAGATTTCATTGGTATACTTAAGAATGTTGTCCGGTCACAGCAGGGCATCCCCAATCAGGTTCTCCGTTCACTGTCATGGAAGCAGGCACTCACTATTCTGAAGCCACGGGTGTCTGAAAAGGCAAGACAGTTTGTTGAATCATCTGTTAGTAGAAGTCCATCAGCAGGCCTACGTGTGGGAGACTCAGTTCTTTCAGGAAACCCTAAAGTGTTCTTGCCAAATGATGAAGAGCGATGGCATTGTGAAAATGAAGGAATTGATATTGACTCTTGTAAAGAATATCGTGAAGTTATTCATGACAAATGTGTTTTTGCTCCAGACCGACAAAGCAACCGAACCAACAATTCATTGGCACAACTTACTGACAAGCGCTTAGTGCTGATAAGGAAAATATTGTTTGATAGGGCTCGATCCATCATTCTTCTTTTTGTGTCTCTTGTTCACAATGAACCATTGTTGACTGTCCCTGAAATTGCTCTCGATAAAGATGAATTGAATTCGATCAATTATAATTATTGCTGAGCGAACCAAAGCGCCCTGTTAGGGATTTTGAACAGCCGAATTGTCCGACCTTTGGTTTACTAGAGGTATCTACCCCTTATAATTTTTACTATATTCATATATGTATACATAGTCGAAGCTCCACAGTGCAAAGCTCTATAGTGCAAAGCTCTATAGTGCAAAGCCCTATAGTCCAAGCGATATAATCCAAGCTCTATTGTTCAAAGTCCCAATTGTCGCAATTAGAAAGAACAATTCCGTCTCAGTTTTTTATTTTAATCCCCTGAATTTCCTCAAAAATTGACAAAACAATTGTACGAAATTGGTTACACACACTCTTAAAATATTTATCTTTTCTCTCTTTAGAAAAACGTGGCAACACATACTCAAAAGGTCTCATACCCAAGACAAGCAAAATCTTCCTCACAACCGAAACATTGGTCTTTCCCTAGCGGACATAAATTTACAAGTTTTTCATTACCAACTTAGAATTCTTCTTTCGAGACATTTCAGGAACCTAAAACAAATGGTCTTGCAACAGAAAATTCTTACCTACATTCAAACCTAAATTTTAATTCAATCTACTCCTACAAGGTAGGTTTACGCCAGACCGTGTCTTGTCGTAACAGGCTTCGCGATGCTGCGCCAGTTACGACAATCCACGCCTGGCGTTACACCTACCTTGGCCTGCGGCGCTTCCTGCTTGCCTTCGGCAAGCTGTTTTAAGGGTTCATTGAGGCAATGAGTAGTGCAGTACGTGATGAATGGTCGAAGTATACAAGCTAGGGCGCGCCCTTCCGTCGAACCGAGTAGGCAGCTCCGCTTTTTTACGCCGGCAATTCAGTTCGACAGGGGCCGATACCAGGGGGTAGCAACACGGCACTTTTGGGCGCTCCATGCGGTAGCGAGGCCCGGCCCCCCACCACCGCCCCAGCCGGTGCCGGTCTGTTGTGAGCCTAGCTAACCTCTCAGAAAAACACTGATTCCGTACGTTATTCGGTGGCAAGTCAGTCTCGTTTGTAGTCAGTTCCCTCCTTAATTTTGTTTTCTTTCGATCAAGCACAAAAGATATTTTCTTTGTGACAAAATCGCAGAGCATTTTTGCTAAAGCGAGCCGCAGCAACTGGCCGCGCGCCGCGTAGACGCGGCTCGCTTTAGCAAAAATGCTCTGCGATTTTGTCACAAAGAAAATATCTTTTGTGCTTGATCGAAAGAAAACAAAATTAAGGAGGGAACTGACTACAAACGAGACTGACTTGCCACCGAATAACGTACGGAATCAGTGTTTTTCTGAGAGGTTAGCTAGGCTCACAACAGACCGGCACCGGCTGGGGCGGTGGTGGGGGGCCGGGCCTCGCTACCGCACGGAGCGCTCTAAAGTGCCGTGTTGCTACCCCCTGCCGATACCAGCTTGGCCTGCCGGCGGATTCTTTTTGGGCCTTCTTCGGCCCTCGCACCAGACCTGGCTTGGCCAAATCGGAGGCCGTCTCTCGGGCCTTCGGTCCTCGCACCTCACTTCCCGGGGAGGTAAAGCGCAAACTTATTGATGTAACATCAGGACTGAGGCCCGCTCTTGTGTTCCCACTGTGCCAAAGTAAATGTGCCAAACATGGCCGTTGCACCAATTTTAACGATACATGAAGGCGGGCTCACAGACCTCCCTTCCGACCCCTCTTTGCAAAGGTCTTGCCGAGACCTATCGAAATCTGCAATAAAAATTTTTAGTCGGCCGATCCCCTTTTTTCAAGATCCTGATTCGGCCAACTGATGAAGTCGGGCTCCCAGACCCCCCTTCCGACCCCACTTTGAAAAGGTCTTGCCGAGACCTGTCGAAATCTGCAATAAAAATTTTTAGTCGGTTGACCCCCTTTTTTCAAGATGAAGGGTCGAAGTTGATTATGTTAGTGAATTCGGGCCGAGGTAGCCAATTCGCAGTCAAAACTTTGGTCAGGGGTCGAAATTGATTTCATTTTCGTCATCAGCACCTTCAAAAACATACGAAACTATGTTAAAATGTCACTAAAATATAAAGTCGCTAAAAAGTTGCACTTTTTCTGCCGTTTTTCTAGTGTTTTTTCGTTGGTACGACTAAACAATTTGAGATAGAGAGCTGAATTTCGGCTTGTGGCGAGCCAAGGATATACCTAACAACCCTGCAAAATCTCGTCCCGATCGGCGGAGCCGTTTGGGAGGAGTAGTGCGGACACACACACAGACAGACAGACAGACAGACGGACGGACGGACAGACAGACAGGAAAAGTTTTTCAACCCCAGTGAAGTAACTGGCTTCGCTAATCGCTCAGCCAACAATCTATTCCTACAAAAAATGCCAAATAAAGACGAACGTACTTTCCACCATTTTGAAAAGATACTAAAAATTAATTTTCAGACTCCCTTTCCACCGCCACCTCATCCAACCCATCCAACCATTGTCACATACCACACTCTTAAAAAAGTCTCATTTTAAGAAATAAATATTTCTCAATCAATCTTTACTGAAATTAGGTACAACTAGATGTCGACGAAAATGCATTTTCGGCCACAGAAAAATATAGCTCAGCATCAAGGCCGGAGGCCTCCCCCCGGTTAGTTATTATTATTATTGGACACTCCACCACTCTACTGCGTTTCAAAATACACGCCTAGTGGCTGGGGCTGTGGCCACCTTGGCCGTGCCGGTACATTTAAACCCCGCCGGAACGGGCGCCCCTGGGTGTCAACCTGCAATGAGTGGCAAAAAAAGAGAGACACGGTTAACGGGTCCGGGGCCTGGGGGGGGGGGGGAGACAACCACCGGTTACAAAGTGACTTTTCAGCAATGTCCGGTCCCCCCCGCTTCAGCCGCGGGAGGGCGAGGGTCTTGGTGGGCCCGGGGTGGCGGCAGCTCCAAGGGGCCCCACGCAGCCAGGAGGGAGGTCCTTCCCTCCTTCCCAGCAGCCTCTCGTCTCTCCAGCGTCGTCCTGCGGAAGCGTCATGCAGCTGCGCTAGCAAGCAAAGCACTCGGCGTGCACCACACTCCTTCCTTGTCCCGGTCAGGCTTCCTTGGGTGGGGTCCACCACGGACCCGGGCCCTGCTGGGTGGTGCGCGCTCTGCTCCGCCCTTCCTCCTGGAGTGCCTTGTGGCCGCTCCTGCCTCGCCCCCCTCTCCAAGTCCTGCACCGAGGGGTGAATCACTCAGCGATCTGGTGTACACATGAGTGCATGAGTACGGGTGAGTACACCTTTCAAAACCCATAAATTTCACATTTTTAAACGTTTTTAGGCTTCATTTAGCGTTTCAGGCGACACACAACGCCAAATAGTGCAAGAAAGGAGCGAATTTCACTCTTTTTAAAGTTGAGAGTACACTGAGTACGGGCCAATTTGTACACATGAGTACGCAAGTGATTCACCCCTCGTCCTGCACACAGGTAGAAATTCTAAGTTATTTGGGTACTTAGTTGCTCAGGGTCTGGGGAAGGAAAAATCGGTCTAGGTAACAATCTCTTTAATGCTTCTATTGCAACCTTCCCTTCCCCCACCCCTACACTATCCTTCTACCCCTCCATCTCCTGGTCCTCCGGGTCCTCCTCCTCCTGGTCCTGCTAATCCCTCTGCTCGACCCCGGCAGCTGGCTGGAGCCTCCTGTCTTCCGCCTCCTCCTCAGACGACTCGTGGCCGGCGGTCCTCATGTATGCCGCGGCCGCCTTCTTGTCGTGCCACAGCTTCTTCCACCCCCGTGGCGGTCTGGGGATGCGTCGGAGATGCTCCTGGACCGATGTGCGTGAAGTTGGCATAGCCACTTGACGCACAAATAAAAAGCTATATACCAATAATTTGAGCGTAATTTGAGCGTTCGAATGGCCATAGGTATATAATTTGTGCGTCAAAAATAAAGCCTGTATCTAGAATTGTTTATTGGTGATGCCAATTTCACGCCGGCATAGCCATTTGACGCACAAATAAAAAGCTATACACCAATAATTTGAGCGTAATTTGAGCGTTCAAATGGCCATGGGTACATAATTTGTGCGTCAAAAATAAAGCCTGTATCTAGAATTGTTCATTGGTGATGCCAATTCACGCCGGCATAGCCACTTGACGCACAAATAAAAAGCTATACACCAATAATTTGAGCATAATTTGAGCGTTCTAATGGCCATAGGTACATAAATTGTGCGTCAAAAATAAAGCCTGTATCTGTGATGTCCATCAACATTTTTAGATACAGGCTTTATTTTTGACGCACAAATTATGTACCCATGGCCATTCGAACGCTCAAATTACGCTCAAATTATTGGTGTATAGCTTTTTAATTGTGCGTCTAGTGGCTATGCTGGCGTGAAATTGGCATCACCAATAAACAATTCTAGATACAGGCCTTATTTTTGACTCACAAATTATGTACCCATGGCCATTCGAACGCTCAAATTATGCTCAAATTATTGGTGTATAGCTTTTTATTTGTGCGTCAAGTGGCTATGCCGGCGTGAAATTGGCATCACCAATAAACAATTCTAGATACAGGCTTTATTTTTGACGGACAAATTATGTACCCATGGCCATTCGAACGCTCAAATTACGCTCAAATTATTGGTGTATAGCTTTTTATTTGTGCGTCAAGTGGCTATGCCGGCGTGAAATTGGCATCACCAATAAACAATTCTAGATACAGGCTTTATTTTTGACGGACAAATTATGTACCCATGGCCATTCGAACGCTCAAATTACGCTCAAATTATTGGTGTATAGCTTTTTAATTGTGCGTCTAGTGGCTATGCTGGCGTGAAATTGGCATCACCAATAAACAATTCTAGATACAGGCCTTATTTTTGACTCACAAATTATATACCTTTGGCCATTCGAACGCTCAAATTACGCTCAAATTATTGGTGTATAGCTTTTTATTTGTGCGTCAAATGGCTATGCCGGCGTGAAATTGGCATCACCAATAAACAATTCTAGATACAGGCTTTATTTTTGACGCACAAATTATATACCTATGGCCATTCGAACGCTCAAATTACGCTCAAATTATTGGTATATAGCTTTTTATTTGTGCGTCAAGTGGCTATGCCAACTTCACGCAGCTCCTGGACCGCGGTATTGAAGGTGTAACATGGCCGGCCCACCTTGCGCCTGGCCAGGTCGAGCCACCTTGCCCGCTGCAGGAGGTGTCCTGGTTGCCGCCTGGCCACGTGCCATGTGAACTGCACCCTCGCCTCTCTGACCGTCCTTGTTATGGTTGGGCGTCCCCTGGCAGGCCCCGCCACGTTAAGTCCAAATGCTTAAAAATCAGTATCCTGGAAAAAAGTGGTTAGCCAACCAATTTTTTTTAATTATAGATTTGAATACAATTCAGTCACACCTTTTCAACGAGTGGTCGGAACCCATGTCCAATTCACGTCCTTCGCGTGCAAATACCTTCGTCCAAATCACTTCCATCACGTCCTCATGCTTAAAAATCAGTATCCTGGAAAATGGGGTCAGCCATCAAAATTTTTTGATTGAAAAGACCTCGGTCAGACCTTTTCAACGAGTGGTCGGAACCCATGTCCAATTCTCGTTCATCACGTCCAAAATCGCCCATTTCCAAATCACGACTACTACGTCCACATGCTTAACAATGAGTAAACTGGAGAAACGGGGGTCACCCAGCATCTTTTTTGTTGCTAACGTGAATAGAACTTGATGAGACCTTTTCAAAGAGTAGTCGGAACCCGGTCTTAATCGCATCCATTACTTCCATAAAACATCCAACATACATGCGGACGGCCCATTCCTCATGGATGTGATAAAGGCGTGTTGTAGAGGCTGTGGACGTCAACTGGACAGTACAAAAGGCCGTGGGCGCCAAGTGGATACTTCAGATGTCATCTAGACGCAGTGCGGATGCCCTGTGGACGGCGTGGACGCGCATTGGGCGCGCCATCTGGATGCGTTGGATGTCGGTTGGACATGCTGTACGAAAACTGGACATGGGGGCCTGGTGACCAAAAATAATCCATTTTGAAACAATTTGGATAAAATTTAGACGTCCAAAAATCGTCCACATTTCCTATCAGGGTGCTGAAAAACGGCGCTGGGATAACCGCTGATAATTTAAAGGCAGGTAGTAGGGTCGGTCTACTACAAGGTAGGTGTACGCCAGACCGTGTCTTGTCGTAACAGGCTCCGCGATGCTGCGCCAGTTACAACAATCCACGCCTGGCGTTACACTTACCTTGGCCTGCGGCGCTCCCTGCCTGCCTTCGGCAAGCTGTTTCAAGGTTTGTTGAGGCATTAATAAGTGATGAAGGGTCGAAATAGGTTAAGTTAGAAAATTCGGGTCCCTACGCGGTTGAAACTTTGGTCGGGGGTCGAAAAGGATTTCATTTCCGTCATCAGCACCTTCCAAAACATACTGAAAGTGTGCGGGAAGGCAAAGGAGAGCACCGTTCAGGAGAGCACGTCTTTACTTCAGGCAGGGCAAGGGAGCTCTAACAGGGGCCGGCTTAGCCGTTGCTACGCGACAATACAGCGGATGTGCGCATGCGCGGGGAAGGCCCCCAGTGCAGCACCGGCACGGGGTAGCGCCGCGAGGACAAGGGTATTCCCAAACACTAACACTATCCCCCCTCTTAAGAAAGTTCAGGATTCAACTGAGTGTCCGACAGGAAAGGCGCCAGCCGATCCACATGGAAGGTCCGGGGGCGGGACCTGGGCTTGTCCAGCAGTTGGATTCTGGCCGTTACGTCGTTGATGATGGCCAGGACGGTCCAGGGGCCCGTCCACCAGGATTCGAGCTTAGGAGCCCGGCCGACTCGGCGCCGGGGCTCGAACAGCCAGACAAGGTCGTGGACCTTGTAGCCATGACGGGTGGCACGCAGGTCGTAACGCTCCTTCTGGCGAAGCGCTACCGCAGCGGAGTAGTCCCGCGTCTCGTGGTGGAGGTGGTGCAGCTCTGACTGGATCCAGGAAGGGTACTCCAGGCGGGTGGGGAGCGCCTCGGTGCCAGGAGGGTAGCCCCGCGCGAGGCCGGGAGGCAGGCCCAGCTGACGCCCAAACAGCATCATGGCCGCACTGTTAAAAATCCAGCCGTTTGAGAATGGAAAATTGACGCAAAGTAAATTGATATTCCCCACCGTTCACAAACAGCCAATCACTGTTTCCGAACGGAAAAAATAAATCTGGGAACAAAAATATACCGTTTGTAAACGGAAAATGCGTGTTTCACAACGAAACGCTAGAAAAATCCGTTTGGAAACACGAGTTTTGTGTTCACAAACGGAAAAACATTATTGGCATAACGCTTTTCCTGTTATTTACTTTAACAGAGGGCAGTGTTTCTAAAATTTGCGTAAATCTTTCCATTTGAAAATGGTCGGAACACTTTCCAACTTTATTCACGGATTTCACTAAACAGGTTACAGAAATTGATGGTATGACAATTAAAAATGGTCGTCCGGCATCTTGTTGATCTTAACACACTCCCAAAACATATCACATATTCCTCGTTTGGCGGCAAAAAGCAAAAGCGTTTTAACTGCTTTGGGCTGAACCGCTCCGTTTGAGAACGGAAATTTTTAACAGTGCGGGGAGACGCCCGTAGTGGAGTGAGGGGCGACTCGCAGACTCAGCATTACCAAAGGGACCTGCAAATCCCAAGATTTCTGAGCGGCCTGTACAACCAGAGCTAGATGAGCCGTTACCGTGCGGATGAGCCTTTCAGCAGCGCCATTCGACTGAGGTCTCTGAGGTGTTGTTCTTGTCTTGCGGACTCCCAGTACTCCATCATGGCCTTGAAGACTTGGGACTCGAAGGATGAGCAGCGGTCCGAATGCAGTTCTTGGGGCACGCCGAACCGGGCGAAGATGTGATCCACAAGTGCACGTGCGACGACATGGGAGTGCACGCTCGGGATGGGGATGGCCTCCGGCCAGCGCGTGAAGTAGTCCACAGCAATCAGAAGGTAGCGATTGCCGCGCTCAGTCAGGGGGAAGGGCCCGGCGAGGTCCACACCCACACGCTCCCAAGGTGCGCCGACGTTGTGCAGCGTCAGCGGGGCGCGGACGCGCCGGCCGCCGCCGAACTTCCTGCGACACACTGAGCAGCACATGCACCACAGGTTTACCTCGGAGCACATCCCGGGCCAGTAGTAGTGCCGCCGAATCTTCTTCAGCATCTTGTTGCGACTGAGGTGTCCGCCGGAGCCCGCTGCGTCATGGAACTGCTCGCAGACACGCTTGGTGAGCGCCTGCGGCACCACGAGCTGCAGCAGCGGCGGCGGGCGCGTGCCCTCAAAACGGCGGTACAGCAGCCCGTCGACCATGGTGAGGGAGCGCCACTGGAGCCACAGCGCCTTGGTGCGCCAGCTGCAATGGCTAACCGCCGAAGGAGGCGGCCTTTCCCCCTCCCGCAGAGCGGGCAGGAGAACAGCCAGGTCAGCGTCGGCGGCCTGCGCCATACGCATGTCCGCGCGGGACGGGGCGTCGTCGTCGGCGGCCAGGGTGCGCCGGACCACAGCGGTGGCGGCGGCGGGGACGTCACGGCGAGCACAGTGAGAGCAGTCCTCACCACAGGGGCGCCGAGACAGGGCATCAGCGTTCCCATGCAGCTTGCCGGGCCTGTGCTGCACAATAAAGTCGTAACTGGCAAGGCGCTCCAGCCACCGGGCAAGTTGGCCCTCAGCCGTGTTGCGTAGAGTGCGAAGCCACTGCAGAGCCGCGTGGTCAGTGCGGACGAGGAACTCGCGGCCGGTGAGGTAGGGATGGAAGTGGTCCACAGCGCCGACGACGGCGTACAGCTCACGGCGGGTGACACAGTAGTTGCGCTGTTCGCGGCTGAGTGTCTTGCTGTAGTAGGCCACAACACGCTCGACGCCGTCTTGAACCTGTGATAAAACAGCTCCAATCGCAAAATTGGAAGCATCACAGTCCAAAATAAAATGGCCACCGTCAGCGCGCGGGTACGCCAGGACAGGTGGTGATGCGAGCGCCGTGCGGAAATAGTCAAAGGCCGTCTGGGCTTCGGGGGACCATTCAAAGGGCTGAGCCTTGGACACGAGGCGATGAAGGGGAGCTGCAACATGGGCAAAATTCTTGACAAACTTAGAGTAATACTGGGCCAAACAGAGGAAAGAATTGAGCTCCTTCTTGTTGGTGGGGACGGGCCAGTCGCGGACAAGGTTGGACTTCTTGGGGTTGGTGAGGATGCCCTCCTCCGAGATGATGTGGCCCAGGTACTCCAGCTTGCGGGCGAACAGTTGACACTTGCCGGGATGCAGCAGGAAGTTGGCAGCCCTGACGCGCCGAAGCACTTCCCGAAGATTGGCCAATGCTTCCTGGAAAGTCTTGCCTGGAACGATGATGTCATCGAGATAAACACGGGACAAGTCATGCGGCATGAGCCGGTCCATGAGTCGCTGAAAGGTGGCAGGCGCATTGCAGAGACCGAAGGGCATTCTCTTGAATTCATAAAGCCCGTGACCGGGGAGGCAAAACGCAGTCTTGGGGCGAGCGTCAGCTGCTAAGGGGATGTTCCAGTACCCCGCGCGCAAGTCCAGGGAGGAAAACCAGGAAGCACCGTGGAGGGAGTCTAATGTCTCGTCGATGCGCGGCAGAGGATAGGCATCCTTACGAGTGGCCTCATTCAATTTCCTGAAATCAATTGCAAAGCGGGTGGAGCCGTCTTTCTTGGTAAGCAACACAACAGGAGAGGCCCAGGAAGACTCGGAAGGCGTGATGACGTCCTGGGCGAGCATGTCCGCAATGCACTTGTCCGCAGTCTGCTTCTTGTGGAAGTCAAGACGCCGCGGGGGCTGCTTGATGGGTGGTGTATCGCCCGTGTCGATGGAGTGCTCGACCACCGTACAGTGCCCGATTTCCCCCGAACAGGAGAAAACATCCTGAAAATCGGTAAGTAGTTGCTTCACCTCAGAATGCGCTGTCTCGGGGAGATTAGCGGTAGCGGCCTCTAACAGGGCCGTCAAGGGGGCGGGCAGGGTGTTGGGGCCGTCGGCGGCGGCGGCCGCAGGGAAAAGTAAAGTGTGCGGGAAGGCAAAGGAGAGCACCGTTCAGGAGAGCACGTCTTTACTTCAGGCAGGGCAAGGGAGCTCTACTTGCATTGTGACTCCCCGCTCCAGCTCCAGGGAGAAGTCAACATTCACTGGCCCAGCCGAGAGGCCCCATTCACAGGGTCTGAGCACTAGTGTCGCATCAATGGCTAAGGCATTGCCTTGCGATGGCACATGTACGTCGAATAGATGCCTGAAGCTTAAAGAGTTCACGGCATTGGGCTGTTGGGTTCGGTGGTTGTTCCAAACTCGGGTTCCAAAGCATCCAGAAGGCAGCACACTACCTGTGGTACGCTCTACCAAAGCTTTAAGGCGCAGGAAGAAAGCAGAGCAAGTCAAGTTGCTGCCGCTACTGGAGTGACCACCAAACTCGTCACCAGCCTCAATAATCAGTAGTGAATGGGTCATGTCGCCAGAGCGCAGCAACAAGGCTACAATGTCGCGACCAGTTAAATTCATGCTACGCAGGAGAGTTGAGGCCATTGATGAGATCACTGCAGAGAAGACAATCAGAAGTCTGTCCCAATCTACAAATGTGGGTAACGACCTCATCTTCATGGAATCAGCCGGGTCGTTCTTAGGAATTAAGCCCAGCAGCAGTTGGAAAGCTGAAACCTCTCCAGGCTCCGGGACGTGCAGCACGCTGATTACCTCCATGGTGGGCAGCAGGGGCACCGCACGCATCCTGACAGGTCGGCCGTCCATGGTGTAGAACCTGATGCCAATGCGGGCTTGAGGGTGCAGAGGCCATGGATTTTCTGCGCGTCGGAACTGTTCCTCGTCGCCGGCATAGTTTCTAATTCCATCAAATTCGTGGCGTCTGACGCCCTGCTGGTAGGGCACGTTCTCGTTGGCGAACGGAGCATCAGGTGTTAACAGCCACGTAGCGCCAACAATTGCTGCAGCTTCGCCAGCACCTGAGTGGAACGAATCTACAGCACCATGCCTGTTAGCCAACCTACATAGGAAGTCCAGTAAGGCCGCAGCAGTTGGCAAGTCGTCGCCGACTTGAGGTACATTCCCGTAACCTGCTGTACCAATGACCATTATGGGCACTGCTGGCCACTGCATTGCGTCAACCACCGTTATTGGAGCATCTTCAGGCGGGGCTAGCACATTGCCTCCCACAGCCAACAGGGCCGCGCATGTCATATCAGTTGTGCTGACAATGTCTCCTGGATAGGTCAGGACAATCTCTTCATTTACTGACTGTGTCAATAATTCACCCAGACCTTGAGCATTGAGGGGCATGTCCACTACATTCAGCACCCCTGCCACAAGGCCCTCCATTTCCAAGATGACGTTGGCGCGTACAGCTCGACGTAGCTGGAATATTAAGATGTGGCCAATCAGGAACAGGCCATGCAGAGTCCTCCGATTAGGCCTGGGCGATTAATCGATAAATCGAAAATAATCGCGATTATTTTGATAATCGGACGATTTTTTCGGACCTCCGATTGGCGGTTTGGTAATCGTGTGTATGAACGATTAATTAACGATGACCGATTATCGATTAATCGTCGCTTCATCTCTTATTAGTTAATCGGTTATCGTGATCGCTCCTCTCGGTCGTTCGAGCGAGCGGAGCCAGGATCGATCGCACGATCGCTGTCCAGGGCAGGGCTAGACGGGGCAAGAAAAGCAAGCTTGCTAGAGCGAGGCTTTGGTCGTGTTTCGCTCTTCCACCGCCTAGAGCTTTTATTTATAATTTCTAATTAATCGGCTCATTTCGATTAATCGGCAAGTTCCGATTAATTTAAAGTCGATTAATCGAGATTTCTCGATCAACCGTTTGAGTTTTCGATTACCGATTACCGAACCGCTAATCGACACCAATCGCGATTATTTTATTCATCGGCCGATTACGATGAATGCCAATAATCGCCCAGGCCTACCTCCGATGGGTTCTGAAGTTTAGAAGGAAAGCATAATTGTCCAGCTTCAAGTTGCCTTCAACCGAAACTCTGGTGCCCAGCTGTGTAGCCAGCTTCTTCCCATCGACAGCATCACCGGACTTGACTTGAGTCACGGCTGCTTGGTCCGTGCATATCTGCATATCCCCATGGCCCCATTGCACTACCATCTCAACATGCTCCAGCTCAGGGATAATGCAGGTACACTGCTCCAAATTGGGGAAGGCAGTCTCCCTATTTGTGTCGGCTTCTTGGGTAGGTGCGAACAGGGAACTAACAGCATAGAAATTGGCCCCTGCATCATACTCGCATTGAACATATCCCGCACGTCCCAAGTGCATCCCGATTCGCTCGAAAAGAGTGAGGCTGGGGGTGGAGCCGGATGGACTAAGGTCAGCGGAACGCTGGGCAACCACCCCCATCACTTCTACACTCCTCTTTCCGGTGCGGACAGCACCCAGACCTAGAGGTGCACGGTAGGCAGCCACAGTGGATGCGCGAGGTCTATCCACCACATCTTGAGCAATTTCACGGCTAAAAGGCCGCACTCGCTCAATCGGGGCCGCAGCAGTGAGCAAGGCCGACCTCACTTCGGAGACTGGGAAGCCTTGACGCTTCATGGCAGCTCCATTGGGTAGAGATGCGTACTTGCGTAATCTGAAACTGTGCCAGTTCTTGGCGTTGATGTGGTCAGCAGGCACCACATGTTTGGCCTTAAGGGGCCACTAAAGGCTGGTCTGAGGCAGCGATCGGAGCGGCTCGGAGGCCCGCGGAGCCTCCGCACGGCGACACATACACCTCGATTGTGCCCACACGCGTTGTCGGATCGAGTTGAAACTTTGCAGGGGCACTCGAGATGAACCAGCCTCGACGCCGGCCCGTTCAAAAAAAATCCCAAAATTTTGGATTGGCTGAAATTGTTCGAAAAGTGCCCCGGGTCTTCCAGACCAGATATCGAAAAAAGCGTTCTGTTATTTTGTAGCTACTAGCTGCACTAAGAAGTTCCTGTAATCCGGTTTCGATACCTTGAACGGTGCGGCCGGAAACCGCGAAACGCCGAACGAAAATCGGGACTTAGCCGCTGGCGGCGCACCGATTCCGGGCCGGCGGGCTAATATACGGACCGGCCCTGGGCCCCCGCACACCCCCGCCACCCGCCCGCCGCCTCCTCCGCCAAGCGACGTCACTGGCTGGGGTGGGGGGCCCCCGCTGCCTGGCTGTCTGCTAGCTGTCTGTCTGCGCATCCGTCCGGCCGCCCGATTCACAGTGCACCGCACCGCACTGGCCGCACTTCTCTCACCCGGAGGACGAGCCGCCACGGCCCGGCCTCACTGTCTGGCCGGGCGTCTCCTGCCGATCTGGCACTGGTCGGCGCGTGGCGCAGGGGAAGGCCAAAGGGGGAAAGAAAATCGCGGCCGGAAGGACCTTATCTACACGGGGATGGGATGTTATAACGAGGATAAAGGTGTAAGAGAAAAATTATAAGAGATTTTTACCCGACACAGTACTCTTTGTGTATTTAAAAAAATGACAAATTTTGCAATACAATGGGTACTAAACTGGAGAAGGTGAAAAAAAGTCACATTTATACAGTAATCAAATAACAATAATCAGTTTGACTGCGATGTTCGCTTGTTCTTCTCAGCATCGCATCTCCTTTTATCCTCTCTCTTCCGTTTCCTTTCCTCACTTTTCCTGTTCTTTTCCTTTTTTTGTTCTTCAAAGGCGTTCTTTGCATCGACAATACTCTGAGGCTCGCGAATGTCTTCTACCTCGTTTCTTTTCGGGTACCTGGGCGACGCCAGTTCCGGCAACAGGCAATCATTGTAAAACCTGCAAATTTTACAATATTTCTTTTAAAACTCGTCTGAAATTGTAGTTCGAAGCGGGTATTTAATATGTTTATACAATTACTTAAGCAGCTGCTGCTCCATTCGGTCCTTCCAAAATGTGTCGTCTCGCTTGACCATGATCCGGTGTGTCCAAACCACCGTATACGACTCATTTTTCTTATCCTGCTTTAGCTGGCAC
The DNA here is from genome assembly GCA_030522485.1 of Stenchaetothrips biformis. Taxonomy (NCBI): domain Eukaryota; kingdom Metazoa; phylum Arthropoda; class Insecta; order Thysanoptera; family Thripidae; genus Stenchaetothrips; species Stenchaetothrips biformis. Next base: position 17,151,541 of record CM060090.1, on the reverse strand, counting down.
ACGTAGAACGCGCAGTACTCTGCCTTTGTCACATGCAAGTTGCCCTGAACTTGGAAATGGTATCCAGACTCAACATCCAAAACTACTTCGCCACTGACAAGTTTCATGTAGGTCAGCTGAAAAATGAAAAAAAAAAAATATAAAAAAATTTAAATGCCATTACCAGCAAGTTAGCCAAACGGAAAAATAGTGGTAAACACACTTTACCTTTTTACCCAGGACTGCAGCCTCTGCTGATGGAAAGTCGGCACCGCTCGTGGGGCATTTGATCTCTAATATAGTCTCAGCATCAATGATTCCGTCTGGAAAAGTATACAGCAGAATTGGTTAGGGGAAGTTCGCAGTTGAATGCTTTACAAAAAAAGTTACAATAATGAAAAAAGCGGGTATTACCTGGGCTACCTGCCAAACACGCGTGGTCAGAGTCCACTATCAGACCGCACAAGTCGACCGTCACGCCATAAGTTTCCGCGTACAGGGTCCGAGCAAACTCCTCCGCCCTCTTGCCGTGCCTCATGGCCGCTGTTTCAGGTTTGGCTTTACAAATCAGGCTGGCCACGAGACTCTTGCACGATGTGTATTCCCTCCGCTTGCACACGGCGCCAAAGTTGGAGGCGGTGAGTCTGCTCCGGCGCGCCTGGAGCCAATCGTAGGTGTTTTGAGGGAAGGTCCGGATCAACTCCTTGTCGCCATTAGCAACGTTTGCTCTGAAATTCTCTATCTTTTCCTCGAGCATTGGATCCTCTGCAAGGGGCGCCAGTGGTTCGTCAGGTATGTCGCGGTTCTCGCCAATATCATCCTCGTCCTCGTGGGCGTTGGCCGAGGGGCGGTACCCTTTGTCCTTCCGCGTAGGCTGCGCTATGCGGCGCTTTGGGTGCAGAGACCGCCGCCGCCGCCCGCTCATCAACACCTTGGCTTTCTTGAACGAGTGCAGACCCGTGTGCTTGCCTAGAATAGCAAAGGGCAATCAGTACATATGCCCAACGAATCGCCGCGCTGTCTCTCTCGCACCCACACGGACCGCCCTGAGGAAGGGAGAGAGACGGAGCGACACAATCATTGAATCGCCGCGCTGTCTCTCTCGCACCCACACGGACCGCCCTGAGGAAGGGAGAGAGACGGAGCGACACAATCATTGAATCGCCGCGCTGTCTCTCTCGCACCCACACGGACCGCCCTGAGGAAGGGAGAGAGACGGAGCGACGAGGGCGCTCTTCGGAAGCGGCCTGCAGTCACCAAAACCAACTCAGCAAATACTCACCCGGACTCTTGCCGTTTTGCATTGCCTTGTGCATTTCCCTCCGGAAGTGCCCGGACGTGTTCATACAGAGCACTCCCACCGCCGTTCTAGTGTTGAAGGAGAGTCTGCCGGATACCATGATCCGTTTCCCTATTATGAACTTGGTGAATATTGCGTTTATTGACTCGCAAATATTGTTGTTGCAATAAAACACCAAACTTGACGAGTGATCAGCAATGACATTCACATTTTTCATAAGGGGAGTCCACAAGCCTGCGGCCTCTAGCCGAAGAACAAAATTCTCTTCTGTACAAAGACTGGGTGCGGCGGTGGTGGGATCCCCTTGCTGTGCGGCAGCTCGTGCTGCTTCCCGCTCCTGGGCCGTACTGCAAAAATACAGTGCGCAGTGGTCGTGCTGCCCAAAGACATGAGCCACAGAGTTCAGGATGTCTTTTCGCAGCAGCTCGGTCCGCTCCGCCCTGGTGTCGTCTGGAACCAAACACTCGTTACGACGCGCCCAAGGCAGGCACCAACAACAATACAAGGCAATGATAGATAATAATAACCTGTCCCAACACTGCGGTAGGCGGCGGCCGCGCGCACCGCATTTATCAGCTTCAGTTCGTTTCTGGCTATTACCTTCCGCAGCGCGATCGCTTCCGCCTTCATGGCGTTGACCGCGGCTTTGTCGGTCATGTCAAGCGTTTCAGGCAATGGGACTTTGCCCCCTCCATACTGCAGGTTTTTATCCCATAATTTGATAATGTATTTGCGGTAGTTCCGCAGGAGGTGATTAGTACAGTCTATCTTCTGCACTATGTCACTGCCGTAAGGACATGCCGCCAGAATATCATTGTAGACAGTGGAATCACGATCAGCTGAAACCAAATGTGCGCGCGTACGAAAATTAGGGAAGCGTGACCCTGCACAGTGGGCTAGAGGAGCGGGCAGGCGGCCGAAACTTCAGACGCGTTTTGAGCTCCCGAGTCGCTAAACACGACTCGAACCGAACGTGTGACCCCACGTCCCTCGTTCGGTGGGGTCACACGTTCGGTTTGGGTCCCACTTAGCGGCTCTGGAGCTCAAAACGCGTCTAAAATGTTGACCGCCTGCCCCGCCTGTCTGGCTCACTGTGCCCTGCACATAGGCAACTCTTACGAAATGCCGAGTGGCCGCTCTCCTCTTACCCCGCAGCAACGCTGCCATGAACAAACTCTATAGAAACACACTTACCTACTAGTTGGTAGTACTGCACTCCGTGCATGTCCACGCTCGTCTTGAAACCATCCACTATAATGGCGCTCTCCATCAAGCCGCTTGACCCTTTGAAATTTTTGGCGCAATTGTGAGGCCGGATAGGCCGTTTTCTATTGGTATCAAGAACGCACACATAACAGTATTTGTTCCTTGTGCCATAGAACAAGACTTTCTTGGTGCGGTAGCCAATAATGCAAGCCTAGGGAGAAATAAATGTTAAAAAATTCAGAAAGTAGCAATGGGTCAAACAGCACTTTGTCAGAAAACTTACGGAGCCTGACTTAGCATTGTAATTGGTCCCATACGACCGCTTGCACCACATTCCTGTAAGCATATGCGTCAATCGGTGAAAACAATGCGTGCGTTTTTGTAACAGTCAACCGCGGCGCGCCTCTACGTACCGTCCGCAACAACGCGAATCCGCGGCGTCCCGTCAGGGGCAAAGTCCCCAGCTGCTTCGGCCAGCCGCTTCTCCTCTTGGCCGGCTTTCTTCATTGATTTCCAAGCCTCAGCCTCTACCATCCTTCCAATGTGGTTTTCGTGGTAGATGTAAGTCGGCGCCGAAATGCACGGCATGTCTACGGCCCCAGTTAGCTCTGACAGGGTGGCGTAACCGCCACCTCCGTTCAGGGCGCCTGCCACCATGGCCCGGTTGATCCGTAGCTTGTTTTGGTCTCGTGTGTCAGTGGTGTGCTTTGTTACTTTCTTGCACATTTTGCACTCAAATGTGATAATGGACTCAAATCCAATCTGGTATTCCTTCACGAATTTGTTGTCGACAAAAGAACAGCCGTAAGGTTCGTGTCGGTCACCCAAAATGGCATCGTACAGCTCACCAAGAGCACATATGCGTCGTCCCGCCATACCCTCAGCTACTCTTGGTTCGTCCTGTCCGTCCTGTCCACCCTGTCCGTCCCGTCCACCCTGTCCGCCCTGTCCGTCCTGTCCACCCTGTCCGCCCTGTGCGTCCTGTCCATTCCGTCCGCTCAGTCTATGTCCACCTTCTCTATCTTGCCTGTAAATTTAAAAAAAAAAAAAAAAAAAAAAAAAAAAAAAAAAAAGGCTTGTTGATTTGCATACCGTGAAAAGGGTAGCTAAGCTAAGGATTGGCCTTCAAAATATGCCCTAGTACTGCAATCTCCTTTTCCATTGGTGGCGCCCAAGTGCATAACTTTCATGCATTACTGAGAGACGCAGCGTACCTGCCAATGTTTCTGGAAAGCCGAGCAGGAGACGGCACGTCTTCGAAGTCATACACATCGTCATGGCCGTCGGAGGCCAACGTCGTGGGCGAAGCAGCCCGCCGTGCGGACCCGCTTGGGCCCGGTCGTTCCTGGCCAGGCGGAAGGGCACGCTTGGGAGTCACCATGGCGTCATGTGGAGGCTCGAAGTCAGGCAGGCCATGACCATGGGGGGGTCGACGTGAGGGGCCCATTGGCCCGCCGAGGGGACCCGCTAGGTCCCGGTCGCCCCTGGACAGGCGGGACAGCACGCATGGGAGTCACCGCCGCGGGCGGCAGCGCCGCGTCATGGAGGGGCCTACGAGGGGGCGTGCGAGGGGGCGTGCGAGGGGGCGTGCCTGGCTCTTTGCCTGGCTGCACCGCGGCAGGCGGCTGTGGAGGGGTGCGAGACGGCCTGCGATACGCGATGCCATCATTTGCATTAGACTGACACAACTTGCAGCACGGGGTGGGGAAGGACCAATCACTCACCTTATCAAGCGTAACGTTGATTTCCGTTTCTTCTTGCGGTACTTCTCCTTCCGCCTTCCCATGGTGAAAAACACACACAAAAAACGCAAAACTATCACAAACTCTCCGCGTCTGCTGCACTGCTACAGTGCGGAGCTGTTTACTCTGGCACCTTCCGTTACCGACTGCCCAGTGACAAGTCCGGCGCCAGCCCCGGTTCCCAGCGCGGTGCATCTTGGGTAGGCGACAAGTTGTGGCAGGCCGTCATAATGTCGCCAAACAGTGGGCGAACGCAGGGCAACGCACTGGTCGCCGGCCGGTGGGGCCATAAAACGCCAATCGAGGTGTATGTGTCGCCGTGCGGAGGCTCCGCGGGCCTCCGAGCCGCTCCGATCGCTGCCTCAGACCAGCCTTTAGTGGCCCCTTAAGGGTCACTTCTGGCATGCAGTACTCCTGGAGCCACGCAACACATTTGCTGTAGAATGCGTCCAGCTCTGGCCAGTTTAGCACCTCACGGCGCTTCAATGCCTGGCTGATGACTTGCGCATGTTCATAAAGCAAGGGTAGCTGATAGATTACTGGTGAAGGTAACCATTCTGGGTAGCTCCGCTTCAAGAACTTCATTGCAGTGTCGTAGGGGGTTGTGTTTGGCTCTTGCTTAGGCCAGGTTGCCCCCGAAGCTGTGGGGCTGAGCATCCAACCGTTGCCTAAGTAAAGGCTTCTAGTTTCAATCCGAGGCCCAAGAACGAGCATCCACGCCCAGAAAGGGGCTACATAGCCACTAACTTCCTGGACCACTGCAGCTGTTATATAAGGCCCGTAGTTGCTCACATTTGCCCAACTGGCCATCTGGGTGGGCAGACGCGCACAGCGCCCAGTGGGAGAGCTGGGAGCGTAGTCTGGGCTCCTAGGACGCTGAGCACTAGCGATTTCCATCTCAACAGCATAAGCACTTGCCTCTTCATTTATGGCAATGCTGACACGATCAGGTAAAAGAAGATCACGAGATGTCGAAGGCATCGCAGAAGATGTTGAAGGCCCATGCGTTGCGGCCGCCGGCTGCGGCAGAGGTGGTGGTGGAGGAGGAGGGCTCAGTAGCAGGGCAAGATCACTTGGCGGCGTGTCCCAACGACTTGCTGTCTTGCGGGTTGTAGGTGTGGCCACGCTTGCGCTGTGAGCACCAACGTTCTTCTTGCTCCCCGTTGAAGCACCGGCGCTAGTAGCAGCACGCCCACTTGGCAGAGGCTGCACCGGAGATGCCTCCTGCCCTGCTAGCCGCTTGCTAGCTTTCCGCGGTTGAGCGGCCGTGGAGGTCCCCGACGACCCGCTGGCAGATGAGGCCGCGGTACTGCGCCGACGAGCCCCAGCAGCCAGCACAGCTGCGTTCCTCTCAGCAACGGTGGCTCGAGCAGCTGGTACGATCTTGGGCACGGCACCTTGGGACCCCTTTGTGTCTGGGGGCTTGCGTCCGGACATTTTGCACCCGAATCCCACTTCTGACAAATCCCACTTCTGACACCAATGAAAGTGTGCGGGAAGGCAAAGGAGAGCACCGTTCAGGAGAGCACGTCTTTACTTCAGGCAGGGCAAGGGAGCTCTAACAGGGGCCGGCTTAGCCGTTGCTACGCGACAATACAGCGGATGTGCGCATGCGCGGGGAAGGCCCCCAGTGCAGCACCGGCACGGGGTAGCGCCGCGAGGACAAGGGTATTCCCAAACACTAACACTACGAATCTATGTAAAAATGCGTTAGAAAATGTGAAGTCACTAAAAAGTTGCATTTTTTCCGACGCTTTTTAGTGTTGTTACGTTAGTGCGACTGAGTGGAATGAGATAGAAAGCTGAACTTTTGCGTGTGGCGAGCCAGCGACATACTTCGAAACCCTGCATAATCTCAGTCAAATCGGCCGAGCCGTTCTTTTTATAAGGTATAAAATCACTGAAGAGGTCCGTTTTTCTGCTGTTTTTTCAGTGTTTTTACGTTTCGACTGAATGGAATGAGGCAGATGGCAGTGCCTCTTCAGCCTGCAGGTGGCCAGCAGAGCCAAGGGAAGAGTCGGGTAGTCTTCGCCCTCGAGCTTCTTTGATTCCTCCCGAAAAAGGCGCAAGGAACTTCAGCAACATTTTGATAGTGTTTCTATCAATCTTGTCGATTCTAGCCTTCTGTCGATCTCCGAGCAAAGCAACAATCTGCAAAAAAAAATATTTTTTTTTAAAATGCAGTACACTGTTCCCACATCTTGTTTAACTACTGCCGTTTAAAGAAGAGGGGGCAGCCGCTGCAGGAGCAGAAAAAAATTCCCTTACCACCGCCCGCCACACCCCACACCTACGCCGCCGCACCGCACAGTGGGTCAGATGACCGTTGAGGGGGGCCAAAATTCTCGACGCGTTTTGAGCTCCTGAGTCGGTAAATGGGACTCGAATCGAACGTGTGACCCCATCAATGGTTTCCTCGTTCGGAGAGCAATCCATTGGAGGGGTCACACGTTCGATTTGAGCCCCATTTACCGACTCAGGAGCTCAAAACGCGTCGAGAATTTTGGTCGCCTCCACGGTCTTTCTGGCCCACTGTGCGCCGCCACCCTTTCACAAGCAATAAATGATGCGAAAACTCTCAGCTCATCCCAGACATCATCGACGGACTTGAGCATAGTATCAATTGAGTTCCAGCGAACATCTATTTCTTGCTTCACAGTCTTAGAGAGTCGCTTAGAGAGGTTGCTTTGCTTCAAGAGCTTTACCAATTTCTTGCACAGGTCGACTTGCTCCACGATTTCCATGAGATGCAACTGCTTTTCAAGTGCGACCTTCAAAGCTACAACCATGGCTGAAGGCTCTTCATCCTGCTCTTCTTCCACCTGTGCGTGTAGCTTCAGGTTTGGCCATGCTAAGAGAGTCACTTCCACCGAATTCTTGCGGTCTGCGTCGAAGTCGAGTGGGGCAAGAAACAATAGAAGCTCATCAATCTCGGCCTCATCAGCGTCCTGGAGCATCTGCTCTTCCCCCTCACCCCTCAGAAAGGCATGAATCTGGAAAAACCCAAACCACATTAAAAATATTTTACTGCAATAAGTACCACCAACGCACCCTTCGCGCCCCGCACCGCACGATACGCCTTGTGCTGTGCCCCGCGCGGCGCGCGGCCACGCCGGCCGCGGCCACGTGCCCCGTCCCGCCCGCCAGCCTTGCGCCCCGTCGCTGTGTCCGCCACAGCAAAAAGGCTTTACTTACATCGTCGAAGTGAAGTCTCAGCGACCGCAGCATCTTGGTGTAACTATGATGCTGTCGTTTCGACTTGCCAAGACGCTTTTGCACGCGCTGCAGGTGACGGGGGGCTCTCTTGAAGTCCATGACGATGCGCACAGCCTCGTCACATGAGGTTATCACATTCATTGCATGAGGGACGGCTTCGAGGCAGCGCCGTATCACATCATGGTATCTGATGGATAGGCCGGACTGGATGCATATATAAATGGCATGACACGTACAGTAATGACGTTTGAAATCCTCTAAGGCCTCGATAATATTAGAGCCATTGTCCGTAATGAAAGTGATGCATTTTACTTTCTCCTCGGTGATGCCCAGCTCAGCGAGGGCCTCAAGCATCGCTTTCCGGATACTTTCAGCTAAAAAACAAAAAAAATATTCAAAAAGAGGGCAGGGGAGAAACAGCAAACGGTTATTCAAACAGGCAAAAAAATTGCACGGTGCAACCGTGTCGAATGGGTTGCCTATGCCTATCTGAGCCTGCCCTTCAAAACAAAGTGGAGACCTTGCCTGGGCCGGGGGGGGGGGGGGGGGGAGCTGAGATGGGCAACCCTGTGCACTTCTGCACTCTCAGTCTGCTATGGATTTTATTTTCCATTTTATAGAAATTTTGTTCTACGGCTTAGTGATTTTTAAGCGTTACTGTAATATAGTAAACTTTTACGGTAACTTACAAAGAATAATCCCAATGGAAAACAGACAATGTTAAGATAGAAAATACGTAGTTACAGACTGAATATACTATAATACTTGTATACATTTACTGTTTGAGCACAGAAATCAAGATATTTTTATAGCGATTATATAATATTTTGACTGTACGTAAAGTAATTTTAGTCATCAACCACAGAGAAACTTGGGAGGTTTCCGTTACAATTTTGATTTTTCGAATGAGTTTTCTGTAGTCATCTAGACTATATTTTCAATATTAAAGAAAATATATTTTACAACTTAGAGACATTTGGAAATGTTTTTTTACCAGTACATAATATCTAACAGTGAATGGATTTTACGGTATTTTTAGAAAAGATAAACTACTGTTACAGTGAAGAAATGTTTCCTTCTGCAGTGAAAGCTCTGACTTTTCTCTGTATTACTGCAGAAAACTAATACCAGAGTAAAAAGATTGAATGGTGTTTGTGAAGATTTGATCCCTGAACCTTCGATTCGCGATCCCACCATCTGATCCACTTACCTACCGAACCAACTCAATACATGAGATAAAGAAACAGCTACTTATTTCAAGAGGCGGTCCGCCACTTTCTAAATTATCTACAACACAGTTATTTTTCACATCATTTTATAGTGTTGCTTTTCAATAAGGTAAAGAAAAATTATTCTGTAACAACACAATATTTGCACTGTAAGATAACAGTGATTTTTCTCTACATGTGTTTACTGTGGCCAACTGATAACATTTTCTATTTCTTCTTTTATGTAAGTTTGTTGGTTTTTTTTTCTGTAGAGACTAATTATGTTTTCTGTGGTAATAGTAAATGATCGTTTACTGCATACGTATTGACAAAAAAGTCAGTATAGAGACTGAGAGTGTGGTGCCGAATGGGTTGCCTATCTCAGCCTGCCTTCTCCCAGCCAGCCCAGGCAAGTTCTAGGCTTTGTTTTTCCAGGGCAGGCTCAGATAGGCATAGGCAACCCATTGCATCGTACAGTTATTTATGCAACACCGCCGCCGCCAAGTACACGTAGGGTTGTCTACCTCCGATTTCCGGGCATTCCCTTTCCTTGCATTCCCCCTCCCTCCCCCCACCAAACCCATCCCTCCCTCCACCCACCAAACCCATCCCTCCCTCCCCCCACCAAACCCATCCCTCCCTCCCCCCACCAAACCCATCCCTCCCCTGCGGTCGAATGTACCTGATGCGTCCTCTGCATTGTAGGAAATAGTCAGCAGGTACTCAGTTTCCATTGCGGCCTCCCGCACGAGGTCCACCACCAAAGAGAGGAACTGCAGCTTCGTATTGACCTCAGTCCATCCGTCCACCGTCTCAGAGCACCCACCAGCAGCGATCGCCTTCTTGACTAGTGGCACCGTCTCGTCTCTTCTCAGAGCAGCAGCCTTGTTCTTGGCGTGCTGGGACAAAGTCGTCGCACAGGGCATGACGTCGTTGATTTCCACGGCTCCATATCGGCTTCCGATGTCCACCATACCCTGGCAGAGGTCCTTGATGGCCTCACTGACCACGGCCTCGAACGCCAGAATCCCCTTAGCTCAGGCCTTGGTGGCCAGGTGCGTGTCCAACTTCTTGGCGCCAGGAGGGCCAGGGGGGCGTCTCTGGGCCCGGGTTGTGATGACGGCCCCACTGTCACTAGCCTCGTCTTCTTGTTCTCCGGCGCAACGCACATGCTGGTGGTGCCTCATGGTGGTTGTTGACGCGTTGTCCTGTGCTCTGAGGACAAGTTTGCATAGGGAGCAGATGTTTGCTTAAACGGGCAGTGCGGAGCGACCTTCGACTACTTCCTGGAATGTGGTCCATGCAACACTTTTCACATTGCCGGTAGTCTCACACTGGTGGCAGCGGTGGGATTTCTCTGCTGAAGGGAGGCCGAGGCCGCATTTCCCGGGGCTGGCCCCCACCCGGCGCCATCGTCGATGACGTTGCCAACGCCACCACGATCGTCGCGCCGCCTCGCCGGGCAGCCACCTCCGCCGCCGCGCAGCCACGCCGGGCAGCCACCTCCGCCGCCGCCAGCTGACGTCCCTGCGGAGCTGTCGGAGGCCCCGAGGAACCAACCCTGCCGCCTCTCCGGTTCCGGCCCCAGCCGCCCCAGCCCCGCCCCATGTGCCCGCGGCTCCGCTCCAGGTGCCCGCGGCTCCGCTCCAGGTGCCCGCGGTCCCATGCCTGCAACCTCCCGCGGCGGAGCGCCACCACCAGCGGCGAGTACTCCAGGCGCGGCTGCCGCCGCCGCTGCCTGTCGCTCCGGCGCGGATCCCTGCCGAAGCAGGGCCGTCCGCGGCGCTGCCGCCGCCTCCCCGTCGACCCGCCCCTGCTCCGGCATCGGACCCCGCCCCGTGACGCAACAGAGAACATAAGCTTACGCAGAGCAGAGAACATAAGCTTACGCAGAGCAGAGCTCTCACTCCCATGCTGGCCACCGGGGTGCTACCTACGCTAATCCTTTGGGAGTACGTGCAGCACTCGAGCGACGCGAGCCGCTGCCGCCTGGACAGCGCCTAGCGCCGGCAAGGTGGGCAACTCCTCACGCGCGGCCCACCGCGCCGCGCAGGCGTGCCAACGGACTGGAATTGTGCGTTCGCGCCAGGACGGTGCCGTTCGAACGGGACGGCGTCGCACGATCGCGTAAGTGACTCTTGCACGACACGCGCGTGTCTTGCATGCGTAATGACACGAATGAATTGTTCGTTTTACTGATGTTTTCAGACATTTCCGAGAATATTGCTCACTGCAGGGCCCTTGCCCACGCCATTTCCTCTGGTTTTCCTCTGCTTTGGATTTTTCAAACATTCTTTCAAATTTCCCAAGACGTTTTTGAATGTTTAGTGTTTTTTAACTGACAACTGACACACTGACGAGCACTGATGAGACATGACAAGCACTGACTAGGCTGACACACTTACAAGGCTGACAAAATGACACGGACAACTGACAATCATTGGCAGGCACTGGCAAACTGACAATCTGACTTCTCATGACACAATCCAAACAAAAAAAATCAAAATTGAAAACAAAAATTTTAAAGAAAATCAACAAACCAACGAACACTAAGCAATTACAAACTGGCAATTTGGCAACTGAGACACTGCCGACAAAAAATCAACACCGACAACCCAAATGTTGAAGAAAATCAACAAAACAACAAACACTGAAAAAAAAAAAAAAAAGAAGCAGAAAAAAAAAAACTCTGCTTGAATTTGGCCGCCACCACACGCCGTCAGCACCCCCTCAGTATAGGGTGTTTCCTTTACGGGCCTGTGGAACCGCGGCACAGCGGCGTGCCATGGAACGGATGAGGTCATTGACATCCTGCATGGTGACCATGTCCCATGCCCTGAGGACCGCCGTGCGCAGCTCCTGCAGGTTTGCCGGCTGCGGCACCATGGCCCGTACCTTCCTGTCGACCGCATCCCACAGGTGTTCGATGCAGTTCAGGTCAGGGCTCATGGCGGGGTGCTCCAGCAGGTTGGTGCCGTTGGCCTCCAGGAACTAGCGGCAGACTGCGGCGACGTGCGGCCGCGCGTTGTCCTGCTGCAGGGTGAAGGTGGGGCCGAACTCCTCCCGGACCGGCACGACGTGGGGATCGAGCACCTCAGAGTATTGGTGCAGATTTTGTGTGATAACCGATGCACAGTTTAAAGAAAATCCTTGTCTTCTCAAGCCACTAAGGACACCCTCAGGGGCGGACTAGCCCACCCGGGCGCCCGGGGATCCCCGGAGGGGCCCCGGGCCGCCCGGGGCCCCTGGGGCCCAATGTCCGGGGCCGGAGGCCCCGGGTTCCCTGTTTCCCTGGGGAAGAAAGGGGCCCCGGGGCCCCGGGGCCGGGGCCTGTGGGCATTGTCAACCGCTTACCTCAGGGCCCCGGGCAGTGGGCCGTGGGCCCCTGGGGCCCCGGCCGGCCAGTAGGCTAAGTGTGAGGCATGCAACAAATGCATCGGGTGTGCTTACAAAAAGTTCACTGAATTTCCAGTTTTAAAAGATTCTTATCCTGACCTGTTATGCGTTTATAAATTTGCCCTCACAATTCCGACTACGCAGGTGTCATGTGAAAGAATTTTTTCCAAACTAAAAATTATTCGCGGAGCGAGCGAGCGAGCGGCAGCGAGCTCGCTCGGCGTAGCGCCTCACTCGGTACACTGATCTGTGTCCGTTCGTCCCCCAAAACGCCCCGGAGGGGCGTAACCGGCAGATTCTCGTCACCATAGGCTGAAATGTTCCCTTGTCCGTTCCTCCCCCAAAAACGCCCCATAATGCGTCACCGACAGGCACGTCACCGACAAAACAAAAGCATCAAATGTTCCCGTGTCCGTTCGTCCCCGAAGAGCAGCAGATTCTCGTCACCATAGGCTGAAATGTTCCCTTGTCCGTTCCTCCCCCAAAAACGCCCCATAATGCGTCACCGACAGGCACGTCACCGACAAAACAAAAGCATCAAATGTTCCCGTGTCCGTTCGTCCCCGAAGAGCACCTCACTAACAGGCCCGTCACCGACCGGGTCATAACAAACACGCCCGTCACCAACAAGCCGGTCACTGACAGAACCGCCATTGACAGGCTCATCACCGACAGGATGTCACCGACAGGGCCGTCACCGACAGGACGGTCACCCTTCAATTACTAAAGGCCATCGCAAACTGGTTATCCTAATAGGCCTCCACAGACAGGCCGTCACGGACAGGCCGTCACTGATAGGCCCTTATCGACAGGCTGTCAACGACAGGCCAGTCCCCGACAGGCCCGTCACCAACAAGACCGTCACCGACAAGCCCGTCACCGACAGGCCCGTCACAGACAGGCCGTCAGCGACCGATCGTCACAGATTGTACATCACCAAAAAACTGTCACCGACAGGTCGTTACCGACAGGCCATTACCGACAGGCCGTCACAAACCGAACGACACAGACAGGCCGTCACCGCCAGGCCGTCACCGACAGGCCTCCGAGCTGCGACCATCACACCATCACTGACAGCGGTTAGGTTAGGTTAGGTTAGCGTCACTGACAGCGACACTGACAGCGTCACTGACAGGGTCACTGACAGGGTCACTGACAGGGTCACTGACAGCGTCACTGACAGCGTCACTGACCAAAAAGTTCAATGCTACACTGGTGACAACTACAAAGAAAAATGACAATTCTTAAAAGTTTGTCAATTTTCGCATCCATACGCCGCCACTCTGTTGTGTTTTTACTTTTACATCCTGCCTTGTATTGATCCTGCAAATACATAGCCAATGAGCAAAGGACTTGCACATAAGCTGTCGTCCATCTTTTGTTTGCAATAGACAACTGCTGAAAATAGGCGACGAAAACAGTTATTTACATCTTGCACCGCTTTATGGCAAAGTCTTGCTGTTTGTAACATATTTCATTTACTTTCATTGCCAATCCATAGAATTCTATGTAACTGTAGTCATTACTCTTTATAACCCACCAATTAATATGTAGAAACCCCGTCGTCGGGTGACATTGAAAAACCTTTTAATCTTCTAATTGAACACATTTGCAATGCCGCTTGCCCTAACTTTTGCTAGCTATACTGTTGTCTGAAATCGCAATCTATTGCATGGTCTGTGTCCTGTAATTCCAAACTCTGAATGTAAATTTGAAACTCAATTTATTGTTTTAATTTTCATTAGGAATTTGTAGAAATAATTCAAAGAAAAAGTTCATTATCACATCATAACATTTGTTAGCTCTTTTTTCAAGCCAGTCTTGATGTTCTTCAACATTGAATATTGATGGCTCATTGGCATCGAAATCTTCTATGATATTTTGGATCTTCAACTGGTTATTTGCGTTTGCCATATAATTTTCATTGAAGAAATGCGAAATTTCTTCTTTTCCATGATGATACATTTTTTTGGCAAAATTATGTAAAATTGGAGACCAAAATACATCTTCATCACATTTGACAGCGTAATATTATAACACTGCTAGTAGTTGTGGCATTTCTGGGTAGTATTCCAAAATTTCTTTAAATGATGGAAACATGTCCAAAATTTTTAATTTGTATCTGTATAAATAACATTTTTCATAAGTTTATATGATCATTTTATTATTTAATGAAAATGACATTGTATTTTACCTGTATTTACCAGGACTGGTGTTGCAAAATTGTTGTTTAGTCTATAGTTTTGTCTTCAATATTTTTTACGATATTTATGATTAAATGCACTTGAAACAGATGGGAAACAATGATGTTTAGCATTTCCTAGTTGCTTGCCAACTGGTTTCATTGTTGTGGCAGCGTACAAATTTTTCCCAAGTGTTTTTTCTTAAAACATGTCTTTGCTTATATTCCATGATGTGTACAATGCAGTATCACCAAAATTACAATTTGTATTAGAAAAACAATTGTATGGTAATGATCATTTTGTTTTGAAACAATTTCTGAAACTTTATCAGTATATGGGTGGAGAAGCTGCAGAGTATTATTTCAATAGTAATTATGCTATTAATAAGTATAAAAAGTTGGAAGAAATTTGCAATCTGGAACCTGTTAATGCAAATTCAGTTGAAGAAATGGAATTGTGGAAATTTGCAGTCTGGAAGCAGAGTACAGACATTTTGTATGGTATTTGCATATCATATAGTTACGATATTATGGATGAATTGATGTAAGAATAATTTATTTTTGCTTTTATTTTAACTTTTTGCAAGAAGTGAATATTTATCTAACTCTAGTTTATTCTAGATAATCAATGTCTTCATTGGATCTGTCCATACTGCAACATCAAAATTAAAAGTTGATCTAAGAATTCAATCTAACAGAAGAATTTGTTTATGTCATATACAATGATGAAAGCAATAAGCATAATATATTGATCAGACTAAATGTTTTTACACAATAAGGTAATTGTGTTTACATAAAAATGACATGGTTTTTTTTTTACATGTAAAAATTGTATAATATTGAAGATTATTACAGGTTGTTTGATCCATGAAGAATTAACCAACCAACCTAAAAAGGAACCTGAAAACATTAAGAATAAACCCACTCCTTACTAGACTTGTTGTGTACAGATTTTTTAGTCATCTGACTCCTTACTGTACGTGGGCGTACTCATGAACGCGCATATGTTATTTATTCATGCCAACAAAGCATTTCAACTGCATGCTAAGTTATGCTATTCTCAACCTGATGTATGTCAAAATTTTAAAATTATTGATCCTTGCCATAGAGAATACTTCCAAAAATACTTTAAATTCAGTATACAGACAAGAAGAATGTGTATCAGTTTCTTCAACGATTTTTATACTACTTTGTAATGTAATATAATGCAATCACATCAAAATCATCAACACGGTATGTATTGTATATATTAGATGTACTGGATATTGCAAAAAATACAAAGCTTTTGCCTGGTAAAAGTCTAGTAAAAACAAAGCATCAATTGTTTAAAGTTCAGTTGCCAATTGCAGTTTCGACAATAGCCTTTCTTACAATATCTGCACCCTCTTCAGCCCCCCCTATCCAGACCCCCCTACAGGCTTAATTGTCCAAACCCCCATCCAGTCCCCCTTTGTCCAGACCCCCCCAAGGTCCACATTAAAGCCCCTGTCTCTTTGAAACCTTGTCCAGACCAACCTCCAACCACCAATGTCGACCCCCCTTCAGGCGCACCTGTCCAGCCCCACCTGTACAGCATCACCCCCCTACAGCCCCAATTGTCCAGACCCTAATCATGCTCCGAAAAAAAACCGTTCAAATGTTATCGCAACTGATAATACATAATACAAACATATAAATGGACGGTTTAAAACTCCTTCTCTCGTATGTCGTCTGCTGGTTTGTTGACTTGTATTGATCCTGCAAATACATAGCCAATGACCAAAGGACTTGCACATAAGCTGTCGTCCACCTTTTGTTTGCAATAGACAACTGCTGAAAATAGGCGACGAAAACAGTTATTTACATCTTGCAACGCTTTATGGCAAAGTCTTGCTGTTTGTAACATATTTCATTTACTTTCATTGCCAATTCATTGAATTCTGTGTAACTGTAGTTATTACTCTTTATAAGCCACCAATTAATATGTAGAAACCCCGTCGTCGGGTGACATTGAAAAACCTTTTAACCTTCTAATTGTACACATTTGCACTACTGTTTGCCCTAACCTCTGCTACCTACACTGTTGTTTGAAATCGCAATCTATTGCATGATCTGTGTCCTGTAATTCCAAACTCTGAATTATGTCACGACAAGTGTTACACAGTCATTTTTCTGCAACCAAAATTTTGTGTCTTTGTTCAGCTCTCTTTGCAACACATTTCTGCTCTGTCAGGAGCTCAACCCAACTCATACTCATAATTGAGAGGTTTTTTCACATGCCCTGTTGTTTTAGACTCTGCGATAAAAAGTTACTGTCAAACACTGACCTTGGAACGTGTGTTCCATCTGCAACTTAAAAATCCTTTTGGGTTTTTCAGCCAAGCCAAAGTTGTTTGTCCAGGGAAAATATTTGGACGGATTTAAATAGCTGCTTTTTGTAATCACAATATGATTAGAGGCTTACGCTGACTGGGAACAAGATTTCCTGTGGTATAAGATCATTGGTAGGTCTTTCATGGCACCAGTAATAAATACACAGCAAAAAGAAAATAGATATTTTGAAATAATTTAGATTAACAGTTTTCTTTTGCCTGTGTATTTATGACTGGTGCCATGAAAGACCTACCAATGGTCCTACCACAGATAATCTTGTTCCCAGTCAACGTAAGCCTCAAATAACATTATGATTACAGGAAACAGCCATTGAACCCTGTCCAAATGTTTTCAGACGGCAAACAACTTTGATGCAATTAGTTGCCAATAGTTCAGATCAATAGTATCCTAAAGCCCAATGGTTCAGCTCAATAGCTGATATAGCCTTATTAGTATTCTGAACACCATTACAATTGGGCCCAATCTATTGGCTTGCCAATAGTTTACCATTGAAACTCAATAGTTTAGTATTGGTTGCTCGATGGTACATTTTAGCAACCACTAAAAAACAATTGACCCTTTACTACAGCGAAAGTTGTGTCTGCTATCGCCATGAGGTATTTACCCACACACTTCATACATTGAGTACAACTTTTATTTGATATACCTTGTGTATATTTGCAACTCGTAAAATATAACATCTACCTCTCCCACAACAGCCACCCTGCAATGTAGTCCATTATTTCTGACGACCATGGAATACTTCTACTGTAGCACCTTCGACACCTCTTCTCCATCAAACAGCAGACCTCTCCACTTCGTGGCGCAAGGCAATGCAGCATACACATACTATGCCCCTCACTCTTGCCACTGGCAGCTAGGCAAGGTCACCACAACCTAATCGCTGCAAAGAAAGTCAATGTAAATAATCAAAACGCTGCAAGTAAAACACTAAATTAGATGAATAAAGCTTAAATACATGAACCATATGCAATGTTGTATTACTTTACCTTAACTTATATATTGAAATCATATATTATTGAAATATCACTTAAAAATTTACTTCAAACATGAATTGAGGCACATAACTGAAACAAAACACACATAATAATATCATTCAATGTCCAAATTGAAATACTATTTGTCACAATTAATACCTTTTCAGATATATATAAACCAAAAAAGGCTTTCCAAAATTTCACTTGATAGATTACTAATTAAATTATCATGAGCATAAGACACATTCTTACAGTTGCAATGTGATTTTCTACCACAATAAAACACGTCACACAGTTGTGGCTCATTTTGAAACAATAACTTTATAATTTCTAGTTCATGTAGTCCACATGGTCTGTTAAAGAATTCATGGCATCGTTCTGAGACTGCTTCACACCCACATTTCTCAAGTAATTGCAACCATCGAACTCTCATATTCTTAATTTCATATTCATCTTTTTGCAAAAAAGCGCAAGTCAATAAAAATAAGATAATATCAGGAAACCATTCTGGAAACTTATCATTTGACCAGTTTTCATTAGGCATCTGTCAACACAAATAATTGGACAACACATATGTTGTGAAATGGTAAAATGAGAATCAACAAGTGGTCGAATTCTTTTATTTTGTTCTCCCTTCCTTTGGACTGGGGACCACCAACAACAGCCAGGGTTCTACCACTCTTGAACACCCCACGACCAGTGCCACTGTTGCCCAGCCTATAAATACCAGTGTGATTCAGACGACCAACAGTCTGTGGTCAAGCCCCGAACTGTGAACTCCTCCAATAAACCAGAGAACCCAGTACTTGTGTCGTCTCTCGCCCTTGGCCAGCTGAACACAACAACTGGTGACAGCGGTTTAAAGCGGTGACGACACTTGCCCTGCGGTGCTTGTTTTTGAGGAGGGAGTGAGTCCGGTCTGCCACGACGAGCGAATGCTAAGTGTGACTGGGTAGACGGGCTGACTATCAGCCTTTAGGAGGAAACGGGAAAGCCCCTCAGGGAGTGCTCCTTTTCTCGCAGAGTGCAAGGAGGGAGAGTGCGGAAAGCTGTTGTCCTTGCGCTGGCAGAGCACGTGGCCGAGGCAACGCGCTCGCCTGTCCCGGAGTGACTCGGGGTGTAGACGGAACAGCTGTCACTGTCGCGCTGTCCTCGGACGTAGCCAACAGACAAGCTCGTCACACCAGGAGCGATTGCGGTGGCGTTATCGGAAAGCCGGAGAACCTGCGTCTGCGCCCGCAACCGCAGAACCGCGCTCGGTACACCACAAGTGTTTAGTGAATGAACGGAGGGAGAAGCGGAACAGCCGGCACTTTGCGCTGTCGTCAGACGTAGCCAAGGTGTTGCGCTCGCTTTTCCACGGGAGCAAGGGGCAGTGAGCCACGGAAAAGCAGTCGCACTTTAGTCTCCAGACACAATAAAGGCGTCGCGCTCGTGCTCATTTCCAAGTACGGTGGAAAGGTAGACCAAAGGCCTTTTGTGCTGTTGAACAAACGAAGCCTAAGGACTGAGTCAACCCTCCATAAGACTTTGGCTTGCTCGCAAAACAAATCGGCTTGTCAAGGTAGGTTTTCGGGACACCGAAAGACTACGGCGACAAGTCCGGTTCAGTCAGGCGAAAAGTCAAACGACGTAAAAAACATCTAAGCGAAAACCTGGTCGCTGAAAGCAAAGGCTTCCTTTGAGCTAGCACCAGTGTTAGCTGCGTCAGGGAAACCCAAATAAAGGCGCCTCTCGATTCAAAGCGTCTTTAATATGGAAGAGTGGCAAGATCAACTCGACGACATGGAGTTAGGCCCTGACGAAGTGCTGCGGATCATCCAAGGTCCTGACGTGCAGAATGACCCAGAACCTCCTCCAGTCCCAGTTCCCAGAGGTCGGGGACGAGGCCGCGGTCGAGGTCGTGGTCGGGGCCCTGGGCGTCCTCGAATTCAACCGGTACGAGCAGCACGGGCAGCGGGTGTTGCGGGATACCTGCAACCAGAGGGCGACTTAGAAAACCCTCTAAATGGACAACAAGGCCAATACGTCCCTCCCCCAGGTGTTCAGCAATATCTTGACTTACTCGAACAACAGCGACAGCAAATCGCTGAGCAGAGGGCACAGATGGCTCAACAGGGGCAATGGATGGCCGAACTAATGACACGAGCCTTTCCGCAAGGTCAAGGACTGGCCGGAGGACAGGAACGCGTCGCTCACAACGTCGCCCATGTAAAGATCCCCGACTATGATGGAGAACAGTGTTACTCCATTTGGCACGAGCAGTTCCAGGTGGCAACAAAAACCTGCACAATAGAAGAAAAGGGGGATAAAATGGTAGCAGCCTTACGGGGAGGAGCTGCCAGTGTCCTATCCATGCTTAAACAACAGCAAAAACCTAATACGTACCCTGAGCTACACGCCATCTTGACCAAAACTTTCCTCAAGGAGACGTCCTTCTGGCAGCGGAAGCGGGACTTCGAAACGTTGCAGCAGAAGGAAGGGCAGTCGGTCCAAGAATTCGCCTGTGAATTAGAACACGTGGGGCGCCAGTACATGGTAACACATGCCGAACGCGACATCCAGGAAGCCTTGGTGACGGCTTTCGTTCGAGGTCTTCGAGACCGACAAGCGGCTCGGGCACTGGCATTCTCCCACAGCGATAATTTGGCCGACGCAGTGAAAAACCTTAACCGAGGTTTACTACTCTCTGAGGAAGTTCCCAGCAAGCGCATGCGCATGGCAACGGTTGAGGAGGACGCCGAGGACACTCCACAAAAGGAAGCGGCAGTCCAACAACTTGACCAACAGCCTGCGCAGCCAGGAACCTCGGCGGAGCAGCCCACTCAAACCTCATGGCGAGGGCGAGGGAATGGCCGCGGGAGCCGCGGTGGGCGAGGAAGCCGCGGAGGGCGAGGCCGCGGACGAGGCAGAGGAGGCAACAACCATGGCGAGGCCGTGTGCCATAATTGTCACGAGCCAGGCCACTTCATAGCCAACTGTCCGCAACCACGACCTCACCCTAACGGAGGAAACAACAACGGCGGGCAAGCAAACGGCAATATTGAATGCCACTACTGTCACAAGAGGGGACATCTGGTTCGTGATTGCTGGAATCGCATACGCGATGAGCAGAATGGCACGCCCCAGCGAGGCGGTCACGGAGGGCAAAAGGGAAACCGACAACCGAGTTTCCCGCCCGAAGCGTTGCAAATGGCTATGGCTTTTTATCAGTTCCAACAAGCTAATAACCAGCAACAGCAACAACAGCCACAACAGCAACGGCAGAGACAACCGCCGGCCAATCAAGTCCCAGCCCAATACCCGTACGTCCCTCAGCCGCCGGAAAACTAGTAGAGACGCCCGCTAAGCCGGAGGAGCGCCGGACGTCTCAGGAAGGAGCCGCCGACGAAAACAAGGAGGCCCCCACTCCGACACCTGGAACCAAAAGAAACAAAGATACAACCCCAGCAGCCGCAGTCTTTACCGTCAGACACGGGGAAAATAAAGCGCTCGAGTCGGCAGCAGGAAAAGAAAATCAACCCACTAAACGGTCCGTAAAGAAGGCCGCACGAGCCGCAAAGCTCACGGTATTAGCCGACCGAACGGCACTCGAGGCTAACGAACACAATCAGCAACGCTGTACCGAATGTGACGTTTGTCAGACCAGCTCTGACGAACGAAAGCTGCGGAACGCCCCGTACATACCATGCCAATTGTTGGGGCAGGACACCGAAGCACTAATAGACACGGGGGCGCAAATCACCGTGCTAAAACGGACGCGGAAAGATTTACCCCAAGCCAAGTTACGGATGAAAAGCGCGACTGCACATAAGGCACCATTGTACGGTCCGGTTTGGACAGATATTGTCATTCAAGGGAAAACATACCCTTTTCAAGTATACGAGGCAGAAATAACAGATAACCTCCTTGGATATGACTTCCTTGATTTTTACGACGCGACTATACGGTGTAAACGTCGCCACTTACTGATAGGAGACAGTGAAATAATTCCGTTCAGGATCAAAAAGACGCTCAATAAAGGAATGTTTAATGATGGAAAATTATCTTACCTGGTGCGAGCAAATGCAAAGTTGCTCCTCAGGCCGTTTGTGGAACGGAGTCTCGTCACAGTGCTGGACGCTGACATGAAGGCTGAAGAGTTGGGAGCAGCAAGTGAGTGGCTGGATTGTGAGGAGGATGCCGTCGGCGGACAACAGGGGGCGAGGGAGGTGTGGTCCGCATCAACGTCGCACCCTGAGTCTATGTCGGCGTCATCTTCCTTAGATCCGAACGGAGACGTTGACATGGAAAGCCGGGCCCAGACAAGAGAAGGGCGCCGACCTTCAGAGCAGCGTCGGGTTCAGCCCAAAGATGTGGTGGACCTGAAACAAACGACAGCACGAGCGGGATTATTCACTGCAAATAAATTCACGGATAACAGTATCAAAATTACCAGCTACAGTTCTAGTGAAGTCAGGGATGGTGCCTTGTGTCACGGCCCCACTAACCGTAAAACTGCAGAATCTAGGGGATAAATGCGTCCAAGTCCAAAAATACGCAGTGATCGGTGAAGTATTCTTAGTACACCCTTTAAAGTATAGTCAACAGCGGGAGGAACCCTCCGAACACTACCACGACTTCATGGGGGACATGGCCCCTGATCCTGAGGAGCAGAACGAGGAAGACGAAGAAGAAGAAAAGGACAAGGTGGCGGTGGTATGCGAGTGTGGGACGGCTCTGGTAGAGCACGAAGTGCTGCCGCACTTCGGAGCAGAGGTTACCGTCACACCCAAGCAGCCACCGGTCGACACCTTACCACAGGATTTACAGGAACTTCTCCAGAGAAGCAGCACAAACCTGACCGATAGTCAGAAAAGTCGGTTAGAAACACTTCTTAAAAAGAATCATGATGTTTTCGCCACAGAGACCAACACCTTCGGGACGTGTCCTTGGCTCCAATTCCGGATTGATACGGGAAATCACCCCCCTATCAAACAAAACTCCCGACCGGTACCCCTACATTACAGGAAAGAAGTGCGAGACACCTTCTTAAAATACCTAAAAATGGGAGCAATAAAACCAAGTCAATCAGCGTGGGCGTCGCCCATTCTCTGCATCCCCAAAAAGACCGGTGAAGTCCGGGTCTGTGTAGATTATCGGGCATTAAACGCCATCACTCGCGTTCCGGCCGCACCCATTCCGCGGACACAGGAACTGCTACAACATCTTGGGGGAAAAGCATACTACCACTCGTTTGACCTGGCAAATGGATACCATAATTTGATGATACACCCAGACGACCAGCCAAAAACCGCGATAATCTTACCTGAAGACCTGGCACTCCCATGTCGACAATATGAGTACACCAGGCTGGGCTTCGGATTATCAGCGGCCCCCGGAGCTTTCCAATACGTGACGGATCGACTCGTGACACCACCGGAAGAAAGAACTCCGGATAACGACATTGGTGACACAGTGGCCGTTTACATTGACGACGTCTGCATTGCCGGAGAAGAAGTGGAGCAGATGCTTCAAAGACTTCAAGCATTTTTCAATCGGGTCAGAGCTTCCGGCTTCCTGCTAAAAGCAAAGAAATGTGAGCTGTTCCAAACAGAGGTGTCCTTTTTGGGGCATGTTCTCTCCCATAAAGGAATAAAAGTGGACAAAAAGAAGATCCATCTAATAACTCACTGGCCGACCCCTAGAGACGTGAAGGAGGTGCGATCTTGGCTAGGGCTGGTGCAATACTACTCCAAGTACGTCCCACATTTGGCCACTCTAGCAACGCCCCTCTTTGCACTAACACGACTGGGAGTCGAATTCTGTTGGACAGCAGAGTGTGAGGAGGCCTTCAAACAAATCAAAGAGAAATTAGTCTCGCCTCCCATTTTGGGAACCCCCAAAGTAGACAAGGGCAAATTCACAATCACTTGTGACGCTAGCCTAACCGGGTTGGGAGCAGTCTTGACTCAAAACAAGACGGAGTCGAAGTGACCATCGCTTATTGGTCCAAAATATTGAACCAAGCTCAGAGGAACTATTGCGCCACCCACCGAGAACTCTTGGCGTTAGTGGAGTCGCTTAAGGCGTTCAACCATTACGTAGCGGGAGCGCCGTTTACAGTGCGATCAGATCACGCGGCATTACAGTGGTTGAAGAACTTTAAGAACCCCACTGGAAAATTGGCCAGGTGGTTGGAACGACTCGCACCTTACAAGTTTGAAGTGGTCCATGAGCGGGGAATAAATATCGGACACGCCGACGCATTAAGCCGGCGCCCCGCCAGGCCGTGCATGCCAGGTTGCCAGAAGTGCGCCAAGCTGGAGCTACGCGACGCACTGGTGAACTGGACCGAAGTGGACAGGCCTGGACTCTCCAATGGTTTCAGGTTGATCCATGTCCAGGGATCCATCTTCTCCAGCCCGACAAATATTCCAATATGCCACGCCGTAAGCCATGACGGAAAGTTCGGGCAAGGGTTGGCACTGGAAATAGAGAGCAGATACCACGTCAGGCGAGACTTCCTGAAACAAAAAGATCGAGGATGTCCGGGAGTAGTTATCTCCCACACCAAAGACTGGGTCTTCGCACATGTGATAACGAAGGTTCGGTACTATGACAAACCCACTCTGGAAGATATAGAACAATCGCTACTAACGTTCAAGACTTGGCTAATGAAATACAACATAAAACAACTGAGTATGCCTGAGTTCTCATGCGGTTTGGATAAAATTAAACTTCCAGACCTCATCACTCTCCTTTACAAGGTTTTTGGAGACTTAGAACTCGAGTTGTTTATGTACCACTACGAACCAGATACGGACGTCCATTGGAAGGCATGCAGTGTGCATTGTCATCTCTGCGAAGTGGAGGACAGAGAGAGCCTAAAGGCCGACCCGGAAGAACTGATGCTGAATTGGACCACCATAGCACCAGATGGGGTCAGCTCTATGACCATGGTCAAGGACCAACGGTTAGACGAAGACATAATGCCCATTTACCTGGCAGTCTATGAAGGCCAAAAACCCCACTTCCAGGAAGTTTCCAAGTACAGTACAGTCACCAGGACTTTGTGGCATTATTTCAACTCTCTCGTCATCGATTGCAATTTGCTCTTCCGGAGAGAGGAGCACCCTTCTGGAGACCCTGAAAAGGCAAAGATGTTATTAATCTTGCCCCGTCGTCACATAAACGCCACGATCATGATGTATCACACACAACTGGGAGAGACCAACCATTATGGCATTCACAAGACTCTGCATGCGCTGAAACGGTTCTTCTGGTGGCCCGGCATGGCCAACGATGTAGCAGGCGTGCTGGCCAACTGCACGTTGTGCATCAGGGTAAAAGGGCCGCTCCACACCACACGGGTGCCCCTTAGAATTTTTCATGA
The DNA here is from genome assembly GCA_030522485.1 of Stenchaetothrips biformis. Classification (NCBI taxonomy): domain Eukaryota; kingdom Metazoa; phylum Arthropoda; class Insecta; order Thysanoptera; family Thripidae; genus Stenchaetothrips; species Stenchaetothrips biformis. The sequence continues at coordinate 17,126,587 of CM060090.1, read as the reverse complement.
AGGGGTGCTCCATGGACGCTGGCATGTGGACACGGCCGGTCCGCTACCTGTAACAGAAGACGGGTACAAATATGTCCTGGTCGCCATTGAGGCGCTATCAGGCTGGCCGGTGCTGGTACCGTTAAAAACCCAAACGGCAAAGGAGATAGCCCAGGCGCTCATCACCCATGTATTCTCGGTTTACGGAGCCCCAATTTCCATCCTCACGGACAAAGCGCCAGTTTTTGAGTCCCAGCTGTTCCATGAGATAATGAACCTCTACCATATAAAGAAAAACAGAACGACAGCATATCACCCTTCGGCAAACGGCAAAGCCGAAAGATGGGTACGCACGCTGAAGCAAAATTTGAAACTGCTTTGTGACGGGGCCCACTACAGATGGGTGGAATACTTGCCGTTTATAGCCCAAGCCTACCGAGCACTCCCACACGCCAAACATAAGTTCTCTCCTTATGAGATCATGTTTGGAGCGCCCATGAGGACGCCACTGTCCTTATCACAGGGACCCCCTCCACAATTCCCAGCTTGCGTGGAGCCATACCCTTGGGCGGTTCGAAACGCATTGTTCAAAATTCACGAAGCGGTGCGACAAATTCGCGACGAAGCGGCGGCCAGAATGAAGGCGTACTATGACCTGACGGCAGGATTGGCGCCATTTGTGCCAGGAAGCAAAGTTTTCCTGTTCAATAAGGCCTTAAAATTAAATGAAGCTTCAAGGGCCCTCCATATACCGTGGTCAGGACCCTACACAGTACTCACCATCATAAACGATTGCGACGCTCGAATCCAGAATGACCGACGACAGGACGATGTGCAAATCGTTCACATGGACCGGTTGGCACCATATCCAGCTGCAGGAGATCCAATTGGAGCCTGGCTCAACTGGATGGATGCGGAAGACTCGGACACTCATCTAAAATTCAGCAAGGACGAAGAAAAACAAAAACAAAAGAAAGCACAGTACTCCTTGTAACAATGAGGGGCTAGCCAACACAGACGAGGGGCGCACCACAGCAACCCAATTGCAAAGCTAGCTTAGTCATGAGCTCCGTCAAGAAACTGACCATGACCGAGTATTTGGCCCGGTATCGCATTCCCAAGAGGCCGAGTACAATGGGGCCGGAGTCCGCTGGCAGCACCAGCAACTGGACGCCACTGACCGAGCCGATAGCGCCGCCTCCGAAGACATACGACGCTCCCCTCGGTGACAGGAGACCACCGCCGTCAAGTGCTTTGAAGGTACGGAGCAGTGCAATGAATTCCTAAAAAAAAAAAAAAAAAGGAAAAGCGATTTTGAAAACCCGTGATCTTGCACAACAGCCGCCGGAAAAACGCACCGCCATGTTACTACGCGAATCAGAACGACGGGACTGAGCAAGCGTTGCTCATACTACGCGACTCAAATCACCGTTTCGCGACAACCGCGAGAATTTGAACTCACCTTGCTACCCCACGTTCGGGAAGAAAGACACACGTCCACAGCAACAACGCAGGAAACTCGCTCGACGAGGTTGAGAAATGTCGAACCGATGGGAACATTTGTCGTTTGAACTGGAACACTCACCATCCGTCCACACAAACAAACGAGTCGTTCCAAGTTCTACATCTTTATTGCTACTCTACTGCAAAAGAAGCACTAAAAAAAAACAAAAAAAAAAAAAAAACTAAGGTACTACTCCACCAGGGAGAAACCAACAGTGTGATGCTTTAAAACAAATCAAAAGTGCAGACAATACAGGACTTGTACAGAATGTACGAGTTAGGGAGTAGTTACAACAATCTCAAAATCAAAAGTGCAGACAATACTGGACTAGTACAGAGTGTGCGAGTCGAAGAGTAACTCAAACACTCTCAAAATTAAAGTGCAGGCGATACAAAAGAAACAAACAATTTTACAAAAATGATACAAAAACCAAACTAAAGTTACAACACTCTCAACAAAATTGAAGTGCAGGCGATACCAAAGAAACGAACAATTTTAAACAACGCCAAAATACCAAAACAACGTCAAAATACCAACAATAGACGGCCAACAAGAACAAAAAAATTTTGGAGCCAAACGTTATCACGACTGGATATCCGTCACCGGGCCGTTTCGCGGCTGCGTTGGGTCCGCCTGGTCCGCTGGAGACAACTGCGGCGCTCCGGCGGAAGGATCACTCAGGCCGATTTGGACAGGCTCGTAAACCACGAAGAAGGAAGGGCAGGAAGGTGAATCTGAAGAACGCGAAGGTCTGGAAGCGGTGGACGACGAGGAGCGACGACTGGAGGCTGAAATCACAAAATAACAATTGATGCAATTTCCACAAACCGTCGCCACCCTCGCCACGAGAGTTGGGCCAACCTCTGTCACTCGAAAATGCAGCACTTCCACTGGGGAGGCGACTGCAGGAAGAGCTTCAGGGCCTCTACGGTGGGAACCCCGTCCACGGGACTCTCGGACTGCCAGTCGCTATTCTCCTCGGCGTCTTGCCGGTCCGGACAATCGCAGTCCTCCAGCTTCAAGATGAAGCCGTAGCAAGACGGGTTGCGCCCCCAGTATGGGCACTTGCCCGGGGTAGGCCAGGCAGCCATGCACAGGCAGTTGTCGACCCAGAGCTGGGCGACCTCCGCGTAGCGATGACAGCCCAAGTCCTCCAGCTCGAGCAGGTCCCTTTTCAGGGGGTCACCCTTCTTGAAAGAGGCTTTCGCCCACTCCACGCATCCGCGGCACATCTGGAGATGCACATACGGAAACACCAACTCCACTCAAGCGCGTTCACGGTCGTCAGACCAATCTACTTACCGAAAACACTAGATTGGTGTCCGGAACTTGTAGCCGAGCCAGCTGCCCCACGAGGCACTGGCGCCCCGACGTACAGGGAGCCGCGCAAAAGGCGGACGAAGGAATCATTTCAACGGCCAGACGAGACGAAAGAGAAGAGACCAAGAAGAGACGGGTGACGAAAAAGAAAGAAAGACCTAGAGGAGACGGACTACAACAGAAAAGGGAAGACCAAGAGCCAAGACAGAAAGACAACGATAGCAGCGAAGAACAGAAGAAGGAAAGATTAGCAAGAAGACTGAAGACCAAGGACAGAGCGCAGGAAGGACCAGAGGCGAACACGTATCGCTGGCCAGGGAAGTCCAAGCTGGAACAGTCGCCGAAGGCGTTCGGAGTGGGACGCCAGGCGCTCAGGTTCGGGCTCAACAGCGGGGCGCTGCCTAGGCGACGCCACTGTGCGAGCTGCCAACCTACTCGGCAAATGGCAAATGGGACATTGGACAAATTAATAATGAAATAATTAATGCCAATTAAGGATTAATAAAAAAAAAAAAAAAAAAATAATAATAATTACGGGTCGGGCTCGAAATACTCCCACTCAGGACGAATAGGCGGCAAGCGCCAGCTGGAGTTAGGATCACCGAGTCCGTCGATGGCCAGGTTGGGAGACTGATATTCGGACAGCTGAATCCGGTCGCAGTCGCACGGAGAGAGATCCAAAAGACGACGGCCGCGGCAGGACTCATGGGTACCCCACAACACGCAGCGAGGCAGGGGTTTGCCGACCGTGGCGGGCTCATGAAGCAGAAGATCCAAGGCCCGGAAAACCCGGCAAGGGCCTGGCAGACTGGTAGCCCACTTCAAGCACGGTTCGCACACCTGAACAAGACACTGTGTTGACCCCAAATCACCAAAAAATCTTTTAAAAAAAAAAAAAGGGTATTGCCACGACTTACTTGGAGAGGGTTACACTGGGAACAGTAATCCCAAGCAATACGCCGAACCACACCTTTCAGGCACATCCGACCGGTGTTCTCGCGATGCTTGACCCCCATTTCACTCTTGTTACTCCGGAGCCTGGTACTCTCGAACAACAAATAAGGAGAATTTCTCAGCCCGCTCACGACGATCACACGAACAGTCCCAGAAATCAATGGTTCGACGGCCCGGACAATGAGGACACTGTCGCCAAAAATGGCAAAGCCAACCGGTAGAGTACTGACCCGCTAATTCAGCGATAGTGTGGACAGTAACGACACTCTCCGGAACCAAGCTCCACGCGCGAGGCTCAGAAGCGACAGCCCACAGACAACAATCCAAATGACCCTGGAAACGCGCGCTTTTAAAGAAGAGCCCTCACCGAGGCTAGAGGCAAAGGGAGGGAGAAACTCACATTCACAGGAAAGCGACCTGGGAAGCGAACTTTGCAGTACTGCCCGATGAGGCACTGCCGCCCTGACTGGCGGTGGGCCCCAGTGAACAGTACACCCATTTAGCCTGGAGGGCGGAGGCAAGGGGCGAATGCGCGCGAGCTCCGAAGTGCGAATGATCGGCACCACTCCACACTGCCCGACTGGACGGCTTATTCCCCTTCCCCCTCGAGAGAGTGGAGCGAGACTCGGCTGGAATAACCCGAGCGGAACAATGCCCCATTCAAATCGAAGTCGATCGGATACTCAGAAATCACGCCCGAGGCACGTTCAGAGAGCGCTGACCGTGTCATACGAGTAAACAAGCAGTAGACGGGAAGCAGAGCGGTAGGGCAGTCATGGTTTTGACAGTTTTGGTGGTGTTGGCAACACTGTTGTTATGGAACATCTGCCGGCGAAGCAGACGACTACGCCCGAACAGAAAAGTAATTGTGTACATCGAGGGAAACATCGGCGCAGGAAAGTCAAGTTTATTGGAACTTTTAGCCAAGAAGGGATACCCTGTGGTCCAAGAACCAGTGGAATTGTGGACTGATTGTGACGGCATAAACTTCTTGAGTTTGTTTGCGGACGACCTGTCAAAATGGGCGTTCACCTTTCAAACACTAGCTCTGTTCTCGATTTGGCACAAACAAATGGAGGCTTGCAAAAGGCACTCCATAGTAATCGCAGAAAGGTCAGTGCATAGTGCGGTAAAAATGTTCGCAGCAACTCAGCTCATCGACGGATTGATTCAAGAGCAACAGTATGCACTCCTAGGGAGGATGTCGCAAACACTGTCTAAGTGGTTCCAACACCAGGAAGTTTTCATCTATCTGCACGTCTCACCAAAAGAAGCCCAAAGAAGAATGAAAAACAGGGCAAGAGCAGAAGAGACCAACTTGTCCTCGCATTACCTCCAAAAACTTCACGAAACCCTTTTCAATTGGATGTTTCAAGAGGAAAAGCTGATCGCAGTGATCGACGCTTCTCAAGGGCCTCAAGAGGTTTATTGCTCCATCGAAAAGGTGCTACAGCATCTGTGACAGCGGTGTAAGCCCAGCAGAATTTCGGTAGCAGGATTTCGTCTTCCGAAAGAGTTAAGTATCTTCATTTTCAGAGCTAATTAGACTTACTTAGAACAATCATGGTGTTTGAGAAATAGGAAATTAGCTAGCTAGTCAGGAAACACCAAGGCAAAACCCCTACCGTAGTAGACAGGGGACGGATAGGATAAAATTCTGTGCCAGTGTTTTTGTGTTTCACAGGGGTTTCGTCAGACCTTCCAGATCGTCCAGATCTTCTAGACTAAGTTCGCGGTTCATGTCTCCACTGCAACTGTCCGAGGCAGAGCACCCCGTCTCGAGATCCAGCGTTGCAGACTAATCAATTTTCTTTCCTAACTAGAGCTACGCTTTTTGTTTCGTTGACCAGGCTAGTCAGAGGACCTCAGGATGACTTCCCAAATGCTAGCTTGAGGACGTGCCATGAGAGTCACTGACAACCCACTCTTCTGAGGGTCAACCAGCTTCGCTTTTATTTTTAATTTCTTTTACCATTACTGGCGAGTCAGGGAAGGCTTGGACACCCTTGACCTGAGAGGCCAGAGTGGAAGTAGGACAGCAAATGAGAATTTAAGTAGAAAATGGAACTGTAAGGAAGGGCAACAGGAGCAAAGAAGTGTCAGAAATCATGGTCCTTTAAAAGGAGGGAGTGGTGTTGTGAAATGGTAAAATGAGAATCAACAAGTGGTCGAATTCTTTTATTTTGTTCTCCCTTCCTTTGGACTGGGGACCACCAACAACAGCCAGGGTTCTACCACTCTTGAACACCCCACGACCAGTGCCACTGTTGCCCAGCCTATAAATACCAGTGTGATTCAGACGACCAACAGTCTGTGGTCAAGCCCCGAACTGTGAACTCCTCCAATAAACCAGAGAACCCAGTACTTGTGTCGTCTCTCGCCCTTGGCCAGCTGAACACAACACATATATTATCTAATATTTACTAGATATATGTATTTATTTACAAACCTTTCAATTTTTTCTTCGGGTGTATATCATAGGACCTACTCATTTTTGACCTACTGGCCTTTTTCCAAGGTAGGGCAAGTCGATAGGTCAAAACATGTCCTACTCATTTCTCCACAGCAGATTTCTCTGGACCTACTCATTTTTGACCTACCGGCCACTATCCAAGGTAGGACAATACAGTAGGTCAAAACATGTCCTACCTAATTTTTCTAGGTTCGTAGGACAAACCGCGCACCGAAACTAGCCCTACTTGTTCGTGTCGTTCTGGACCGGCGCTGACCTACTGCCTAGACCTACTCGTCCCCCTCGGGCTACCCGCCCCTGGCCGATTCTGGCCGAAGCACCGCCCACTAAGTTTCTCATACCCGCGTGGCACGGGGCACGGTGGCGTGTGTAGCCTCTCTGGCGGGCCTTCGAGCCCACCCAACCCGAACCCAAGCAGACGAACGAACAACGTTTGTTGCTGTTTATTAGATCAACGCACAAATCTGGCTAAAAACAAGAACTTGGTGCCAGAAAATTGAAAATTAGTGTGGCTCTTGAGTGCGACTGTGGTTCAAGTGATGTCTCAGTACGTTAATGCTCGTATAGAGCATTTACTGTGTGCCGCGTAATCACGAAATCAAGAGCGGACTGCAAAACACTAGGTTATGTTCGTACGGCCTTATGGCGAGTAGAAAATATTGTTCCGTGCCTTGTTGTGGAGAAAAACTCGGATCCATGTTCAAATTTCCAAAGGACCCTTTTCTGCGGGAGCGATGGAAGTCTTCCTGCAAAGTAATGCGGAACGTTTCAAACTATATGCACGTTTGCTATCGCCACTTCCGTGCCACCGATGTCGACATATCGAGTACGCATTTCTGTCTTTGAAGCCCACTGGCATTGATACGATGTCTCTCTTCCTATCCCACCATTTTCATGAGTTTCTCTAGTTTCAGGTAACTACACTCGGCTCAAGACGGGAGCTGTGCCCATGTTAAATCTGCCTGATTGTATCAGAAGGAAAGGACGGCGAAATTGTATCATCCATGCTTGTCAGAAGGATGAATCTCAAGGTGTGAGTCTCCACTTTTTTCCTAAGAGCGCTGAGCTTCGACAGAAATGGGTCTCCGCCTGTAAAGTGCGCAAAAAAGTATCTCGCAATACCCGCATTTGTAGCAGCCATTTCTCCGATGATGACTTTATTTGTGGAGGTAAGGTAACATTTCACTTTGGAAAGTAACACAAACGTAGGGAAAGTTGTGAATTTTAAGTACTTGTGTGGAGAAATGTTGTTATTTCTGTACTATTCTCTGCTTATCCAGTTGGTGGATTGCAAACACTGAAGTCAAGAGTAATACCGTCCCAGAACCTGCCTGTATCATTTCCCTCGCTGAATGCTCCTAACGAGTCAAAAAGATGGTCGGTTTCCAGCACTCTTTATGATTGTGAAAGTGAAGAAAGCTTTGATTTAATTGATGATTGCAATCCTTGTGAGAGTGAAGCTGCATGGATCCATAAATTTGTCTATGAAGAATTGTGAGATTTTCTTGCACCTCTCTCTTTCTTTTTTGTTCAGTGCTTGCTGTAAGCACTAGCATTGGACTACTGATTTTGTAAGCTATTGCTGTCTGTGTACTATCAGTATGGTTTGTAGGGTGTTTAAGGCAAGAACAATGATGGCAAAAGGCATGAATTCAGTTTGATAATATGTCATGTTGCATGTCATTTTACATTTCTTTGAGCTTTTTCTTGAATGAAATGTTTGATTATCTTATTCAATACAATCATGCTAGTTGAAGGATTGTTGATGTTGTCCACCCTTCAAAAGCGCAAGATCATTTTAGAGAGTGGTGTGGCGACACCATTAATGTATTTTATGGAATGAAATTAAGCAGTATGGTGTCAGTGGCTTAGAAGGGTGTTGACCATGTTGTCTTTCTCCAGAGAAATTATTTTGTTGGGTTTTGAAACCTTCATCATTAAGATAAAAAATAATTTAACCCTTATGTGTTGCGAGGGAACTTTCTGAAATTTTCCTATAGTGCTTTGTTTTCTATAAACGTTTGACTAACCTGCCATCAATTTTTCTTTACTTTGTACATATAGTCCTATGCTTCTTGTGACGCTTTTCTGTTGTACTGAGTGAAGTGACTGAGGAGGAGTTAATATCAATATTCATGCTTGATGTACGAGTCAGGTGGACTGTTTGCTCATTGATACGCTGTTATATCTAGCCTTATTATTTATTTATTTATTTTTAAAGGGTATCATGAACCATGAGCTGAGTATGATAGGGTGGGTGTGTCACGCTGAAACATAAATTCTGTAAGGTTTGAAGACGAAGTCTGCTTTGATAGGTTTTTAAAAGACACTTATTTGTCCATCCTTTATTATTGTTAGTGTGAGTCTCTCTAGCTTGATATTGTTTATGTAATGCATTTCATTCTTTTCACTTTTTTGATTGATTTCTTTTCAATGTTAGAATACTTCAAGTAAAACTTAACTTTGAGATTGTTTGCTTTTTTTTGCTGTTGTCTCGTTAGTGTCTTAATTTCCTCTTATTCCTCTTACAGATAATGAATTTCCTCTTTCATTTTCACTGGTAAAAGCTCATTTCTTATTTGATGCAACGTTTGGCATGCTTATGAGTTCAACTTGTAAAGACACATGCTCCTTTGCTTTTTTTTTAACTATAGACCTGATTTGCTTGGTATTGAAGTCACTTTCAAATGGATTAATATCCTCTCGTCCATTTTTATTTTCTATTAAAATAAAGTGTACAGCTGGTGCTGAAAGTAAGTGTGTTTTTTTAATTTTGAATAAATCACTGTGTATACAGTAATATTACATGGTTTAGATATTTCTTATGATTGTTTTTAATTGTTTGTTTTGGAAATGGTGGCTGTAGGGAGACTTTCATACATATTAATATGCCAGCATCGGTCGGAATTCATGCGAGTACAAATTTATTCAGTTATATAAAAGGGTGGGTAGGACTTTGATAAAACATTTAAGTATGAAAAACAATTTATTTTCTTGCATGTTACATATGTATTGCAAAACGTAACACTGTGAAAGTGTGGTGTTGTTTCTTTTCAACTTTCGCTGATTAAAACACTCATTATGGGGCTTCTCATATACTTTTGCTTCCTTCGATGAGATAAAAGGGAATTGATTAAATGCCAATGGCTATTCTACTGCTATGACTGCTATTCCTTCTGTTGCTGGCGCGTAGAAACAAACTTGGTTAATTAAGTGGATGTGAAGTCTTCCCCCTCCAACTCAAACAAAAAAAAATCCCAAGTGGCCTGATTTAAATTGAAGCGCTCACAGTAACTATAAGTTCATAGCTCAGATGAAGTATGGCAAGGAAAGAACGGAGGAGATGTGGGGAAGCAGACGACAGAGGACTCGAATGACGAGAATCCGCCTCCCTACAACTCTCTCACTTCGCCAGGCTGCGGACGTAGTTCGGGGACCCGCCGATAGATGCTTTCAGTCGTTTTCGGCCTACACAGGGGAGGACCGTGCAGAGAGACCGTATCTGGGCTGTTTTCACTCATTGCTTTGCAATTTCACTTTGAAACACCTTTGCAGTAAAAGTTCCCGATGCACTCAATTAACAATGTTTTTCAAACAACTCAAATGTTGACTTTCCGCGTTTTCCAACGATGCGGTGGCGTGGCGGTGGCGTGCCCAAGGTAGTGCCAACGTGAAAAGCAAATCGAACAACCTTTACTCTCTTCTGTTATTTGATGGAACCATGAGGGGAACATGTATATATACTTAAAACAGACTACATAATATTTATCACTATAAAAATTATTTTTCTAAGGTTGATAATACCTTATTGTAATGCTTTGCATTCAACCCTAGGGGAGGGTTGTTTTTGCCACTGGCTAAACAATTGACGAATTGGTCCTCAATCCAAACATCTTCTGTGCGTAGTTGTGAGGCAACGAGTGAGTTCATAGCGGTTTTGGGAAGCCAATAAGCTGAATTTCTTGTAATTGTGTCCGCCATGGAGCGTAGAAGTGCTTCTGACGGGGTGCGAATGCTTTTTAAAATGCTATTCTCATAAGTATTTAGTATATCATGTTTTCTGGTATCCTACAACACTTGATATTTCTATCTAGGAACTAGGATGGCACCGAGTTGATTCAGGCTTGGTGCGCAGCCTGCCAAACAGAGGGGATGGGGACTGCCTCTTCCAGGCTCTCTCCCATCAATTGGAGGGGCAATACTTGGCCCCACAGCTTCGTGAGATGGCAGTGAACTTCATGGCCACTCACCTTGAAGATTTCGGACCTCAACTAATGGACCTGGGAGAGGAGATGCTGACCTCCGGGGAAATTCCCATGGCCGCTGCTGCTGCTGAGCGTGGCCTTGGACTTCCTGAACTGGTCCTCAACACGCTCAGGCTCCCCTGGATTTGGGGTGGGGCCGAATGTATTGCCGCTATTTCGAATGCCCTGCGTCGCCCCATTCGTGTTTACCTTGAGGAAGGGGCCACGATCGTCTTTGAGCCCAACATCACGGAGGGGCCGGCTCTGCGCATCTTGCACAGATTTGGAGGTGAGGAACGCCGCACACACTATGAAAGTGTGCTTCAGTGGCAGGTTCAGCAACCAGCAGATGCTGAACTGCCGCCCCAGCCAGCTTCAGAACAACAGCCACCCCTGCCAGCTGCAGAGCACCTGCCTCCCCTGCCACCTGTAAGTCTTGTGCCGGCAAAATGTTTTTACGATATCTTGCATGAAGAGCCTCAGACTAAGAAGGAAAGTCTTGTGAAAAAAATTACAATTTATCAGCTTTTAGAATATGAAAATTTGCTGTTCTGTAAAATGAACCTCTTTATGGCATCAATTCTTGGAGCCCTTCAATAATGCGCTGAGAAAGTGTATTGTGAGCCTTTTTTATGATTGACCTTGCATTCATTTAGTCCTTGTCTGAGTTCTAATGTCACCTTGCATTTATTTCGTCCTTGTCTGTGTTCTATTCTTTTTTAGAAGTTTGTTTGTATATTGACAACAATCAGCTATACTGGGCACTGGCGTTACTTTTCAGATGCCAATTTTTACATCAGTTTTTTTGCTACCAGTCATACTGAATTGTCTTAGTTCCAGGATGAGGTTGTTGTCCCTGTACCCTCCGATGAACCGCCTCTCAAGAAAATTCGGAGATCTCCCAGGCTTGTCTCACCGGGTAAGTAAAAGCAGCATTTAATATCATTTTATCCTAAAATATTGCGATGCATGTTAAATGACTAAGTGGCAAGGTGTTTCCTGTAGCTTTTTGAGCACCACTTGCTGGATGGATTTGACATTTTACTGCAGTATTGATGTTAGTTACTGGACCCTATTAAAGCAGTTACTCCTAGATCTAGCAAAAAAAAATCACATGCATTAGTATTTATTTAAAAATAGCGGATGGCAACAAATGTTAAAACTCGCTCTAGGAATACCTCAGTGAAATTTGAGATCAATCCAGCAAGCAATCTGTTCTAAAAGCTACAGATAAATTTGGATGGGAGTATGCAGACCAAAATGGAACACTTCGTGTTTGAGATTAGAGTATATCAAAATAAATTCCTACAGCAAAGTACTCCTCTCCTATTCTTCCAAAGGGTAATCACCTTAAACAAATGACAAGAATATTCAAAACAGTAAAATTTGACAGAAATTTTTTTTTTTTATTCTCAGGGTTGTACTCAGACGTAGTGCATCCCTTTAGTTCAGGAGTTGTGCTCGTACCAGTCTGTCACTTAGGCTGGGCCACAACTAGCTACGTTTAATCTTTTTATTGCCACTTAAGTTAACTTGCCTCTTTACTTTTATTTCCTAATGCAGAAAAAAGAAAACAACAAGTTACATGCAATAATTCATAATGTATTACTAAACGTTTTCCTTTGTTCCTTGCAGCTATCTATTCATCTTTTCGCTCGGAAAATTTTTCCGAGCCAGAAGACTGCCCAAGTGATGTACCTGAGCGTCTCAGAAAGTATAGAAAGTGCGTCATCTGTGATAGGATGGTGGGGAGGTACACGCTTCTGTGCGGCTGTTATCCAGCCTGTGGCATTTGCATCAGGCAATGGTTCATTGAGAACTCCAACAATTGCACACGCTGTGGAGGTCAAGTTCAGGGCTGGTTTAAAGTTTTTAATCAAAACTAATACCATAGTTTAATTTGTTATAGCAATTTCGTTACCTTTGGATTTTTTTACATGTTTACAGATTCAATTTTTTAGATGTTTCCTCTTAACTTCTTGTATCTCCAATTCATTACATAGAACATTTGTTAATGTTTGTAATTTGCCGCATGAATACCTGGCCTCATTGTAATAACCCCACCCCAGGGTGGCTGAGGTTGGACGTGTGTGTTTCACTTGACCTTTTGAATGTTGTTTCCTGTTTGTTTTTTAAATGCTTCATTCATATTTCCTATTGCAGGATGCAAATAGGAAAAAATTCTAGACACCGTTTGTATGTGTCCATTTTGTTTTTAAATTCTTACATCATGATTCCTATTGCAAGATGCAAATAGACGATAGTTCTAAGTTTGTTTGTGTACATTGTGTTTTTAAACGTGTAAATCATGTTTTTATTCCAAGATAGGTGAGAGTTCTAGACACAGTTTCTTTGTGTACATTTTGTTTTTAAATTCCTCAATCATGTTTCCTATTGCAAGATGCAAATAGACGATAGTTCTAAGTTTGTTTGTGTACATTGTGTTTTTAAACGTGTAAATCATGTTTTTATTCCAAGATAGGTGAGAGTTCTAGACACAGTTTCTTTGTGTACATTTTGTTTTTAAATTCCTCAATCATGTTTCCTATTGCAAGATGCAAATAGGTGATAGTTCTAGAAACAGTTTGTTTGTGTCCATTTTGTTTTTAAATTCTTACATCATGATTCCTATTGCAAGATGCAAATAGGTGATAGTTCTAGAAACAGTTTGTTTGTATACATTTTGCTTCTAAATGCGTAAATCATGTTTCTTATTCCAAGATAGGTGAGAGTTCTAGACACAGTTTGTGTGTGTACAATTTTTTGAGAATTGTGAAGAGAGTTGTGAACTTAAAATAAATATGTGAATTTGCATTGATCATACTTTACTTTCCACTATTGCTCTGCAATAAAAGTACTTCCTCCCCCATCTCTCCCTTTTCTAAAGTCCTTGGGCAACTAATTTTTTTAATACAACAAGAACACGAAAATTTCTGTTATTAAAATATCACATAATTCTTTTTAATTGAGAGGACTTTCCCGCCAGGCGAAGTGCGCCCAGGCGGCCGGCCGCTGGTGGAGATTAGGGCTGACCCTCTAGTTGTGCTGGTGCTGCAGCTTGGCTGCAACATCACAGCAGGTGCATACACGGTCGTTCCCCCTAGTGCCACTCTTGACGTCGGCGTTGGCTTATTGCAGCTGTTTCCGCCCGGCTCCTGATCATGACGAGGTTGTGGAGCACCTCGAACCAGGCCCATACCCTCATGTCGTTGTCGATCTGCGATGCTGCGGTCGACCACCCTGCTTCTTGGACGCCGGCACCTCCACTGACCCAATGATATCGTTGATAGACGTTGATAAATGAGGTGTTCGTTCGGCCTGGACAAGGGCCTTTTCGATGACGAGGTGGATCTGGCGGTTCTGCTTACCCTCCGGTGAACGACGGACGTTGCTTCCAGGAAGCCGACCGCCACTTGGAGGCGGCGTGGAGCGGGCCCAAGTCGTCCTGCACGGGGCGGCCGGAACGGAAGTGGCGGGGTGCGCTCCACGGGCAGGGTCTCGCAGTCAGCGCCGGAGGAGCACTTCCAGTGTCTGTTTGTGCTTCTTAATGGCAGCCACGTCGTCGGCGCAGGCCGTGGCCAGGCGCCCTCCGCCCACAGCCCCCCAGTCCACGGCGGCAGTGGAGCAGACGACCGTATCTCGGCCAGTGCTTGGGTCTAGCGCCTGCGAGGTAGGCCACTGGCCCGGCCCGCAACACACCGCTGTGGAGACGGCGGCCTACCTCGCCCCCTACGCCGCGCCACCCTTACGACCCAGCTGACTGCATGCGCACAGGTGGTGCAGCAGACTGATGCCGAAGGATCGTTTCGTCGCTCTGTCTCTCTCACACTCATCGGGCGTCCAGTGTAGGTGCGAGGGAGACAGAGCGACGGAACGGTTCTTCGGAATCAGACGACAGGGGTCCGTCAGCGGCGCCAGTCGGCGGCGGCGGCTTGCAGCTGCCTCCGCCTGGCTCTGGTCAAGACCAGGCTGTGGGCCACGGAGAACCGGGCTGGGCGTCGGGCCGCGGACAACGACTTGTGGCGGAGTGTTGACCGAAAATGGTCGGAAGGGGGCGCCGCCGGGTCCTTCTGTATCACGCGCGGCAAGCCGACGGTGGTGGCTTTCAGCAAGGCGGCGTGCAAACCGCGGGTGTGCTCTCGCCCTTTGTGCGCCGGCCCCTCCACCGAGCTGATGATATCCTTGATGCAGTGGAGGTGGTCGGCCTGGACGGGGGCCTTCTCGGTGGCGACGCGAGTCTGGAGGCAGCGCAGCCATTCTCCGGCGAACGACGGCTGTTCGTCCTTGAACGCCGACATCTACTGGGAGGCGAAGAGCGCCTCGCTCTTGATGTCGGGGCGGTGCAGGCCCAGCCCGCCCTCGGCGGCCGGCCTGGCCAGGACGTGGAGTGGCACGCGCAGGAAGCTGTAGCGGCCGCCCAGATGAAGTTGCCGGCATCGCGCGGCCCAAGCGGCACGCAGCCCTTCCTCGTTCCCGACGTAAAAACGGGTATGTCGCACGGCATGCGCGCTTGTAGGCAGCCCCAGCGGCGCCCGAACTGGGTGCACAGAGCACATGGGCCAGGAAACGGGAGCAGGCGGCCTAAGCTCTAAACGCGTTTTGAGCTGCTGAGTCGCTAAAAGGGACTCGAACTGAACCAATGGACCAGCCGCACGTGTGACCCCCACCAACAGATTTCTCGTTCGGAGAGCAATTCATTGGTTGGTCCATTGGTTCAGTTCGAGTCCCTTTTAGCGACTCAGCAGCTCAAAACGCGTTTAGAGCTTAGGCCGCCTGCTCCCGTTTCCTGGCCCATGTGCTCTGTGCACCCAGTTCGGGCGCCGCTGGGGCTGCCTACAAGCGCGCATGCCGTGCGACATACCCGTTTTTACGTCGGGAACGAGGAAGGGCTGCGTGCCGCTTGGGCCGCGCGATGCCGGCAACTTCATCTGGGCGGCCGCTACAGCTTCCTGCGCGTGCCACTCCACGTCCTGGCCAGGCCGGCCGCCGAGGGCGGGCTGGGCCTGCACCGCCCCGACATCAAGAGCGAGGCGCTCTTCGCCTCCCAGTAGATGTCGGCGTTCAAGGACGAACAGCCGTCGTTCGCCGGAGAATGGCTGCGCTGCCTCCAGACTCGCGTCGCCACCGAGAAGGCCCCCGTCCAGGCCGACCACCTCCACTGCATCAAGGATATCATCAGCTCGGTGGAGGGGCCGGCGCACAAAGGGCGAGAGCACACCCGCGGTTTGCACGCCGCCTTGCTGAAAGCCACCACCGTCGGCTTGCCGCGCGTGATACAGAAGGACCCGGCGGCGCCCCCTTCCGACCATTTTCGGTCAACACTCCGCCACAAGTCGTTGTCCGCGGCCCGACGCCCAGCCCGGTTCTCCGTGGCCCACAGCCTGGTCTTGACCAGAGCCAGGCGGAGGCAGCTGCAAGCCGCCGCCGCCGACTGGCGCCGCTGACGGACCCCTGTCGTCTGATTCCGAAGAACCGTTCCGTCGCTCTGTCTCCCTCGCACCTACACTGGACGCCCGATGAGTGTGAGAGAGACAGAGCGACGAAACGATCCTTCGGCATCAGTCTGCTGCACCACCTGTGCGCATGCAGTCAGCTGGGTCGTAAGGGTGGCGCGGCGTAGGGGGCGAGGTAGGCCGCCGTCTCCACAGCGGTGTGTTGCGGGCCGGGCCAGTGGCCTACCTCGCAGGCGCTAGACCCAAGCACTGGCCGAGATACGGTCGTCTGCTCCACTGCCGCCGTGGACTGGGGGGCTGTGGGCGGAGGGCGCCTGGCCACGGCCTGCGCCGACGACGTGGCTGCCATTAAGAAGCACAAACAGACACTGGAAGTGCTCCTCCGGCGCTGACTGCGAGACCCTGCCCGTGGAGCGCACCCCGCCACTTCCGTTCCGGCCGCCCCGTGCAGGACGACTTGGGCCCGCTCCACGCCGCCTCCAAGTGGCGGTCGGCTTCCTGGAAGCAACGTCCGTCGTTCACCGGAGGGTAAGCAGAACCGCCAGATCCACCTCGTCATCGAAAAGGCCCTTGTCCAGGCCGAACGAACACCTCATTTATCAACGTCTATCAACGATATCATTGGGTCAGTGGAGGTGCCGGCGTCCAAGAAGCAGGGTGGTCGACCGCAGCATCGCAGATCGACAACGACATGAGGGTATGGGCCTGGTTCGAGGTGCTCCACAACCTCGTCATGATCAGGAGCCGGGCGGAAACAGCTGCAATAAGCCAACGCCGACGTCAAGAGTGGCACTAGGGGGAACGACCGTGTATGCACCTGCTGTGATGTTGCAGCCAAGCTGCAGCACCAGCACAACTAGAGGGTCAGCCCTAATCTCCACCAGCGGCCGGCCGCCTGGGCGCACTTCGCCTGGCGGGAAAGTCCTCTCAATTAAAAAGAATTATGTGATATTTTAATAACAGAAATTTTCGTGTTCTTGTTGTATTAAAAAAATTAGTTGCCCAAGGACTTTAGAAAAGGGAGAGATGGGGGAGGAAGTACTTTTATTGCAGAGCAATAGTGGAAAGTAAAGTATGATCAATGCAAATTCACATATTTATTTTAAGTTCACAACTCTCTTCACAATTCTCAAAAAATTGTACACACACAAACTGTGTCTAGAACTCTCACCTATCTTGGAATAAGAAACATGATTTACGCATTTAGAAGCAAAATGTATACAAACAAACTGTTTCTAGAACTATCACCTATTTGCATCTTGCAATAGGAATCATGATGTAAGAATTTAAAAACAAAATGGACACAAACAAACTGTTTCTAGAACTATCACCTATTTGCATCTTGCAATAGGAAACATGATTGAGGAATTTAAAAACAAAATGTACACAAAGAAACTGTGTCTAGAACTCTCACCTATCTTGGAATAAAAACATGATTTACACGTTTAAAAACACAATGTACACAAACAAACTTAGAACTATCGTCTATTTGCATCTTGCAATAGGAAACATGATTGAGGAATTTAAAAACAAAATGTACACAAAGAAACTGTGTCTAGAACTCTCACCTATCTTGGAATAAAAACATGATTTACACGTTTAAAAACACAATGTACACAAACAAACTTAGAACTATCGTCTATTTGCATCTTGCAATAGGAATCATGATGTAAGAATTTAAAAACAAAATGGACACATACAAACGGTGTCTAGAATTTTTTCCTATTTGCATCCTGCAATAGGAAATATGAATGAAGCATTTAAAAAACAAACAGGAAACAACATTCAAAAGGTCAAGTGAAACACACACGTCCAACCTCAGCCACCCTGGGGTGGGGTTATTACAATGAGGCCAGGTATTCATGCGGCAAATTACAAACATTAACAAATGTTCTATGTAATAAATTGGAGATACAAGAAGTTAAGAGGAAACATCTAAATAATTGAATTGAACATATCATAGGTCTAACCTCAGCCACCCTGCGGTGGGGTTATTACAATGTGGGCAGGTATTCATGCGGCCAATTACAAACCACTGCCTCACGCAGTGGCAGCAGATTGGGAAGGCTCCACACCCTATAATGGTATAACGGCCCACTCTTGCATTACATATGATGCATTCAGTCCAAACCCGAATTTCTTCCTCTTCATTGTCTGGGATAAACTCCTCATCGGAGAATTCCTCACTACGGAAGAGGTTGTCATAGGGTGGTCTTTGAGGCTGCGGACGATGGAGCCGAGGTTGCTCGGTACTCAGTTGAGGTAGAGGCTGTCTGCCAGCTGGAGGTGGTGGAGGAAGTGCCCTGGGCTGTCTAACTGGGGGTGCAGAAGGTACACGGGGCTGCCTGGCAGGCGAGTACCTTGCTGGAGGCTGTCTGCCTCTTCCTCGGCCACCCCTCGACCGTCCACGGCCTCTGCTCCGTCCGCGAGCCTGATCACAAAGGCGATTGTGAGAGAAATGTAACCTTACCAAGTTGCTGTCAAACAATTTAAGGTGAGGTGTGGGTGAAAATGTAACATCCTTTACTGATAGCCCCAGCCATTTCAAACTTTAAGATATTAACTGACTTGAGAAAGTAATGATGCATACCAAATTTTGTTCAAATTCATGCACCCATCCAGCCACAGTGGGCAATTTTCACTCAAGTTAGTTGCATTGTACAAAACTTTCCTGCGCAACAGATTTTGACCGAGAAGTCTGATATTTGTTTTGGGGCTTCTTTGACCCTTATATTACAAAGTTACAGAGATAATCCAATATTCTTCAATTGTTTTAGAATAATAGGTCTGGTAATTTCATTTTCCTCAAAAAAGTTCACTTTTTCTGCTATTTTTTAAAAGATTTTATTTCTTTGTAAGTGAACAAGACTTGTTATTTGGAACATCTCTCTGTAACTTTGTTTCCTATATGTAAAAGTGCTTCGACAAAAATTTCGGGGCAAGATACATCAAAAGCGTTTGCGCAGGAAGGTTTCAGAGTAGAAAAAAAAAGTTAAGAAACAAAACTTAGGCATTTTAGCCGTTTTTGGCTATATTTTCACTCACACCTCACTTTAAGTTAACAAGTTAAGTACTTACCGGATCATAATTTTCCTCGCCTTCCATGAGATCTTGGAACATATTCACATTGTCCAAGTAGTCCAGGTCCAGATGGTTAACAGCATCTAACTGGTGGTCTATTTGTGAGTGCGCCTCACCATCCAGGTCCATGGCTCTGTTTTGTTGTTGCATGTCAGGTGCAGCCCTCTCTGGAGATGGTGGTCTGTCATGAGCATCTCGCTCCACGAGCATATCGCGCATTGTGTTGTCGAGATGCCATGAAACGCTTGCCAAAAAATGAACCAGGTCCATCTCATTGTTTAGCAACTGCCTGCTGCACGACCGCACTCTGGCATCATTCAGAACACTGGACACCCGCCTCGCTCGGCTCGGAGCAAGACCTTGTTCCAGTCGTCCCATGTCACGCCATGCAGTGTCTTCAGTTTCAGTAACTAGCTCTGAAAGTGCAAGGATAACATTACAAATGAAGAAAGAAGAAATATTCAGCCGGATGGAAAGAATGCTTACCTAAAAACCTCCAAATGTTGGGTCGTCTGACCAACTTTGAGTTGAGGTTCCGATGGTGGCACTCTGCAGCGTTATTGGTTCTGTGGCGGACACCAAACACGCTGAGGATGGCAACTCCAACACGAAGAATCCAAGAGTTTCGGATGTAATTGAAAAATTCTTGGAATGGATCAAACAGCATCAACCTCCTCGCTTCCATAATTATCGAGTTGAGGGCTTCTTGTATTCTGTTTGCTGGAGCAAGTGGGAGGCTGATGGAGAGCCGCACAATTCGCCGAGCATTATCATTATCTCTCACTAGGACATGGAGCCCAAGTGTCCTCACATTTCGGCATACTGCTCTGGCATAATGCCATAAGCAGCCGCTATGCCTAGTTAGAGGAAACACTTGGCGGAGAGCATTCAATTGTGCAACCTCGAAATCCGTGACCACAAATTCTGGATCAACATTTGGGGCTAGCTCCCTGAAGAACTGAAATAATGCCCTGTACGCTTGCTCCGTCCTTGACTCCATCAGAGCATGGAATAGAGGCACCACCTACATTACGAAGACAAAACATTAGTCACATGGCTTAAAATAAATCTTTCTCAAAGCAATCACCCAAAAAAGGCTCAGATCCTGATTTTTTAAAAGATAGTCTGGATAGAAGTGTTAACATTTTAATCAATTTATTTCCATGCTTTTTTCAGAGAATAAAAAATCAGTCTGTTAAATGACAGAGCCATATGTTTAGACCTCTTTTCCAATATTTTAGTATTTGTTTGCAACTGAAAAGACTGTGACCATAGTCATTACTCACCACATTCTCAGTCACTTGCTTGAGACGAGTAATTTGATTTATGATATCAAGTCATGAGTATTAAGGAAACCAAGAGTGTTCCTCAGAGTACGAGAATTATTTTTTTCTTGTTCTTTGGTGTGAGCCTTACAAAGGAATGAAAAGAGCTGTGTGAAATCTGTTAAGTTTAAGGAGCAGAGCAAGATTTAAAGAAGGAAAAAAACATAGCTATATTCCTATGTGCCATGCTGTTAAGCCTATAGGAATATAGCTATGATTTTTCCTTCTTTAAATCTTGCTCTGTTCCTTAAACTTAACAGATTTCACACAGCTCTTTTCATTCCTTTGTGATATAAACATAAATATTGTAGAAGAGATCCATAATTTTGACTCTGGCGTAGAGACTCAGGAATTCTGTGGTTTTCAATAAACTTGAAGAATTTGGTTAACAAAACAAATGTTAACATTTTTCCAGACCATCTTAAACAAAAATGAGGACAAGGATCTGAGACTTGGACGTTTTGACGCCTGTTGCGTTTAGATAGAATTACTCACATAATAAAAGTTAAAAACAACCCTTATAACATAACACTCACATGGTTATCCCGCATTGTAACAAATGTGTAGAGTTGGGCAGAGTCAGGCAAGGAGGGGCGAATATAAAAAGTTGCATCGCCAAACAGGACCTGGATGCGATGGAACCCTTCCAAGACACGATCCGACATGAACACCAGTGATCTATGTCCAGGCATTCCAGTCAGGCCTCTGTAAAGGTCGACCTCTCCATCTAAAGATCGTCCCAGTACATCATTGACTTGTAAGGCTAAGTCTAACTCTTCAAACGAATGGGGTATTGGTGGCCTATGCTCAGCCTGAGCTCGAACCATAGAAGGTCTCACAGAGACGAGTGACACCCTGCTCGAAACGTCTCTGGCAAAACTGAAATGAAAAAAAAGGTGATTAGGAAGTAGCAGGCAATAATAATTTAAAATAAAATATGAACAAAACACAAACTTGCGACAAACTTCATTGTAGATTACATCAACACGAGCATTAGGCCTTGCACGACATGCTTCAGCCAAACTGTTCCTGAGCTGTTGAACACGATTGTGCAAGAGGTCAGGGCCATGGTTGTGAGCATCAGCGGCAACAAAGTTTGTCAGATCTGCATTCATTGTGGCCCGTGCATGGCAAGGAGGGTTCGACCTGGACATTACACACCGCAGAAACACTCGACCACCGGCAACCCTTTGCCTATGGTAGAAATACCCATCATTCAATGAGTAACGCAATGAACCAGCTCGCAGTCCTGGACTCTCTTGAGCAACCGCCAATGGTCTTGCAACCTGTAACATGTCAACAAAAAATTTGAAAAAGAACTTTTATAGCAAAAGAAAGATTGACATAGTAAATTATTACAGCTTTACCGGAGAGGCTGCTGCTGCATTGTCAAAGGGTGCTTGATCATTGTGATTAGCAGAATTGTCGAATGGGTAGTCAGGGTCATCCACGTCCTAGACAAACCACAACATGGCAGGTGTTCACTCAGAGCAGTGCAAACACTCTCTAATTGAAGGAGTCCTAGATAAACGCATGGTTGCCCCAGGGTCGCCATTTTAAAACGAACCGGCAGAGCGGTTTAACGCTAATAGCTCGTGACCCGTAGAAGATAGAGGGGGGTACAGTATTCTCGTGGACTTCTAAATTGAAGCTTATGAGCAAGTAACGTTCTCCGCTTCGTTTCAAGATGGCGGCCCAGGAGACACCCCCACAGTTTCTATAACATGGGGCAGTGACACATCCAGCCCGAATGAAAAGGGGTGCTCGATCCCCATCATTGCTCTAGCCATTCCATTAAACTATGGGAAGCAATAATAATAAGGAACAGTTTGGTTCCCAAGCTGTACTTCTAACTTGCAGGCTGATTCCAAAGAGCCGAGTACGCGCGGTGTCTCTCGCAACGCAGCAGAGAGCCAATTAACAGCAAAATCAATTCAAAGTCGGGGGCTCGAACAAACAACACGAGCATATGGGCAAATGGACACGCCCTTGGCGAAACAAAAAACTTACTTCGTGGGCATTAGAGTTCGCATCATAACAATGGCTTATCCCAAGCAGGAAGGCCAGGAACAACAAGAGCCAGCGTCGGATCGGCATCGCGCCTCCTCTCGCCAAACCTGCAACCGAAATCTTGGTCAATTTCCAAGAGAAACCCAAAGTGCACATTTAAAACCACAAGGACATGCCTAGCAGCACCCGAAAGTCACAGCGCTGAGGCACAGCAGGCAACAACACTGAAAGGACAACTAGACCAAGGGACAACACCAGACCAAACGAGAAAACAGCCGCTGCGGCGAACAGGCGGATACGATCTGATAAAACAAACTAGCCGCTGACCGTCATCTGTTTACCCATGATAACAAATGAGAGCGCCACCGTCGACTTAGGCGTTACCGACACGACCTGTTTTGAAAGGGCAAATAAACGCGAATGTCAACATCAGTTAGTTAGACAGCATTATAATAAAAGACTGCATAGAAAAGGTGCAAAGGTGTTTCAAACTAAAATAGCAAAGCAATGAGTGAATACAGTCCAGGCACTGTCCTTCCCTCTGCTGGCCGAAAACGACTGAAAGCATCTATCGGTGGGTCCCCGAACTACGTCCGCAGTGGCCAAGTGAGAGAGTTGTAGGAAGGCGGAGGTTCGCCACTCCAGTCCAAGACGTCTGCTCGTCACCCACTCAGTTATAACCAATTCCCTCAGTTTTCTAGATTTACACTCTTCATCTACGAAATAAACCCGATAGTGACAGTAAGCGATTCGATTTTAATCCAGCTCGACCGGCTTCTCTATCTTACTGTGGAAAAAGATGCGTCGTGTCCCTCTGTCCAGCAGACGTTCAATAACCCTACTGTGTCTTCGAAGCGTAAGCAGAACAGTGGAGTTAAGAAAATACAATATAGTAAAAATCTATCAAATTCCCTTCTTCCAACGAACGCAGGGGGAATGTCAGAAACGTATGATGAGTGCTACTAAACCAGCAACATTGGGCAGAATGACATCTGCCCTCATATAAAACTTTCCGCAATGTAACTTAATTTCCAAAAATATGGCACAGATCATCAACTCCAAGTTTGTCCCAGTTATGACCACCACAGTAAATTTTTAACTGCATACTTTAGGATGTCTGTATTCTAACAAGTATACGCATTCATCTGAGCCACAATATCAAACATAAATGTTTCTTTGCTTTTATCCTACATAGCAAAAGCAGTTGGTGACGACATCTACAAAATTACAAAGGCAACACACACGCACACTAACTCAACCCCAGCCCAATGATCAAATTAATTACATTTTCAGACCACAGTTTATTTGACTAGTATGCAAGGTCATGGTAACATCATACACACAGAGTAAAGTGACTTTGATAACTAGGTTGAGTTCAGCAGGTTCAGCTCTAGTACTTGCAAAAATAAGTAACTGCTTAAACCAGCAAAAATAAAAGTTCAATAAAAATAAATAACTGCTTAAACCAGCAAAAATAAAAGTACAATATTGATTCTCTAGATGAAAAATAGGACATATTTCTTTAAATTAATACACAACAATAAAAAATGGGAAAACATCTAAAAGGTTTAAGTTATTGGCACGACTCAAACAATGAAAAGATTCATTCACATAGCAAAAGTTGTGAAAGCTTATATCACAAATGACAATGAAAATCATATTTCTTTTGAATGTATTCTTAAGAAGACACAATGAGAGATCCACTCCACTGTGAAGTGATACTGCACCAATGCGCACTGTATTCTTTGATAACATAAAACCACATAAGATAGAGATTGTTTATGATTTAATACTCTTCTGGCACATTTCCAATATAGAAACCTAACCACACTACCAAAAGCAAAATAGATGCTCATTACCACTCATACCTTTTGAACATAAATTACATAAAATGAAGGGCTGTCCATGGAGTCAATTCTTCAAAAGGGTATCTCCAGTGTCTAGATCAACGCACCCACACTTACAAATGCTGCCCTCAGCGATAAGGTGTAAGGTGTTTTTACCTTAAGATCCATAACAATGGCTGGAACCAGACCAGTGCTTTGACTTGTGATGAGTACTCAAACTGGTAACAACACGGACAGGTTGCGAGATGTTATCACTCTTGACTTCAGCATTCAGCAATCTGCGCCCATGAACTACATAGACAGAACAACAGACAAGATACAAGATAAGAACTAAAATACATGTACATGTGTGTGCCCAATTACATTGATTTTGTATTCCTTCAAAATATGAAACTCACCTCCCCAAATAAAGTCATCATCAGAGATATGGCCGCTACAATTGCGGGTATTGCGAGATACTTTTTTGCGCACTTTACAGGCGGAGACCCATTTCTGTCGAAGCTCAGCGCTCTTAGGGAAAAAGTGGAGACTCACACCTTGAGATTCATCCTTCTGACAAGCATGGATGATACAATTTCGCCGTCCTTTCCTTCTGATACAATCAGGCAGATTTAACATGGGCACAGCTCCCGTCTTGAGCCGAGTGTAGTTACCTGAAACTAGAGAAACTCATGAAAATGGTGGGATAGGAAGAGAGACATCGTATCAATGCCAGTGGGCTTCAAAGACAGAAATGCGTACTCGATATGTCGACATCGGTGGCACGGAAGTGGCGATAGCAAACGTGCAAATAGTTTGAAACGTTCCGCATTACTTTGCAGGAAGACTTCCATCGCTCCCGCAGAATAGGGTCCTTTGGAAATTTGAACATGGATCCGAGTTTTTCTCCACAACAAGGCACGGAACAATATTTTCTACTCGCCATAAGGCCGTACGAACATAACCTAGTGTTTTGCAGTCCGCTCTTGATTTCGTGATTACGCGGCACACAGTAAATGCTCTATACGGGCATTAACGTACTGAGACATCACTTGAACCACAGTCGCACTCAAGAGCCACACTAATTTTCAATTTTCTGGCACCAAGTTCTTGTTTTTAGCCAGATTTGTGCGTTGATCTAATAAACAGCAACAAACGTTGTTCGTTCGTCTGCTTGGGTTCGGGTTGGGTGGGCTCGAAGGCCCGCCAGAGAGGCTACACACGCCACCGTGACCCGTGCCACGCGGGTCTGAGAAACTGGGTGTATATCACGGGTCCTACTCATTTTTGACCTACCGGTCTTTTTTGAGGTAGGGCAAACATATTCCCGCAACATGTCCAAAGTAGGACAAGCCGGTGCTTCCTGGAGTGGTCTCTCCCAAAATAGAGGGGAAAGCGTTAGGACAAAGCATGACCTACCGCAGAGGTAGGTCAAGTTAAAAAAAAAAACACACACCTACCATTAAGATGATTATTCTGCCCTCTCCACCTCGGGTTGTCTTATCCGTCTGGCCTACCAGCCTGACCTACCGAGCTTGTCCTATCGCTGCTGCTGTTGGCGAATTTCTCATAGCACTGATGCCTCACCAAGAGGTAGCCTCGCGTCAACCGACCCGAATACCCACTCCCGTCTGCTATGTTATTGTTGCTTTGTTTGTGTCGCGGTCGTAAGTCCTGCGCGAAACTCGACTCAATCATGAAAGACTGCGATTTATTTTAGATGCACAAGACTCATCACCAGTCAACAAACGTAGCTTTTGACTTCATTTCATGTGGTTGTGAAATGGTGAGGCCGCTACAAGCCTCTCATGTGGGGGTGTGCCTGTAGAGTGGTGTCTCGCCAATGAAGCCAAACCAGGAGAGTTCTTACACTGTGACTTGTGTGTGCACCATCCGCTGGCTATTTCTCTGCTTC
The DNA here is from genome assembly GCA_030522485.1 of Stenchaetothrips biformis. Classification (NCBI taxonomy): domain Eukaryota; kingdom Metazoa; phylum Arthropoda; class Insecta; order Thysanoptera; family Thripidae; genus Stenchaetothrips; species Stenchaetothrips biformis. The sequence goes on along the minus strand of CM060090.1, from coordinate 17,100,503 downwards.
TACGTTTATCTCGTTGTGTGGGTGTCTCATCAAAGGTGCGGATATTTCGCCAAAGTCAGAACTCAACCATTTTTATTTTTCAAAAATGGATGTGGGTTCTGACATTTCTAGACACGTTTACGACTGATGATCATGTTGGGGCCGGGTTCCGGGTGGGCCGGGGCCCGCTGCGGACTTCGGAAAGAAATAAAAACTTATCGTCTGCTGCATAATTTCATTGCTGCCAACATTCATAAGTGGATTTTCACATTAACGAATATCGTCTGTACGCGTCTACTGTTTCGACGTTGGCAGTTTGGCCACATCAAGTAAGTGAGGTTAACCCTCTCTTTGCTTCCGTGTGCCAGGTTCGTACCCAAAAACATAGAGTCAGTTATGTTAGGTTTAACGCCCCTCTTTGAGTTGACATTAAAAACACACAAATCCACTTTTGCATCGAAACTTAAAGCAATGTTAATCTTGCTTTGTTCATAATTGGCAATTATGTTGTTGGAGTGTCCCCTTACTTCAAAAATTAGATACTAGTCTTGCAGCTAATGCTCGCACTCTCTAAGTATGTGATTTTCTTTTTGGCTTACAAATCGTCACCACATTTTATTTTTCCTGGGACCTAGTCTGCTTTTTGATGGTGATGGTGCTATTGTTCCAACACTTCGCTGTGTTCATGATCTTTTGGAGAGCAATGTGAACCCACTCGTGTTCACGCAGATCGATAAAAACTGACTGAGCTCCATAGACTAACTTGTTGATGGGGGCAGGCCTGCTTGAGCTGAGCTTGTTTTTATTATTCTTATTTAATTGATTTATATGGGCTGAGCAAGTCCAAGGGTGTAACTTTCGGATGAGCTACTAGTTCTCTTTAAGTGTCTGATAAGAATTATTTTCCTGCTTTTGTTTTGATTTTGTCTGCATGCACATTTTAGCCTGAGTACAACAGTAGAGAAGTATCAGCTGTATATTTGTTTCTGATAAATTTATTATTATATTTGTTTGTTGTTGTTGTTGCAGATGTGTGCTTATTGTTGCTGCTCTTGGTGGAATATCTGTTTCCAATTCAATGTCAGGGGTGTGAATCAGTAGCATGTCAGTCTCACAACAAAATGGTAAAGTACTTCATCACTTCCCGTCTGAATTTTTAAATAGGTGTTTATAACCCATTTGTTTGACTAATGGAAATTTATGTTTATCTTTTAACAGAAATCAACAAACGTCACCTTTCCAAGTGTCATAGAGAGTGGTCACTCCAGCGTTCCGTTGTTTATATTCCAGAAGGACTGGATTGGATTTCATGTATGTTTGATATCACCTCCCTCCCAGAGGCTGATCGAGCGGCTTTTGGATCTGGCTAACTTCACTTGTAGTTCCAGGTCAGGAAACTGTTATTTTCCCTCGGTTTTTCAGACTTTTTCGCTTAGAGGGGGGAGGGGGAAATTAGTATAAAACAATTTTGATTGTCATCAAGCTGTTTATAAAAATAGCCCATTTGGCTGGTGATGAAATTAAAATGTAGAGTAATTGATTTAATGTTTGCATATTTCTGCGTTTCTTTAACACTACCACGGTAGTTTGTTGTTTTTTTAAATAGTTTTTTTCTCCTTAACTTAAAAGGGAAGGATTTTTTAAAAAAATCAATTTGTGGAGCATTTTGCACTTACCAAACCTTATTTTTGGTATGATTGTCCATTTGTCTGTAGGTCCCAAGTGTTGTTTTCCCCCTTTTGTGATGAGAAATCCTTTTTATTTTCCTTCAGGTAGAGGTGTCCTTCTGAAACGGACCAGACTGTTGGCTACATCCAGCATCTACTTTGAACTTTGTTAGAGTGACACGATTAGACCCACTACGGCTTCACCAACGTAGTAGAAGCTTATCCTATTATTTAAATATTTCTCTTCCCAACTATGTATGGTAAAGCCTTGTTTGAATGTCTCCTCTAGGCAATTTTTCTCCTTCTGTTATTTATTGATGTCCCCCTCCCCTCCAGTTTTCTTCTGGTCAGCCCAGTCTCCTGGCTTGAGCGTGGGTCTCCTTAGTGTGAAAAGTTTGGAGCATCTCTATCGCAGCAGCCCAATAGTGTTTCTAGGTAAGTTGGCACTCATCAAGTGTATGGCATTTGGATAGTTTCTCTATCTTTTCCCAAAATTAGCTCTTCAAATTTAGTTCAAGTGCATCACTCTGTGTAGAACGTTAATGTTGTTTTTGTTGTGGTTTTTGCTTAATAATTTTTTATTTTTTTTACTCCCAGAAGTTTGTTGGATGACTGCAAGCCAGAGTTTACTTGATTCAATCAAAATTTCAGCAAACTACCTGTTCGGTCACAAGTGGTCTGCAGTATCGTGAACAGAGCTTTAATTAATAAACTTGTCGAACAGAAATACCTAAGACTTTTTAACTTTCTAATGTTTCTAATATGGAGCAAGGAAAATGTGTGAATGAAATAATTTCATTCTACTCGTTTCATTGTAATATTGAAATCTTTATGCAATATTCATTTGTTTTATTTCTTCTCTCTTTTTCTAAAAGTGATGCAATGTTATTTGTTTGCTCTGCAGTTTTGGTACCCGCTCCCTCATGACAACCAAAGCAATTAAATAACTGAAGTTCCATGTACATATCTGCCAAGATTTTCTCTGGTGTGTGCTTTCCAGGGAGCTGTCCGGAAGAGTGGCTAAGGATGCTCTGGATTACTGAATTGCTTGAAAAAGAAATTCCACTGAGGAATGAGGTATGTGAAAACACAAGCTTAGTTTCTCTGTCTGTCTCTCTCTCTCTCTCTCTCTCTCTCTCTCTCTCTCTCTCTCTCTCTCTCTCTGTGTGTGTGTGTGTCTCTCTGTCTCTCTCTCTCTGACATATCTAATTTAAAGATGTGTTATGTATGTTTAGAAGGGATCCTCAGTGAACTCAGAAGCCATTTCAAGATAGTTACAACAGCTAAAACAAGCTGTACAACAACATATGCCATAACAACTATTAGATTGCCATAGGAAGAGTGAGATTCCCAAATCATCAAATGATATAATCCTGAAGACTACTCATGTGAAGAAAACTTTATGATGTACAAGGTAAGAGCACATTTAATTTCCCTTTCTTTAAAAAAAGAAAATATCTCAGAAAAACTGAAAAACAATTCTTATTTATTTTTGCAGAAAATTCTTAGTTTCAAAGCAAGCATAA